>OX393584.1:27678937-28291501 GCA_947652605.1 Elmis aenea
CCGTTACCACTAAACCATTTAAAAACGTCAACTTTAGCGGGTAAGGCTAACGACTGTTTATATTGCCCTCTGTTTTACTGCTATCTAATTACTAGCCAAAAGTAAACAAAATGGACAAGAGTGCAAAAATAAGCAGTTTTTTCAATTTTTGAACACGGCGCACCACATCAATTTTCCTGAATTTTTCAGGAAATATTAATTATGACTAAATACAATATATATGTAAGTGCCGCACTCTTACCTATAAAAAAAACAATTGAAAAACGCATTTAAAATCTTAATTTTTTTTCAAAAATTCGAATTTTTCGTCAAACTTAAAAATAAAAACTTTTTCAAATAAGATATGTTGTTATGCTCATTCATGAATTTTTTCAAAATTTTTCGATTATTCAGGGCAAAGAAAAAAAATAAAAACGAAAAAACAGCTTTTTTCGATTACTAGGAGAAGGGGGGCAAAGGGGGTGCTAAATTTATTGCAAATATTTTTTATTTTATGATACCTACATAGCAAAATAACTAATTTAAAATTTGGTTTCAAGGGCCGCTGGCCTATCTTATCCTGCTAGGCCCTTTAACTGGTAGTAGCTACTACAAAATTGGGGTTGATTTTAAATCTTTTTTGATAATAAACCAGAAATGGATTAAACACGTACTTGGTGTATGTATCTGCTGGGCCTCCTAGAGGTAAGAGGGGGCCCGGGGAAGTTAAAATTTGGGAGCCCTTGTGAATGAAAAAATCTGAGTAAGAGCAAGAAAAAAACAATTTGCAGTTTGCCGTTAAAATGCATATTAGATTTAAAAAAAAAACTACTTTGGGGTCCCCTCAGACTAGGGGCCCGGGGATGCAGCCCTCCTCTAGTAGGCCCTGTTTATCTGTATTATATTTGGGTTTTAAAATCATAATCAGATAGTAAAAATGGTTTTTCTTTTATTTTTTAATTTTAATACTTACCGGAATGCTCTAAGCAATATCTGAATAAGGTGCCAAGAGGTCGATGAAAATTATCTTTGGAGATAAATGAGAGTTCATGGCGACATTTTTTGGTTTTGAATTCAATCTAGTAGTATTACGGATCAACTTTTCGTTCCTAAACGGGTAGTAGATTTGGTTGTTCAAATAAAAAAAGGAAGGTAAGACATCAGTCTGTGTACTACGTCAAAGATTTATTGCAACTGGGAAGTAAAATTATTGTTTGGAATATATTTAGAACAGCTGTTTTTGGTCGCTTATATTTTTAATTTTTCGTAGTCTTTGTGACCTCATGAGAGAGCCGTAAAAAAATAATAACATATAGCTGTGAAAAGTTTATATTTTTCCCAGCTTTACTGGAGATCAAAAATAATTAAAAAGTATAGCCTAGGTTAATCCTATATTTAAAATTATTTTTTTACGAGACTATAATATAGAATATACAGATTTAATAACGAACAATAGTTTATTAATAATAATAGTCGGTTAATAAATTCGAAAGGAAATTAAATGCTTTTCATTAAAATACTCTAAATATAATATACAATGGCTACTTTTTATAATTATTATAATCTATTCATAAAATACAGCTACGCGGTAAAGTGTGCCTTTTTGAAATGTTTAATCCAAGTAAGACATTTTTATAGACTGGAGTACAAACAATTCTTCCAGTTTTTTTTAGCCAATAAGATGATCGATATCACACGTATTTACAATATTATATTATTATTTTGTGATGTTAATCACGAAGCGAAATTGTACTATACGGAAAAATTGGTGTATATTATTATAGACCATAAACAGTTCTTATTAAACAACAAAACGAAAACATCTACCCCCGAAACTGAAGAGCGAGGTTTTACATTATAAATCCGAATTCACAATGGTCTAACGAATGTAAAATTAATTCGATTTTATGCACAGACTTAAAAATTGTCATTGTATTTATCAGCTATATCACAATTTACACTACACATTTCAACAAAACCTTTTATCGATGTTTCGAAGTTAAATGAAACGAGTTACGGAAGCGATGGCGTAGTGTTGACAAAAGTACCGGGCCCAGGAGCGTTGCGGGTTTATGGTATCCAGCTGTACTGGCACAGGTTTGTTGCAAAAAGGCAAAAGATGTGATATGTAGCCTAGAAAGACGCTTCGACCAAATATGTACCATCCATGCCGCCACCAGTCTGATTGCTTTGGGCGGCCGAAGCTGCCGGCATGTATTTCCCGCAAGCTTGCTGGTACCTCCTTGGACAACATCGGCCGCAACAGGACTGCAGCAAACCTATAGACACTGCGGAATGTGCGGGACTTGCCAGCGGAGAAGGCGACCCCGGTCGCTTCGGATGGCCGTTGTACGGAACCTCCAGCTCAATGAACTCCCGATCGGTTGTTTTTTCCAGACAACGCAAAAGATGATGATGCTGCAGCTCAAAAATATCTTCGTCCCGATAGTTATCGTCGAGCTCTATACCAGACTCTTGGGCAGCTATTCTTGCTTCCGCCGCCTTCTTCTTGCTGACAAATGCCGCCCCGGAAGATGCTTTCGCGATGCGAATCCGAGCCAACCTCGCTTTCTGTAAAAAACAAGAATTTAAAGTCTGAAACTTTGTTACCCTAACCTTTCAGAGTAAAAATAAACTGTTTAATCTTGAAGTGTTATCGTAAACTGTTTTGATGTTAAAGCATAGCGCAGGTGCGCCGGATGTGATTAAGCAATTTGTGTGCAAGTTACGAGGAAGCATTTAGTATTTTTTAACGTACCCTTTGCGCTTTTCGTTTATCTGCTCGTTGATTTTGATGATATATTCGGCTAAAGTTGGAGACGATGACCGGCACGGGTAAAGCGATGACCAATACTCCGCTGAGCGAACAAACGCCGCCAACAATTTTGCCAGCGATGGTCTCTGGAACCATGTCTCCATATCTAGAACGAAACGAAATTTAGTAAAAAGTTTACAAAACTGGCGTCGTTTATTAATCTTACCCGAGGGTAGTCATCGTGACGATGGTGTACCAGAAGGCAGCAGGAATAGAAGTAAAATTAGTATCTTCAACGTTTTTCTCCGCGTAGAACATGACGGTAGCGAATATGATGATAGCCATTGCAAGAGAAAAAACAAGGAAGCCAAGTTCGGAAGCGCAAGACTTGAGTGTGTAACCTAAAATTCGCAGACCCTGCGAATGCCGAGAGAATTTAAATATTCTGAAAACGCGGAACACCCTTAGTGTAACAAAAGCCCCCGATACATCGCCGTTGTCCGTTATTGCGAGCCCAATATAATAAGGCAAAATGGCCACCACGTCTATAATACTCATCACGCTTCGCACAAACTTAACTCGATCAGGAGCGGCAAATAATCGCAATAGATATTCGGCCGTGAAAATCATGACACACGCCGTGTCCAAGCAGAAGAACACTATTTTGTACCGTTCGCCACAAGGAAGAGGTCCAGCACGACCGGGTCTTATGCCACATGGCACTGTTTCTACCACGTTGGCCATCACCGATACCGCGATAAAAAAACCAGTAACGTAATAAAAAACAAGCGCCGCTGTGGAAGTGTGAGGATTTTCAAATGCTCTCCACATTTTTTCCCGAATGTTTGTAAGCTGCTGTAAATTTTGATCACCGTTTTCGGATAATTTATCGTCCATAAGGCGCTCCGCATTTTCTCGCTTTCGATCGCGGTAGTCTTCGTAACAACAATCGCCAATAACGTCTGGCAATATTCCGAAGAACGCCAGTTCTTCGTCATAACTGGTGAGGCACTCGTGCTTGGGATAGTGAAGTTTGCCGGTACGGTAATAATTTAGGATGTGACGGAAGATATCCGGGTCACGATCAAAGAAGTACTCCTTGCTGTCTTCGTCGTAAAAAAACTCTCTTTCGTTGGAACCTAATAGCGTGTCTGGGTATTTCTCCAAAGTGTTTCGCCAGGTTTCGAAGCGCCGTCCGGACACGTTGATGAGAAACTTCTCGTCGTCGGTTTTGCGACGATCCTTGGGAATTGGGGGCGGCGGGAGCGGATGGGTGGCGATGGGAACCCAGCCGATGGCCGCCGCCCGGGCGAAAGGCAGCCAAGCGGCGACCGAGGCCATACTATGTGGCGGAATGTTCGCACTTTCGTTTACAACATCACTGTCAGTTGTGCCCCGACCTCCCGCACAGATTTTCCGTTACACAAAAACATAATCAACATCGACGAAGCGCGAACGAATCTATTTCAAGCGCGCACGCAACCATGTCGGCGCTTCTACACTGCGGTCAGTGCGACGGCTGGGCTGCTGTCCGAACGACGCCGACCCAAATCGGAGAAGCCCGTAGACAGCGTCGCGGCGCATTAGCGCTCACTCCTGTGACGCATAATCGATCGGAGGAATGCCTCACTGGTGCTCGATTTTCTACTATACCGCACCATCTTACGAGCAAAAAAAACACTGACTTATTTTAAATATTTCTTTAATCAACGCTATTTTTCTACAGACTTGTGTAACTTCGTGATACACACGAATACACTCTGATCGGATATGATATTGCCATTTTTACATATTTTACTATTGCACTAAAAATTAAACTGGGTTGTATGTCCAATCAGGGTACTTTAAGAAACGAAATGTATTTAGTTGATACACAAGGTTTATTATTATCCAGCGTCCCTTTTTCCACTGACAACCCTCGGATGATAAAATTAAAGTAAGGTGCAACGTTGTGCAAAACATCATAATACACACAATAGCGGGTGCTGCAGTAATCTAATCAGTGGAAATTGCACGATTTACAGGAAAACATGCACAGCAACCCGCAATTCGTACACTGGAGCGACTTTCCATCCGCCACGGACCGAAAGTTGCCGCAGGCACTTTTGAGTATTTATACTCAGTTAGTGAACATGAACTGTGCCAGACTCCGGACGACCGGGTGGCCGGTTTACCGGAGCCCGCGACACTCTAACTAAACCAATACAAAGATGACTATAAAAAGAACTATTACCGAAACAAAATACGGCCGACTAGGTGCAGACTAGACTTAAATAATATTTTATATGGTATTAAGGCATACTGTGACCACAAGTTGTCACCTGTTTATTCCTGTTTAACAGATGATTCATACAAGTATGTACTGATTTTAACAAATTTGCCGACTGTATAGTTATTGTATAAGCTACCACGACTATTATAGCAACTTACAAACTTTATTTCAAAATGTAGAAATGTTTTGATTAACACAAGTTTTGTAGCAAAATTTTTTTTCTTGATATTTCGTATTATTAATATTATTATTGAGGTAATACTAATAACTTTATCTTGCATATTTACACAAAAAGTTTTAAAACCGATATATCGAAAATCGAAACTAAAGTCTTTTGTGAAACGCTCAAATTTAACACAGATTTTTTCATTTCTCTTTGATTCTATACGAAATGTTCTCTTTCGTAATTCGCGACTCTTCAAAAAATTGCCTGACATCTTCATCAAAATGGTCATTGCATTTTTGACTTTAATTTACGAATATTAATGAACATTTTTAGGTGAATTTTAAGCAAGAATCAATTTATAGTAAATAATCGATTATGGTTAAATTTGGAATTTAGAAATTATTTTTTATTTCGATCAAAATAATTTTTGCAGATGCTATTTTCACCTGATTAGATAAATAACTATATAAAAATAACTTGTCGGAAAAGTCACTGCGTCGGATAGAATGCGAGAAAATGGTGTAGAAAAATTTGAACGATTTTTTTTAGTAGCATTTTTGTCGAAATAATTTCGCGAGAAAATAAATAACAACTTTGGTCTTCTCAAGGTATTTCCTACAGAAACAAACAAAAATAAATTAACAAAGTTTAAATGAAAACAAAATTACAATTAATTTGTAGTCTTTGTACTACTTCTAACATTATCATTGTTATTATTTTTAGCTTTTCGGTTAAAAATAATTATTTTACACTAGGTAGTATTTTCTTAAACAGAATTTTTATACTACAAGTTTATAGTACACGAAATAATTCGTAAAAATAATTTTTGGTACATAGACTAGGTGCTCGTTTTTGGGCACTGCCAAAATACCCCCGACTTTTAGAATCGACCATCTTTACATAAAAAATGTAAATGGAATGCAGTTTTGTACAAGTTGTGATAAATTAAAAGTTTAGGGTTCCTTTTTTACCAAAATATAGTGTAATGTATCTTGATTGACATTTTTTCTGTGCAGAAAGTTCAATTCTGTGTAGTTGACCCAAAAAATTTGAAAAGAGCTAATCATATAGACGTCTGGATCACAGATAAATGAATTTTTTGAACTTACTTCATTATGGACGTCTATAAATTAATAATAAATAAAAATAATCACATACGCACCGTTAAATAAATACAATAAATTAGCATAAATATAAAAATAAATAATACTAACAAATTTGTACATTAAAGGGAATGATTTTTGTTATCTGGAATGTTAAAATATTACAAATCGTGAACTTTTTTATGCAGCTTGCCAGGCACCTAACATTAACAAAAAAAAATTTTTTTTAATACCCGCATTTTATTATACATATATAACTTATATTTTAATCGAAAACACTAAAGTGAGAGATATGTGGGACGTTATATGGTTAAATAATTACGTTCCCGACTTGATTGTAAATCTTTTGTTAATTTAAGCGATTCTTGTTTGCATGTGAGTTGGGTTCCATGAAAAAATCATTTATTTATTATGTCTTGTTTTAAATTTTTTATACAGGGTGTTTCACTTTTCCATGGGACACTATTGCTATCTCCGTAAATAATGAAAATACAAGGTTGGTTAAATGGGACAAAAGTCAGCTATTTAGGGATGTATTTTAAACCAGATCTTGTTTTGTTTAAAAATTCGCTTATTTTTGAAAATAGACATACAAAATATTATATCATTGTTAAGAGAAAAAAATGATCTTTTAATACAAGTCATCACCTACTACGACTGCAATTTAAAAAAATATATTTTGTCGAATATCTCGCACGGTAATTTATAAATAAAAATCTGACTATCGCCATCTTATAGCAAACAAAATCTACAAAACATTTTTTCTTTGGCGTTTTTGTGTATTCGCAACAATAGCCGAGATATTTAAGTTTAAAAGTTTTGATCGATTTCGGTTTTTTCGTTATATCACGCAAGCCATGGAATTTTTAAACAAAACAAGATCTTGTTTAAAATACACTCCCAAATAGCTAACTTTTGTCCCATTTAACCAACCTTGTATTTTCATTATTTACGGAGATAGCAATAGTGTCCCATGGAAAAGTGAAACAGGGTGTGTCCGTCTATCCTTTGCAATCGGAAATAAGTGATTATTCTTAAAATGAGTTAATTTGTTTTTTTTTGTTTAATTAATTTTCAAGCGTTTAAATTTTTTTTTAAATGTACATATGTATTGTTACAGAAAATGGTTCTTATCGTCGTTTCAAAATTATCCTTCTGCATCCGGTAAGTGTATTTTTATTTTATTTAGCTCTTGCGTGCCTTCATAAATCGATTTGTTTTCTTCGTCAAAAACAGCGCTCAGGCTTATAATTTTTTTGCGCTACCTTTGTGTTTAGGGAAGAGTGTCCCATTTTTTTTTCCGAAGAACTAGTTCGTCTCTTTTTAATTGGAGCTATCAAGGTAGTAAAAACTGTATTTTTCGGGAAAATAATTGTTCTAGAAAACTGTTTCTGAATTTTTCGGTATTGACAAGGCTTCGATGCCAAAATACTTATCTCTCACTCCAGTTTTTATTCTATTAAAATTATTTAGACTAGAAATGTTTGTTGACAGTAATTAAATACGCCAAAACCCAGTCGTTCTCAACTTCTGTATGGCAGGGGCCAGTGGTCTTACAAAATGCGTGACCACTGGTTTGATAGAAATGTTAAATCAATTCAAAATTCTTGGACCAAGACAATTGATGTGTAAACCAGTCGTTGAGAACTACTGCTTAAAAAAAAAAAGTAAAACTACACTTATAAAAGCGACTCTACGAAACGAAATAAATAGAAAACTAATAAATAACGTAACAAAATAAATAAATTTCGTGCAACATTATTTTAAATAAGTCGTGCTGACGTCACAAAAATCACCGCCTTGCTGCATAATACTATGTACTGTCTTTAAATTATCTTTGGAGATCTAATCGAAGCGTAACAACGTACAAATGGCACAAAAACGAATACTTCATGGAATGGAAAAATAATGTTATACACATAGGTAATTCGAGGTCAAATACAGATGATGTCGGCGGGCCTACACTATTTTTTCTAGAGCTATAAACGCCGCCACTATTAAAGTGTTCACAGCATCAACAAATGGCGTCACGAATTGCATGTCACAACACTTCCTCATTATCATCCACATCATTGTCCAGATCTCCATCCTGATCGTGGTCATCTGGGTCCATTCCAGGTGACAGCTGCTGGTGGAGGATTGACGCCGCTGCTTTTGGATCTTCGTCTTTCCATTTATCCATCGACCGTCGTCGAGCATTCATAAAGAAATTTCCCACTGTTGTTGGTTCCAGGCCCAGCTGGCGCGCAATTGTTACTTGCATTTCTTTAGACGGTCTTTTCGTCTCCTAAACAGGTCATTTGTAAATTACTCTATACCTAAAAAAAGTATGCGCCAAACATATTTACCTTAAAAATAGCTTGTAGAGTACGGCGCTGGAGGTCTGTGAAAACTAACCGTGGTTTCTTGGGGGTAGGCATTTGATCCGAATTGTTCGAATCGTCTTTCCTCTTGCAACCTTCCAAAAACACAACTTCGTTTAATTAATAAAAAAAGCTACGAGTTAACAATTCATTTTTATATTTATATACAACTGCCGTAGGTCAGGTCAGTCCAGACTTGCTCTATTTATTTTGTCGAAAAACTCGAAAAACTACGTGAGCTCGCGATATACAGGGTGTTTGTAAAGTATTGCAAAAAAAAATCGGGAGGTGATTCCTTATCGAAAATTAAGGGGCGCTTTTATATAAAAAAATTTCCTTAGAAGCCTCCTTTCGGGGTACACCCCCCGTAAAGGGGAGCAGTAAAATTAGGTTTTTATTTTATTTCTCAAAGGAGAAATGTAGAAGAATGATATTTGGTAGATGTTTTATACTTATTAAAAGGTTTCCCATAGTAATATCTTTAATCATCTCCCACCTTCACAGGAGGCTAAAAAGTGCGACCCTTCTTGTTTTTTTAATCAGAACTTTTTGGTGGGTTAAAATTGTGCAATTACATTTTTTTTAAAAACTTGATTTATTTAGTAACTTTTTTTATTCTTTAGTTTTTCTCGTAAAACCTACAGTTTTTAAGTAAAAAATAAAATGGGTAAACATGAACAATCAAATATTCCAATATAAAACGATTCATTTTGGTGGTTGCCATGGTTTGTTTATGTTCATATTGGGTAGAAAACCAAAAAGTTATGATTTAAAAAAACAACAGGGATCGCACTTTTCAGCCTTCTGTGAAGGTGGGAGGCAGTGGTGAGCTATGAAATTTTTAACAAAGGGCTCGCTCATAGTTAAATAAAAACAAAAAAATAATGTCAATTATATGTTGGAAAAAAATGGCATTTTAAATTCAAACGTGAATAATCGAGTGATTGTACCTAAATAATTCAAAAACTTCTATTGTGCGACGGGTTATTCTAAATTTAATCGTCATTGCTTGATAGGCACAGTAGCGGACTGGGAAATTCAACCGGCCCGGGAAAAACCTGCTAGACCTGCCCCCAAAAAAAGAATGACCCAAAAAATTTTTATTTTAAAATGTTGTCATATTTAGATAATAATAAAATTATTTCTAAAAAAATTCCATGTTCAGTCTCATTATGCTCTAATGAAAGTGAATTAGCAGATTCCTGTGAGCCGGAAAAGCTAAACCCCTTTTTCCAATTAGTTTTACATCTATAATTCTTTCCAATACTTGCTTGCGTTCAAGAGCATTTTTTTGGACGTAAGCTGCCTTCATTTGAGAATATTAAACCATAAATATCTTTACTTTTAAGTTTAAGCATATGCCTATAAACACAATTTTCATGGATCTTATTATTTTCATGTTCTTTAACACGTTGCAGAGTATGCTTCCAGTCTTTCATTCCATCATTTACAAACGAACATTCGTTCTTATCACTGTATGCCAAGCACACGGAACAAAATAGAGATTCTTTTTCTAAACAATATCATAATCATCGTCTGCTTATTTTATCATCTCTGTAAAATATAACATTTGGCTTAAATGGCCAATAAGTTGTATCACCAATAGTTGGCTGACAAGGATGTTTGTTAAAAAAATACTCAAAATTTTGACTTGTTGGTTTTGTGAAACAACTAGCTGATAAGCATTCAAAATATTTGTTACTTGGCAAGTTAGACTTGAACATGAAGACTTTGCGTTGATAATCGACGTTTCAATTTTTTCCGTTTCAATGGGGCAGATTAGATTGTCATCTTTTGTCGAATTTGATGAATGCTATTCTTGATCAATGATTTTTCAACATCAGGTGCACTAACTTTAGAAGCTAAAGCAAACAAATCACTTAACTTGAATAATTTTTTTTTAGCAACTTCGTGAAGTACTTTTAGCCTTTTCTCTCGCTCTTTATGAGCACCTTTTCTTTTTTTCCAGTTTTCCTTAATTAAAAACTATAACAAACTTTGATTTTTTCCCTACACAATCTCATAGCCAACGCGATCACAAGTATGACAAGTATCACAAGTATGACCTTTTGAAAGGACCTTTTTCAGACGGCCGTGGATGATATCAAAAAGTGTTTTATTTGCACTTTCTTTACATCGTTGGATGCGTCAGTCTTTTAGCTACATCTTGAACACCGAATCAAAATTTTCGGCACGCTAATAACGGAGTTACGAATTTTTTTGTAGACCGAGATGTTTTTATTTTTGCGAGCGAACTCTTGGCATATTGCCGGACCTTTTTCAGACGGACGTGGATGATATCAAAAAGTGTTTTATTTGCACTTTCTTTACATCGTTGGATGCGCCAGTCTTTTAGCTACATTTTGAACACCGAACATCAAGTGCACTAACTTTAGAAGTTAGGGCAAACATATCGCGGCCCCAGAGCGACCGGCCCACCGGTATTTCTCCCGGTGTCCCGCCGGCCCTGTCCGCCACTGGATAGGCATGACTTCGTCGCTTTACAAATGTATGTAATGACAATGATTTTAAGATATATTTTTTCTTGAAAAAATGGTTAACAAGAAGAACAAGGGGCTCGCAAATTAAGCAATAATTTAACAAAGGGCTCGCGCGAGCCCCCGCGAGCCCCCTACAGCTCACCACTGGTGGGAGGTGATTAAAAATATTACCATGGGAAACCTTTCAATAAGTGTAAAACATCTACCAAATATTATTCTCCTACATTTATCCAAGTTTGAGAAATAAAATAAAAACCTAATTTTACCGATCCCCTTTAGGGGGGTGTAACTCCGAAAGGAGACGTCTAAGGAAAAAATTGTATATGAACGACCCCCCTTAATTTTCGATAAGGAATCACCTCCTTTTTTGCAATACTTGAGAAACACCCTGCATAAGCAACAAATGACTGCCAATTCCAATCTTGAAAGTTGCTTATAAAGTAAAAATTGCTTATATGATAAAAATAGACGCAGTTCTAAGGAAATTGAACAACTCACTAATTTTCGCACCATCTTTTATTTTTTTCAATATTTCAATATTTGCGTTTAATACTAAGAAGACTTTCTTGCTTTGACTATTGTAAATCCAATGGGCAAAAGAAAGTATGGACACAAACAAATATCTAGAAGATTATTACTATCAATTTTGTTTTTGACCTTTATCGTATGAGTCGTATGTTCTAGATTTGATAAAAATATTAAGGTTGCAATACGACTTCCGGTTCGACCGGAAATGGACTTTAACTTTGAAATTTTAAATAGAACACCCTGTATATTTTTACATTCCTCTTTAAATTGATCTTAAAAATTGTTTGAGGTTATAGGGGTCTTAAGTCAACGGTTTTCGTGAAATTTACCATTTTTATGAAAATTTTGAGCGAAACAGCACTTTCAACATTTAAAAACATTTAATAGGTCGTAGAAATTCTTTTATAATTTAGATTCTCAATCAATTAATTAACATATAGAACTAGCTACATAAAAAAAAATATTTTTGTGTGTTCATAATACGACTTTACATTCAGCCGGAAACGGATCCAACCTTAAGCTCTTTTTTAAATTTAAAGATAAGACAGGTCAGAAAAAAAATTTTATCGGCTTTTTTCCCCGTAACATTCTATAAAAAATATTGTGGTTCTCATAAGAAACCTCTAATTAAACGTAATAATGGTAAAATTACGTCGTCATGATGAAAAAAAAATTCAAAAACCCGCAGGGAAAAGATAAAATAATATCTTCTTTGTTTTTTCTTTCAATTTTTCCAAAATTACCGCTGTCTACCTTCATAGCTTACTCGAAAATATTACGTTGCCCTAATAATTAACAATAATATCGCGCTATCTCGTAAAATACTTTAAGTATAAAATAGGTTTAGTAATGTTTTTGAAAGACAATTAAATTTTCTCTAAGACTGTAAAAAAAATAGAGGGTGTTGTATTTAAGATAAACAAGTTTGACTAAGCGTAAAAAACGCCCTGTATAATATTTTTTAAATGTAGCTAGTGCAGTGTTAATTAATTTACTGTCCATCTAAATTTCAAACGAGTTTTTACTGCCTTTCCAAAGTTTCTAAATGTTGTAAATGTGTGAATGTGCTGTATCGCTCAAAATTTTCATAAAAATGTAAATTTCACGAAAACAGTTGGCTTTGGACCTGTACGACTACAAATATTTTTTAAAGTACATTTAAAGAGAAATCCAAAAGTTTTTTAAAACATGGGGTGTTCTAGTTAAAATTTCAAAGTTTGAGTCCGTTATTTCTGGTTGAACCGGAAGTCTTATTGCAACCCTAACATTTCCATTAAATCTAAAACACCATAACGGTCAGATACAAATTTCATTGTAATATCTTAAAGTGTTCTAGACCAGCGTTTCTCAAACTATGGGTCGCGACCCAAAATTGGGTCGCGTAAAAGTTTTATTGGGTCGTGAAACGGAACTGTTTTGATAAAAATACAAAGAAAAATAAAAATAAAAATAAAAAATAAATAGAAAAAATATCTTTTAGATTAATTTCTAATATTAATTAGATTATAATTTTTTCTTTTTATTTTTTAAATGCTTTAAAATTAAATTTCTAAAGATATATTTTCAAAATTTTTCTTGCGGGGATGGACACGCCCTCCCCGCACCCCATCCCCGCGGGCGCTTCGAGCAAAAATTTGCCTGGACCCTTTCGACTAGAGCCTTATAGGTCGTGCTCTCATTTCTAGAAAATTATATGGGTCGCGTGTTTAAAAGTTTGAGCAACGCTGTTCTAGACATTTGTCTATTTCCATACTTTTGCGCAGAACTGTATATGGGTAAAAAAAAGATATACACATTGACAGCACAGCTGACAGTTGTTTATATCGCATATTCTGATCAGATAGTTGCTTATAACAAGTGGTGCTTATAACGAGAGTTGCTTATACCATGGGTTGCTTATAACGCAAGCTCACTACAGGGTGTTTCATAATTGAATGCTGATCCTTAAGGGTTATTCCTTGGATGATTTTAAGAAAAAAAGTTCATATCAATGTAGGTCCGCAACCGCCGTATTTTTGAGATACAGGGTGTTTTTTGAATTTTAGTAGGTACTAACTAGATATAAAAACACATTTTTTTCAGAAAAAAAATTGTTCTGTTTCTACCAATGGCGTCCGTACTAACATGTCCTTGAATGTATTTACTTGATTATTAAAAATTAAAACTAAAGTGAAATGTACTCTTTTACTCTTCAAGAGTACCTACCTAATAGCCTTTTATTTTTTTACTCGAAAACCGTTCGTCGGACAAAAAAAAGTCAAGTGGCCATTTTTACTAAGAGATAAAGCAAAATTATAAAAATAACATTTACTTAAAAAAAAAAACAGTGGCGTATCATTTATTTCATTAAAAATATTCAAGGACATGTTAGTACGGACGCCATTGGTAGAAAAAGAACAATTTTTTTTCTGAAAAAAATGTGTTTTTATATCTAGTTAGTACCTACTAAAATTCAAAAAAATATCTAAAGTTGCATAAAAAATATTACGAAAATGCCGATATTTTTTTAAACTTTTAACACCCTGTATCTCAAAAATACGGCGGTTGCGGACCTACATTGATATGAACTTTTTTTCTTAAAATCATCCAAGGAATAATACCCAAGGATCAGCATTCAATTATGAAACACCCTATACAGGGTGTGTATAAATTGGCGGAAGCGCTACACATGGCGATGTTCTTCGTAAAATTCTAAGTCGAAAATCTTGATACAAAAATGTTGTACCATGCTTCCTATGGCCTCAGGAACCATTTGAAGAAAACAAAATTGGCAACATTGCATACATTGATTTGCGTTTGGAGATTTTTTTATCAGCAATTTTTACTCAGGTATTTACAATTTTTGTTCGAACTGAAAGCCTTCAGTTCGTAAACATAGCTGCAAACTTTTGGGTATCGTAAAACATAAACTGGAAATAATTACGAGAAAAACAGAGATGACAGCTAATGACAATGTTGCCATATGTATTATTTTCATTCAAATCAGTGATTTACATATTTTCAACACCAATTTTTGAAAGGAAGAACACAATATCTAGGAAAAAATACTATTCGAAATTTATTTTTATTCCAAATTGCAGCTTTTTCATTTGCAAGTATTAAATAATAACGCTTATTAAAGGACTAAATGTCAAAACTTTGAGGACCTCTTGCAGACACAGCAAGCATGGTACAACATTTTCGTATTAAGATTTTCGACTTAGAATTTTACGAAGAACATCGCCATGTGTAGCGCTTCCGCCAATTTTTACACACCCTGTATATGAAAATTCCGATAACTGAGTTTATTTTGAATATATCGCCATATTATTTGATGCAAATGACTGTACACGATAATTTTTACTGCCATTCGGTCATTTTGCAAGACTTTAAAATTACAGCATAAAAGATTATAACAAAAAATATACAAAAATATCTATTTTTACTGTTAGACGTAAAGCGACCCCTTGATGTGTCGCCTAAAGGAGACGATATTCAATATTATCGATGATACTTCCACTAAACAACAGGAAGTGAAACAAAGCAATCAGTTCCCTTATTTAATATCCCACGTGTTTGGCTTCAAGCATATTTGGGTACTTTAATTTTTTTTAATAAGGTGCTATCGCGTTGTTTTAATAGCGAACCGTAATGTTGGTAATATCAAGTTTCACGGTTAACAAACATTTATTTCCACCTAAATATAACGATCGATAGCACGTGCTGTATGTAGTTGCACGAAGCGAGACGCCCGCCCTCTCTCTCACCTTTCGTTAGCATACGCGTATCTACATTGCAAAATCGAAATATCCGCTAGGCAGTACAGAAAAGTCAATTTTGTACTTTCTGCATCAAAGTGAAAAATGCGAATTTGTTGAAATTTCACTGAAATTCTCATCAACCGGCAAACATAGTAAACGCGTTTTTTTTTTCTTTCTAGAAACGTAATCATGCACGGGGTATTGATCGTCCTTTACGAACTGTGTCGGATATTTTCCTTGTGAAATTTTCCTTGAAGCGTCTTTGAAAAATGTCTCTCTTTGTCCACGGAGATTTATCGTCGCGCGAAAAATGTGCAAATGTCAAAATTGTTGCAGTTTTGTAAATTTTTAACGGACAGTTCACGAGAGCAAAAGCGGCAGATGTTACCAAAAAAAACTCAAAAATACTTACTGCCTCGTTGTGGAATCTGTGCAGCTGAAACAAACAAAAAAGGAACGTTTAAAAAATATTTTGTCTAATTTAGTCAGCTTGAAAATAAGTTAGTACAGAAATTAAATATTCGTATACATTTTTGTAAATATTCTAATAACCGTTACTATACATGGCGCGCCAATAGTGCGATGAAGTCCATTATTGCCCTTTGTCAACTTACCAAAAAAAAGTTTTTAATGAAACTTATATTATTTCTAGACGTGCATGTTTTAAAATTAGTTTCAAGTATACAGGTTGTTTCATAAAAGTGGGGGGCGTCACTAAAGGTTTTTTTTTTTTAATTGAACACCCAGTATATTTGTGCAATATCGAATACTGCAAGAAAATCACCATATGACAGTATATTGTTTTTATCATGTCTTTGCGACGTTGCCACTTTATCTCAAAAAATCTTTGACTTTCCAGAAAAACAGGGTACAATACTTGTCAAGAGCACAACGTTGTGAATAATAATTGGCAAATGATATTTTGTACACACAAAGTCAAAAGGTGGTGTAATAGTCTAAATCAGGGGTTCCCAACCTTATCGCGGGCGCAATCGCGATTGAGAAAAATAGTGGCGGGCGCAAGTCGGATTTAAAAAAATTATGAAATATCATGTACAGGGTGGTCCAAATTCGATGGGATTGCTTGCGTATCTCGCTTAATAGGCAAGATAGAGAAACGGTTAAATTACCAAGAATATGAAGTTTCTTAGGACAAACTCAGAACCGTTTTCAAAAATATTTTATCATTTCTGGTTTTGAAGTTATTTGAAAAAAACTGTTTTTTTGTTATATTTATAATGTGTCATATCTCTCTTATTGTTGTAAGTATCGAAAAAGATTATGAAGATTATTTTTAGATGTTTAAATGTAGATTTTGAAATAATTTAAAAAATAAATTGCACTCGCTGGTAAAAAGTTATGACACAAACTTACCTTTTTTTAAAAGGAAGCTGTAGTTGGCTATAAGGCTATAACCTATTTAAATTACTTATTTTTTTCCCATTCCAAATA
Organism: Elmis aenea; assembly: GCA_947652605.1. Classification (NCBI taxonomy): domain Eukaryota; kingdom Metazoa; phylum Arthropoda; class Insecta; order Coleoptera; family Elmidae; genus Elmis; species Elmis aenea. The sequence goes on from OX393584.1 coordinate 27,695,797, forward strand.
TATAAGGGTTGATGTTTTTATTTTCAATAATACGAAGGATTTTAAATTTTTTTTTAAATGAAAAACAAAAAGTAGCCTGAAAACAAAAAAATCAAGAAAAACAGGAAATAGGATATATTTGACAACTGTTCTGAGTTTGTCCCAAAAAACTGCACATTTTTGGTAATTTAAACGTTTCTCTATCGTGACTATTAAGCGAGATGCCCATGTAATCCCATCGAATTTGGACCACCTTGTACATACTGGCGGTATATCGGGTGATCGAAAATCATTAATGCCCGCTAACATCGGCCCGAAAAAAAAAACAACCAAGTTTATGTTGGTATCGTAGTTTAAAACTAGGATATCAAGGTCGTAGTATTACAGGTGGGGATGGACTGCGGTCAGTGTTGCCAATTTAGCGAATTTTTCGCTAAATCTAGCGAGATTTTAAAAACTAAAACAACTTTTTATTTCCTTACTTTTAAGACTTTATTGTTTTTTTTTTCTCGTTATTTGAACACTTTGTAGGGGGCGCATGCAAATAGCTCCGCGGGCGCACGTGCGCCCGCGGGCACAGGGTTGGGAATCCCTGGTTTAAATACATCAAAATTAATTTATATTGTACAGGGTGCCAACTTCCCAATTTTCAAACATCAATAACTTTATTTTTTCAAATGGAACACCCTGTATATTATTACGTTATTTTGTTGCATTTTGGTTTTTCTTCAACTTTTCTTAATACTTACCTATACCTAACCTAAAGTGAATATTTTCTGAGATATTTACATTTTACTTGTCCTTATATGTATTTTGTAGGAATTCCCTAATTTTTTCGGAGCAGGCCCTGACTTTGACAATAGAAACAATAATTTTTGTAGTAACAACTGTCAGAGTTAATTGCTGTCGATTGTAAAAGCATAAATAAAGACGTTAATTGAAATTAGAAAAAATTATTGTTTCTATTGTCAAAGGCGGGGCCTGAGGCGTCACCTGCGCAGTTAAACGCGGCTCGTGTGTGTGCTGCCGTTAGTCGGCCTTAAGGTTTTGTGAGTTCTCGTTGATGATCGTCGTGGTTAACGTCATGTCTCGCGAATTTTTAGCAGATTTCATTAAAATTTACGCAAATGAACCTAGCCCATTGCAAGTCAACTCAAAAGACTATCATGATAGGAATAAAAAGGATGCCGGGGTACGCAAAACTGAAGGAGGTTGAGCCGAACGCCACGAAAGATAGTGTAATTAAAAAAATTAACAATGTGAGAAGTGCTTCCCGAAAAGAAATGAAAAAAATTGAGGAGGCGATGAAGTCAGAAGCCTTGTTAAATACGAGGTCTTCGTAGCTCCTTCCGGTAGCCAAAACCTTAATGTCGCAATGAGTCTTTCGTGGGGAAAAATTGCTTGCCTCATCACCGTATCTTTTTTTGCGATATAAGGGGTGACCAATGAAAGCAGATTGGCCCATCCTTAAATAATTATAAAAATCTTTTGGAAATTTCTCCAATTCTGAAAGAAAATGTATGTGGGAATATTTTCTTCTCTTTAGCAGCCATTCCTTGCATACACTTCTTACTGTGCGTTTTTTCTTGCGAGTTGAAATTTTGTCGCGATTAGGCAACCGACAGGTGCCAAAATATCGTCATATGTTGATGCCACGACTTGTAATCAAGAACCGACGTAAAAACTTGAGGATTTTCCGCGCCGTGTGCGCGCGAGGGTTCAGTTGAGAATTTCCTCAAGGAAATCCTGCGGGTTTTTTCCTTGAGGATTATCTGCACGTGTATGGCTACCTTTAATATTCCGACAATTTGGATCTTTAGGTGTTGTTAATGTCAAAAAAGGGGCTGAATAGCGCTTGTTGTTTTCGAAACGTTGGTTAATGGTTAAATATTTCTTGGTGTGGTTTTCAAAAGCGTCAAAAAATTCTTGGACGTTATTATCGTGAATGATCAAATCTAATACACGTAGTTAATTTTTTTTTCAAAGTTTAAATGGAAGTGGTTTAAGCTTTGACAGTGGAGTAATGTTGTATGCTCGAAATTTGTTCATATAACCAGTGGTTCTTAACCTGGGTTCAGAGACTGAGTTCTGCATATCGGGTTCTCTAATAGACGCGCAGAACTGCAAGCGACTCTACTATATTGTACTGTTTGTCACAGATCTGCAGTTTTACTAGGGGTGCGAGAACACATTTTGAGAAATTAAGGGGTGTTGGCAACTAAAAAGGTTGAGAACCACTGATATAAACTTTTCATCAGTGAAAGCTAGAAAACGTAGGTTGTCAGCTGTATTATAAAGCCAATTATCATATTTAGCAATCTTAACTGAAACTGTTTTGTATTCTACAAAACTGTAGCAATATTGTATAAACCAACGTTGTTTGCAATAGATTTTTTTTTTTTAATTAAAAGGGTTACAGCGAAATTAGTGAAAAATATTGATTGGATTGTTCTGTGGCTTATAGTTTTCGCAATTACATTGTCTCAAAAACTCCGCTGTTCAGATATAATTATAAATAGAGTATGTATTAAAAAGTTTATTGTAACTTAAATAACTGTTTGCAGCCAGCCTATAATCAATAAACCAATCGCACAGATCGAGCGTAAACGCTCGCACCGAACAGCAGTGCCTAGCAGAAAAACGTTTTTTGTGCGCGCATGAGCAGTCATCACAACAAAACAAGAGTACAATGGCTTTCACAAAACCAAAAACATTCCATTTTTATAGACTTTCCTGGACAAAAAAAAATTCAACAAGATGGAAATCATGTCTCGATCGGTTTTAGTTCAAACGAACAGTTATTTATTGTATCCAATCCAATGATTGTTTGGAGGGATGCAGGGATGCCTGTTTAAAACTAATTTTTATTACGTAGTCATGATCTGATGATTCGCATCAGATCCGTTTTGCTAACGATGTGTAGGAATTTTAATTTTGCTCGAGTTGAAATTTATTTTAAGTGCATTTATGTATTTAACAGGTCACGCGGGCTTTGCCAATCGAGCACACGAGCACAAATTATTTCATTGTTCAAATCGTTAAAAAAATAGTAAAAAGTTAAACACAGTGATTTCAAAATCATTAAAAAGGGAAGTTTACAACAACAATATTTTTATTAATTGGGTAAAACGCTAAATTATGTATTAATTACGTTGTACAATTTAAAAAATTCCCATGTTTGGGTCGAATATTTGACGATATTTTAAAATTATTCGACACCCATTCAACTGACTTTTGAATCTTGAGAGTGAGAGATTGTAGATATTGATTTTGCTTGTGGTGCAGAAAGGTTTGTCGGTTAGTAAAACGTCGAAACTGAACTCGTAAAATGGATTTTCCTGCAGGAAATTCTGGCTGTGTATTCGAAATGAACTCCCAATTTGTATTTTTTGTTGTTGTATTTACTTTAAACAATAAGTTCTCTCAACTTTTGGTTGTCAAATATCATACATATGGACATAATTGTTTATTCGCATTCTTTATTGAAGTATGCATTGGTTATATATAATTATGGCGTCAAAAGTACAAATTTTGTGTATTAAAGAAAGCTTAATCGCAGTGGTTTCCAACCTTTATGTACCTCCGCCCCCCTTTTTCGTAAAAAAAATTGCGCCCCCCTCACTTTTCATAAAAATCTAATTTCATAAATACTAAATTATTTAATGGGCTACAAAAAAATATACTATATGCTGTATAAATAAAGTTCTTTTTGTTTGTTTGTATTCAAAAATGATATTTTGGTAACAGCTGCGCGCTCCCTTGCAATAGTCTCGCGCCCCCCTAGGGGGGCGCACCCCACAGGTTAGAAACCACTGGCTTAATGTTTTAGATTTTGCTAGAGCACTTCAAAAAAATGCGGTTACCATTTAAAGAGACTATTAAAACCGTTTATTTTTTGTATATTGGAAATAACGACACCATTTTTAAAACAAATGCTTACGTGCGACATATTGTTGTATAGCGAATTTGATAATGAATTCGAAAATGCATTAATATGTGCTAGGCGATAAATTTGGCAAACTGTTGTAATTGTTTATACCTACTATTACTCATGACAGTGGTCAAATAGTGACTTTAGAACGGCCATGTACAGTTTCATGCAGTCATAATTTCGAAATATCGTGCAAATAAATAACAAATATCGTACAAGAGTTTGGACATGTCGATGTCAACGCGACGACTCCCAAAATATCATTTTTAGATAGCAATATTTCAACAGCAAAATAATACATGCATTGGGCCGGCCCAAACATCGAGACAGACAGACAAATAGACTCACTAGCATGAAGAGGAGGGCGGTTTTCTTCGCTTGGGGTTGACTGCCCTCACGTTTACATTGCGCATCTGGCAGTCTGCAATGAAAACAAGAGAGTAGTCAACATGGACAACAACATTCAACTTTTCATTTCAAAAACCCGCTTCATATCAAAATTATTTTCAAAATCATAAAATTCTGTCGAATTATGCAAAAAGTTTTATAGAAATTAACAAACGTCTGTCTCGATTCGGTATGTAGCCGAAGTGGATCTTTCTTTTACATTTATTGAGTTAAAATTTGTTGTTAGAGATGAATGGGCCGCGCAATTTTCCTCGTTATTAAACTTGCTTTAATCAATACCTATAAACATACCTGTTGTACACAGTTGGTCAAATATTGTTATCTAACCTATTTATCGTTTCGTTTAAACTCTCACATATGCAATTTTTAAGGGTTTCTACTGAATAAAAGTGTGCAAATTTATGTTAATACTACATTTGTCTATTAATAAATACAATAAATAAAAGGCATTGAAGTAGAGAAGTCCGGTACACTGTACTGTAATGTATTCGAATTCAAAATAGTTATTTTATGTGTAATAAAAAGCTAGTTTTATTTCCATCGTAGCTTCATCAACATTTCGAGGTTATCAGTTTATTTGGGGGCACTACGACGTGTAGTGGGTACGTGACGTTTTTAAACTTGGAGTTAATTTGTACTCGAATTAATTGTATCCAATCTTTAAGAAAACGATTACTACTGGCCGACAGTGTTCATCGTAGCGTATTTATATAGTCGAAAAGTGTCATTGGCGTCGTTTGCATTAACGTGTATAAACATATCCAACCAAACCCTAATTTGTTTCTAACAATTATAAAGTCTTCGTCAGCCAACGATGTACTAAGCCTGAATTTAATTTTGATCGAGTCAATTGTATAAAGTAAAACGTGGTTTTGTACACATGTTAAACCCGTTCTATAAGAGGTCGTTTTTTTTATTGAAACTTGTTGGTTGAGATTGTTATAGAAAGCAACCCTTCGTTTGAATAAGCTTTTGTACAGTGAGGAGCGTACGAATTTGGCAACTCTTAACAAGAGAATCTATTATGAGAATACTTGTATTTATGTAGACATAGTTTTAAGAAAACTTGTGTCTTTAGAAATGGTAAATACGTATCTACCTGCTAGCCGTAGTGCCGACATCCTCTGGAACTCGGGTTCTTGCAACCACTTCCACATTCGACGAAATGTCTCTCTACCAGACTTGAGTTTGGACCATGGTTTGGGGTTACGTAATAAGTCGGACAGCGTACCCTGCGAGCGACACAGCACTCTTTGAGCGAATATTGCTTGTGGAATGCTATAACGTTTGAGTTCGGCGCTTATACGTTGCGCCAGCTCTTTGGTGTTTATTTCTTCCACATCGGCGGTTATCGTGGTGACGCTGAGCGAACTAGGAGTCGCACTCTTAGTCTGTATTTGTTGCAACGGTGCTGATTGTTGAGATTGCTGTTGGGGCGGCGCTTGCTGCAGACTAAGTACTGGTGGCGAAGGCGAACACTCCCGTTGAGGAGCCGCGATCTGTACCAAACTTGGAGGGTTGTGTTGGAGAGTTAGCCCGTTCAGAGTCGCGCCGCTAAAACTCGTTACTAACGTGCCACCTGGAGAGTTTAGCGACGCCGACGGTGGGCTAAGCGTGGGACTTTGTAAAGATCTACCCACCAGTTCTCTTTGCGTTCCATAGGGAGAATCGTAGCTAGGCGGCGACATGCTTTTCTGGGGTGATGGTAATCCGTTTTGACTGTACGCACTCTGCGGACTTATCGGACTAGGCTGTTGCTGGAGTCCCATGCCTGGAGATGAGTAATTGTGCGGAGGCGTCATTCCTAAGTTGGGCATCGTATACGCCGTGTTGACGTTGACCGGTCCTAAACCTAAACCGATGCCTAACCCATTGTTTTGCATCACTGTAAACGACCCCGTCACGTTACTAGCGTGTCCATAGGCAAACTTATCTGACATTGTGGAAATAGGTGGCAATGGTTGTAACGGTGTTAGGGTTGCATAAGAAGAACTAGGGCTATATCCGGGAGGTGACATTCGACCATTCACCGACGTTAGTGTTTGGTACGTAGGCTCCGGTTGCAACGTCCGGAAATCTCCAGTGTCGATCATGCTGGCGACGCTAACGGACGTAGGGGATAGTTTTCCGGGACTGAGTAATTCAGAATCGCGGGAGTCTTCTTGAGGTTGTACGATGACGGACAGCGGGCCATCGGTTTCTTCTTGTTTTACTAGACGGCGCTCCACCACAGCTCGCGACACCAACCTCATGCGGACGGCCTGCGTCTCCATGCTATTGGCCACCGCATGCGCATTCACTTCTTCCGAATCGACCGCCTGTTCACCTAGTGCCTGCTGTTCTATCATCTTACCGATATTGTCCATCATCATAAGTACTGTTCACTGCACGCACTCACATGTTGCGGGGTTCCGAGGCCTTCGGAGCCGCATCACCAGAGCACTACGACGACCGATGCTATTGCGACGGCCATTATGGGGAGCTTTGTTTATGACGGCGTCGCACGTCCCGACGCTGACTCAGCCCTATTAGCACCCATAATTTCGGGAAAAAAAAACACCTAATAACCCGCACATCGTTCTTGTGTTTATGAGCACTACGTTTGAACCGCCAAACTATTACTTAGAAGTTTTTTCATTGTGCCCCCAGTTTCGATTAGTATCGCTCCATGAAACTGTAACTGGTAGTCGGTCGATACTGGATTGAATGGGGAGCGCGCGACGCCAGGTGGTTTTGCGCGCGCCCCTCGTGCTGCGCCCTCCGGCCGCGCGCCTCCCGCTTGCAGCTGCTGGGGTGGCTAATATGCTCATATGCGTATGGCTGCCAGCATGATTGTGTACCTCTAACTATAATCGCACATACTAATATCAATCCACCTTTTGTTTATGGTGGCCTAATTATCTTGCTTAATTACCAAAGAGTTTATCAGTACAGCTCCGACTAAAAAGTTACAAAGTTTATCAGTACTACTCCGGCTAAAGAATCACAAAGTTTACAAAATTTCTAGCATGAATAAACTTCACTTACACGAATACCTTGAGCCTTATTTTTCATTCTCACAACAACTAATAATCGTAAACTAAATTCTACACGGATGTGTTGTTGAACTAAACAGACCTGCAAATTCTAATTCATACGTTTACCCCCGCGTACTTGACAAAGACGAAATCGGAAGGAAAATCAATAATCTGTCGTCGCGAGCGAAAACGCTTTAACTTATTCGCATTCTATCGCAAAGACTGGATCAATTACTTTTATTTTAAAAAGTGTAAGGACCTCTAGCCCTGTAACTTATCAATTTCGTTCGAAGAAGAAAACATTTCGGTTCACAAAAAATTTGATAACCTAGTAATTTTTTGTCCCTAGATTTTTGATTCTGGGCTTAAAATGTAGACAAGTGCGCGCTTAAACTTTTGAAGTATCGTTTTTGGCCGCCCTTACTTAAAAATTGTCATTGGCCATGGAATCGCGTTGGCAAAAATCAAAATATCTTATCTACCGATGCACGCATCCTATGCGAGTAAACAAAGCTTTTGAAATTATCTTTAACGGTCCTGGAGACGGGCGCGAAAAACGAGAACCTAGCACAATCCGGAGTTCGCTCGTGGCATCCGATGACGTGAGAAAGCGCTGTTTTAAAATTTTTTGGTATCATCCTCGTCCGATCATTTGGGTTAGCTATGGGGGAAAAAAAGGTATTTTGCGACGCACGCACAAGTAGGACTGAAAATTTTTAAAGGTCTTAAACGATGAGCGATTTAAATTTGTTTTAGTTTAAAAAATAGACTATAGCCTTTTGCACTTCCTCCATTTCTTATAAAAAATGTTTATTAATAATTTGAACCCTCTGAGGGTAATTAATTGTTATTCAATTTAGTTTATAAATAACCTATGCTTGTAGTTTTAATATTTTTTGTACACTTCGTACAAAAATGTAAAGATTATATTCTATAGATATGTTTTTGGATAGTTATTTGAATCAGTAAATATTTTAACAATAGGTTAAAACGTCTAAATAATTTCACCTGCATCATAATTGTTAGTTTTGAAGTAGCAATGCTCATTGTAAAAGTAAAAAATGAAATTAAAGGTAAAGTATCGCCTGAGATGTAGGCAACCGAATTCACAGCAACTTAGTATCGATCAATAAATGAACGAGGCGGCACATTCTAAATACATGATCGTAATAATAATATTAACTTAATCGTTTGAATGCTCTAGGATTTATGAACATTTACTACAACTTTTTCAGTAAATTCAACGTGAAGAAAAAATTATTATGCAAGTAATTTATCAGCGACGTATTTAAACTGAATGCTTGTTACGTTAATCCACAAATTGCGCTGATGAGGAAATTAAAGTAATTAATTTATTTTATTAATCATAATTTGAGCCATTTGAAACTTCTTTATAAAAAAAGGCTATAGGTTATGAAACTGAATTAACTAAAAAATTTACAATTGGTACTGTAAACTAATTATTTTTTACATTGCTTGATGTAGTAACTTCTTATAATAATTTTGAAAATGTCTCAGTCTTTTAGTAAGTTTGTTGTAATTTCATGCCAGGTTCAATGCTCAGAATTCTGCAAGTGAGTTGCATCAAAAGGATTACAGTTAGAGGTTTTTTATTTCGTTTTATTTGTGTGGATCATTTCCCAGATTTCTTTATGTACAGGGTGATCTATTTTTTGATGCCCATACAGGGAGGGTATCTCGATTATTATTAGAAATAGAAAGAAACTAAGTACGTAGTCTCGATTTCTTTTTTCGAGAGGAATTCATGCTGTTAACAGATTTTTGATATCTTGTTTAATTTTCGAAATATAGCCAAAAACCGATTTTTGGCAATTTTCAAAAATGTTAAATATCTTGCTTAAACGAAAAGATAGAGAAAAACGTTAACGACATTTTTTTCATGGTTTTTTGTCCTTAATAAGATAGCGATATTTAATTTTTTTTTACTCAAATTAATATCGATATATTACACCTAACGTTCTTATTTTAAATGGCAACCAACCATAAGCAAATTATATATTTTTGAAAAGCGCAAAAAGTAAGCTTTCGATTGATGTCAAAGCCAACTATGGTTGCCATTTAAAATAAGAAAGATAGGTATAATATATCGATATTTATATGAGAAAAAAATTTTAATACCGCTATCTTGTTAAGGACTAAAAACCATGCAAAAAATTTAGTTAAAGTTTGTCTCTATCTTTTCGTTTAAGCGAGATATTTAACATTTTTGAAAATTGCCAAAAATCGGTTTTTGACTATATTTCAAAAATTAAAAAAGGTATCAAAAAAGTGTTTACGGCAATGAATTCCTCTCAAAAAAAAATCGAGACTATGTACTTATTATTTTTTTCTATCTCTGATAATAACCGAGATACCCTGTATGAGTATCGAAAATAGGCCACCCTGTACAACAAAAAACTTTGTTATTTTTGGTTCAATATTTTTGAATTTGGGCTCAAAATGTACCTTAAAGATGGGCGCATCTGATGACGTGTAGAAAGTGTATTTTAAAAATTTTTTAGTATTCTTTACGGACGTCCGAAAATGGTGCTTAGAAATGGTCATTTTTGCGATCGCGTAAGCCACGACACTGTGTTAGAAAAAATCAAAATTTCTTATTTTCCGATGCGCGCATCCTTTGCGAGTAAAACGGTGCAAAGTTTTTGAAATTATCTCAAACTGTTCCCGAGAAAAACGCGAAAAACTATACCCCTGCAAAAGCCGAAATTTGTTCGAAAAAATTAACATCTCGGTTCACAAAAAAAACAATAACATCGTTATTTTTTGTTCAATATTTTCGATTTTGGGCTCAAAATGTAGCTAAAAGATGGGCGCATCTGATGACGTGTAGAAAGTGTGTTTTAAAAAATTTGTATTCTTTACGGACGTTCGAAAATGGTGCTTAGAAATGGTCATTTTTGCGATCGCGTAAGCTATGACATCGTGTTGGAAAAAATTCAAAATTTCTTATTTTCCGATGCGCGCATCCTTTGCGAGTAAAACGGTGCAAGTTTTTGAAATTATCTTAAACGGTTCCCGAGAAAAACGCGAAAAACTAGACTCCTGCAAAAGCCAGAGTTCGTTTTAAAAATATGTGCCTAATAATTGTGCCGCATCGTTCATTTACGACAAATACTATTTTAGCCTCAAATGTTTGACGTTTCTGGCGGGGTAGTTTTTTATTGTTTAAAGGTATTTTCTTATAATAAATGTGTGCATTTTAGAGGAGTATGATTACAAATATCGATTTTCTTGCACAATCGTTTAGGTAACTTGGTATAAATTGTTTTATTTATCTAAATGATCCGTTTATGTTAGTATTCAGTATGAACACTTGTAAGAGAAGGAATGTTAGATGTATAACTAAATGTAAACTTAAAGAGTGTTATGATTTATGTTAAACTTTTCTGTAAGCTGAAGCGTCTCTACAAAAATCCCTCGGATAAAAGAGCAAATATTATTAATTCATTAATTGTAATAATTCTTTGATTATTTCTGAACAATTCTTTGATAGTTTTTTGATGAGTTTTGTAAATGTTTAGGTATCATTTAATTATTTATTGTACACAATACTTTTGAGCTGGAACGGGTTTTGTTTTCCCTAAAATAATCGGGTATCTTATTAACAATTATTAAGAAAATATTTTTGTTGCAGATATTTCAATAAAAATGAGGGAATGACTACAGGAAATCATGGAGCCTTATTGTGAAAAACCAAACGTGTGAGTGATTTAAATTTGTTTTTAGTTTACAAAATAGACCATCGCCCTTGTACTTAATCTATTTTTTTATAAAAATTGTTTATTAATGATTTGAACCGTTTGGGGGTAGATAATTGTTATAAAGTTTTGTTTGTTATTAACATATGATTGTAGTTTTAATATTTTTTGTATGCTTCCTTACAAAAGTGCAAAGATTTTAGTCTATACTCTATAGTTTACAATTTTTCATGGAAATTTCTACTTGGTGGGTTGTTTTTTGAATCTGTTAATGTTTTCTATTAGTTTAACATAATTAAATAAGTTCACTTGCATCACAGTTAATCAGTTTTCAAGTGTTAATGCACAATTAAAGGTAAATAAATCAAATTAACTCTTTAAAAGTGAGAAAACGCCTGAGATTTAGGCAGCCCAAGTTACAGCAATTTAGTATTGACCAACAGATGAACGAAGCGGCACATTAAAATTGCATATAATCGTAGGAATAATTTTAACTTACTCTGGGGTCTATTCTGTAAGAGTTTTGTTAAATTTTAACAGGATGTTTATGTTAGGATTATGAGCATTAACTGTGAATGTAACCGGTCAAATAATAAATTTGGTAGGAACTTAAATGGGTCAGGATATTTTTAACGTAAATGTTTACTATGTTAATCCAAAAATTGCACTAGTGAGAATATTAAAATTATTTATTTATTTTATTAATCATAATTTGAACCACCTGAAACATCTTTAAAAAACTGCAAAGGCTATGGTTTTTAAATTTAGCAATCAACAATTTATCTTAAGCTGCCTTCAAAAGTAGTTTTTGCAATTACTTTTGAATTTTAAAAGTTGAAGTTGAAATGTATGGTTGTTTATTTCTAATGTATATTATTTTCACAGATATACTTCAGGCGTGTTGGAATTCAACACATTTCGTCGTTGTCGTCCCATCAGCCGTCTGCTCAGAAATCTTCAGGGAATGATGTGGAACTCTTACTGTAATTTAACGTACGTGTACTACCAGTCGTGGTTCAGAGAGGTAGAAGCTTTCTTGCTAATGAACATCGAAGGTAATTTTTATATTATTTTCCTGTTGAATCTAAGCCAGTTGCCTTCTTCATTTCATGGTTTAAGCAAACTGCCTGTTCCGCCTTCCCGATACGTCATTATAGGTGTCTCATTGGTTTTTGCTTATAATCATTTATTAGTTTTTGTGAATCTTTGTTGTTTTCTTTATTTAGTCTCTTAGATCGTAAATTTCTTGACCTTTTATAACTTGGTTTCTTATTTGGCCCTCTATGGTTCATCCTTTTATTCTTCTTTCGCATTTCTGCTCTTTGTATCTTATTCATGTCTGAACGTGTGAGAATCCAAGTTTCCCTCCCGCACATCAACATAGGTGTGACCATTGTTTAATAAAATGTTATTCTTGTTGTTAAGCGTTCTTTTTATAGTGTCAAGCGTGTGTATTCAAATCGATGTAATTTTAATTTTACATCTTTTCCTTCTTTTTTTTTAAATTTTAGACTACATTTGTTTAATTATTAAAATAATACATTACCTCGTAGCTGATGTCTGTTCAAAGGTAGCAAAAATGTGATACTTGTTTGTTCGTGAATTATTATTTTGGATCCCGTATTCTTGGACAACTTTTTGCAATTCATATACAGCTGTTTGTAAGTTTTCTTCCCCATCCTGTGTTATCGTGAAGTGTGTGTTGTCATGACTCATTTTTTTTCTTAAATTTATTATCTACCAAAGCTTTGTTCTATCCACTTTACCAAATATTTTTTTAGTCTATTCTCTATAGTTTACAATTTTTCATGGACATTTCTACTTGTTGGGTTGTTTTTTGAATATGTAAATATTTCATATCAGTCTTAAAACAATTAAATTAGTTCGTTTGCATCACAGTTTATGAGTTTTGAAGTGTTAATGCACAATTTAAAGATAAAAAATGAAATTAACCTTTTAACGTGATGTATCGCCCGAAATGTAGGCAGCCCAAATTACAGCAACTTAGTATTATTCAATAAATGAACGAGGCGGCACATGCTAATTTAACTAAACGAAACCAGCATATACATTAAACAAAATTAGTTAAGGAGTAAATAACTTTTTTTTCTTCATTGTGAAATATTTTTATTTGGTACACATTACACTACATGTAAATTTAAAACGGATTAATGCAATTTCATGGTTTATTTTATTGCAACTGATATTAATTGATTTTCGATAAAGTAATCGTTCTAAAGAAAGTGGTTAATCTTTAAGCTTATTTGTATTGGGAATTGCATGTATAGTTTAATATGCCTGTAAACTCTGTTGCTTTGCACATACAATTGGGCCCATTCATTTATTCTCTTTTATTGTATGTATCTTTTTGGTGTGTATGTAGATCATCTTAGAGGCATCACCCCCCCCCGCCCCTCTCTCAGGGCCTGATTGCATCCTGATTTTAAAGTCTAGTGAGTGCATTATGAATGATCTAGAGACGATTAGAACACATTATCTTCATCTAGAATCTAGATGAAGATAATGTGTTCTAATCGTCTTCAATCTTAAAGATCTTTTGAAATCCTCAGTAATTAAATAGCCGTGATAATAGAATGTTTAAAGAACTTCCAAATTTTTTTAATTTGTTTTTGTAATTATACTAATTTTGTTGTAATTTCAGGACGTCTTTTGAGGATTTTGCGAGGCACTTCACCCAGTTACATCTGGCGCATGTTGGACCCGATGACTGGATGCTGGAGTCTGCTCTACATGCTAAGCAGCCTTGGAGGAGATGGCGAGCTGGGTACAATGCAGGAGATGGCCCAAATTATACTGGTGAGTTGTATGGTATGAATCTAGTACGGTGTATTATGCACTGAGTTATCAACGCACCTGTCGAAGGTGGACAGGGGAATTATCTTCTTGCTCGATACAGGCCTTGAGTATCAATGCGCCTCATGAAGGTGGACAGGGGCTAGTCCCTTGCTTGATACAGGCTTCGGGGTATCGACGCACGTGACGAAGGTGGACAGAAGATTTTTCCCTTATGCTTGGTACATGCTTGAAAGTATCGAAGCACCTGATAAAGGTGGACAGGAGATTTTTCCCCTTGCTCGATGCAGGCCTTGAGTATCAATACACCTGATAAAGGTGAACTGGGGATCTAGTCCCTTGCTTGACACAGGCCTCGAAGTATCGACGCACCTGCCAAAGGTGGACAGGGTAAATTTCTCCTTGCTCGATACAGGTCTTGACTGATAGTATATTTATGAATGTTGGTTGAAATCTAGTATGCTAGCTGGTTGTGTATTAATGAATCTAGTAGATAAAATGCTGTTTTGTTAATATACATTTATTTTAAACAAACATTCATGTTTTCATTACATTAATTTCATAATTTTTCTTGAAGGGTGGAGTCTTGGAAGGTAGAGAGAGGCGTCATGTATTCCAGGACGAAAGGGCAATATGATATATTTAAGTATAATGATATATGACTATGACAATGTATATGATAATGATATATGATTACATTTTATTAATAAATATCTTTAGTAAAAATATCTACAATAGCATTTATTATTTAACAATCTATCTGGTAGTTGATTTTCCTGATGGTCTGCATTGGTTGTTGCAACAATCTGTAACAAAACCAAAAGGTTATAAAAGAAAGTGAATAAAGAACCCACCTGACTGACTTGCAACCAACACCTGACGTGCAACCATCACCCGACGTGCAACCAACAACCGACGTGCAACGAACGCACAACGTGCAAACCCATACCGTACAACAGATAATAGACTCGCATTTTCACAATAGTCTTTACACTTTTTTCGACAAAAAAATCGATTTTCTTAAAACTACAGCAAATGGCTTCAAACTTCTTATACACGTTGGTTATGAGCAAATTAAGGATTATTATTAGCCCCTAAATACGATATTTAATTTTTTGAATAACTTTGGAAATTAAATTTCAAAATAGTTGAGACAAACGGCATTATACTAAGAAAAATAAACTCTATAACATACTAAAATTTGAACAAAATTGTAAGAGCCGTTTTCGGGAAAAAATTTCAAAATGTTTAATTTTCTGAATAACTTTGTAAATTAAATTTCAAAATAGTTGAGACAAACGGCATTATACTAAGAAAAATAAACTCTATAACATACTAAAATTTGAACAAAATCGTAAGAGCCGTTTTCGAGAAAAATTTTCAAAATTTGTAATTTTCTAAATAACTTTGTAAATTAAAATTCAAAATAGTTGAGACAAACGGCATTATACTAAGAAAAATAAACTCTATAACATACTAAAATTTGAACAAAATCGTAAGAGCCGTTTTCGAGAAAAAATTTCAAAATTTTTAATTTTCTAAATAACTTTGTAAATTAAATTTCAAAATAGTTGAGACAAACGGCATTATACTAAGAAAAAAAGGCTATATACTCTGCACTTTTTCGACAAAAAAATCGATTTTCTTAAAACTATAGCAAATGGCTTCGAACTTCTTATACACGTTAGTTATGAGCAAGTTAAGGATTATTAGCCCCTAAATACGATTTTTAGTTTTTCGCGAAAAATGGGAAAAGTACAAAGGCTATAGTCTTTGCACTTTTTTCGACAAAAAAATCGATTTTCTTAAAACTACAGCAAATGGCTTCAAACTTCTTATACACATTAGTTATGAGCGAATTAAGGATTATTAGCCCCTAAATACGATATTTAATTTTTTGAATAACTTTGGAAATTAAATTTCAAAATAGTTGAGACAAACGGCATTATACTAAGAAAAATAAACTCTATAACATACTAAAATTTGAACAAAATTGTAAGAGCCGTTTTCGGGAAAAAATTTCAAAATGTTTAATTTTCTGAATAACTTTGTAAATTAAATTTCAAAATAGTTGAGACAAACGGCATTATACTAAGAAAAATAAACTCTATAACATACTAAAATTTGAACAAAATCGTAAGAGCCGTTTTCGAGAAAAATTTTCAAAATTTGTAATTTTCTAAATAACTTTGTAAATTAAAATTCAAAATAGTTGAGACAAACGGCATTATACTAAGAAAAATAAACTCTATAACATGCTAAAATTTGAACAAAATCGTAAGAGCCGTTTTCGAGAAAAAATTTCAAAATTTTTAATTTTCTAAATAACTTTGTAAATTAAATTTCAAAATAGTTGAGACAAACGGCATTATACTAAGAAAAAAAGGCTATATACTCTGCACTTTTTCGACAAAAAAATCGATTTTCTTAAAACTATAGCAAATGGCTTCGAACTTCTTATACACGTTAGTTATGAGCAAGTTAAGGATTATTAGCCCCTAAATACGATTTTTAGTTTTTCGCGAAAAATGGGAAAAGTACAAAGGCTATAGTCTTTGCACTTTTTTCGACAAAAAAATCGATTTTCTTAAAACTACAGCAAATGGCTTCAAACTTCTTATACACATTAGTTATGAGCGAATTAAGGATTATTAGCCCCTAAATACGATTTTTAATTTTTCGCGAAAAATGGGAAAAGTACAAAGGCTATATAGTCTTTGCACTTTTTTCGACAAAAAAATCGATTTTCTTAAAACTACTTCAAACTTCTTATACACATTAGTTATGAGCAAATTAAGGATTATTAGCCCTTAAATACGATATTTAATTTTTTGAATAACTTTGGAAATTAAATTTCAAAATAGTTGAGACAAACGGCATTATACTAAGAAAAATAAACTCTATATCATACTAAAATTTGAACAAAATCGTAAGAGCCGTTTTCGAGAAAAATTTTCAAAATTTTTAATTTTTTGAATAACTTTGTAAATTAAATTTCAAAATAGTTAAGACAAACGGCATTATACTAAGAAAAATAAACTCTATAACATACTGAAATTTGAACAAAATCGTATGAGCCGTTTTCGAGAAAAATTTTCAAAATTTACAATTTTTTGAATAACTTTGTAAATTAAATTTCAAAATAGTTGAGACAAACGGCATTATACTAAGAAAAATAAACTCTATAACATACTAAAATTTGAACAAAATCGTAAGAGCCGTTTTCGAGAAAAATTTTCAAAATTTACAATTTTTTGAATAACTTTGTAAATTAAATTTCGAAATAGTTGAGACAAACGGCATTATACTAAGAAAAATAAACTCTATAACATACTAAAATTTGAACAAAATCGTAAGAGCCGTTTTCAAGAAAAAATTTCAAAATTTTTAATTTTTTGAATAACTTTGTAAATTAAATTTCAAAATAGTTGAGACAAACAGCATTATACTAAGAAAAATAAACTCTATAACATACTAAAATTTGAACAAAATCGTATGAGCCGTTTTCGAGAAAAATTTTCAAAATTTTTAATTTTTTGAATAACTTTGTAAATTAAATTTCAAAATAGTTGAGACAAACGGCATTATACTAAGAAAAATAAACTCTATAACATACTGAAATTTGAACAAAATCGTATGAGCCGTTTTCGAGAAAAATTTTCAAAATTTACAATTTTTTGAATAACTTTGTAAATTAAATTTCAAAATAGTTAAGACAAACGGCATTATACTAAGAAAAATAAACTCTATAACATACTAAAATTTGAACAAAATCGTAAGAGCCGTTTTCGAGAAAAATTTTCAAAATTTACAATTTTTTGAATAACTTTGTAAATTAAATTTCGAAATAGTTGAGACAAACGGCATTATACTAAGAAAAAAAGGCTATATACTCTTTGCACTTTTTTCGACAAAAAAATCGATTTTCTTAAAACTATAGCAAATGGCTTCGAACTTCTTATACACGTTAGTTATGAGCAAGTTAAGGATTATTAGCCCCTAAATACGATTTTTAATTTTTCGCGAAAAATGGGAAAAGTACAAAGGCTATATATATATATAGTCTTTGCACTTTTTTCGACAAAAAAATCGATTTTCTTAAAACTACAGCAAATGGCTTCAAACTTCTTATACACATTAGTTATGAGCGAATTAAGCAATATTAGCCCCTAAATACGATTTTTAATTTTTCGCGAAAAATGGGAAAAGTACAAAGGCTATAGTCTTTGCACTTTTTTCGACAAAAAAATCGATTTTCTTAAAACTACAGCAAATGGCTTCAAACTTCTTATACACATTAGTTATGAGCAAATTAAGGATTATTAGCCCTTAAATACGATATTTAATTTTTTGAATAACTTTGGAAATTAAATTTCAAAATAGTTGAGACAAACGGCATTATAC
The DNA here is from genome assembly GCA_947652605.1 of Elmis aenea. Classification (NCBI taxonomy): domain Eukaryota; kingdom Metazoa; phylum Arthropoda; class Insecta; order Coleoptera; family Elmidae; genus Elmis; species Elmis aenea. The sequence goes on from OX393584.1 coordinate 27,714,069, forward strand.
TAAGAAAAATAAACTCTATATCATACTAAAATTTGAACAAAATCGTATAAGCCGTTTTCAAGAAAAATTTTCAAAATTTTAAATTTTTTGAATAACTTTGTAAATTAAATTTCAAAATAGTTGAGACAAACGGCATTATACTAAGAAAAATAAACTCTATATCATACTAAAATTTGAACAAAATCGTATGAGCCGTTTTCGAGAAAAAATTTCAAAATTTTCAATTTTTTGAATAACTTTGTAAATTAAATTTCAAAATAGTTGAGACAAACGGCATTATACTAAGAAAAATAAACTCTATAACATACTAAAATTTGAACAAAATCGTATGAGCCGTTTTCGAGAAAAATTTTCAAAATTTACAATTTTTTGAATAACTTTGTAAATTAAATTTCAAAATAGTTGAGACAAACGGCATTATACTAAGAAAAATAAACTCTATAACATACTGAAATTTGAACAAAATCGTATGAGCCGTTTTCGAGAAAAAATTTCAAAACTTTCAATTTTTTGAATAACTTTGTAAATTAAATTTCAAAATAGTTGAGACAAACGGCATTATACTAAGAAAAATAAACTCTATATCATACTAAAATTTGAACAAAATCGTATGAGCCGTTTTCGAGAAAAATATTCAAAATTTTTAATTTTCTAAATAACTTTGTAAATTAAATTTCGAAATAGTTGAGACAAACGGCATTATACTAAGAAAAATAAACTCTATAACATACTAAAATTTGAACAAAATCGTATGAGCCGTTTTCGAGAAAAATTTTCAAAATTTTCAATTTTTCGAATAACTTTGTAAATTAAATTTCAAAATAGTTGAGACAAACGGCATTATACTAAGAAAAATAAACTCTATAACATACTAAAATTTAAACAAAATCGTATGAGCCGTTTTCAAGAAAAATTGTCAAAATTTTAAATTTTTTGAATAACTTTGTAAATTAAATTTCAAAATAGTTGAGACAAACGGCATTATACTAAGAAAAATAAACTCTATAACATACTAAAATTTGAACAAAATCGTATGAGCCGTTTTCGAGAAAAATTTTCAAAATTTTTAATTTTTTGAATAACTTTGTAAATTAAATTTCAAAATAGTTGAGACAAACGGCATTATACTAAGAAAAATAAACTCTATAACATACTAGAATTTGAACAAAATCGTATGAGCCGTTTTCGAGAAAAATTTTCAAAATTTTTAATTTTTTGAATAACTTTGTAAATTAAATTTCAAAATAGTTGAGACAAACGGCATTATACTAAGAAAAATAAACTCTTTAACATACTAAAATTTGAACAAAATCGTATGAGCCGTTTTCGAGAAAAATTTTCAAAATTTTAAATTTTTTGAATAACTTTGTAAATTAAATTTCAAAATAGTTGAGACAAACGGCATTATACTAAGAAAAATAAACTCTATAACATACTAAAATTTGAACAAAATCGTATGAGCCGTTTTCGAGAAAAATATTCAAAATTTTTAATTTTCTAAATAACTTTGTAAATTAAATTTCGAAATAGTTGAGACAAACGGCATTATACTAAGAAAAATAAACTCTATAACATACTAAAATTTGAACAAAATCGTATGAGCCGTTTTCGAGAAAAATATTCAAAATTTTTAATTTTCCAAATAACTTTGTAAATTAAATTTCGAAATAGTTGAGACAAACGGCATTATACTAAGAAAAATAAACTCTATAACATACTAAAATTTGAACAAAATCGTATGAGCCGTTTTCGAGAAAAATTTTCAAAATTTTTAATTTTTTGAATAACTTTGTAAATTAAATTTCAAAATAGTTGAGACAAACGGCATTATACTAAGAAAAATAAACTCTATAACATACTAAAATTTAAACAAAATCGTATGAGCCGTTTTCAAGAAAAATTGTCAAAATTTTAAATTTTTTGAATAACTTTGTAAATTAAATTTCAAAATAGTTGAGACAAACGGCATTATACTAAGAAAAATAAACTCTATAACATACTAAAATTTGAACAAAATCGTATGAGCCGTTTTCGAGAAAAATATTCAAAATTTTTAATTTTTTAAATAACTTTGTAAATTAAATTTCGAAATAGTTGAGACAAACGGCATTATACTAAGAAAAATAAACTCTATAACATACTAAAATTTGAACAAAATCGTATGAGCCGTTTTCGAGAAAAATTTTCAAAATTTACAATTTTTTGAATAACTTTGTAAATTAAATTTCAAAATAGTTGAGACAAACGGCATTATACTAAGAAAAATAAACTCTATAACATACTAAAATTTGAACAAAATCGTATGAGCCGTTTTCGAGAAAAATTTTCAAAATTTTCAATTTTTTGAATAACTTTGTAAATTAAATTTCAAAATAGTTGAGACAAACGGCATTATACTAAGAAAAATAAACTCTATAACATACTAAAATTTGAACAAAATCGTATGAGCCGTTTTCGAGAAAAATATTCAAAATTTTTAATTTTCTAAATAACTTTGTAAATTAAATTTCGAAATAGTTGAGACAAACGGCATTATACTAAGAAAAATAAACTCTATAACATACTAAAATTTGAACAAAATCGTATGAGCCGTTTTCGAGAAAAATTTTCAAAATTTTCAATTTTTCGAATAACTTTGTAAATTAAATTTCAAAATAGTTGAGACAAACGGCATTATACTAAGAAAAATAAACTCTATAACATACTAAAATTTGAACAAAATCGTATGAGCCGTTTTCGAGAAAAATTTTCAAAATTTTTAATTTTTTGAATAACTTTGTAAATTAAATTTCAAAATAGTTGAGACAAACGGCATTATACTAAGAAAAATAAACTCTATAACATACTAAAATTTGAACAAAATCGTATGAGCCGTTTTCGAGAAAAATTTTCAAAATTTACAATTTTTTGAATAACTTTGTAAATTAAATTTCGAAATAGTTGAGACAAACGGCATTATACTAAGAAAAAAAGGCTATATACTCTTTGCACTTTTTTCGACAAAAAAATCGATTTTCTTAAAACTATAGCAAATGGCTTCGAACTTCTTATACACGTTAGTTATGAGCAAGTTAAGGATTATTAGCCCCTAAATACGATTTTTAATTTTTCGCGAAAAATGGGAAAAGTACAAAGGCTATAGTCTTTGCACTTTTTTCGACAAAAAAATCGATTTTCTTAAAACTACAGCAAATGGCTTCAAACTTCTTATACACATTAGTTATGAGCGAATTAAGGATTATTAGCCCCTAAATACGATTTTTAGTTTTTCGCGAAAAATGGGAAAAGTACAAAGGCTATAGTCTTTGCACTTTTTTCGACAAAAAAATCGATTTTCTTAAAACTACAGCAAATGGCTTCAAACTTCTTATACACATTAGTTATGAGCGAATTAAGGATTATTAGCCCCTAAATACGATTTTTAATTTTTCGCGAAAAATGGGAAAAGTACAAAGGCTATAGTCTTTGCACTTTTTTCGACAAAAAAATCGATTTTCTTAAAACTACAGCAAATGGCTTCAAACTTCTTATACACATTAGTTATGAGCAAATTAAGGATTATTAGCCCTTAAATACGATATTTAATTTTTTGAATAACTTTGGAAATTAAATTTCAAAATAGTTGAGACAAACGGCATTATACTAAGAAAAACTCTATATCATACTAAAATTTGAACAAAATCGTATGAGCCGTTTTCGAGAAAAATTTTCAAAATTTGTAATTTTCTAAATAACTTTGTAAATTAAAATTCAAAATAGTTGAGACAAACGGCATTATACTAAGAAAAATAAACCTATAACATGCTAAAATTTGAACAAAATCGTAAGAGCCGTTTTCGATTGTTAGCCCCTAAATACGATTTTTAATTTTTCGCGAAAAATGGGAAAAGTACAAAGGCTATAGTCTTTGCACTTTTTTCGACAAAAAAATCGATTTTCTTAAAACTACAGCAAATGGCTTCAAACTTCTTATACACATTAGTTATGAGCGAATTAAGGATTATTAGCCCCTAAATACGATTTTTAGTTTTTCGCGAAAAATGGGAAAAGTACAAAGGCTATAGTCTTTGCACTTTTTTCGACAAAAAAATCGATTTTCTTAAAACTACAGCAAATGGCTTCAAACTTCTTATACACATTAGTTATGAGCGAATTAAGGATTATTAGCCCCTAAATACGATTTTTAATTTTTCGCGAAAATGGGAAAAGTACAAAGGCTATAGTCTTTGCACTTTTTTCGACAAAAAAATCGATTTTCTTAAAACTACAGCAAATGGCTTCAAACTTCTTATACACATTAGTTATGAGCGAATTAAGGATTATTATTAGCCCCTAAATACGATATTTAATTTTTTGAATAACTTTGGAAATTAAATTTCAAAATAGTTGAGACAAACGGCATTATACTAAGAAAAATAAACTCTATAACATACTAAAATTTGAACAAAATTGTAAGAGCCGTTTTCGGGAAAAAATTTCAAAATGTTTAATTTTCTGAATAACTTTGTAAATTAAATTTCAAAATAGTTGAGACAAACGGCATTATACTAAGAAAAATAAACTCTATAACATACTAAAATTTGAACAAAATCGTAAGAGCCGTTTTCGAGAAAAATTTTCAAAATTTGTAATTTTCTAAATAACTTTGTAAATTAAAATTCAAAATAGTTGAGACAAACGGCATTATACTAAGAAAAATAAACCTATAACATGCTAAAATTTGAACAAAATCGTAAGAGCCGTTTTCGAGAAAAAATTTCAAAATTTTTAATTTTCTAAATAACTTTGCAAATTAAATTTCAAAATAGTTGAGACAAACGGCATTATACTAAGAAAAAAAGGCTATATACTCTGCACTTTTTCGACAAAAAAATCGATTTTCTTAAAACTATAGCAAATGGCTTCGAACTTCTTATACACGTTAGTTATGAGCAAGTTAAGGATTATTAGCCCCTAAATACGATTTTTAATTTTTCGCGAAAAATGGGAAAAGTACAAAGGCTATAGTCTTTGCACTTTTTTCGACAAAAAAATCGATTTTCTTAAAACTACAGCAAATGGCTTCAAACTTCTTATACACATTAGTTATGAGCGAATTAAGGATTATTAGCCCCTAAATACGATTTTTAATTTTTCGCGAAAAATGGGAAAAGTACAAAGGCTATATAGTCTTTGCACTTTTTTCGACAAAAAAATCGATTTTCTTAAAACTACTTCAAACTTCTTATACACATTAGTTATGAGCAAATTAAGGATTATTAGCCCTTAAATACGATATTTAATTTTTTGAATAACTTTGGAAATTAAATTTCAAAATAGTTGAGACAAACGGCATTATACTAAGAAAAATAAACTCTATATCATACTAAAATTTGAACAAAATCGTAAGAGCCGTTTTCGAGAAAAATTTTCAAAATTTTTAATTTTTTGAATAACTTTGTAAATTAAATTTCAAAATAGTTAAGACAAACGGCATTATACTAAGAAAAATAAATTCTATAACATACTAGAATTTGAACAAAATCGTATGAGCCGTTTTCAAGAAAAAATTTCAAAATTTTTAATTTTTTGAATAACTTTGTAAATTAAATTTCAAAATAGTTGAGACAAACGGCATTATACTAAGAAAAATAAACTCTATAACATACTAAAATTTGAACAAAATCGTATGAGCCGTTTTCGAGAAAAATTTTCAAAATTTTTAATTTTTTGAATAACTTTGTAAATTAAATTTCAAAATAGTTGAGACAAACGGCATTATACTAAGAAAAATAAACTCTATAACATACTGAAATTTGAACAAAATCGTATGAGCCGTTTTCGAGAAAAATTTTCAAAATTTACAATTTTTTGAATAACTTTGTAAATTAAATTTCAAAATAGTTGAGACAAACGGCATTATACTAAGAAAAATAAACTCTATAACATACTAAAATTTGAACAAAATCGTAAGAGCCGTTTTCGAGAAAAATTTTCAAAATTTACAATTTTTTGAATAACTTTGTAAATTAAATTTCGAAATAGTTGAGACAAACGGCATTATACTAAGAAAAAAAGGCTATATACTCTTTGCACTTTTTTCGACAAAAAAATCGATTTTCTTAAAACTATAGCAAATGGCTTCGAACTTCTTATACACGTTAGTTATGAGCAAGTTAAGGATTATTAGCCCCTAAATACGATTTTTAATTTTTCGCGAAAAATGGGAAAAGTACAAAGGCTATAGTCTTTGCACTTTTTTCGACAAAAAAATCGATTTTCTTAAAACTACAGCAAATGGCTTCAAACTTCTTATACACATTAGTTATGAGCGAATTAAGCAATATTAGCCCCTAAATACGATTTTTAATTTTTCGCGAAAAATGGGGAAAAGTACAAAGGCTATAGTCTTTGCACTTTTTTCGACAAAAAAATCGATTTTCTTAAAACTACAGCAAATGGCTTCAAACTTCTTATACACATTAGTTATGAGCAAATTAAGGATTATTAGCCCTTAAATACGATATTTAATTTTTGAATAACTTTGGAAATTAAATTTCAAAATAGTTGAGACAAACGGCATTATACTAAGAAAAATAAACTCTATATCATACTAAAATTTGAACAAAATCGTATGAGCCGTTTTCGAGAAAAATTTTCAAAATTTACAATTTTTTGAATAACTTTGTAAATTAAATTTCAAAATAGTTGAGACAAACGGCATTATACTAAGAAAAATAAACTCTATAACATACTAAAATTTGAACAAAATCGTATAAGCCGTTTTCGAGAAAAAATTTCAAAACTTTCAATTTTTTGAATAACTTTGTAAATTAAATTTCAAAATAGTTGAGACAAACGGCATTATACTAAGAAAAATAAACTCTATATCATACTAAAATTGGAACAAAATCGTATGAGCCGTTTTCGAGAAAAATATTCAAAATTTTTAATTTTCTAAATAACTTTGTAAATTAAATTTCGAAATAGTTGAGACAAACGGCATTATACTAAGAAAAATAAACTCTATAACATACTAAAATTTGAACAAAATCGTATGAGCCGTTTTCGAGAAAAATTTTCAAAATTTTCAATTTTTCGAATAACTTTGTAAATTAAATTTCAAAATAGTTGAGACAAACGGCATTATACTAAGAAAAATAAACTCTATAACATACTAAAATTTAAACAAAATCGTATGAGCCGTTTTCAAGAAAAATTGTCAAAATTTTAAATTTTTTGAATAACTTTGTAAATTAAATTTCAAAATAGTTGAGACAAACGGCATTATACTAAGAAAAATAAATTCTATAACATACTAAAATTTGAACAAAATCGTATGAGCCGTTTTCGAGAAAAATTTTCAAAATTTTTAATTTTTTGAATAACTTTGTAAATTAAATTTCAAAATAGTTGAGACAAACGGCATTATACTAAGAAAAATAAACTCTATAACATACTAGAATTTGAACAAAATCGTATGAGCCGTTTTCGAGAAAAATTTTCAAAATTTTTAATTTTTTGAATAACTTTGTAAATTAAATTTCAAAATAGTTGAGACAAACGGCATTATACTAAGAAAAATAAACTCTTTAACATACTAAAATTTGAACAAAATCGTATGAGCCGTTTTCGAGAAAAATTTTCAAAATTTTAAATTTTTTGAATAACTTTGTAAATTAAATTTCAAAATAGTTGAGACAAACGGCATTATACTAAGAAAAATAAACTCTATAACATACTAAAATTTGAACAAAATCGTATGAGCCGTTTTCGAGAAAAATATTCAAAATTTTTAATTTTCTAAATAACTTTGTAAATTAAATTTCGAAATAGTTGAGACAAACGGCATTATACTAAGAAAAATAAACTCTATAACATACTAAAATTTGAACAAAATCGTATGAGCCGTTTTCGAGAAAAATTTTCAAAATTTTTAATTTTTTGAATAACTTTGTAAATTAAATTTCAAAATAGTTGAGACAAACGGCATTATACTAAGAAAAATAAACTCTATAACACACTAAAATTTAAACAAAATCGTATGAGCAGTTTTCAAGAAAAATTGTCAAAATTTTAAATTTTTTGAATAACTTTGTAAATTAAATTTCAAAATAGTTGAGACAAACGGCATTATACTAAGAAAAATAAACTCTATAACATACTAAAATTTGAACAAAATCGTATGAGCCGTTTTCGAGAAAAATATTCAAAATTTTTAATTTTCTAAATAACTTTGTAAATTAAATTTCGAAATAGTTGAGACAAACGGCATTATACTAAAAAAATAAACTCTATAACATACTAAAATTTGAACAAAATCGTATGAGCCGTTTTCGAGAAAAATTTTCAAAATTTTTAATTTTTTGAATAACTTTGTAAATTAAATTTCAAAATAGTTGAGACAAACGGCATTATACTAAGAAAAATAAACTCTATAACATACTAAAATTTAAACAAAATCGTATGAGCCGTTTTCAAGAAAAATTGTCAAAATTTTAAATTTTTTGAATAACTTTGTAAATTAAATTTCAAAATAGTTGAGACAAACGGCATTATACTAAGAAAAATAAACTCTATAACATACTAAAATTTGAACAAAATCGTATGAGCCGTTTTCGAGAAAAATATTCAAAATTTTTAATTTTTTAAATAACTTTGTAAATTAAATTTCGAAATAGTTGAGACAAACGGCATTATACTAAGAAAAATAAACTCTATAACATACTAAAATTTGAACAAAATCGTATGAGCCGTTTTCGAGAAAAATTTTCAAAATTTACAATTTTTTGAATAACTTTGTAAATTAAATTTCAAAATAGTTGAGACAAACGGCATTATACTAAGAAAAATAAACTCTATAACATACTAAAATTTGAACAAAATCGTATGAGCCGTTTTCGAGAAAAATTTTCAAAATTTTCAATTTTTTGAATAACTTTGTAAATTAAATTTCAAAATAGTTGAGACAAACGGCATTATACTAAGAAAAATAAACTCTATAACATACTAAAATTTGAACAAAATCGTATGAGCCGTTTTCGAGAAAAATATTCAAAATTTTTAATTTTCTAAATAACTTTGTAAATTAAATTTCGAAATAGTTGAGACAAACGGCATTATACTAAGAAAAATAAACTCTATAACATACTAAAATTTGAACAAAATCGTATGAGCCGTTTTCGAGAAAAATTTTCAAAATTTTCAATTTTTCGAATAACTTTGTAAATTAAATTTCAAAATAGTTGAGACAAACGGCATTATACTAAGAAAAATAAACTCTATAACATACTAAAATTTGAACAAAATCGTATGAGCCGTTTTCGAGAAAAATTTTCAAAATTTTTAATTTTTTGAATAACTTTGTAAATTAAATTTCAAAATAGTTGAGACAAACGGCATTATACTAAGAAAAATAAACTCTATAACATACTAAAATTTGAACAAAATCGTATGAGCCGTTTTCGAGAAAAATTTTCAAAATTTACAATTTTTTGAATAACTTTGTAAATTAAATTTCGAAATAGTTGAGACAAACGGCATTATACTAAGAAAAAAAGGCTATATACTCTTTGCACTTTTTTCGACAAAAAAATCGATTTTCTTAAAACTATAGCAAATGGCTTCGAACTTCTTATACACGTTAGTTATGAGCAAGTTAAGGATTATTAGCCCCTAAATACGATTTTTAATTTTTCGCGAAAAATGGGAAAAGTACAAAGGCTATAGTCTTTGCACTTTTTTCGACAAAAAAATCGATTTTCTTAAAACTACAGCAAATGGCTTCAAACTTCTTATACACATTAGTTATGAGCGAATTAAGGATTATTAGCCCCTAAATACGATTTTTAGTTTTTCGCGAAAAATGGGAAAAGTACAAAGGCTATAGTCTTTGCACTTTTTTCGACAAAAAAATCGATTTTCTTAAAACTACAGCAAATGGCTTCAAACTTCTTATACACATTAGTTATGAGCGAATTAAGGATTATTAGCCCCTAAATACGATTTTTAATTTTTCGCGAAAAATGGGAAAAGTACAAAGGCTATAGTCTTTGCACTTTTTTCGACAAAAAAATCGATTTTCTTAAAACTACAGCAAATGGCTTCAAACTTCTTATACACATTAGTTATGAGCAAATTAAGGATTATTAGCCCTTAAATACGATATTTAATTTTTTGAATAACTTTGGAAATTAAATTTCAAAATAGTTGAGACAAACGGCATTATACTAAGAAAAACTCTATATCATACTAAAATTTGAACAAAATCGTATGAGCCGTTTTCGAGAAAAATTTTCAAAATTTGTAATTTTCTAAATAACTTTGTAAATTAAAATTCAAAATAGTTGAGACAAACGGCATTATACTAAGAAAAATAAACCTATAACATGCTAAAATTTGAACAAAATCGTAAGAGCCGTTTTCGATTGTTAGCCCCTAAATACGATTTTTAATTTTTCGCGAAAAATGGGAAAAGTACAAAGGCTATAGTCTTTGCACTTTTTTCGACAAAAAAATCGATTTTCTTAAAACTACAGCAAATGGCTTCAAACTTCTTATACACATTAGTTATGAGCGAATTAAGGATTATTAGCCCCTAAATACGATTTTTAGTTTTTCGCGAAAAATGGGAAAAGTACAAAGGCTATAGTCTTTGCACTTTTTTCGACAAAAAAATCGATTTTCTTAAAACTACAGCAAATGGCTTCAAACTTCTTATACACATTAGTTATGAGCGAATTAAGGATTATTAGCCCCTAAATACGATTTTTAATTTTTCGCGAAAATGGGAAAAGTACAAAGGCTATAGTCTTTGCACTTTTTTCGACAAAAAAATCGATTTTCTTAAAACTACAGCAAATGGCTTCAAACTTCTTATACACATTAGTTATGAGCGAATTAAGGATTATTATTAGCCCCTAAATACGATATTTAATTTTTTGAATAACTTTGGAAATTAAATTTCAAAATAGTTGAGACAAACGGCATTATACTAAGAAAAATAAACTCTATAACATACTAAAATTTGAACAAAATTGTAAGAGCCGTTTTCGGGAAAAAATTTCAAAATGTTTAATTTTCTGAATAACTTTGTAAATTAAATTTCAAAATAGTTGAGACAAACGGCATTATACTAAGAAAAATAAACTCTATAACATACTAAAATTTGAACAAAATCGTAAGAGCCGTTTTCGAGAAAAATTTTCAAAATTTGTAATTTTCTAAATAACTTTGTAAATTAAAATTCAAAATAGTTGAGACAAACGGCATTATACTAAGAAAAATAAACCTATAACATGCTAAAATTTGAACAAAATCGTAAGAGCCGTTTTCGAGAAAAAATTTCAAAATTTTTAATTTTCTAAATAACTTTGCAAATTAAATTTCAAAATAGTTGAGACAAACGGCATTATACTAAGAAAAAAAGGCTATATACTCTGCACTTTTTCGACAAAAAAATCGATTTTCTTAAAACTATAGCAAATGGCTTCGAACTTCTTATACACGTTAGTTATGAGCAAGTTAAGGATTATTAGCCCCTAAATACGATTTTTAATTTTTCGCGAAAAATGGGAAAAGTACAAAGGCTATAGTCTTTGCACTTTTTTCGACAAAAAAATCGATTTTCTTAAAACTACAGCAAATGGCTTCAAACTTCTTATACACATTAGTTATGAGCGAATTAAGGATTATTAGCCCCTAAATACGATTTTTAATTTTTCGCGAAAAATGGGAAAAGTACAAAGGCTATATAGTCTTTGCACTTTTTTCGACAAAAAAATCGATTTTCTTAAAACTACTTCAAACTTCTTATACACATTAGTTATGAGCAAATTAAGGATTATTAGCCCTTAAATACGATATTTAATTTTTTGAATAACTTTGGAAATTAAATTTCAAAATAGTTGAGACAAACGGCATTATACTAAGAAAAATAAACTCTATATCATACTAAAATTTGAACAAAATCGTAAGAGCCGTTTTCGAGAAAAATTTTCAAAATTTTTAATTTTTTGAATAACTTTGTAAATTAAATTTCAAAATAGTTAAGACAAACGGCATTATACTAAGAAAAATAAATTCTATAACATACTAGAATTTGAACAAAATCGTATGAGCCGTTTTCAAGAAAAAATTTCAAAATTTTTAATTTTTTGAATAACTTTGTAAATTAAATTTCAAAATAGTTGAGACAAACGGCATTATACTAAGAAAAATAAACTCTATAACATACTAAAATTTGAACAAAATCGTATGAGCCGTTTTCGAGAAAAATTTTCAAAATTTTTAATTTTTTGAATAACTTTGTAAATTAAATTTCAAAATAGTTGAGACAAACGGCATTATACTAAGAAAAATAAACTCTATAACATACTAAAATTTGAACAAAATCGTATGAGCCGTTTTCGAGAAAAATTTTCAAAATTTACAATTTTTTGAATAACTTTGTAAATTAAATTTCGAAATAGTTGAGACAAACGGCATTATACTAAGAAAAAAAGGCTATATACTCTTTGCACTTTTTTCGACAAAAAAATCGATTTTCTTAAAACTATAGCAAATGGCTTCGAACTTCTTATACACGTTAGTTATGAGCAAGTTAAGGATTATTAGCCCCTAAATACGATTTTTAATTTTTCGCGAAAAATGGGAAAAGTACAAAGGCTATAGTCTTTGCACTTTTTTCGACAAAAAAATCGATTTTCTTAAAACTACAGCAAATGGCTTCAAACTTCTTATACACATTAGTTATGAGCGAATTAAGGATTATTAGCCCCTAAATACGATTTTTAGTTTTTCGCGAAAAATGGGAAAAGTACAAAGGCTATAGTCTTTGCACTTTTTTCGACAAAAAAATCGATTTTCTTAAAACTACAGCAAATGGCTTCAAACTTCTTATACACATTAGTTATGAGCGAATTAAGGATTATTAGCCCCTAAATACGATTTTTAATTTTTCGCGAAAAATGGGAAAAGTACAAAGGCTATAGTCTTTGCACTTTTTTCGACAAAAAAATCGATTTTCTTAAAACTACAGCAAATGGCTTCAAACTTCTTATACACATTAGTTATGAGCAAATTAAGGATTATTAGCCCTTAAATACGATATTTAATTTTTTGAATAACTTTGGAAATTAAATTTCAAAATAGTTGAGACAAACGGCATTATACTAAGAAAAACTCTATATCATACTAAAATTTGAACAAAATCGTATGAGCCGTTTTCGAGAAAAATTTTCAAAATTTGTAATTTTCTAAATAACTTTGTAAATTAAAATTCAAAATAGTTGAGACAAACGGCATTATACTAAGAAAAATAAACCTATAACATGCTAAAATTTGAACAAAATCGTAAGAGCCGTTTTCGATTGTTAGCCCCTAAATACGATTTTTAATTTTTCGCGAAAAATGGGAAAAGTACAAAGGCTATAGTCTTTGCACTTTTTTCGACAAAAAAATCGATTTTCTTAAAACTACAGCAAATGGCTTCAAACTTCTTATACACATTAGTTATGAGCGAATTAAGGATTATTAGCCCCTAAATACGATTTTTAGTTTTTCGCGAAAAATGGGAAAAGTACAAAGGCTATAGTCTTTGCACTTTTTTCGACAAAAAAATCGATTTTCTTAAAACTACAGCAAATGGCTTCAAACTTCTTATACACATTAGTTATGAGCGAATTAAGGATTATTAGCCCCTAAATACGATTTTTAATTTTTCGCGAAAATGGGAAAAGTACAAAGGCTATAGTCTTTGCACTTTTTTCGACAAAAAAATCGATTTTCTTAAAACTACAGCAAATGGCTTCAAACTTCTTATACACATTAGTTATGAGCGAATTAAGGATTATTATTAGCCCCTAAATACGATATTTAATTTTTTGAATAACTTTGGAAATTAAATTTCAAAATAGTTGAGACAAACGGCATTATACTAAGAAAAATAAACTCTATAACATACTAAAATTTGAACAAAATTGTAAGAGCCGTTTTCGGGAAAAAATTTCAAAATGTTTAATTTTCTGAATAACTTTGTAAATTAAATTTCAAAATAGTTGAGACAAACGGCATTATACTAAGAAAAATAAACTCTATAACATACTAAAATTTGAACAAAATCGTAAGAGCCGTTTTCGAGAAAAATTTTCAAAATTTGTAATTTTCTAAATAACTTTGTAAATTAAAATTCAAAATAGTTGAGACAAACGGCATTATACTAAGAAAAATAAACCTATAACATGCTAAAATTTGAACAAAATCGTAAGAGCCGTTTTCGAGAAAAAATTTCAAAATTTTTAATTTTCTAAATAACTTTGCAAATTAAATTTCAAAATAGTTGAGACAAACGGCATTATACTAAGAAAAAAAGGCTATATACTCTGCACTTTTTCGACAAAAAAATCGATTTTCTTAAAACTATAGCAAATGGCTTCGAACTTCTTATACACGTTAGTTATGAGCAAGTTAAGGATTATTAGCCCCTAAATACGATTTTTAATTTTTCGCGAAAAATGGGAAAAGTACAAAGGCTATAGTCTTTGCACTTTTTTCGACAAAAAAATCGATTTTCTTAAAACTACAGCAAATGGCTTCAAACTTCTTATACACATTAGTTATGAGCGAATTAAGGATTATTAGCCCCTAAATACGATTTTTAATTTTTCGCGAAAAATGGGAAAAGTACAAAGGCTATATAGTCTTTGCACTTTTTTCGACAAAAAAATCGATTTTCTTAAAACTACTTCAAACTTCTTATACACATTAGTTATGAGCAAATTAAGGATTATTAGCCCTTAAATACGATATTTAATTTTTTGAATAACTTTGGAAATTAAATTTCAAAATAGTTGAGACAAACGGCATTATACTAAGAAAAATAAACTCTATATCATACTAAAATTTGAACAAAATCGTAAGAGCCGTTTTCGAGAAAAATTTTCAAAATTTTTAATTTTTTGAATAACTTTGTAAATTAAATTTCAAAATAGTTAAGACAAACGGCATTATACTAAGAAAAATAAATTCTATAACATACTAGAATTTGAACAAAATCGTATGAGCCGTTTTCAAGAAAAAATTTCAAAATTTTTAATTTTTTGAATAACTTTGTAAATTAAATTTCAAAATAGTTGAGACAAACGGCATTATACTAAGAAAAATAAACTCTATAACATACTAAAATTTGAACAAAATCGTATGAGCCGTTTTCGAGAAAAATTTTCAAAATTTTTAATTTTTTGAATAACTTTGTAAATTAAATTTCAAAATAGTTGAGACAAACGGCATTATACTAAGAAAAATAAACTCTATAACATACTGAAATTTGAACAAAATCGTATGAGCCGTTTTCGAGAAAAATTTTCAAAATTTACAATTTTTTGAATAACTTTGTAAATTAAATTTCAAAATAGTTGAGACAAACGGCATTATACTAAGAAAAATAAACTCTATAACATACTAAAATTTGAACAAAATCGTAAGAGCCGTTTTCGAGAAAAATTTTCAAAATTTACAATTTTTTGAATAACTTTGTAAATTAAATTTCGAAATAGTTGAGACAAACGGCATTATACTAAGAAAAAAAGGCTATATACTCTTTGCACTTTTTTCGACAAAAAAATCGATTTTCTTAAAACTATAGCAAATGGCTTCGAACTTCTTATACACGTTAGTTATGAGCAAGTTAAGGATTATTAGCCCCTAAATACGATTTTTAATTTTTCGCGAAAAATGGGAAAAGTACAAAGGCTATAGTCTTTGCACTTTTTTCGACAAAAAAATCGATTTTCTTAAAACTACAGCAAATGGCTTCAAACTTCTTATACACATTAGTTATGAGCGAATTAAGCAATATTAGCCCCTAAATACGATTTTTAATTTTTCGCGAAAAATGGGAAAAGTACAAAGGCTATAGTCTTTGCACTTTTTTCGACAAAAAAATCGATTTTCTTAAAACTACAGCAAATGGCTTCAAACTTCTTATACACATTAGTTATGAGCAAATTAAGGATTATTAGCCCTTAAATACGATATTTAATTTTTTGAATAACTTTGGAAATTAAATTTCAAAATAGTTGAGACAAACGGCATTATACTAAGAAAAATAAACTCTATATCATACTAAAATTTGAACAAAATCGTATGAGCCGTTTTCGAGAAAAATTTTCAAAATTTACAATTTTTTGAATAACTTTGTAAATTAAATTTCAAAATAGTTGAGACAAACGGCATTATACTAAGAAAAATAAACTCTATAACATACTAAAATTTGAACAAAATCGTATGAGCCGTTTTCGAGAAAAATTTTCAAAATTTACAATTTTTTGAATAACTTTGTAAATTAAATTTCAAAATAGTTGAGACAAACGGCATTATACTAAGAAAAATAAACTCTATAACATACTAGAATTTGAACAAAATCGTATGAGCCGTTTTCAAGAAAAAATTTCAAAATTTTTAATTTTTTGAATAACTTTGTAAATTAAATTTCAAAATAGTTGAGACAAACGGCATTATACTAAGAAAAATAAACTCTATAACATACTAAAATTTGAACAAAATCGTATGAGCCGTTTTCGAGAAAAATTTTCAAAATTTTTAATTTTTTGAATAACTTTGTAAATTAAATTTCAAAATAGTTGAGACAAACGGCATTATACTAAGAAAAATAAACTCTATAACATACTGAAATTTGAACAAAATCGTATGAGCCGTTTTCGAGAAAAATTTTCAAAATTTACAATTTTTTGAATAACTTTGTAAATTAAATTTCAAAATAGTTGAGACAAACGGCATTATACTAAGAAAAATAAACTCTATAACATACTAAAATTTGAACAAAATCGTAAGAGCCGTTTTCGAGAAAAATTTTCAAAATTTACAATTTTTTGAATAACTTTGTAAATTAAATTTCGAAATAGTTGAGACAAACGGCATTATACTAAGAAAAAAAGGCTATATACTCTTTGCACTTTTTTCGACAAAAAAATCGATTTTCTTAAAACTATAGCAAATGGCTTCGAACTTCTTATACACGTTAGTTATGAGCAAGTTAAGGATTATTAGCCCCTAAATACGATTTTTAATTTTTCGCGAAAAATGGGAAAAGTACAAAGGCTATAGTCTTTGCACTTTTTTCGACAAAAAAATCGATTTTCTTAAAACTACAGCAAATGGCTTCAAACTTCTTATACACATTAGTTATGAGCGAATTAAGCAATATTAGCCCCTAAATACGATTTTTAATTTTTCGCGAAAAATGGGAAAAGTACAAAGGCTATAGTCTTTGCACTTTTTTCGACAAAAAAATCGATTTTCTTAAAACTACAGCAAATGGCTTCAAACTTCTTATACACATTAGTTATGAGCAAATTAAGGATTATTAGCCCTTAAATACGATATTTAATTTTTTGAATAACTTTGGAAATTAAATTTCAAAATAGTTGAGACAAACGGCATTATACTAAGAAAAATAAACTCTATATCATACTAAAATTTGAACAAAATCGTATGAGCCGTTTTCGAGAAAAATTTTCAAAATTTACAATTTTTTGAATAACTTTGTAAATTAAATTTCAAAATAGTTGAGACAAACGGCATTATACTAAGAAAAATAAACTCTATAACATACTAAAATTTGAACAAAATCGTATGAGCCGTTTTCGAGAAAAATTTTCAAAATTTACAATTTTTTGAATAACTTTGTAAATTAAATTTCAAAATAGTTGAGACAAACGGCATTATACTAAGAAAAATAAACTCTATAACATACTAGAATTTGAACAAAATCGTATGAGCCGTTTTCAAGAAAAAATTTCAAAATTTTTAATTTTTTGAATAACTTTGTAAATTAAATTTCAAAATAGTTGAGACAAACGGCATTATACTAAGAAAAATAAACTCTATAACATACTAAAATTTGAACAAAATCGTATGAGCCGTTTTCAAGAAAAATTTTCAAAATTTTTAATTTTTTGAATAACTTTGTAAATTAAATTTCAAAATAGTTGAGACAAACGGCATTATACTAAGAAAAATAAACTCTATAACATACTGAAATTTGAACAAAATCGTATGAGCCGTTTTCGAGAAAAATTTTCAAAATTTACAATTTTTTGAATAACTTTGTAAATTAAATTTCAAAATAGTTGAGACAAACGGCATTATACTAAGAAAAATAAACTCTATAACATACTAAAATTTGAACAAAATCGTAAGAGCCGTTTTCGAGAAAAATTTTCAAAATTTACAATTTTTTGAATAACTTTGTAAATTAAATTTCGAAATAGTTGAGACAAACGGCATTATACTAAGAAAAAAAGGCTATATACTCTTTGCACTTTTTTCGACAAAAAAATCGATTTTCTTAAAACTATAGCAAATGGCTTCGAACTTCTTATACACGTTAGTTATGAGCAAGTTAAGGATTATTAGCCCCTAAATACGATTTTTAATTTTTCGCGAAAAATGGGAAAAGTACAAAGGCTATAGTCTTTGCACTTTTTTCGACAAAAAAATCGATTTTCTTAAAACTACAGCAAATGGCTTCAAACTTCTTATACACATTAGTTATGAGCGAATTAAGCAATATTAGCCCCTAAATACGATTTTTAATTTTTCGCGAAAAATGGGAAAAGTACAAAGGCTATAGTCTTTGCACTTTTTTCGACAAAAAAATCGATTTTCTTAAAACTACAGCAAATGGCTTCAAACTTCTTATACACATTAGTTATGAGCAAATTAAGGATTATTAGCCCTTAAATACGATATTTAATTTTTTGAATAACTTTGGAAATTAAATTTCAAAATAGTTGAGACAAACGGCATTATACTAAGAAAAATAAACTCTATATCATACTAAAATTTGAACAAAATCGTATGAGCCGTTTTCGAGAAAAATTTTCAAAATTTACAATTTTTTGAATAACTTTGTAAATTAAATTTCAAAATAGTTGAGACAAACGGCATTATACTAAGAAAAATAAACTCTATAACATACTAAAATTTGAACAAAATCGTATGAGCCGTTTTCGAGAAAAAATTTCAAAACTTTCAATTTTTTGAATAACTTTGTAAATTAAATTTCAAAATAGTTGAGACAAACGGCATTATACTAAGAAAAATAAACTCTATATCATACTAAAATTGGAACAAAATCGTATGAGCCGTTTTCGAGAAAAATATTCAAAATTTTTAATTTTCTAAATAACTTTGTAAATTAAATTTCGAAATAGTTGAGACAAACGGCATTATACTAAGAAAAATAAACTCTATAACATACTAAAATTTGAACAAAATCGTATGAGCCGTTTTCGAGAAAAATTTTCAAAATTTTCAATTTTTCGAATAACTTTGTAAATTAAATTTCAAAATAGTTGAGACAAACGGCATTATACTAAGAAAAATAAACTCTATAACATACTAAAATTTAAACAAAATCGTATGAGCCGTTTTCAAGAAAAATTGTCAAAATTTTAAATTTTTTGAATAACTTTGTAAATTAAATTTCAAAATAGTTGAGACAAACGGCATTATACTAAGAAAAATAAATTCTATAACATACTAAAATTTGAACAAAATCGTATGAGCCGTTTTCGAGAAAAATTTTCAAAATTTTTAATTTTTTGAATAACTTTGTAAATTAAATTTCAAAATAGTTGAGACAAACGGCATTATACTAAGAAAAATAAACTCTATAACATACTAGAATTTGAACAAAATCGTATGAGCCGTTTTCGAGAAAAATTTTCAAAATTTTTAATTTTTTGAATAACTTTGTAAATTAAATTTCAAAATAGTTGAGACAAACGGCATTATACTAAGAAAAATAAACTCTTTAACATACTAAAATTTGAACAAAATCGTATGAGCCGTTTTCGAGAAAAATTTTCAAAATTTTAAATTTTTTGAATAACTTTGTAAATTAAATTTCAAAATAGTTGAGACAAACGGCATTATACTAAGAAAAATAAACTCTATAACATACTAAAATTTGAACAAAATCGTATGAGCCGTTTTCGAGAAAAATATTCAAAATTTTTAATTTTCTAAATAACTTTGTAAATTAAATTTCGAAATAGTTGAGACAAACGGCATTATACTAAGAAAAATAAACTCTATAACATACTAAAATTTGAACAAAATCGTATGAGCCGTTTTCGAGAAAAATTTTCAAAATTTTTAATTTTTTGAATAACTTTGTAAATTAAATTTCAAAATAGTTGAGACAAACGGCATTATACTAAGAAAAATAAACTCTATAACACACTAAAATTTAAACAAAATCGTATGAGCAG
This sequence comes from Elmis aenea, assembly GCA_947652605.1. Lineage (NCBI taxonomy): Eukaryota > Metazoa > Arthropoda > Insecta > Coleoptera > Elmidae > Elmis > Elmis aenea. The sequence continues at coordinate 27,734,345 of OX393584.1, forward strand.
TTTTCAAGAAAAATTGTCAAAATTTTAAATTTTTTGAATAACTTTGTAAATTAAATTTCAAAATAGTTGAGACAAACGGCATTATACTAAGAAAAATAAACTCTATAACATACTAAAATTTGAACAAAATCGTATGAGCCGTTTTCGAGAAAAATATTCAAAATTTTTAATTTTCTAAATAACTTTGTAAATTAAATTTCGAAATAGTTGAGACAAACGGCATTATACTAAAAAAATAAACTCTATAACATACTAAAATTTGAACAAAATCGTATGAGCCGTTTTCGAGAAAAATTTTCAAAATTTTTAATTTTTTGAATAACTTTGTAAATTAAATTTCAAAATAGTTGAGACAAACGGCATTATACTAAGAAAAATAAACTCTATAACATACTAAAATTTAAACAAATTCGTATGAGCCGTTTTCAAGAAAAATTGTCAAAATTTTAAATTTTTTGAATAACTTTGTAAATTAAATTTCAAAATAGTTGAGACAAACGGCATTATACTAAGAAAAATAAACTCTATAACATACTAAAATTTGAACAAAATCGTATGAGCCGTTTTCGAGAAAAATATTCAAAATTTTTAATTTTTTAAATAACTTTGTAAATTAAATTTCGAAATAGTTGAGACAAACGGCATTATACTAAGAAAAATAAACTCTATAACATACTAAAATTTGAACAAAATCGTATGAGCCGTTTTCGAGAAAAATTTTCAAAATTTACAATTTTTTGAATAACTTTGTAAATTAAATTTCAAAATAGTTGAGACAAACGGCATTATACTAAGAAAAATAAACTCTATAACATACTAAAATTTGAACAAAATCGTATGAGCCGTTTTCGAGAAAAATTTTCAAAATTTTCAATTTTTTGAATAACTTTGTAAATTAAATTTCAAAATAGTTGAGACAAACGGCATTATACTAAGAAAAATAAACTCTATAACATACTAAAATTTGAACAAAATCGTATGAGCCGTTTTCGAGAAAAATATTCAAAATTTTTAATTTTCTAAATAACTTTGTAAATTAAATTTCGAAATAGTTGAGACAAACGGCATTATACTAAGAAAAATAAACTCTATAACATACTAAAATTTGAACAAAATCGTATGAGCCGTTTTCGAGAAAAATTTTCAAAATTTTCAATTTTTCGAATAACTTTGTAAATTAAATTTCAAAATAGTTGAGACAAACGGCATTATACTAAGAAAAATAAACTCTATAACATACTAAAATTTGAACAAAATCGTATGAGCCGTTTTCGAGAAAAATTTTCAAAATTTTAAATTTTTTGAATAACTTTGTAAATTAAATTTCAAAATAGTTGAGACAAACGGCATTATACTAAGAAAAATAAACTCTATAACATACTAAAATTTGAACAAAATCGTATGAGCCGTTTTCGAGAAAAATTTTCAAAATTTACAATTTTTTGAATAACTTTGTAAATTAAATTTCGAAATAGTTGAGACAAACGGCATTATACTAAGAAAAAAAGGCTATATACTCTTTGCACTTTTTTCGACAAAAAAATCGATTTTCTTAAAACTATAGCAAATGGCTTCGAACTTCTTATACACGTTAGTTATGAGCAAGTTAAGGATTATTAGCCCCTAAATACGATTTTTAATTTTTCGCGAAAAATGGGAAAAGTACAAAGGCTATAGTCTTTGCACTTTTTTCGACAAAAAAATCGATTTTCTTAAAACTACAGCAAATGGCTTCAAACTTCTTATACACATTAGTTATGAGCGAATTAAGGATTATTAGCCCCTAAATACGATTTTTAGTTTTTCGCGAAAAATGGGAAAAGTACAAAGGCTATAGTCTTTGCACTTTTTTCGACAAAAAAATCGATTTTCTTAAAACTACAGCAAATGGCTTCAAACTTCTTATACACATTAGTTATGAGCGAATTAAGGATTATTAGCCCCTAAATACGATTTTTAGTTTTTCGCGAAAAATGGGAAAAGTACAAAGGCTATAGTCTTTGCACTTTTTTCGACAAAAAAATCGATTTTCTTAAAACTACAGCAAATGGCTTCAAACTTCTTATACACATTAGTTATGAGCGAATTAAGGATTATTAGCCCCTAAATACGATTTTTAATTTTTCGCGAAAATGGGAAAAGTACAAAGGCTATAGTCTTTGCACTTTTTTCGACAAAAAAATCGATTTTCTTAAAACTACAGCAAATGGCTTCAAACTTCTTATACACATTAGTTATGAGCAAATTAAGGATTATTAGCCCTTAAATACGATATTTAATTTTTTGAATAACTTTGGAAATTAAATTTCAAAATAGTTGAGACAAACGGCATTATACTAAGAAAAATAAACTCTATATCATACTAAAATTTGAACAAAATCGTAATAGCCGTTTTCGAGAAAAATTTTCAAAATTTTTAATTTTCTAAATAACTTTGTAAATTAAATTTCGAAATAGTTGAGACAAACGGCATTATACTAAGAAAAATAAACTCTATAACATACTAAAATTTGAACAAAATCGTATGAGCCGTTTTCGAGAAAAATTTTCAAAATTTTTAATTTTTTGAATAACTTTGTAAATTAAATTTCAAAATAGTTAAGACAAACGGCATTCTACTAAGAAAAATAAATTCTATAACATACTAAAATTTAAACAAAATCGTATGAGCCGTTTTCGAGAAAAATTTTCAAAATTTTTAATTTTTTGAATAACTTTGTAAATTAAATTTCAAAATAGTTGAGACAAACAGCATTATACTAAGAAAAATAAACTCTATAACATACTAAAATTTGAACAAAATCGTATGAGCCGTTTTCGAGAAAAATATTCAAAATTTTTAATTTTCTAAATAACTTTGTAAATTAAATTTCGAAATAGTTGAGACAAACGGCATTATACTAAGAAAAATAAACTCTATAACATACTAAAATTTGAACAAAATCGTATGAGCCGTTTTCGAGAAAAATTTTCAAAATTTTAAATTTTTTGAATAACTTTGTAAATTAAATTTCAAAATAGTTGAGACAAACGGCATTATACTAAGAAAAATAAACTCTATAACATACTAAAATTTGAACAAAATCGTATGAGCCGTTTTCAAGAAAAATTTTCAAAATTTTTAATTTTTTGAATAACTTTGTAAATTAAATTTCAAAATAGTTGAGACAAACGGCATTATACTAAGAAAAATAAACTCTATAACATACTAAAATTTGAACAAAATCGTATGAGCCGTTTTCGAGAAAAATTTTCAAAATTTTTAATTTTTTGAATAACTTTGTAAATTAAATTTCAAAATAGTTGAGACAAACGGCATTATACTAAGAAAAATAAACTCTATAACATACTAAAATTTGAACAAAATCGTATGAGCCGTTTTCGAGAAAAATTTTCAAAATTTACAATTTTTTGAATAACTTTGTAAATTAAATTTCGAAATAGTTGAGACAAACGGCATTATACTAAGAAAAAAAGGCTATATACTCTTTGCACTTTTTTCGACAAAAAAATCGATTTTCTTAAAACTATAGCAAATGGCTTCGAACTTCTTATACACGTTAGTTATGAGCAAGTTAAGGATTATTAGCCCCTAAATACGATTTTTAATTTTTCGCGAAAAATGGGAAAAGTACAAAGGCTATAGTCTTTGCACTTTTTTCGACAAAAAAATCGATTTACTTAAAACTACAGCAAATGGCTTCAAACTTCTTATACACATTAGTTATGAGCGAATTAAGGATTATTAGCCCCTAAATACGATTTTTAGTTTTTCGCGAAAAATGGGAAAAGTACAAAGGCTATAGTCTTTGCACTTTTTTCGACAAAAAAATCGATTTTCTTAAAACTACAGCAAATGGCTTCAAACTTCTTATACACATTAGTTATGAGCGAATTAAGGATTATTAGCCCCTAAATACGATTTTTAATTTTTCGCGAAAAATGGGAAAAGTACAAAGGCTATATAGTCTTTGCACTTTTTTCGACAAAAAAATCGATTTTCTTAAAACTACTTCAAACTTCTTATACACATTAGTTATGAGCAAATTAAGGATTATTAGCCCTTAAATACGATATTTAATTTTTTGAATAACTTTGGAAATTAAATTTCAAAATAGTTGAGACAAACGGCATTATACTAAGAAAAATAAACTCTATATCATACTAAAATTTGAACAAAATCGTATGAGCCGTTTTCGAGAAAAATTTTCAAAATTTGTAATTTTCTAAATAACTTTGTAAATTAAAATTCAAAATAGTTGAGACAAACGGCATTATACTAAGAAAAATAAACCTATAACATGCTAAAATTTGAACAAAATCGTAAGAGCCGTTTTCGATTGTTAGCCCCTAAATACGATTTTTAATTTTTCGCGAAAAATGGGAAAAGTACAAAGGCTATAGTCTTTGCACTTTTTTCGACAAAAAAATCGATTTTCTTAAAACTACAGCAAATGGCTTCAAACTTCTTATACACATTAGTTATGAGCGAATTAAGGATTATTAGCCCCTAAATACGATTTTTAGTTTTTCGCGAAAAATGGGAAAAGTACAAAGGCTATAGTCTTTGCACTTTTTTCGACAAAAAAATCGATTTTCTTAAAACTACAGCAAATGGCTTCAAACTTCTTATACACATTAGTTATGAGCGAATTAAGGATTATTAGCCCCTAAATACGATTTTTAATTTTTCGCGAAAATGGGAAAAGTACAAAGGCTATAGTCTTTGCACTTTTTTCGACAAAAAAATCGATTTTCTTAAAACTACAGCAAATGGCTTCAAACTTCTTATACACATTAGTTATGAGCGAATTAAGGATTATTATTAGCCCCTAAATACGATATTTAATTTTTTGAATAACTTTGGAAATTAAATTTCAAAATAGTTGAGACAAACGGCATTATACTAAGAAAAATAAACTCTATAACATACTAAAATTTGAACAAAATCGTAAGAGCCGTTTTCGAGAAAAATTTTCAAAATTTGTAATTTTCTAAATAACTTTGTAAATTAAAATTCAAAATAGTTGAGACAAACGGCATTATACTAAGAAAAATAAACCTATAACATGCTAAAATTTGAACAAAATCGTAAGAGCCGTTTTCGAGAAAAAATTTCAAAATTTTTAATTTTCTAATTAACTTTGCAAATTAAATTTCAAAATAGTTGAGACAAACGGCATTATACTAAGAAAAAAAGGCTATATACTCTGCACTTTTTCGACAAAAAAATCGATTTTCTTAAAACTATAGCAAATGGCTTCGAACTTCTTATACACGTTAGTTATGAGCAAGTTAAGGATTATTAGCCCCTAAATACGATTTTTAGTTTTTCGCGAAAAATGGGAAAAGTACAAAGGCTATAGTCTTTGCACTTTTTTCGACAAAAAAATCGATTTTCTTAAAACTACAGCAAATGGCTTCAAACTTCTTATACACATTAGTTATGAGCGAATTAAGGATTATTAGCCCCTAAATACGATTTTTAATTTTTCGCGAAAAATGGGAAAAGTACAAAGGCTATATAGTCTTTGCACTTTTTTCGACAAAAAAATCGATTTTCTTAAAACTACTTCAAACTTCTTATACACATTAGTTATGAGCAAATTAAGGATTATTAGCCCTTAAATACGATATTTAATTTTTTGAATAACTTTGGAAATTAAATTTCAAAATAGTTGAGACAAACGGCATTATACTAAGAAAAATAAACTCTATATCATACTAAAATTTGAACAAAATCGTAAGAGCCGTTTTCGAGAAAAATTTTCAAAATTTTTAATTTTTTGAATAACTTTGTAAATTAAATTTCAAAATAGTTAAGACAAACGGCATTATACTAAGAAAAATAAATTCTATAACATACTAGAATTTGAACAAAATCGTATGAGCCGTTTTCAAGAAAAAATTTCAAAATTTTTAATTTTTTGAATAACTTTGTAAATTAAATTTCAAAATAGTTGAGACAAACGGCATTATACTAAGAAAAATAAACTCTATAACATACTAAAATTTGAACAAAATCGTATGAGCCGTTTTCGAGAAAAATTTTCAAAATTTTTAATTTTTTGAATAACTTTGTAAATTAAATTTCAAAATAGTTGAGACAAACGGCATTATACTAAGAAAAATAAACTCTATAACATACTGAAATTTGAACAAAATCGTATGAGCCGTTTTCGAGAAAAATTTTCAAAATTTACAATTTTTTGAATAACTTTGTAAATTAAATTTCAAAATAGTTGAGACAAACGGCATTATACTAAGAAAAATAAACTCTATAACATACTAAAATTTGAACAAAATCGTAAGAGCCGTTTTCGAGAAAAATTTTCAAAATTTACAATTTTTTGAATAACTTTGTAAATTAAATTTCGAAATAGTTGAGACAAACGGCATTATACTAAGAAAAAAAGGCTATATACTCTTTGCACTTTTTTCGACAAAAAAATCGATTTTCTTAAAACTATAGCAAATGGCTTCGAACTTCTTATACACGTTAGTTATGAGCAAGTTAAGGATTATTAGCCCCTAAATACGATTTTTAATTTTTCGCGAAAAATGGGAAAAGTACAAAGGCTATAGTCTTTGCACTTTTTTCGACAAAAAAATCGATTTTCTTAAAACTACAGCAAATGGCTTCAAACTTCTTATACACATTAGTTATGAGCGAATTAAGCAATATTAGCCCCTAAATACGATTTTTAATTTTTCGCGAAAAATGGGAAAAGTACAAAGGCTATAGTCTTTGCACTTTTTTCGACAAAAAAATCGATTTTCTTAAAACTACAGCAAATGGCTTCAAACTTCTTATACACATTAGTTATGAGCAAATTAAGGATTATTAGCCCTTAAATACGATATTTAATTTTTTGAATAACTTTGGAAATTAAATTTCAAAATAGTTGAGACAAACGGCATTATACTAAGAAAAATAAACTCTATATCATACTAAAATTTGAACAAAATCGTATGAGCCGTTTTCGAGAAAAATTTTCAAAATTTACAATTTTTTGAATAACTTTGTAAATTAAATTTCAAAATAGTTGAGACAAACGGCATTATACTAAGAAAAATAAACTCTATAACATACTAAAATTTGAACAAAATCATATGAGCCGTTTTCGAGAAAAAATTTCAAAACTTTCAATTTTTTGAATAACTTTGTAAATTAAATTTCAAAATAGTTGAGACAAACGGCATTATACTAAGAAAAATAAACTCTATATCATACTAAAATTGGAACAAAATCGTATGAGCCGTTTTCGAGAAAAATATTCAAAATTTTTAATTTTCTAAATAACTTTGTAAATTAAATTTCGAAATAGTTGAGACAAACGGCATTATACTAAGAAAAATAAACTCTATAACATACTAAAATTTGAACAAAATCGTATGAGCCGTTTTCGAGAAAAATTTTCAAAATTTTCAATTTTTCGAATAACTTTGTAAATTAAATTTCAAAATAGTTGAGACAAACGGCATTATACTAAGAAAAATAAACTCTATAACATACTAAAATTTAAACAAAATCGTATGAGCCGTTTTCAAGAAAAATTGTCAAAATTTTAAATTTTTTGAATAACTTTGTAAATTAAATTTCAAAATAGTTGAGACAAACGGCATTATACTAAGAAAAATAAATTCTATAACATACTAAAATTTGAACAAAATCGTATGAGCCGTTTTCGAGAAAAATTTTCAAAATTTTTAATTTTTTGAATAACTTTGTAAATTAAATTTCAAAATAGTTGAGACAAACGGCATTATACTAAGAAAAATAAACTCTATAACATACTAGAATTTGAACAAAATCGTATGAGCCGTTTTCGAGAAAAATTTTCAAAATTTTTAATTTTTTGAATAACTTTGTAAATTAAATTTCAAAATAGTTGAGACAAACGGCATTATACTAAGAAAAATAAACTCTTTAACATACTAAAATTTGAACAAAATCGTATGAGCCGTTTTCGAGAAAAATTTTCAAAATTTTAAATTTTTTGAATAACTTTGTAAATTAAATTTCAAAATAGTTGAGACAAACGGCATTATACTAAGAAAAATAAACTCTATAACATACTAAAATTTGAACAAAATCGTATGAGCCGTTTTCGAGAAAAATATTCAAAATTTTTAATTTTCTAAATAACTTTGTAAATTAAATTTCGAAATAGTTGAGACAAACGGCATTATACTAAGAAAAATAAACTCTATAACATACTAAAATTTGAACAAAATCGTATGAGCCGTTTTCGAGAAAAATATTCAAAATTTTTAATTTTCTAAATAACTTTGTAAATTAAATTTCGAAATAGTTGAGACAAACGGCATTATACTAAAAAAATAAACTCTATAACATACTAAAATTTGAACAAAATCGTATGAGCCGTTTTCGAGAAAAATTTTCAAAATTTTTAATTTTTTGAATAACTTTGTAAATTAAATTTCAAAATAGTTGAGACAAACGGCATTATACTAAGAAAAATAAACTCTATAACATACTAAAATTTAAACAAAATCGTATGAGCCGTTTTCAAGAAAAATTGTCAAAATTTTAAATTTTTTGAATAACTTTGTAAATTAAATTTCAAAATAGTTGAGACAAACGGCATTATACTAAGAAAAATAAACTCTATAACATACTAAAATTTGAACAAAATCGTATGAGCCGTTTTCGAGAAAAATATTCAAAATTTTTAATTTTTTAAATAACTTTGTAAATTAAATTTCGAAATAGTTGAGACAAACGGCATTATACTAAGAAAAATAAACTCTATAACATACTAAAATTTGAACAAAATCGTATGAGCCGTTTTCGAGAAAAATTTTCAAAATTTACAATTTTTTGAATAACTTTGTAAATTAAATTTCAAAATAGTTGAGACAAACGGCATTATACTAAGAAAAATAAACTCTATAACATACTAAAATTTGAACAAAATCGTATGAGCCGTTTTCGAGAAAAATTTTCAAAATTTTCAATTTTTTGAATAACTTTGTAAATTAAATTTCAAAATAGTTGAGACAAACGGCATTATACTAAGAAAAATAAACTCTATAACATACTAAAATTTGAACAAAATCGTATGAGCCGTTTTCGAGAAAAATATTCAAAATTTTTAATTTTCTAAATAACTTTGTAAATTAAATTTCGAAATAGTTGAGACAAACGGCATTATACTAAGAAAAATAAACTCTATAACATACTAAAATTTGAACAAAATCGTATGAGCCGTTTTCGAGAAAAATTTTCAAAATTTTCAATTTTTCGAATAACTTTGTAAATTAAATTTCAAAATAGTTGAGACAAACGGCATTATACTAAGAAAAATAAACTCTATAACATACTAAAATTTGAACAAAATCGTATGAGCCGTTTTCGAGAAAAATTTTCAAAATTTTTAATTTTTTGAATAACTTTGTAAATTAAATTTCAAAATAGTTGAGACAAACGGCATTATACTAAGAAAAATAAACTCTATAACATACTAAAATTTGAACAAAATCGTATGAGCCGTTTTCGAGAAAAATTTTCAAAATTTACAATTTTTTGAATAACTTTGTAAATTAAATTTCGAAATAGTTGAGACAAACGGCATTATACTAAGAAAAAAAGGCTATATACTCTTTGCACTTTTTTCGACAAAAAAATCGATTTTCTTAAAACTATAGCAAATGGCTTCGAACTTCTTATACACGTTAGTTATGAGCAAGTTAAGGATTATTAGCCCCTAAATACGATTTTTAATTTTTCGCGAAAAATGGGAAAAGTACAAAGGCTATAGTCTTTGCACTTTTTTCGACAAAAAAATCGATTTTCTTAAAACTACAGCAAATGGCTTCAAACTTCTTATACACATTAGTTATGAGCGAATTAAGGATTATTAGCCCCTAAATACGATTTTTAGTTTTTCGCGAAAAATGGGAAAAGTACAAAGGCTATAGTCTTTGCACTTTTTTCGACAAAAAAATCGATTTTCTTAAAACTACAGCAAATGGCTTCAAACTTCTTATACACATTAGTTATGAGCGAATTAAGGATTATTAGCCCCTAAATACGATTTTTAGTTTTTCGCGAAAAATGGGAAAAGTACAAAGGCTATAGTCTTTGCACTTTTTTCGACAAAAAAATCGATTTTCTTAAAACTACAGCAAATGGCTTCAAACTTCTTATACACATTAGTTATGAGCGAATTAAGGATTATTAGCCCCTAAATACGATTTTTAATTTTTCGCGAAAATGGGAAAAGTACAAAGGCTATAGTCTTTGCACTTTTTTCGACAAAAAAATCGATTTTCTTAAAACTACAGCAAATGGCTTCAAACTTCTTATACACATTAGTTATGAGCAAATTAAGGATTATTAGCCCTTAAATACGATATTTAATTTTTTGAATAACTTTGGAAATTAAATTTCAAAATAGTTGAGACAAACGGCATTATACTAAGAAAAATAAACTCTATATCATACTAAAATTTGAACAAAATCGTAATAGCCGTTTTCGAGAAAAATTTTCAAAATTTTTAATTTTCTAAATAACTTTGTAAATTAAATTTCGAAATAGTTGAGACAAACGGCATTATACTAAGAAAAATAAACTCTATAACATACTAAAATTTGAACAAAATCGTATGAGCCGTTTTCGAGAAAAATTTTCAAAATTTTTAATTTTTTGAATAACTTTGTAAATTAAATTTCAAAATAGTTAAGACAAACGGCATTCTACTAAGAAAAATAAATTCTATAACATACTAAAATTTAAACAAAATCGTATGAGCCGTTTTCGAGAAAAATTTTCAAAATTTTTAATTTTTTGAATAACTTTGTAAATTAAATTTCAAAATAGTTGAGACAAACAGCATTATACTAAGAAAAATAAACTCTATAACATACTAAAATTTGAACAAAATCGTATGAGCCGTTTTCGAGAAAAATATTCAAAATTTTTAATTTTCTAAATAACTTTGTAAATTAAATTTCGAAATAGTTGAGACAAACGGCATTATACTAAGAAAAATAAACTCTATAACATACTAAAATTTGAACAAAATCGTATGAGCCGTTTTCGAGAAAAATTTTCAAAATTTTAAATTTTTTGAATAACTTTGTAAATTAAATTTCAAAATAGTTGAGACAAACGGCATTATACTAAGAAAAATAAACTCTATAACATACTAAAATTTGAACAAAATCGTATGAGCCGTTTTCAAGAAAAATTTTCAAAATTTTTAATTTTTTGAATAACTTTGTAAATTAAATTTCAAAATAGTTGAGACAAACGGCATTATACTAAGAAAAATAAACTCTATAACATACTAAAATTTGAACAAAATCGTATGAGCCGTTTTCGAGAAAAATTTTCAAAATTTTTAATTTTTTGAATAACTTTGTAAATTAAATTTCAAAATAGTTGAGACAAACGGCATTATACTAAGAAAAATAAACTCTATAACATACTAAAATTTGAACAAAATCGTATGAGCCGTTTTCGAGAAAAATTTTCAAAATTTACAATTTTTTGAATAACTTTGTAAATTAAATTTCGAAATAGTTGAGACAAACGGCATTATACTAAGAAAAAAAGGCTATATACTCTTTGCACTTTTTTCGACAAAAAAATCGATTTTCTTAAAACTATAGCAAATGGCTTCGAACTTCTTATACACGTTAGTTATGAGCAAGTTAAGGATTATTAGCCCCTAAATACGATTTTTAATTTTTCGCGAAAAATGGGAAAAGTACAAAGGCTATAGTCTTTGCACTTTTTTCGACAAAAAAATCGATTTTCTTAAAACTACAGCAAATGGCTTCAAACTTCTTATACACATTAGTTATGAGCGAATTAAGGATTATTAGCCCCTAAATACGATTTTTAGTTTTTCGCGAAAAATGGGAAAAGTACAAAGGCTATAGTCTTTGCACTTTTTTCGACAAAAAAATCGATTTTCTTAAAACTACAGCAAATGGCTTCAAACTTCTTATACACATTAGTTATGAGCGAATTAAGGATTATTAGCCCCTAAATACGATTTTTAATTTTTCGCGAAAAATGGGAAAAGTACAAAGGCTATATAGTCTTTGCACTTTTTTCGACAAAAAAATCGATTTTCTTAAAACTACTTCAAACTTCTTATACACATTAGTTATGAGCAAATTAAGGATTATTAGCCCTTAAATACGATATTTAATTTTTTGAATAACTTTGGAAATTAAATTTCAAAATAGTTGAGACAAACGGCATTATACTAAGAAAAATAAACTCTATATCATACTAAAATTTGAACAAAATCGTATGAGCCGTTTTCGAGAAAAATTTTCAAAATTTGTAATTTTCTAAATAACTTTGTAAATTAAAATTCAAAATAGTTGAGACAAACGGCATTATACTAAGAAAAATAAACCTATAACATGCTAAAATTTGAACAAAATCGTAAGAGCCGTTTTCGATTGTTAGCCCCTAAATACGATTTTTAATTTTTCGCGAAAAATGGGAAAAGTACAAAGGCTATAGTCTTTGCACTTTTTTCGACAAAAAAATCGATTTTCTTAAAACTACAGCAAATGGCTTCAAACTTCTTATACACATTAGTTATGAGCGAATTAAGGATTATTAGCCCCTAAATACGATTTTTAGTTTTTCGCGAAAAATGGGAAAAGTACAAAGGCTATAGTCTTTGCACTTTTTTCGACAAAAAAATCGATTTTCTTAAAACTACAGCAAATGGCTTCAAACTTCTTATACACATTAGTTATGAGCGAATTAAGGATTATTAGCCCCTAAATACGATTTTTAATTTTTCGCGAAAATGGGAAAAGTACAAAGGCTATAGTCTTTGCACTTTTTTCGACAAAAAAATCGATTTTCTTAAAACTACAGCAAATGGCTTCAAACTTCTTATACACATTAGTTATGAGCGAATTAAGGATTATTATTAGCCCCTAAATACGATATTTAATTTTTTGAATAACTTTGGAAATTAAATTTCAAAATAGTTGAGACAAACGGCATTATACTAAGAAAAATAAACTCTATAACATACTAAAATTTGAACAAAATCGTAAGAGCCGTTTTCGAGAAAAATTTTCAAAATTTGTAATTTTCTAAATAACTTTGTAAATTAAAATTCAAAATAGTTGAGACAAACGGCATTATACTAAGAAAAATAAACCTATAACATGCTAAAATTTGAACAAAATCGTAAGAGCCGTTTTCGAGAAAAAATTTCAAAATTTTTAATTTTCTAATTAACTTTGCAAATTAAATTTCAAAATAGTTGAGACAAACGGCATTATACTAAGAAAAAAAGGCTATATACTCTGCACTTTTTCGACAAAAAAATCGATTTTCTTAAAACTATAGCAAATGGCTTCGAACTTCTTATACACGTTAGTTATGAGCAAGTTAAGGATTATTAGCCCCTAAATACGATTTTTAGTTTTTCGCGAAAAATGGGAAAAGTACAAAGGCTATAGTCTTTGCACTTTTTTCGACAAAAAAATCGATTTTCTTAAAACTACAGCAAATGGCTTCAAACTTCTTATACACATTAGTTATGAGCGAATTAAGGATTATTAGCCCCTAAATACGATTTTTAATTTTTCGCGAAAAATGGGAAAAGTACAAAGGCTATATAGTCTTTGCACTTTTTTCGACAAAAAAATCGATTTTCTTAAAACTACTTCAAACTTCTTATACACATTAGTTATGAGCAAATTAAGGATTATTAGCCCTTAAATACGATATTTAATTTTTTGAATAACTTTGGAAATTAAATTTCAAAATAGTTGAGACAAACGGCATTATACTAAGAAAAATAAACTCTATATCATACTAAAATTTGAACAAAATCGTAAGAGCCGTTTTCGAGAAAAATTTTCAAAATTTTTAATTTTTTGAATAACTTTGTAAATTAAATTTCAAAATAGTTAAGACAAACGGCATTATACTAAGAAAAATAAATTCTATAACATACTAGAATTTGAACAAAATCGTATGAGCCGTTTTCAAGAAAAAATTTCAAAATTTTTAATTTTTTGAATAACTTTGTAAATTAAATTTCAAAATAGTTGAGACAAACGGCATTATACTAAGAAAAATAAACTCTATAACATACTAAAATTTGAACAAAATCGTATGAGCCGTTTTCGAGAAAAATTTTCAAAATTTTTAATTTTTTGAATAACTTTGTAAATTAAATTTCAAAATAGTTGAGACAAACGGCATTATACTAAGAAAAATAAACTCTATAACATACTGAAATTTGAACAAAATCGTATGAGCCGTTTTCGAGAAAAATTTTCAAAATTTACAATTTTTTGAATAACTTTGTAAATTAAATTTCAAAATAGTTGAGACAAACGGCATTATACTAAGAAAAATAAACTCTATAACATACTAAAATTTGAACAAAATCGTAAGAGCCGTTTTCGAGAAAAATTTTCAAAATTTACAATTTTTTGAATAACTTTGTAAATTAAATTTCGAAATAGTTGAGACAAACGGCATTATACTAAGAAAAAAAGGCTATATACTCTTTGCACTTTTTTCGACAAAAAAATCGATTTTCTTAAAACTATAGCAAATGGCTTCGAACTTCTTATACACGTTAGTTATGAGCAAGTTAAGGATTATTAGCCCCTAAATACGATTTTTAATTTTTCGCGAAAAATGGGAAAAGTACAAAGGCTATAGTCTTTGCACTTTTTTCGACAAAAAAATCGATTTTCTTAAAACTACAGCAAATGGCTTCAAACTTCTTATACACATTAGTTATGAGCGAATTAAGCAATATTAGCCCCTAAATACGATTTTTAATTTTTCGCGAAAAATGGGAAAAGTACAAAGGCTATAGTCTTTGCACTTTTTTCGACAAAAAAATCGATTTTCTTAAAACTACAGCAAATGGCTTCAAACTTCTTATACACATTAGTTATGAGCAAATTAAGGATTATTAGCCCTTAAATACGATATTTAATTTTTTGAATAACTTTGGAAATTAAATTTCAAAATAGTTGAGACAAACGGCATTATACTAAGAAAAATAAACTCTATATCATACTAAAATTTGAACAAAATCGTATGAGCCGTTTTCGAGAAAAATTTTCAAAATTTACAATTTTTTGAATAACTTTGTAAATTAAATTTCAAAATAGTTGAGACAAACGGCATTATACTAAGAAAAATAAACTCTATAACATACTAAAATTTGAACAAAATCATATGAGCCGTTTTCGAGAAAAAATTTCAAAACTTTCAATTTTTTGAATAACTTTGTAAATTAAATTTCAAAATAGTTGAGACAAACGGCATTATACTAAGAAAAATAAACTCTATATCATACTAAAATTGGAACAAAATCGTATGAGCCGTTTTCGAGAAAAATATTCAAAATTTTTAATTTTCTAAATAACTTTGTAAATTAAATTTCGAAATAGTTGAGACAAACGGCATTATACTAAGAAAAATAAACTCTATAACATACTAAAATTTGAACAAAATCGTATGAGCCGTTTTCGAGAAAAATTTTCAAAATTTTCAATTTTTCGAATAACTTTGTAAATTAAATTTCAAAATAGTTGAGACAAACGGCATTATACTAAGAAAAATAAACTCTATAACATACTAAAATTTAAACAAAATCGTATGAGCCGTTTTCAAGAAAAATTGTCAAAATTTTAAATTTTTTGAATAACTTTGTAAATTAAATTTCAAAATAGTTGAGACAAACGGCATTATACTAAGAAAAATAAATTCTATAACATACTAAAATTTGAACAAAATCGTATGAGCCGTTTTCGAGAAAAATTTTCAAAATTTTTAATTTTTTGAATAACTTTGTAAATTAAATTTCAAAATAGTTGAGACAAACGGCATTATACTAAGAAAAATAAACTCTATAACATACTAGAATTTGAACAAAATCGTATGAGCCGTTTTCGAGAAAAATTTTCAAAATTTTTAATTTTTTGAATAACTTTGTAAATTAAATTTCAAAATAGTTGAGACAAACGGCATTATACTAAGAAAAATAAACTCTTTAACATACTAAAATTTGAACAAAATCGTATGAGCCGTTTTCGAGAAAAATTTTCAAAATTTTAAATTTTTTGAATAACTTTGTAAATTAAATTTCAAAATAGTTGAGACAAACGGCATTATACTAAGAAAAATAAACTCTATAACATACTAAAATTTGAACAAAATCGTATGAGCCGTTTTCGAGAAAAATATTCAAAATTTTTAATTTTCTAAATAACTTTGTAAATTAAATTTCGAAATAGTTGAGACAAACGGCATTATACTAAGAAAAATAAACTCTATAACATACTAAAATTTGAACAAAATCGTATGAGCCGTTTTCGAGAAAAATATTCAAAATTTTTAATTTTCTAAATAACTTTGTAAATTAAATTTCGAAATAGTTGAGACAAACGGCATTATACTAAAAAAATAAACTCTATAACATACTAAAATTTGAACAAAATCGTATGAGCCGTTTTCGAGAAAAATTTTCAAAATTTTTAATTTTTTGAATAACTTTGTAAATTAAATTTCAAAATAGTTGAGACAAACGGCATTATACTAAGAAAAATAAACTCTATAACATACTAAAATTTAAACAAAATCGTATGAGCCGTTTTCAAGAAAAATTGTCAAAATTTTAAATTTTTTGAATAACTTTGTAAATTAAATTTCAAAATAGTTGAGACAAACGGCATTATACTAAGAAAAATAAACTCTATAACATACTAAAATTTGAACAAAATCGTATGAGCCGTTTTCGAGAAAAATATTCAAAATTTTTAATTTTTTAAATAACTTTGTAAATTAAATTTCGAAATAGTTGAGACAAACGGCATTATACTAAGAAAAATAAACTCTATAACATACTAAAATTTGAACAAAATCGTATGAGCCGTTTTCGAGAAAAATTTTCAAAATTTACAATTTTTTGAATAACTTTGTAAATTAAATTTCAAAATAGTTGAGACAAACGGCATTATACTAAGAAAAATAAACTCTATAACATACTAAAATTTGAACAAAATCGTATGAGCCGTTTTCGAGAAAAATTTTCAAAATTTTCAATTTTTTGAATAACTTTGTAAATTAAATTTCAAAATAGTTGAGACAAACGGCATTATACTAAGAAAAATAAACTCTATAACATACTAAAATTTGAACAAAATCGTATGAGCCGTTTTCGAGAAAAATATTCAAAATTTTTAATTTTCTAAATAACTTTGTAAATTAAATTTCGAAATAGTTGAGACAAACGGCATTATACTAAGAAAAATAAACTCTATAACATACTAAAATTTGAACAAAATCGTATGAGCCGTTTTCGAGAAAAATTTTCAAAATTTTCAATTTTTCGAATAACTTTGTAAATTAAATTTCAAAATAGTTGAGACAAACGGCATTATACTAAGAAAAATAAACTCTATAACATACTAAAATTTGAACAAAATCGTATGAGCCGTTTTCGAGAAAAATTTTCAAAATTTTTAATTTTTTGAATAACTTTGTAAATTAAATTTCAAAATAGTTGAGACAAACGGCATTATACTAAGAAAAATAAACTCTATAACATACTAAAATTTGAACAAAATCGTATGAGCCGTTTTCGAGAAAAATTTTCAAAATTTACAATTTTTTGAATAACTTTGTAAATTAAATTTCGAAATAGTTGAGACAAACGGCATTATACTAAGAAAAAAAGGCTATATACTCTTTGCACTTTTTTCGACAAAAAAATCGATTTTCTTAAAACTATAGCAAATGGCTTCGAACTTCTTATACACGTTAGTTATGAGCAAGTTAAGGATTATTAGCCCCTAAATACGATTTTTAATTTTTCGCGAAAAATGGGAAAAGTACAAAGGCTATAGTCTTTGCACTTTTTTCGACAAAAAAATCGATTTTCTTAAAACTACAGCAAATGGCTTCAAACTTCTTATACACATTAGTTATGAGCGAATTAAGGATTATTAGCCCCTAAATACGATTTTTAGTTTTTCGCGAAAAATGGGAAAAGTACAAAGGCTATAGTCTTTGCACTTTTTTCGACAAAAAAATCGATTTTCTTAAAACTACAGCAAATGGCTTCAAACTTCTTATACACATTAGTTATGAGCGAATTAAGGATTATTAGCCCCTAAATACGATTTTTAGTTTTTCGCGAAAAATGGGAAAAGTACAAAGGCTATAGTCTTTGCACTTTTTTCGACAAAAAAATCGATTTTCTTAAAACTACAGCAAATGGCTTCAAACTTCTTATACACATTAGTTATGAGCGAATTAAGGATTATTAGCCCCTAAATACGATTTTTAATTTTTCGCGAAAATGGGAAAAGTACAAAGGCTATAGTCTTTGCACTTTTTTCGACAAAAAAATCGATTTTCTTAAAACTACAGCAAATGGCTTCAAACTTCTTATACACATTAGTTATGAGCAAATTAAGGATTATTAGCCCTTAAATACGATATTTAATTTTTTGAATAACTTTGGAAATTAAATTTCAAAATAGTTGAGACAAACGGCATTATACTAAGAAAAATAAACTCTATATCATACTAAAATTTGAACAAAATCGTATGAGCCGTTTTCGAGAAAAATTTTCAAAATTTTTAATTTTCTAAATAACTTTGTAAATTAAATTTCGAAATAGTTGAGACAAACGGCAATATACTAAGAAAAATAAACTCTATAACATACTAAAATTTGAACAAAATCGTATGAGCCGTTTTCGAGAAAAATTTTCAAAATTTTTAATTTTTTGAATAACTTTGTAAATTAAATTTCAAAATAGTTAAGACAAACGGCATTCTACTAAGAAAAATAAATTCTATAACATACTAAAATTTAAACAAAATCGTATGAGCCGTTTTCGAGAAAAATTTTCAAAATTTTTAATTTTTTGAATAACTTTGTAAATTAAATTTCAAAATAGTTGAGACAAACAGCATTATACTAAGAAAAATAAACTCTATAACATACTAAAATTTGAACAAAATCGTATGAGCCGTTTTCGAGAAAAATATTCAAAATTTTTAATTTTCTAAATAACTTTGTAAATTAAATTTCGAAATAGTTGAGACAAACGGCATTATACTAAGAAAAATAAACTCTATAACATACTAAAATTTGAACAAAATCGTATGAGCCGTTTTCGAGAAAAATTTTCAAAATTTTTAATTTTTTGAATAACTTTGTAAATTAAATTTCAAAATAGTTGAGACAAACGGCATTCTACTAAGAAAAATAAACTCTATAACATACTAAAATTTGAACAAAATCGTATGAGCCGTTTTCGAGAAAAACTTTCAAAATTTTCAATTTTTCGAATAACTTTGTAAATTAAATTTCAAAATAGTTGAGACAAACGGCATTATACTAAGAAAAATAAACTCTATAACATACTAAAATTTGAACAAAAGCGTATGAGCCGTTTTCAAAAAAATTTTAAAAATTTTTAATTTTTTGAATAACTTTGTAAATTAAATTTCAAAATAGTTGAGACAAACGGCATTATACTAAGAAAAATAAATTCTATAACATACTAGAATTTAAACAAAATCGTATGAGCCGTTTTCGAGAAAAACTTTCAAAATTTTCAATTTTTCGAATAACTTTGTAAATTAAATTTCAAAATAGTTGAGACAAACGGCATTATACTAAGAAAAATAAACTCTATAACATACTAGAATTTGAACAAAATCGTATGAGC
The DNA here is from genome assembly GCA_947652605.1 of Elmis aenea. NCBI lineage: Eukaryota > Metazoa > Arthropoda > Insecta > Coleoptera > Elmidae > Elmis > Elmis aenea. Next base: position 27,754,077 of record OX393584.1, read on the forward strand.
CGTTTTCAAGAAAAATTTTCAAAATTTTTAATTTTTTGAATAACTTTGAAAATTAAATTTCAAAATAGTTAAGACAAACGGCATTATACTAAGAAAAATAAATTCTATAACATACTAGAATTTAAACAAAATCGTATGAGCCGTTTTCGAGAAAAATTTTCAAAATTTTTAATTTTTTGAATAACTTTGTAAATTAAATTTCAAAATAGTTGAGACAAACAGCATTATACTAAGAAAAATAAACTCTATAACATACTAAAATTTGAACAAAATCGTATGAGCCGTTTTCGAGAAAAATATTCAAAATTTTTAATTTTCTAAATAACTTTGTAAATTAAATTTCGAAATAGTTGAGACAAACGGCATTATACTAAGAAAAATAAACTCTATAACATACTAAAAATTGAACAAAATCGTATGAGCCGTTTTCGAGAAAAATTTTCAAAATTTTTAATTTTTTGAATAACTTTGTAAATTAAATTTCAAAATAGTTGAGACAAACGGCATTCTACTAAGAAAAATAAACTCTATAACATACTAGAATTTAAACAAAATCGTATGAGCCGTTTTCGAGAAAAACTTTCAAAATTTTCAATTTTTCGAATAACTTTGTAAATTAAATTTCAAAATAGTTGAGACAAACGGCATTATACTAAGAAAAATAAACTCTATAACATACTAAAATTTGAACAAAAGCGTATGAGCCGTTTTCAAAAAAATTTTAAAAATTTTTAATTTTTTGAATAACTTTGTAAATTAAATTTCAAAATAGTTGAGACAAACGGCATTATACTAACAAAACTAAACTCTATAACATACTAAAATTTGAACAAAATCGTATGAGCCGTTTTCGAGAAAAATTTTCAAAATTTACAATTTTTTGAATAACTTTGTAAATTAAATTTCGAAATAGTTGAGACAAACGGCATTATACTAAGAAAAAAGGCTATATACTCTTTGCACTTTTTTCGACAAAAAAAATCGATTTTCTTAAAACTATAGCAAATGGCTTCGAACTTCTTATACACGTTAGTTATGAGCAAGTTAAGGATTATTAGCCCCTAAATACGATTATTAATTTTTCGCGAAAAATGGGAAAAGTACAAAGGCTATAGTCTTTGCACTTTTTTCGACAAAAAAATCGATTTTCTTAAAACTACAGCAAATGGCTTCAAACTTCTTATACACATTAGTTATGAGCGAATTAAGGATTATTAGCCCCTAAATACGATTTTTAGTTTTTCGCGAAAAATGGGAAAAGTACAAAGGCTATATAGTCTTTGCACTTTTTTCGACAAAAAACTCGATTTTCTTAAAACTACAGCAAATGGCTTCAAACTTCTTATACACATTAGTTATGAGCGAATTAAGGATTATTAGCCCTTAAATACGATATTTAATTTTTTGAATAACTTTGGAAATTAAATTTCAAAATAGTTGAGACAAACGGCATTATACTAAGAAAAATAAACTCTATATCATACTAAAATTTGAACAAAATCGTAAGAGCCGTTTTCGAGAAAAATTTTCAAAATGTTTAATTTTCTGAATAACTTTGTAAATTAAATTTCAAAATAGTTAACACAAACGGCATTATACTAAGAAAAATAAACTCTATAACATACTAGAATTTAAACAAAATCGTATGAGCCGTTTTCGAGAAAAATTTTCAAAATTTTTAATTTTTTGAATAACTTTGTAAATTAAATTTCAAAATAGTTGAGACAAACGGCATTATACTAAGAAAAATAAACTCTATAACATACTAGAATTTGAACAAAATCGTAAGAGCCGTTTTCGAGAAAAATTTTCAAAATTTTTAATTTTTTGAATAACTTTGTAAATTAAATTTCAAAATAGTTGAGACAAACGGCATTATACTAAGAAAAATAAACTCTATAACATACTATAATTTAAACAAAATCGTATAAGCCGTTTTCAAGAAAAATTTTCAAAATTTTTAATTTTTTGAATAACTTTGTAAATTAAATTTCAAAATAGTTGAGACAAATGGCATTATACTAAGAAAAATAAACTCTATAACATACTAAAATTTAAACAAAATCGTATGAGCCGTTTTCGAGAAAAACTTTCAAAATTTTCAATTTTTCGAATAACTTTGTAAATTAAATTTCAAAATAGTTGAGACAAACGGCATTATACTAAGAAAAATAAACTCTATAACATACTAAAAGTTGAACAAAATCGTATGAGCCGTTTTCAAAAAAATTTTTAATTTTTTGAATAACTTTGTAAATTAAATTTCAAAATAGTTGAGACAAACGGCATTATACTAAGAAAAATAAACTCTATAACATACTAAAATTTGAACAAAATCGTAAGAGCCGTTTTCGAGAAAAATTTTCAAAATTTACAATTTTTTGAATAACTTTGTAAATTAAATTTCGAAATAGTTGAGACAAACGGCATTATACTAAGAAAAAAAGGCTATATACTCTTTGCACTTTTTTCGACAAAAAAAATCGATTTTCTTAAAACTATAGCAAATGGCTTCGAACTTCTTATACACGTTAGTTATGAGCAAGTTAAGGATTATTAGCCCCTAAATACGATTATTAATTTTTCGCGAAAAATGGGAAAAGTACAAAGGCTATAGTCTTTGCACTTTTTTCGACAAAAAAATCGATTTTCTTAAAACTACAGCAAATGGCTTCAAACTTCTTATACACATTAGTTATGAGCGAATTAAGGATTATTAGCCCTTAAATACGATATTTAATTTTTTGAATAACTTTGGAAATTAAATTTCAAAATAGTTGAGACAAACGGCATTATACTAAGAAAAATAAACTCTATATCATACTAAAATTTGAACAAAATCGTAAGAGCCGTTTTCGAGAAAAATTTTCAAAATGTTTAATTTTCTGAATAACTTTGTAAATTAAATTTCAAAATAGTTAAGACAAACGGCATTATACTAAGAAAAATAAACTCTATAACATACTAGAATTTGAACAAAATCGTATGAGCCGTTTTTGAGAAAAATTTTCAAAATTTTTAATTTTTTGAGTAACTTTGTAAATTAAATTTCAAAATAGTTGAGACAAACGGCATTATACTAAGAAAAATAAACTCTATAACATACTATAATTTAAACAAAATCGTATGAGCCGTTTTCGAGAAAAACTTTCAAAATTTTCAATTTTTCGAATAACTTTGTAAATTAAATTTCAAAATAGTTGAGACAAACGGCATTATACTAAGAAAAATAAACTCTATAACATACTAAAATTTGAACAAAATCGTATGAGCCGTTTTCAAAAAAAATTTTAATTTTTTGAATAACTTTGTAAATTAAATTTCAAAATAGTTGAGACAAACGGCATTATACTAAGAAAAATAAACTCTATAACATACTAAAATTTGAACAAAATCGTAAGAGCCGTTTTCGAGAAAAATTTTCAAAATTTACAATTTTTTGAATAACTTTGTAAATTAAATTTCGAAATAGTTGAGACAAACGGCATTATACTAAGAAAAAAAGGCTATATACTCTTTGCACTTTTTTCGACAAAAAAATCGATTTTCTTAAAACTATAGCAAATGGCTTCGAACTTCTTATACACGTTAGTTATGAGCAAGTTAAGGATTATTAGCCCCTAAATACGATTATTAATTTTTCGCGAAAAATGGGAAAAGTACAAAGGCTATAGTCTTTGCACTTTTTTCGACAAAAAAATCGATTTTCTTAAAACTACAGCAAATGGCTTCAAACTTCTTATACACATTAGTTATGAGCGAATTAAGGATTATTAGCCCTTAAATACGATATTTAATTTTTTGAATAACTTTGGAAATTAAATTTCAAAATAGTTGAGACAAACGGCATTATACTAAGAAAAATAAACTCTATATCATACTAAAATTTGAACAAAATCGTAAGAGCCGTTTTCGAGAAAAATTTTCAAAATGTTTAATTTTCTGAATAACTTTGTAAATTAAATTTCAAAATAGTTAAGACAAACGGCATTATACTAAGAAAAATAAACTCTATAACATACTAGAATTTGAACAAAATCGTATGAGCCGTTTTTGAGAAAAATTTTCAAAATTTTTAATTTTTTGAATAACTTTGTAAATTAAATTTCAAAATAGTTGAGACAAACGGCATTATACTAAGAAAAATAAACTCTATAACATACTAGAATTTGAACAAAATCGTATGAGCCGTTTTCGAGAAAAATTTTCAAAATTTTTAATTTTTTGAATAACTTTGTAAATTAAATTTCAAAATAGTTGAGACAAACGGCATTATACTAAGAAAAATAAACTCTATAACATACTATAATTTAAACAAAATCGTATAAGCCGTTTTCAAGAAAAATTTTCAAAATTTTAAATTTTTTGAATAACTTTGTAAATTAAATTTCAAAATAGTTGAGACAAACGGCATTATACTAAGAAAAATAAACTCTATAACATACTAAAATTTGAACAAAATCGTATGAGCCGTTTTCGAGAAAAATTTTCAAAATTTTTAATTTTTTGAATAACTTTGTAAATTAAATTTCAAAATAGTTGAGACAAACGGCATTATACTAAGAAAAATAAACTCTATAACATACTAGAATTTGAACAAAATCGTATGAGCCGTTTTCGAGAAAAATTTTCAAAATTTTTAATTTTTTGAATAACTTTGTAAATTAAATTTCAAAATAGTTGAGACAAACGGCATTATACTAAGAAAAATAAACTCTATAACATACTAAAATTTGAACAAAATCGTATGAGCCGTTTTCGAGAAAAATTTTCAAAATTTACAATTTTTTGAATAACTTTGTAAATTAAATTTCGAAATAGTTGAGACAAACGGCATTATACTAAGAAAAAAAGGCTATATACTCTTTGCACTTTTTTCGACAAAAAAATCGATTTTCTTAAAACTATAGCAAATGGCTTCGAACTTCTTATACACGTTAGTTATGAGCAAGTTAAGGATTATTAGCCCCTAAATACGATTTTTAATTTTTCGCGAAAAATGGGAAAAGTACAAAGGCTATAGTCTTTGCACTTTTTTCGACAAAAAAATCGATTTTCTTAAAACTACAGCAAATGGCTTCAAACTTCTTATACACATTAGTTATGAGCGAATTAAGGATTATTAGCCCCTAAATACGATTTTTAGTTTTTCGCGAAAAATGGGAAAAGTACAAAGGCTATAGTCTTTGCACTTTTTTCGACAAAAAAATCGATTTTCTTAAAACTACAGCAAATGGCTTCAAACTTCTTATACACATTAGTTATGAGCGAATTAAGGATTATTAGCCCTTAAATACGATATTTAATTTTTTGAATAACTTTGGAAATTAAATTTCAAAATAGTTGAGACAAACGGCATTATACTAAGAAAAATAAACTCTATATCATACTAAAATTTGAACAAAATCGTAAGAGCCGTTTTCGAGAAAAATTTTCAAAATGTTTAATTTTCTGAATAACTTTGTAAATTAAATTTCAAAATAGTTAAGACAGACGGCATTATACTAAGAAAAATAAACTCTATAACATACTAGAATTTGAACAAAATCGTATGAGCCGTTTTGGAGAAAAATTTTCAAAATTTTTAATTTTTTGAATTACTTTGTAAATTAAATTTCAAAATAGTTGAGACAAACGGCATTATACTAAGAAAAATAAACTCTATAACATACTAGAATTTGAACAAAATCGTATGAGCCGTTTTCGAGAAAAATTTTCAAAATTTTTAATTTTTTGAATAACTTTGTAAATTAAATTTCAAAATAGTTGAGACAAACGGCATTATACTAAGAAAAATAAACTCTATAACATACTATAATTTAAACAAAATCGTATAAGCCGTTTTCAAGAAAAATTTTCAAAATTTTAAATTTTTTGAATAACTTTGTAAATTAAATTTCAAAATAGTTGAGACAAACGGCATTATACTAAGAAAAATAAACTCTATAACATACTAAAATTTGAACAAAATCGTATGAGCCGTTTTCGAGAAAAATTTTCAAAATTTTTAATTTTTTGAATAACTTTGTAAATTAAATTTCAAAATAGTTGAGACAAACGGCATTATACTAAGAAAAATAAACTCTATAACATACTAGAATTTGAACAAAATCGTATGAGCCGTTTTCGAGAAAAATTTTCAAAATTTTTAATTTTTTGAATAACTTTGTAAATTAAATTTCAAAATAGTTGAGACAAACGGCATTATACTAAGAAAAATAAACTCTATAACATACTAAAATTTGAACAAAATCGTATGAGCCGTTTTCGAGAAAAATTTTCAAAATTTACAATTTTTTGAATAACTTTGTAAATTAAATTTCGAAATAGTTGAGACAAACGGCATTATACTAAGAAAAAAAGGCTATATACTCTTTGCACTTTTTTCGACAAAAAAATCGATTTTCTTAAAACTATAGCAAATGGCTTCGAACTTCTTATACACGTTAGTTATGAGCAAGTTAAGGATTATTAGCCCCTAAATACGATTTTTAATTTTTCGCGAAAAATGGGAAAAGTACAAAGGCTATAGTCTTTGCACTTTTTTCGACAAAAAAATCGATTTTCTTAAAACTACAGCAAATGGCTTCAAACTTCTTATACACATTAGTTATGAGCGAATTAAGGATTATTAGCCCCTAAATACGATTTTTAGTTTTTCGCGAAAAATGGGAAAAGTACAAAGGCTATAGTCTTTGCACTTTTTTCGACAAAAAAATCGATTTTCTTAAAACTACAGCAAATGGCTTCAAACTTCTTATACACATTAGTTATGAGCGAATTAAGGATTATTAGCCCTTAAATACGATATTTAATTTTTTGAATAACTTTGGAAATTAAATTTCAAAATAGTTGAGACAAACGGCATTATACTAAGAAAAATAAACTCTATATCATACTAAAATTTGAACAAAATCGTAAGAGCCGTTTTCGAGAAAAATTTTCAAAATGTTTAATTTTCTGAATAACTTTGTAAATTAAATTTCAAAATAGTTAAGACAAACGGCATTATACTAAGAAAAATAAACTCTATAACATACTAGAATTTGAACAAAATCGTATGAGCCGTTTTTGAGAAAAATTTTCAAAATTTTTAATTTTTTGAATAACTTTGTAAATTAAATTTCAAAATAGTTGAGACAAACGGCATTATACTAAGAAAAATAAACTCTATAACATACTAGAATTTGAACAAAATCGTATGAGCCGTTTTCGAGAAAAATTTTCAAAATTTTTAATTTTTTGAATAACTTTGTAAATTAAATTTCAAAATAGTTGAGACAAACGGCATTATACTAAGAAAAATAAACTCTATAACATACTATAATTTAAACAAAATCGTATAAGCCGTTTTCAAGAAAAATTTTCAAAATTTTAAATTTTTTGAATAACTTTGTAAATTAAATTTCAAAATAGTTGAGACAAACGGCATTATACTAAGAAAAATAAACTCTATAACATACTAAAATTTGAACAAAATCGTATGAGCCGTTTTCGAGAAAAATTTTCAAAATTTACAATTTTTTGAATAACTTTGTAAATTAAATTTCGAAATAGTTGAGACAAACGGCATTATACTAAGAAAAAAAGGCTATATACTCTTTGCACTTTTTTCGACAAAAAAATCGATTTTCTTAAAACTATAGCAAATGGCTTCGAACTTCTTATACACGTTAGTTATGAGCAAGTTAAGGATTATTAGCCCCTAAATACGATTTTTAATTTTTCGCGAAAAATGGGAAAAGTACAAAGGCTATAGTCTTTGCACTTTTTTCGACAAAAAAATCGATTTTCTTAAAACTACAGCAAATGGCTTCAAACTTCTTATACACATTAGTTATGAGCGAATTAAGGATTATTAGCCCCTAAATACGATTTTTAGTTTTTCGCGAAAAATGGGAAAAGTACAAAGGCTATAGTCTTTGCACTTTTTTCGACAAAAAAATCGATTTTCTTAAAACTACAGCAAATGGCTTCAAACTTCTTATACACATTAGTTATGAGCGAATTAAGGATTATTAGCCCTTAAATACGATATTTAATTTTTTGAATAACTTTGGAAATTAAATTTCAAAATAGTTGAGACAAACGGCATTATACTAAGAAAAATAAACTCTATATCATACTAAAATTTGAACAAAATCGTAAGAGCCGTTTTCGAGAAAAATTTTCAAAATGTTTAATTTTCTGAATAACTTTGTAAATTAAATTTCAAAATAGTTAAGACAGACGGCATTATACTAAGAAAAATAAACTCTATAACATACTAGAATTTGAACAAAATCGTATGAGCCGTTTTGGAGAAAAATTTTCAAAATTTTTAATTTTTTGAATTACTTTGTAAATTAAATTTCAAAATAGTTGAGACAAACGGCATTATACTAAGAAAAATAAACTCTATAACATACTAGAATTTGAACAAAATCGTATGAGCCGTTTTCGAGAAAAATTTTCAAAATTTTTAATTTTTTGAATAACTTTGTAAATTAAATTTCAAAATAGTTGAGACAAACGGCATTATACTAAGAAAAATAAACTCTATAACATACTATAATTTAAACAAAATCGTATAAGCCGTTTTCAAGAAAAATTTTCAAAATTTTAAATTTTTTGAATAACTTTGTAAATTAAATTTCAAAATAGTTGAGACAAACGGCATTATACTAAGAAAAATAAACTCTATAACATACTAAAATTTGAACAAAATCGTATGAGCCGTTTTCGAGAAAAATTTTCAAAATTTTTAATTTTTTGAATAACTTTGTAAATTAAATTTCAAAATAGTTGAGACAAACGGCATTATACTAAGAAAAATAAACTCTATAACATACTAGAATTTGAACAAAATCGTATGAGCCGTTTTCGAGAAAAATTTTCAAAATTTTTAATTTTTTGAATAACTTTGTAAATTAAATTTCAAAATAGTTGAGACAAACGGCATTATACTAAGAAAAATAAACTCTATAACATACTAAAATTTGAACAAAATCGTATGAGCCGTTTTCGAGAAAAATTTTCAAAATTTACAATTTTTTGAATAACTTTGTAAATTAAATTTCGAAATAGTTGAGACAAACGGCATTATACTAAGAAAAAAAGGCTATATACTCTTTGCACTTTTTTCGACAAAAAAATCGATTTTCTTAAAACTATAGCAAATGGCTTCGAACTTCTTATACACGTTAGTTATGAGCAAGTTAAGGATTATTAGCCCCTAAATACGATTTTTAATTTTTCGCGAAAAATGGGAAAAGTACAAAGGCTATAGTCTTTGCACTTTTTTCGACAAAAAAATCGATTTTCTTAAAACTACAGCAAATGGCTTCAAACTTCTTATACACATTAGTTATGAGCGAATTAAGGATTATTAGCCCCTAAATACGATTTTTAGTTTTTCGCGAAAAATGGGAAAAGTACAAAGGCTATAGTCTTTGCACTTTTTTCGACAAAAAAATCGATTTTCTTAAAACTACAGCAAATGGCTTCAAACTTCTTATACACATTAGTTATGAGCGAATTAAGGATTATTAGCCCTTAAATACGATATTTAATTTTTTGAATAACTTTGGAAATTAAATTTCAAAATAGTTGAGACAAACGGCATTATACTAAGAAAAATAAACTCTATATCATACTAAAATTTGAACAAAATCGTAAGAGCCGTTTTCGAGAAAAATTTTCAAAATGTTTAATTTTCTGAATAACTTTGTAAATTAAATTTCAAAATAGTTAAGACAAACGGCATTATACTAAGAAAAATAAACTCTATAACATACTAGAATTTGAACAAAATCGTATGAGCCGTTTTTGAGAAAAATTTTCAAAATTTTTAATTTTTTGAATAACTTTGTAAATTAAATTTCAAAATAGTTGAGACAAACGGCATTATACTAAGAAAAATAAACTCTATAACATACTAGAATTTGAACAAAATCGTATGAGCCGTTTTCGAGAAAAATTTTCAAAATTTTTAATTTTTTGAATAACTTTGTAAATTAAATTTCAAAATAGTTGAGACAAACGGCATTATACTAAGAAAAATAAACTCTATAACATACTATAATTTAAACAAAATCGTATAAGCCGTTTTCAAGAAAAATTTTCAAAATTTTAAATTTTTTGAATAACTTTGTAAATTAAATTTCAAAATAGTTGAGACAAACGGCATTATACTAAGAAAAATAAACTCTATAACATACTAAAATTTGAACAAAATCGTATGAGCCGTTTTCGAGAAAAATTTTCAAAATTTTTAATTTTTTGAATAACTTTGTAAATTAAATTTCAAAATAGTTGAGACAAACGGCATTATACTAAGAAAAATAAACTCTATAACATACTAAAATTTGAACAAAATCGTAAGAGCCGTTTTCGAGAAAAATTTTCAAAATTTACAATTTTTTGAATAACTTTGTAAATTAAATTTCGAAATAGTTGAGACAAACGGCATTATACTAAGAAAAAAAGGCTATATACTCTTTGCACTTTTTTCGACAAAAAAAATCGATTTTCTTAAAACTATAGCAAATGGCTTCGAACTTCTTATACACGTTAGTTATGAGCAAGTTAAGGATTATTAGCCCCTAAATACGATTATTAATTTTTCGCGAAAAATGGGAAAAGTACAAAGGCTATAGTCTTTGCACTTTTTTCGACAAAAAAATCGATTTTCTTAAAACTACAGCAAATGGCTTCAAACTTCTTATACACATTAGTTATGAGCGAATTAAGGATTATTAGCCCTTAAATACGATATTTAATTTTTTGAATAACTTTGGAAATTAAATTTCAAAATAGTTGAGACAAACGGCATTATACTAAGAAAAATAAACTCTATATCATACTAAAATTTGAACAAAATCGTAAGAGCCGTTTTCGAGAAAAATTTTCAAAATGTTTAATTTTCTGAATAACTTTGTAAATTAAATTTCAAAATAGTTAAGACAAACGGCATTATACTAAGAAAAATAAACTCTATAACATACTAGAATTTGAACAAAATCGTATGAGCCGTTTTTGAGAAAAATTTTCAAAATTTTTAATTTTTTGAGTAACTTTGTAAATTAAATTTCAAAATAGTTGAGACAAACGGCATTATACTAAAAAAAATAAACTCTATAACATACTAAAATTTAAACAAAATCGTATGAGCCGTTTTCGAGAAAAACTTTCAAAATTTTCAATTTTTCGAATAACTTTGTAAATTAAATTTCAAAATAGTTGAGACAAACGGCATTATACTAAGAAAAATAAACTCTATAACATACTAAAATTTGAACAAAATCGTATGAGCCGTTTTCAAAAAAAATTTTAATTTTTTGAATAACTTTGTAAATTAAATTTCAAAATAGTTGAGACAAACGGCATTATACTAAGAAAAATAAACTCTATAACATACTAAAATTTGAACAAAATCGTAAGAGCCGTTTTCGAGAAAAATTTTCAAAATTTACAATTTTTTGAATAACTTTGTAAATTAAATTTCGAAATAGTTGAGACAAACGGCATTATACTAAGAAAAAAAGGCTATATACTCTTTGCACTTTTTTCGACAAAAAAATCGATTTTCTTAAAACTATAGCAAATGGCTTCGAACTTCTTATACACGTTAGTTATGAGCAAGTTAAGGATTATTAGCCCCTAAATACGATTATTAATTTTTCGCGAAAAATGGGAAAAGTACAAAGGCTATAGTCTTTGCACTTTTTTCGACAAAAAAATCGATTTTCTTAAAACTACAGCAAATGGCTTCAAACTTCTTATACACATTAGTTATGAGCGAATTAAGGATTATTAGCCCTTAAATACGATATTTAATTTTTTGAATAACTTTGGAAATTAAATTTCAAAATAGTTGAGACAAACGGCATTATACTAAGAAAAATAAACTCTATATCATACTAAAATTTGAACAAAATCGTAAGAGCCGTTTTCGAGAAAAATTTTCAAAATGTTTAATTTTCTGAATAACTTTGTAAATTAAATTTCAAAATAGTTAAGACAAACGGCATTATACTAAGAAAAATAAACTCTATAACATACTAGAATTTGAACAAAATCGTATGAGCCGTTTTTGAGAAAAATTTTCAAAATTTTTAATTTTTTGAATAACTTTGTAAATTAAATTTCAAAATAGTTGAGACAAACGGCATTATACTAAGAAAAATAAACTCTATAACATACTAGAATTTGAACAAAATCGTATGAGCCGTTTTCGAGAAAAATTTTCAAAATTTTTAATTTTTTGAATAACTTTGTAAATTAAATTTCAAAATAGTTGAGACAAACGGCATTATACTAAGAAAAATAAACTCTATAACATACTATAATTTAAACAAAATCGTATAAGCCGTTTTCAAGAAAAATTTTCAAAATTTTAAATTTTTTGAATAACTTTGTAAATTAAATTTCAAAATAGTTGAGACAAACGGCATTATACTAAGAAAAATAAACTCTATAACATACTAAAATTTGAACAAAATCGTATGAGCCGTTTTCGAGAAAAATTTTCAAAATTTTTAATTTTTTGAATAACTTTGTAAATTAAATTTCAAAATAGTTGAGACAAACGGCATTATACTAAGAAAAATAAACTCTATAACATACTAGAATTTGAACAAAATCGTATGAGCCGTTTTCGAGAAAAATTTTCAAAATTTTTAATTTTTTGAATAACTTTGTAAATTAAATTTCAAAATAGTTGAGACAAACGGCATTATACTAAGAAAAATAAACTCTATAACATACTAAAATTTGAACAAAATCGTATGAGCCGTTTTCGAGAAAAATTTTCAAAATTTACAATTTTTTGAATAACTTTGTAAATTAAATTTCGAAATAGTTGAGACAAACGGCATTATACTAAGAAAAAAAGGCTATATACTCTTTGCACTTTTTTCGACAAAAAAATCGATTTTCTTAAAACTACAGCAAATGGCTTCAAACTTCTTATACACATTAGTTATGAGCGAATTAAGGATTATTAGCCCCTAAATACGATTTTTAGTTTTTCGCGAAAAATGGGAAAAGTACAAAGGCTATAGTCTTTGCACTTTTTTCGACAAAAAAATCGATTTTCTTAAAACTACAGCAAATGGCTTCAAACTTCTTATACACATTAGTTATGAGCGAATTAAGGATTATTAGCCCTTAAATACGATATTTAATTTTTTGAATAACTTTGGAAATTAAATTTCAAAATAGTTGAGACAAACGGCATTATACTAAGAAAAATAAACTCTATATCATACTAAAATTTGAACAAAATCGTAAGAGCCGTTTTCGAGAAAAATTTTCAAAATGTTTAATTTTCTGAATAACTTTGTAAATTAAATTTCAAAATAGTTAAGACAGACGGCATTATACTAAGAAAAATAAACTCTATAACATACTAGAATTTGAACAAAATCGTATGAGCCGTTTTGGAGAAAAATTTTCAAAATTTTTAATTTTTTGAATAACTTTGTAAATTAAATTTCAAAATAGTTGAGACAAACGGCATTATACTAAGAAAAATAAACTCTATAACATACTAGAATTTGAACAAAATCGTATGAGCCGTTTTCGAGAAAAATTTTCAAAATTTTTAATTTTTTGAATAACTTTGTAAATTAAATTTCAAAATAGTTGAGACAAACGGCATTATACTAAGAAAAATAAACTCTATAACATACTATAATTTAAACAAAATCGTATAAGCCGTTTTCAAGAAAAATTTTCAAAATTTTAAATTTTTTGAATAACTTTGTAAATTAAATTTCAAAATAGTTGAGACAAACGGCATTATACTAAGAAAAATAAACTCTATAACATACTAAAATTTGAACAAAATCGTATGAGCCGTTTTCGAGAAAAATTTTCAAAATTTTTAATTTTTTGAATAACTTTGTAAATTAAATTTCAAAATAGTTGAGACAAACGGCATTATACTAAGAAAAATAAACTCTATAACATACTAGAATTTGAACAAAATCGTATGAGCCGTTTTCGAGAAAAATTTTCAAAATTTTTAATTTTTTGAATAACTTTGTAAATTAAATTTCAAAATAGTTGAGACAAACGGCATTATACTAAGAAAAATAAACTCTATAACATACTAAAATTTGAACAAAATCGTATGAGCCGTTTTCGAGAAAAATTTTCAAAATTTACAATTTTTTGAATAACTTTGTAAATTAAATTTCGAAATAGTTGAGACAAACGGCATTATACTAAGAAAAAAAGGCTATATACTCTTTGCACTTTTTTCGACAAAAAAATCGATTTTCTTAAAACTATAGCAAATGGCTTCGAACTTCTTATACACGTTAGTTATGAGCAAGTTAAGGATTATTAGCCCCTAAATACGATTATTAATTTTTCGCGAAAAATGGGAAAAGTACAAAGGCTATAGTCTTTGCACTTTTTTCGACAAAAAAATCGATTTTCTTAAAACTACAGCAAATGGCTTCAAACTTCTTATACACATTAGTTATGAGCGAATTAAGGATTATTAGCCCCTAAATACGATTTTTAGTTTTTCGCGAAAAATGGGAAAAGTACAAAGGCTATAGTCTTTGCACTTTTTTCGACAAAAAAATCGATTTTCTTAAAACTACAGCAAATGGCTTCAAACTTCTTATACACATTAGTTATGAGCGAATTAAGGATTATTAGCCCTTAAATACGATATTTAATTTTTTGAATAACTTTGGAAATTAAATTTCAAAATAGTTGAGACAAACGGCATTATACTAAGAAAAATAAACTCTATATCATACTAAAATTTGAACAAAATCGTAAGAGCCGTTTTCGAGAAAAATTTTCAAAATGTTTAATTTTCTGAATAACTTTGTAAATTAAATTTCAAAATAGTTAAGACAAACGGCATTATACTAAGAAAAATAAACTCTATAACATACTAGAATTTGAACAAAATCGTATGAGCCGTTTTTGAGAAAAATTTTCAAAATTTTTAATTTTTTGAATAACTTTGTAAATTAAATTTCAAAATAGTTGAGACAAACGGCATTATACTAAGAAAAATAAACTCTATAACATACTAGAATTTGAACAAAATCGTATGAGCCGTTTTCGAGAAAAATTTTCAAAATTTTTAATTTTTTGAATAACTTTGTAAATTAAATTTCAAAATAGTTGAGACAAACGGCATTATACTAAGAAAAATAAACTCTATAACATACTATAATTTAAACAAAATCGTATAAGCCGTTTTCAAGAAAAATTTTCAAAATTTTAAATTTTTTGAATAACTTTGTAAATTAAATTTCAAAATAGTTGAGACAAACGGCATTATACTAAGAAAAATAAGCTCTATAACATACTAAAATTTGAACAAAATCGTATGAGCCGTTTTCGAGAAAAATTTTCAAAATTTTTAATTTTTTGAATAACTTTGTAAATTAAATTTCAAAATAGTTGAGACAAACGGCATTATACTAAGAAAAATAAACTCTATAACATACTAGAATTTGAACAAAATCGTATGAGCCGTTTTCGAGAAAAATTTTCAAAATTTTTAATTTTTTGAATAACTTTGTAAATTAAATTTCAAAATAGTTGAGACAAACGGCATTATACTAAGAAAAATAAACTCTATAACATACTAGAATTTGAACAAAATCGTATGAGCTGTTTTCGAGAAAAATTTTCAAAATTTTTAATTTTTTGAATAACTTTGTAAATTAAATTTCAAAATAGTTGAGACAAACGGCATTATACTAAGAAAAATAAACTCTATAACATACTAGAATTTGAACAAAATCGTATGAGCCGTTTTCGAGAAAAATTTTCAAAATTTTTAATTTTTTGAATAACTTTGTAAATTAAATTTCAAAATAGTTGAGACAAACGGCATTATACTAAGAAAAATAAACTCTATAACATACTAAAATTTGAACAAAATCGTATGAGCCGTTTTCGAGAAAAACTTTCAAAATTTTCAATTTTTCGAATAACTTTGTAAATTAAATTTCAAAATAGTTGAGACAAACGGCATTATACTAAGAAAAATAAACTCTATAACATACTAAAATTTGAACAAAATCGTATGAGCCGTTTTCAAAAAAATTTTTAATTTTTTGAATAACTTTGTAAATTAAATTTCAAAATAGTTGAGACAAACGGCATTATACTAAGAAAAATAAACTCTATATCATACTAAAATTTGAACAAAATCGTAAGAGCCGTTTTCGAGAAAAATTTTCAAAATGTTTAATTTTCTGAATAACTTTGTAAATTAAATTTCAAAATAGTTAAGACAAACGGCATTATACTAAGAAAAATAAACTCTATAACATACTAGAATTTGAACAAAATCGTATGAGCCGTTTTTGAGAAAAATTTTCAAAATTTTTAATTTTTTGAATAACTTTGTAAATTAAATTTCAAAATAGTTGAGACAAACGGCATTATACTAAGAAAAATAAACTCTATAACATACTAGAATTTGAACAAAATCGTATGAGCCGTTTTCGAGAAAAATTTTCAAAATTTTTAATTTTTTGAATAACTTTGTAAATTAAATTTCAAAATAGTTGAGACAAACGGCATTATACTAAGAAAAAAAGGCTATATACTCTTTGCACTTTTTTCGACAAAAAAATCGATTTTCTTAAAACTATAGCAAATGGCTTCGAACTTCTTATACACGTTAGTTATGAGCGAATTAAGGATTATTAGCCCCTAAATACGATTTTTAGTTTTTCGCGAAAAATGGGAAAAGTACAAAGGCTATAGTCTTTGCACTTTTTTCGACAAAAAAATCGATTTTCTTAAAACTACAGCAAATGGCTTCAAACTTCTTATACACATTAGTTATGAGCGAATTAAGGATTATTAGCCCTTAAATACGATATTTAATTTTTTGAATAACTTTGTAAATTAAATTTCAAAATAGTTGAGACAAACGGCATTATACTAAGAAAAATAAACTCTATATCATACTAAAATTTGAACAAAATCGTAAGAGCCGTTTTCGAGAAAAATTTTCAAAATGTTTAATTTTCTGAATAACTTTGTAAATTAAATTTCAAAATAGTTAAGACAAACGGCATTATACTAAGAAAAATAAACTCTATAACATACTAGAATTTGAACAAAATCGTATGAGCCGTTTTCGAGAAAAATTTTCAAAATTTTTAATTTTTTGAATAACTTTGTAAATTAAATTTCAAAATAGTTGAGACAAACGGCATTATACTAAGAAAAATAAACTCTATAACATACTATAATTTAAACAAAATCGTATAAGCCGTTTTCAAGAAAAATTTTCAAAATTTTAAATTTTTTGAATAACTTTGTAAATTAAATTTCAAAATAGTTGAGACAAACGGCATTATACTAAGAAAAATAAACTCTATAACATACTAAAATTTGAACAAAATCGTATGAGCCGTTTTCGAAAAAAATTTTCAAAATTTTTAATTTTTTGAATAACTTTGTAAATTAAATTTCAAAATAGTTGAGACAAACGGCATTATACTAAGAAAAATAAACTCTATAACATACTAGAATTTGAACAAAATCGTATGAGCCGTTTTCGAGAAAAATTTTCAAAATTTTTAATTTTCTGAATAACTTTGTAAATTAAATTTCAAAATAGTTGAGACAAACGGCATTATACTAAGAAAAATAAACTCTATAACATACTAAAATTTGAACAAAATCGTATGAGCCGTTTTCGAGAAAAATTTTCAAAATTTACAATTTTTTGAATAACTTTGTAAATTAAATTTCGAAATAGTTGAGACAAACGGCATTATACTAAGAAAAATAAACTCTATAACATACTAAAATTTGAACAAAATCGTATGAGCCGTTTTCAAAAAAAATTTTAATTTTTTGAATAACTTTGTAAATTAAATTTCAAAATAGTTGAGACAAACGGCATTATACTAAGAAAAATAAACTCTATAACATACTAAAATTTGAACAAAATCGTAAGAGCCGTTTTCGAGAAAAATTTTCAAAATTTACAATTTTTTGAATAACTTTGTAAATTAAATTTCGAAATAGTTGAGACAAACGGCATTATACTAAGAAAAAAAGGCTATATACTCTTTGCACTTTTTTCGACAAAAAAATCGATTTTCTTAAAACTATAGCAAATGGCTTCGAACTTCTTATACACGTTAGTTATGAGCAAGTTAAGGATTATTAGCCCCTAAATACGATTATTAATTTTTCGCGAAAAATGGGAAAAGTACAAAGGCTATAGTCTTTGCACTTTTTTCGACAAAAAAATCGATTTTCTTAAAACTACAGCAAATGGCTTCAAACTTCTTATACACATTAGTTATGAGCGAATTAAGGATTATTAGCCCTTAAATACGATATTTAATTTTTTGAATAACTTTGGAAATTAAATTTCAAAATAGTTGAGACAAACGGCATTATACTAAGAAAAATAAACTCTATATCATACTAAAATTTGAACAAAATCGTAAGAGCCGTTTTCGAGAAAAATTTTCAAAATGTTTAATTTTCTGAATAACTTTGTAAATTAAATTTCAAAATAGTTAAGACAAACGGCATTATACTAAGAAAAATAAACTCTATAACATACTAGAATTTGAACAAAATCGTATGAGCCGTTTTTGAGAAAAATTTTCAAAATTTTTAATTTTTTGAATAACTTTGTAAATTAAATTTCAAAATAGTTGAGACAAACGGCATTATACTAAGAAAAATAAACTCTATAACATACTAGAATTTGAACAAAATCGTATGAGCCGTTTTCGAGAAAAATTTTCAAAATTTTTAATTTTTTGAATAACTTTGTAAATTAAATTTCAAAATAGTTGAGACAAACGGCATTATACTAAGAAAAATAAACTCTATAACATACTATAATTTAAACAAAATCGTATAAGCCGTTTTCAAGAAAAATTTTCAAAATTTTAAATTTTTTGAATAACTTTGTAAATTAAATTTCAAAATAGTTGAGACAAACGGCATTATACTAAGAAAAATAAACTCTATAACATACTAAAATTTGAACAAAATCGTATGAGCCGTTTTCGAGAAAAATTTTCAAAATTTTTAATTTTTTGAATAACTTTGTAAATTAAATTTCAAAATAGTTGAGACAAACGGCATTATACTAAGAAAAATAAACTCTATAACATACTAGAATTTGAACAAAATCGTATGAGCCGTTTTCGAGAAAAATTTTCAAAATTTTTAATTTTTTGAATAACTTTGTAAATTAAATTTCAAAATAGTTGAGACAAACGGCATTATACTAAGAAAAATAAACTCTATAACATACTAAAATTTGAACAAAATCGTATGAGCCGTTTTCGAGAAAAATTTTCAAAATTTACAATTTTTTGAATAACTTTGTAAATTAAATTTCGAAATAGTTGAGACAAACGGCATTATACTAAGAAAAAAAGGCTATATACTCTTTGCACTTTTTTCGACAAAAAAATCGATTTTCTTAAAACTATAGCAAATGGCTTCGAACTTCTTATACACGTTAGTTATGAGCAAGTTAAGGATTATTAGCCCCTAAATACGATTTTTAATTTTTCGCGAAAAATGGGAAAAGTACAAAGGCTATAGTCTTTGCACTTTTTTCGACAAAAAAATCGATTTTCTTAAAACTACAGCAAATGGCTTCAAACTTCTTATACACATTAGTTATGAGCGAATTAAGGATTATTAGCCCCTAAATACGATTTTTAGTTTTTCGCGAAAAATGGGAAAAGTACAAAGGCTATAGTCTTTGCACTTTTTTCGACAAAAAAATCGATTTTCTTAAAACTACAGCAAATGGCTTCAAACTTCTTATACACATTAGTTATGAGCGAATTAAGGATTATTAGCCCTTAAATACGATATTTAATTTTTTGAATAACTTTGGAAATTAAATTTCAAAATAGTTGAGACAAACGGCATTATACTAAGAAAAATAAACTCTATATCATACTAAAATTTGAACAAAATCGTAAGAGCCGTTTTCGAGAAAAATTTTCAAAATGTTTAATTTTCTGAATAACTTTGTAAATTAAATTTCAAAATAGTTAAGACAAACGGCATTATACTAAGAAAAATAAACTCTATAACATACTAGAATTTGAACAAAATCGTATGAGCCGTTTTTGAGAAAAATTTTCAAAATTTTTAATTTTTTGAATAACTTTGTAAATTAAATTTCAAAATAGTTGAGACAAACGGCATTATACTAAGAAAAATAAACTCTATAACATACTAGAATTTGAACAAAATCGTATGAGCCGTTTTCGAGAAAAATTTTCAAAATTTTTAATTTTTTGAATAACTTTGTAAATTAAATTTCAAAATAGTTGAGACAAACGGCATTATACTAAGAAAAATAAACTCTATAACATACTATAATTTAAACAAAATCGTATAAGCCGTTTTCAAGAAAAATTTTCAAAATTTTAAATTTTTTGAATAACTTTGTAAATTAAATTTCAAAATAGTTGAGACAAACGGCATTATACTAAGAAAAATAAACTCTATAACATACTAAAATTTGAACAAAATCGTATGAGCCGTTTTCGAGAAAAATTTTCAAAATTTTTAATTTTTTGAATAACTTTGTAAATTAAATTTCAAAATAGTTGAGACAAACGGCATTATACTAAGAAAAATAAACTCTATAACATACTAAAATTTGAACAAAATCGTAAGAGCCGTTTTCGAGAAAAATTTTCAAAATTTACAATTTTTTGAATAACTTTGTAAATTAAATTTCGAAATAGTTGAGACAAACGGCATTATACTAAGAAAAAAAGGCTATATACTCTTTGCACTTTTTTCGACAAAAAAAATCGATTTTCTTAAAACTATAGCAAATGGCTTCGAACTTCTTATACACGTTAGTTATGAGCAAGTTAAGGATTATTAGCCCCTAAATACGATTATTAATTTTTCGCGAAAAATGGGAAAAGTACAAAGGCTATAGTCTTTGCACTTTTTTCGACAAAAAAATCGATTTTCTTAAAACTACAGCAAATGGCTTCAAACTTCTTATACACATTAGTTATGAGCGAATTAAGGATTATTAGCCCTTAAATACGATATTTAATTTTTTGAATAACTTTGGAAATTAAATTTCAAAATAGTTGAGACAAACGGCATTATACTAAGAAAAATAAACTCTATATCATACTAAAATTTGAACAAAATCGTAAGAGCCGTTTTCGAGAAAAATTTTCAAAATGTTTAATTTTCTGAATAACTTTGTAAATTAAATTTCAAAATAGTTAAGACAAACGGCATTATACTAAGAAAAATAAACTCTATAACATACTAGAATTTGAACAAAATCGTATGAGCCGTTTTTGAGAAAAATTTTCAAAATTTTTAATTTTTTGAGTAACTTTGTAAATTAAATTTCAAAATAGTTGAGACAAACGGCATTATACTAAAAAAAATAAACTCTATAACATACTAAAATTTAAACAAAATCGTATGAGCCGTTTTCGAGAAAAACTTTCAAAATTTTCAATTTTTCGAATAACTTTGTAAATTAAATTTCAAAATAGTTGAGACAAACGGCATTATACTAAGAAAAATAAACTCTATAACATACTAAAATTTGAACAAAATCGTATGAGCCGTTTTCAAAAAAAATTTTAATTTTTTGAATAACTTTGTAAATTAAATTTCAAAATAGTTGAGACAAACGGCATTATACTAAGAAAAATAAACTCTATAACATACTAAAATTTGAACAAAATCGTAAGAGCCGTTTTCGAGAAAAATTTTCAAAATTTACAATTTTTTGAATAACTTTGTAAATTAAATTTCGAAATAGTTGAGACAAACGGCATTATACTAAGAAAAAAAGGCTATATACTCTTTGCACTTTTTTCGACAAAAAAATCGATTTTCTTAAAACTATAGCAAATGGCTTCGAACTTCTTATACACGTTAGTTATGAGCAAGTTAAGGATTATTAGCCCCTAAATACGATTATTAATTTTTCGCGAAAAATGGGAAAAGTACAAAGGCTATAGTCTTTGCACTTTTTTCGACAAAAAAATCGATTTTCTTAAAACTACAGCAAATGGCTTCAAACTTCTTATACACATTAGTTATGAGCGAATTAAGGATTATTAGCCCTTAAATACGATATTTAATTTTTTGAATAACTTTGGAAATTAAATTTCAAAATAGTTGAGACAAACGGCATTATACTAAGAAAAATAAACTCTATATCATACTAAAATTTGAACAAAATCGTAAGAGCCGTTTTCGAGAAAAATTTTCAAAATGTTTAATTTTCTGAATAACTTTGTAAATTAAATTTCAAAATAGTTAAGACAAACGGCATTATACTAAGAAAAATAAACTCTATAACATACTAGAATTTGAACAAAATCGTATGAGCCGTTTTTGAGAAAAATTTTCAAAATTTTTAATTTTTTGAATAACTTTGTAAATTAAATTTCAAAATAGTTGAGACAAACGGCATTATACTAAGAAAAATAAACTCTATAACATACTAGAATTTGAACAAAATCGTATGAGCCGTTTTCGAGAAAAATTTTCAAAATTTTTAATTTTTTGAATAACTTTGTAAATTAAATTTCAAAATAGTTGAGACAAACGGCATTATACTAAGAAAAATAAACTCTATAACATACTATAATTTAAACAAAATCGTATAAGCCGTTTTCAAGAAAAATTTTCAAAATTTTAAATTTTTTGAATAACTTTGTAAATTAAATTTCAAAATAGTTGAGACAAACGGCATTATACTAAGAAAAATAAACTCTATAACATACTAAAATTTGAACAAAATCGTATGAGCCGTTTTCGAGAAAAATTTTCAAAATTTTTAATTTTTTGAATAACTTTGTAAATTAAATTTCAAAATAGTTGAGACAAACGGCATTATACTAAGAAAAATAAACTCTATAACATACTAGAATTTGAACAAAATCGTATGAGCCGTTTTCGAGAAAAATTTTCAAAATTTTTAATTTTTTGAATAACTTTGTAAATTAAATTTCAAAATAGTTGAGACAAACGGCATTATACTAAGAAAAATAAACTCTATAACATACTAAAATTTGAACAAAATCGTATGAGCCGTTTTCGAGAAAAATTTTCAAAATTTACAATTTTTTGAATAACTTTGTAAATTAAATTTCGAAATAGTTGAGACAAACGGCATTATACTAAGAAAAAAAGGCTATATACTCTTTGCACTTTTTTCGACAAAAAAATCGATTTTCTTAAAACTACAGCAAATGGCTTCAAACTTCTTATACACATTAGTTATGAGCGAATTAAGGATTATTAGCCCCTAAATACGATTTTTAGTTTTTCGCGAAAAATGGGAAAAGTACAAAGGCTATAGTCTTTGCACTTTTTTCGACAAAAAAATCGATTTTCTTAAAACTACAGCAAATGGCTTCAAACTTCTTATACACATTAGTTATGAGCGAATTAAGGATTATTAGCCCTTAAATACGATATTTAATTTTTTGAATAACTTTGGAAATTAAATTTCAAAATAGTTGAGACAAACGGCATTATACTAAGAAAAATAAACTCTATATCATACTAAAATTTGAACAAAATCGTAAGAGCCGTTTTCGAGAAAAATTTTCAAAATGTTTAATTTTCTGAATAACTTTGTAAATTAAATTTCAAAATAGTTAAGACAGACGGCATTATACTAAGAAAAATAAACTCTATAACATACTAGAATTTGAACAAAATCGTATGAGCCGTTTTGGAGAAAAATTTTCAAAATTTTTAATTTTTTGAATAACTTTGTAAATTAAATTTCAAAATAGTTGAGACAAACGGCATTATACTAAGAAAAATAAACTCTATAACATACTAGAATTTGAACAAAATCGTATGAGCCGTTTTCGAGAAAAATTTTCAAAATTTTTAATTTTTTGAATAACTTTGTAAATTAAATTTCAAAATAGTTGAGACAAACGGCATTATACTAAGAAAAATAAACTCTATAACATACTATAATTTAAACAAAATCGTATAAGCCGTTTTCAAGAAAAATTTTCAAAATTTTAAATTTTTTGAATAACTTTGTAAATTAAATTTCAAAATAGTTGAGACAAACGGCATTATACTAAGAAAAATAAACTCTATAACATACTAAAATTTGAACAAAATCGTATGAGCCGTTTTCGAGAAAAATTTTCAAAATTTTTAATTTTTTGAATAACTTTGTAAATTAAATTTCAAAATAGTTGAGACAAACGGCATTATACTAAGAAAAATAAACTCTATAACATACTAGAATTTGAACAAAATCGTATGAGCCGTTTTCGAGAAAAATTTTCAAAATTTTTAATTTTTTGAATAACTTTGTAAATTAAATTTCAAAATAGTTGAGACAAACGGCATTATACTAAGAAAAATAAACTCTATAACATACTAAAATTTGAACAAAATCGTATGAGCCGTTTTCGAGAAAAATTTTCAAAATTTACAATTTTTTGAATAACTTTGTAAATTAAATTTCGAAATAGTTGAGACAAACGGCATTATACTAAGAAAAAAAGGCTATATACTCTTTGCACTTTTTTCGACAAAAAAATCGATTTTCTTAAAACTATAGCAAATGGCTTCGAACTTCTTATACACGTTAGTTATGAGCAAGTTAAGGATTATTAGCCCCTAAATACGATTATTAATTTTTCGCGAAAAATGGGAAAAGTACAAAGGCTATAGTCTTTGCACTTTTTTCGACAAAAAAATCGATTTTCTTAAAACTACAGCAAATGGCTTCAAACTTCTTATACACATTAGTTATGAGCGAATTAAGGATTATTAGCCCCTAAATACGATTTTTAGTTTTTCGCGAAAAATGGGAAAAGTACAAAGGCTATAGTCTTTGCACTTTTTTCGACAAAAAAATCGATTTTCTTAAAACTACAGCAAATGGCTTCAAACTTCTTATACACATTAGTTATGAGCGAATTAAGGATTATTAGCCCTTAAATACGATATTTAATTTTTTGAATAACTTTGGAAATTAAATTTCAAAATAGTTGAGACAAACGGCATTATACTAAGAAAAATAAACTCTATATCATACTAAAATTTGAACAAAATCGTAAGAGCCGTTTTCGAGAAAAATTTTCAAAATGTTTAATTTTCTGAATAACTTTGTAAATTAAATTTCAAAATAGTTAAGACAAACGGCATTATACTAAGAAAAATAAACTCTATAACATACTAGAATTTGAACAAAATCGTATGAGCCGTTTTTGAGAAAAATTTTCAAAATTTTTAATTTTTTGAATAACTTTGTAAATTAAATTTCAA
The DNA here is from genome assembly GCA_947652605.1 of Elmis aenea. Taxonomy (NCBI): domain Eukaryota; kingdom Metazoa; phylum Arthropoda; class Insecta; order Coleoptera; family Elmidae; genus Elmis; species Elmis aenea. The sequence continues at coordinate 27,779,364 of OX393584.1, forward strand.
AATAGTTGAGACAAACGGCATTATACTAAGAAAAATAAACTCTATAACATACTAGAATTTGAACAAAATCGTATGAGCCGTTTTCGAGAAAAATTTTCAAAATTTTTAATTTTTTGAATAACTTTGTAAATTAAATTTCAAAATAGTTGAGACAAACGGCATTATACTAAGAAAAATAAACTCTATAACATACTATAATTTAAACAAAATCGTATAAGCCGTTTTCAAGAAAAATTTTCAAAATTTTAAATTTTTTGAATAACTTTGTAAATTAAATTTCAAAATAGTTGAGACAAACGGCATTATACTAAGAAAAATAAGCTCTATAACATACTAAAATTTGAACAAAATCGTATGAGCCGTTTTCGAGAAAAATTTTCAAAATTTTTAATTTTTTGAATAACTTTGTAAATTAAATTTCAAAATAGTTGAGACAAACGGCATTATACTAAGAAAAATAAACTCTATAACATACTAGAATTTGAACAAAATCGTATGAGCCGTTTTCGAGAAAAATTTTCAAAATTTTTAATTTTTTGAATAACTTTGTAAATTAAATTTCAAAATAGTTGAGACAAACGGCATTATACTAAGAAAAATAAACTCTATAACATACTAGAATTTGAACAAAATCGTATGAGCTGTTTTCGAGAAAAATTTTCAAAATTTTTAATTTTTTGAATAACTTTGTAAATTAAATTTCAAAATAGTTGAGACAAACGGCATTATACTAAGAAAAATAAACTCTATAACATACTAGAATTTGAACAAAATCGTATGAGCCGTTTTCGAGAAAAATTTTCAAAATTTTTAATTTTTTGAATAACTTTGTAAATTAAATTTCAAAATAGTTGAGACAAACGGCATTATACTAAGAAAAATAAACTCTATAACATACTATAATTTAAACAAAATCGTATGAGCCGTTTTCAAGAAAAATTTTCAAAATTTTTAATTTTTTGAATAACTTTGTAAATTAAATTTCAAAATAGTTGAGACAAACGGCATTATACTAAGAAAAATAAACTCTATAACATACTAAAATTTGAACAAAATCGTATGAGCCGTTTTCGAGAAAAACTTTCAAAATTTTCAATTTTTCGAATAACTTTGTAAATTAAATTTCAAAATAGTTGAGACAAACGGCATTATACTAAGAAAAATAAACTCTATAACATACTAAAATTTGAACAAAATCGTATGAGCCGTTTTCAAAAAAATTTTTAATTTTTTGAATAACTTTGTAAATTAAATTTCAAAATAGTTGAGACAAACGGCATTATACTAAGAAAAATAAACTCTATATCATACTAAAATTTGAACAAAATCGTAAGAGCCGTTTTCGAGAAAAATTTTCAAAATGTTTAATTTTCTGAATAACTTTGTAAATTAAATTTCAAAATAGTTAAGACAAACGGCATTATACTAAGAAAAATAAACTCTATAACATACTAGAATTTGAACAAAATCGTATGAGCCGTTTTTGAGAAAAATTTTCAAAATTTTTAATTTTTTGAATAACTTTGTAAATTAAATTTCAAAATAGTTGAGACAAACGGCATTATACTAAGAAAAATAAACTCTATAACATACTAGAATTTGAACAAAATCGTATGAGCCGTTTTCGAGAAAAATTTTCAAAATTTTTAATTTTTTGAATAACTTTGTAAATTAAATTTCAAAATAGTTGAGACAAACGGCATTATACTAAGAAAAAAAGGCTATATACTCTTTGCACTTTTTTCGACAAAAAAATCGATTTTCTTAAAACTATAGCAAATGGCTTCGAACTTCTTATACACGTTAGTTATGAGCGAATTAAGGATTATTAGCCCCTAAATACGATTTTTAGTTTTTCGCGAAAAATGGGAAAAGTACAAAGGCTATAGTCTTTGCACTTTTTTCGACAAAAAAATCGATTTTCTTAAAACTACAGCAAATGGCTTCAAACTTCTTATACACATTAGTTATGAGCGAATTAAGGATTATTAGCCCTTAAATACGATATTTAATTTTTTGAATAACTTTGTAAATTAAATTTCAAAATAGTTGAGACAAACGGCATTATACTAAGAAAAATAAACTCTATATCATACTAAAATTTGAACAAAATCGTAAGAGCCGTTTTCGAGAAAAATTTTCAAAATGTTTAATTTTCTGAATAACTTTGTAAATTAAATTTCAAAATAGTTAAGACAAACGGCATTATACTAAGAAAAATAAACTCTATAACATACTAGAATTTGAACAAAATCGTATGAGCCGTTTTCGAGAAAAATTTTCAAAATTTTTAATTTTTTGAATAACTTTGTAAATTAAATTTCAAAATAGTTGAGACAAACGGCATTATACTAAGAAAAATAAACTCTATAACATACTATAATTTAAACAAAATCGTATAAGCCGTTTTCAAGAAAAATTTTCAAAATTTTAAATTTTTTGAATAACTTTGTAAATTAAATTTCAAAATAGTTGAGACAAACGGCATTATACTAAGAAAAATAAACTCTATAACATACTAAAATTTGAACAAAATCGTATGAGCCGTTTTCGAAAAAAATTTTCAAAATTTTTAATTTTTTGAATAACTTTGTAAATTAAATTTCAAAATAGTTGAGACAAACGGCATTATACTAAGAAAAATAAACTCTATAACATACTAGAATTTGAACAAAATCGTATGAGCCGTTTTCGAGAAAAATTTTCAAAATTTTTAATTTTCTGAATAACTTTGTAAATTAAATTTCAAAATAGTTGAGACAAACGGCATTATACTAAGAAAAATAAACTCTATAACATACTAAAATTTGAACAAAATCGTATGAGCCGTTTTCGAGAAAAATTTTCAAAATTTACAATTTTTTGAATAACTTTGTAAATTAAATTTCGAAATAGTTGAGACAAACGGCATTATACTAAGAAAAAAAGGCTATATACTCTTTGCACTTTTTTCGACAAAAAAATCGATTTTCTTAAAACTATAGCAAATGGCTTCGAACTTCTTATACACGTTAGTTATGAGCAAGTTAAGGATTATTAGCCCCTAAATACGATTTTTAATTTTTCGCGAAAAATGGGAAAAGTACAAAGGCTATAGTCTTTGCACTTTTTTCGACAAAAAAATCGATTTTCTTAAAACTACAGCAAATGGCTTCAAACTTCTTATACACATTAGTTATGAGCGAATTAAGGATTATTAGCCCCTAAATACGATTTTTAGTTTTTCGCGAAAAATGGGAAAAGTACAAAGGCTATAGTCTTTGCACTTTTTTCGACAAAAAAATCGATTTTCTTAAAACTACAGCAAATGGCTTCAAACTTCTTATACACATTAGTTATGAGCGAATTAAGGATTATTAGCCCTTAAATACGATATTTAATTTTTTGAATAACTTTGGAAATTAAATTTCAAAATAGTTGAGACAAACGGCATTATACTAAGAAAAATAAACTCTATATCATACTAAAATTTGAACAAAATCGTAAGAGCCGTTTTCGAGAAAAATTTTCAAAATGTTTAATTTTCTGAATAACTTTGTAAATTAAATTTCAAAATAGTTAAGACAAACGGCATTATACTAAGAAAAATAAACTCTATAACATACTAGAATTTGAACAAAATCGTATGAGCCGTTTTCGAGAAAAATTTTCAAAATTTTTAATTTTTTGAATAACTTTGTAAATTAAATTTCAAAATAGTTGAGACAAACGGCATTATACTAAGAAAAATAAACTCTATAACATACTATAATTTAAACAAAATCGTATAAGCCGTTTTCAAGAAAAATTTTCAAAATTTTAAATTTTTTGAATAACTTTGTAAATTAAATTTCAAAATAGTTGAGACAAACGGCATTATACTAAGAAAAATAAACTCTATAACATACTAAAATTTGAACAAAATCGTATGAGCCGTTTTCGAAAAAAATTTTCAAAATTTTTAATTTTTTGAATAACTTTGTAAATTAAATTTCAAAATAGTTGAGACAAACGGCATTATACTAAGAAAAATAAACTCTATAACATACTAGAATTTGAACAAAATCGTATGAGCCGTTTTCGAGAAAAATTTTCAAAATTTTTAATTTTCTGAATAACTTTGTAAATTAAATTTCAAAATAGTTGAGACAAACGGCATTATACTAAGAAAAATAAACTCTATAACATACTAAAATTTGAACAAAATCGTATGAGCCGTTTTCGAGAAAAATTTTCAAAATTTACAATTTTTTGAATAACTTTGTAAATTAAATTTCGAAATAGTTGAGACAAACGGCATTATACTAAGAAAAAAAGGCTATATACTCTTTGCACTTTTTTCGACAAAAAAATCGATTTTCTTAAAACTATAGCAAATGGCTTCGAACTTCTTATACACGTTAGTTATGAGCAAGTTAAGGATTATTAGCCCCTAAATACGATTTTTAATTTTTCGCGAAAAATGGGAAAAGTACAAAGGCTATAGTCTTTGCACTTTTTTCGACAAAAAAATCGATTTTCTTAAAACTACAGCAAATGGCTTCAAACTTCTTATACACATTAGTTATGAGCGAATTAAGGATTATTAGCCCCTAAATACGATTTTTAGTTTTTCGCGAAAAATGGGAAAAGTACAAAGGCTATAGTCTTTGCACTTTTTTCGACAAAAAAATCGATTTTCTTAAAACTACAGCAAATGGCTTCAAACTTCTTATACACATTAGTTATGAGCGAATTAAGGATTATTAGCCCTTAAATACGATATTTAATTTTTTGAATAACTTTGGAAATTAAATTTCAAAATAGTTGAGACAAACGGCATTATACTAAGAAAAATAAACTCTATATCATACTAAAATTTGAACAAAATCGTAAGAGCCGTTTTCGAGAAAAATTTTCAAAATGTTTAATTTTCTGAATAACTTTGTAAATTAAATTTCAAAATAGTTAAGACAAACGGCATTATACTAAGAAAAATAAACTCTATAACATACTAGAATTTGAACAAAATCGTATGAGCCGTTTTCGAGAAAAATTTTCAAAATTTTTAATTTTTTGAATAACTTTGTAAATTAAATTTCAAAATAGTTGAGACAAACGGCATTATACTAAGAAAAATAAACTCTATAACATACTATAATTTAAACAAAATCGTATAAGCCGTTTTCAAGAAAAATTTTCAAAATTTTAAATTTTTTGAATAACTTTGTAAATTAAATTTCAAAATAGTTGAGACAAACGGCATTATACTAAGAAAAATAAACTCTATAACATACTAAAATTTGAACAAAATCGTATGAGCCGTTTTCGAGAAAAATTTTCAAAATTTTTAATTTTTTGAATAACTTTGTAAATTAAATTTCAAAATAGTTGAGACAAACGGCATTATACTAAAAAAAATAAACTCTATAACATACTAGAATTTGAACAAAATCGTATGAGCTGTTTTCGAGAAAAATTTTCAAAATTTTTAATTTTTTGAATAACTTTGTAAATTAAATTTCAAAATAGTTGAGACAAACGGCATTATACTAAGAAAAATAAACTCTATAACATACTAAAATTTGAACAAAATCGTATGAGCCGTTTTCGAGAAAAATATTCAAAATTTTTAATTTTCTAAATAACTTTGTAAATTAAATTTCGAAATAGTTGAGACAAACGGCATTATACTAAGAAAAATAAACTCTATAACATACTAAAATTTGAACAAAATCGTATGAGCCGTTTTCGAGAAAAATTTTCAAAATTTTTAATTTTTTGAATAACTTTGTAAATTAAATTTCAAAATAGTTGAGACAAACGGCATTATACTAAGAAAAATAAACTCTATAACATACTAAAATTTGAACAAAATCGTATGAGCCGTTTTCGAAAAAAATTTTCAAAATTTTTAATTTTTTGAATAACTTTGTAAATTAAATTTCAAAATAGTTGAGACAAACGGCATTATACTAAGAAAAATAAACTCTATAACATACTAGAATTTGAACAAAATCGTATGAGCCGTTTTCGAGAAAAATTTTCAAAATTTTTAATTTTCTGAATAACTTTGTAAATTAAATTTCAAAATAGTTGAGACAAACGGCATTATACTAAGAAAAATAAACTCTATAACATACTAAAATTTGAACAAAATCGTATGAGCCGTTTTCGAGAAAAATTTTCAAAATTTACAATTTTTTGAATAACTTTGTAAATTAAATTTCGAAATAGTTGAGACAAACGGCATTATACTAAGAAAAAAAGGCTATATACTCTTTGCACTTTTTTCGACAAAAAAATCGATTTTCTTAAAACTATAGCAAATGGCTTCGAACTTCTTATACACGTTAGTTATGAGCAAGTTAAGGATTATTAGCCCCTAAATACGATTTTTAATTTTTCGCGAAAAATGGGAAAAGTACAAAGGCTATAGTCTTTGCACTTTTTTCGACAAAAAAATCGATTTTCTTAAAACTACAGCAAATGGCTTCAAACTTCTTATACACATTAGTTATGAGCGAATTAAGGATTATTAGCCCCTAAATACGATTTTTAGTTTTTCGCGAAAAATGGGAAAAGTACAAAGGCTATAGTCTTTGCACTTTTTTCGACAAAAAAATCGATTTTCTTAAAACTACAGCAAATGGCTTCAAACTTCTTATACACATTAGTTATGAGCGAATTAAGGATTATTAGCCCTTAAATACGATATTTAATTTTTTGAATAACTTTGGAAATTAAATTTCAAAATAGTTGAGACAAACGGCATTATACTAAGAAAAATAAACTCTATATCATACTAAAATTTGAACAAAATCGTAAGAGCCGTTTTCGAGAAAAATTTTCAAAATGTTTAATTTTCTGAATAACTTTGTAAATTAAATTTCAAAATAGTTAAGACAAACGGCATTATACTAAGAAAAATAAACTCTATAACATACTAGAATTTGAACAAAATCGTATGAGCCGTTTTCGAGAAAAATTTTCAAAATTTTTAATTTTTTGAATAACTTTGTAAATTAAATTTCAAAATAGTTGAGACAAACGGCATTATACTAAGAAAAATAAACTCTATAACATACTATAATTTAAACAAAATCGTATAAGCCGTTTTCAAGAAAAATTTTCAAAATTTTAAATTTTTTGAATAACTTTGTAAATTAAATTTCAAAATAGTTGAGACAAACGGCATTATACTAAGAAAAATAAACTCTATAACATACTAAAATTTGAACAAAATCGTATGAGCCGTTTTCGAGAAAAATTTTCAAAATTTTTAATTTTTTGAATAACTTTGTAAATTAAATTTCAAAATAGTTGAGACAAACGGCATTATACTAAAAAAAATAAACTCTATAACATACTAGAATTTGAACAAAATCGTATGAGCTGTTTTCGAGAAAAATTTTCAAAATTTTTAATTTTTTGAATAACTTTGTAAATTAAATTTCAAAATAGTTGAGACAAACGGCATTATACTAAGAAAAATAAACTCTATAACATACTAAAATTTGAACAAAATCGTATGAGCCGTTTTCGAGAAAAATATTCAAAATTTTTAATTTTCTAAATAACTTTGTAAATTAAATTTCGAAATAGTTGAGACAAACGGCATTATACTAAGAAAAATAAACTCTATAACATACTAAAATTTGAACAAAATCGTATGAGCCGTTTTCGAGAAAAATTTTCAAAATTTTTAATTTTTTGAATAACTTTGTAAATTAAATTTCAAAATAGTTGAGACAAACGGCATTATACTAAGAAAAATAAACTCTATAACATACTAAAATTTGAACAAAATCGTATGAGCCGTTTTCGAGAAAAATATTCAAAATTTTTAATTTTCTAAATAACTTTGTAAATTAAATTTCGAAATAGTTGAGACAAACGGCATTATACTAAGAAAAATAAACTCTATAACATACTAAAATTTGAACAAAATCGTATGAGCCGTTTTCGAGAAAAATTTTCAAAATTTTTAATTTTTTGAATAACTTTGTAAATTAAATTTCAAAATAGTTGAGACAAACGGCATTATACTAAGAAAAATAAACTCTATAACATACTAAAATTTAAACAAAATCGTATGAGCCGTTTTCAAGAAAAATTGTCAAAATTTTAAATTTTTTGAATAACTTTGTAAATTAAATTTCAAAATAGTTGAGACAAACGGCATTATACTAAGAAAAATAAACTCTATAACATACTAAAATTTGAACAAAATCGTATGAGCCGTTTTCGAGAAAAATATTCAAAATTTTTAATTTTCTAAATAACTTTGTAAATTAAATTTCGAAATAGTTGAGACAAACGGCATTATACTAAGAAAAATAAACTCTATAACATACTAAAATTTGAACAAAATCGTATGAGCCGTTTTCGAGAAAAATTTTCAAAATTTTTAATTTTTTGAATAACTTTGTAAATTAAATTTCAAAATAGTTGAGACAAACGGCATTATACTAAGAAAAATAAACTCTATAACATACTAGAATTTGAACAAAATCGTATGAGCCGTTTTCGAGAAAAATTTTCAAAATTTTTAATTTTTTGAATAACTTTGTAAATTAAATTTCAAAATAGTTGAGACAAACGGCATTATACTAAGAAAAATAAACTCTATAACATACTATAATTTAAACAAAATCGTATGAGCCGTTTTCAAGAAAAATTTTCAAAATTTTTAATTTTTTGAATAACTTTGTAAATTAAATTTCAAAATAGTTGAGACAAACGGCATTATACTAAGAAAAATAAACTCTATAACATACTAAAATTTGAACAAAATCGTATGAGCCGTTTTCGAGAAAAACTTTCAAAATTTTCAATTTTTCGAATAACTTTGTAAATTAAATTTCAAAATAGTTGAGACAAACGGCATTATACTAAGAAAAATAAACTCTATAACATACTAAAATTTGAACAAAATCGTATGAGCCGTTTTCAAAAAAATTTTTAATTTTTTGAATAACTTTGTAAATTAAATTTCAAAATAGTTGAGACAAACGGCATTATACTAAGAAAAATAAACTCTATAACATACTAAAATTTGAACAAAATCGTAAGAGCCGTTTTCGAGAAAAATTTTCAAAATTTACAATTTTTTGAATAACTTTGTAAATTAAATTTCGAAATAGTTGAGACAAACGGCATTATACTAAGAAAAAAAGGCTATATACTCTTTGCACTTTTTTCGACAAAAAAATCGATTTTCTTAAAACTATAGCAAATGGCTTCGAACTTCTTATACACGTTAGTTATGAGCAAGTTAAGGATTATTAGCCCCTAAATACGATTATTAATTTTTCGCGAAAAATGGGAAAAGTACAAAGGCTATAGTCTTTGCACTTTTTTCGACAAAAAAATCGATTTTCTTAAAACTACAGCAAATGGCTTCAAACTTCTTATACACATTAGTTATGAGCGAATTAAGGATTATTAGCCCTTAAATACGATATTTAATTTTTTGAATAACTTTGGAAATTAAATTTCAAAATAGTTGAGACAAACGGCATTATACTAAGAAAAATAAACTCTATATCATACTAAAATTTGAACAAAATCGTATGAGCCGTTTTCGAGAAAAATTTTCAAAATGTTTATTTTTCTGAATAACTTTGTAAATTAAATTTCAAAATAGTTAAGACAAACGGCATTATACTAAGAAAAATAAACTCTATAACATACTAGAATTTGAACAAAATCGTATGAGCCGTTTTTGAGAAAAATTTTCAAAATTTTTAATTTTTTGAATAACTTTGTAAATTAAATTTCAAAATAGTTGAGACAAACGGCATTATACTAAGAAAAATAAACTCTATAACATACTAGAATTTGAACAAAATCGTAAGAGCCGTTTTCGAGAAAAATTTTCAAAATTTTTAATTTTTTGAATAACTTTGTAAATTAAATTTCAAAATAGTTGAGACAAACGGCATTATACTAAGAAAAATAAACTCTATAACATACTATAATTTAAACAAAATCGTATAAGCCGTTTTCAAGAAAAATTTTCAAAATTTTAAATTTTTTGAATAACTTTGTAAATTAAATTTCAAAATAGTTGAGACAAACGGCATTATACTAAGAAAAATAAACTCTATAACATACTAAAATTTGAACAAAATCGTATGAGCCGTTTTCGAAAAAAATTTTCAAAATTTTTAATTTTTTGAATAACTTTGTAAATTAAATTTCAAAATAGTTGAGACAAACGGCATTATACTAAGAAAAATAAACTCTATAACATACTAGAATTTGAACAAAATCGTATGAGCCGTTTTCGAGAAAAATTTTCAAAATTTTTAATTTTTTGAATAACTTTGTAAATTAAATTTCAAAATAGTTGAGACAAACGGCATTATACTAAGAAAAATAAACTCTATAACATACTAAAATTTGAACAAAATCGTATGAGCCGTTTTCGAGAAAAATTTTCAAAATTTACAATTTTTTGAATAACTTTGTAAATTAAATTTCGAAATAGTTGAGACAAACGGCATTATACTAAGAAAAAAAGGCTATATACTCTTTGCACTTTTTTCGACAAAAAAATCGATTTTCTTAAAACTATAGCAAATGGCTTCGAACTTCTTATACACGTTAGTTATGAGCAAGTTAAGGATTATTAGCCCCTAAATACGATTTTTAATTTTTCGCGAAAAATGGGAAAAGTACAAAGGCTATAGTCTTTGCACTTTTTTCGACAAAAAAATCGATTTTCTTAAAACTACAGCAAATGGCTTCAAACTTCTTATACACATTAGTTATGAGCGAATTAAGGATTATTAGCCCCTAAATACGATTTTTAGTTTTTCGCGAAAAATGGGAAAAGTACAAAGGCTATAGTCTTTGCACTTTTTTCGACAAAAAAATCGATTTTCTTAAAACTACAGCAAATGGCTTCAAACTTCTTATACACATTAGTTATGAGCGAATTAAGGATTATTAGCCCCTAAATACGATTTTTAGTTTTTCGCGAAAAATGGGAAAAGTACAAAGGCTATATAGTCTTTGCACTTTTTTCGACAAAAAAATCGATTTTCTTAAAACTACAGCAAATGGCTTCAAACTTCTTATACACATTAGTTATGAGCGAATTAAGGATTATTAGCCCTTAAATACGATATTTAATTTTTTGAATAACTTTGGAAATTAAATTTCAAAATAGTTGAGACAAACGGCATTATACTAAGAAAAATAAACTCTATATCATACTAAAATTTGAACAAAATCGTAAGAGCCGTTTTCGAGAAAAATTTTCAAAATGTTTAATTTTCTGAATAACTTTGTAAATTAAATTTCAAAATAGTTAAGACAAACGGCATTATACTAAGAAAATCAAACTCTATAACATACTAGAATTTGAACAAAATCGTATGAGCCGTTTTTGAGAAAAATTTTCAAAATTTTTAATTTTTTGAATAACTTTGTAAATTAAATTTCAAAATAGTTGAGACAAACGGCATTATACTAAGAAAAATAAACTCTATAACATACTAGAATTTGAACAAAATCGTATGAGCCGTTTTCGAGAAAAATTTTCAAAATTTTTAATTTTTTGAATAACTTTGTAAATTAAATTTCAAAATAGTTGAGACAAACGGCATTATACTAAGAAAAATAAACTCTATAACATACTATAATTTAAACAAAATCGTATAAGCCGTTTTCAAGAAAAATTTTCAAAATTTTAAATTTTTTGAATAACTTTGTAAATTAAATTTCAAAATAGTTGAGACAAACGGCATTATACTAAAAAAAATAAACTCTATAACATACTAAAATTTGAACAAAATCGTATGAGCCGTTTTCGAGAAAAATTTTCAAAATTTTTAATTTTTTGAATAACTTTGTAAATTAAATTTCAAAATAGTTGAGACAAACGGCATTATACTAAGAAAAATAAACTCTATAACATACTAGAATTTGAACAAAATCGTATGAGCCGTTTTCGAGAAAAATTTTCAAAATTTTTAATTTTTTGAATAACTTTGTAAATTAAATTTCAAAATAGTTGAGACAAACGGCATTATACTAAGAAAAATAAACTCTATAACATACTAGAATTTGAACAAAATCGTATGAGCCGTTTTCGAGAAAAACTTTCAAAATTTTCAATTTTTCGAATAACTTTGTAAATTAAATTTCAAAATAGTTGAGACAAACGGCATTATACTAAGAAAAATAAACTCTATAACATACTAAAATTTGAACAAAATCGTATGAGCCGTTTTCAAAAAAATTTTTAATTTTTTGAATAACTTTGTAAATTAAATTTCAAAATAGTTGAGACAAACGGCATTATACTAAGAAAAATAAACTCTATAACATACTAAAATTTGAACAAAATCGTAAGAGCCGTTTTCGAGAAAAATTTTCAAAATTTACAATTTTTTGAATAACTTTGTAAATTAAATTTCGAAATAGTTGAGACAAACGGCATTATACTAAGAAAAAAAGGCTATATACTCTTTGCACTTTTTTCGACAAAAAAATCGATTTTCTTAAAACTATAGCAAATGGCTTCGAACTTCTTATACACGTTAGTTATGAGCAAGTTAAGGATTATTAGCCCCTAAATACGATTATTAATTTTTCGCGAAAAATGGGAAAAGTACAAAGGCTATAGTCTTTGCACTTTTTTCGACAAAAAAATCGATTTTCTTAAAACTACAGCAAATGGCTTCAAACTTCTTATACACATTAGTTATGAGCGAATTAAGGATTATTAGCCCTTAAATACGATATTTAATTTTTTGAATAACTTTGGAAATTAAATTTCAAAATAGTTGAGACAAACGGCATTATACTAAGAAAAATAAACTCTATATCATACTAAAATTTGAACAAAATCGTATGAGCCGTTTTCGAGAAAAATTTTCAAAATGTTTATTTTTCTGAATAACTTTGTAAATTAAATTTCAAAATAGTTAAGACAAACGGCATTATACTAAGAAAAATAAACTCTATAACATACTAGAATTTGAACAAAATCGTATGAGCCGTTTTTGAGAAAAATTTTCAAAATTTTTAATTTTTTGAATAACTTTGTAAATTAAATTTCAAAATAGTTGAGACAAACGGCATTATACTAAGAAAAATAAACTCTATAACATACTAGAATTTGAACAAAATCGTAAGAGCCGTTTTCGAGAAAAATTTTCAAAATTTTTAATTTTTTGAATAACTTTGTAAATTAAATTTCAAAATAGTTGAGACAAACGGCATTATACTAAGAAAAATAAACTCTATAACATACTATAATTTAAACAAAATCGTATAAGCCGTTTTCAAGAAAAATTTTCAAAATTTTAAATTTTTTGAATAACTTTGTAAATTAAATTTCAAAATAGTTGAGACAAACGGCATTATACTAAGAAAAATAAACTCTATAACATACTAAAATTTGAACAAAATCGTATGAGCCGTTTTCGAAAAAAATTTTCAAAATTTTTAATTTTTTGAATAACTTTGTAAATTAAATTTCAAAATAGTTGAGACAAACGGCATTATACTAAGAAAAATAAACTCTATAACATACTAGAATTTGAACAAAATCGTATGAGCCGTTTTCGAGAAAAATTTTCAAAATTTTTAATTTTTTGAATAACTTTGTAAATTAAATTTCAAAATAGTTGAGACAAACGGCATTATACTAAGAAAAATAAACTCTATAACATACTAAAATTTGAACAAAATCGTATGAGCCGTTTTCGAGAAAAATTTTCAAAATTTACAATTTTTTGAATAACTTTGTAAATTAAATTTCGAAATAGTTGAGACAAACGGCATTATACTAAGAAAAAAAGGCTATATACTCTTTGCACTTTTTTCGACAAAAAAATCGATTTTCTTAAAACTATAGCAAATGGCTTCGAACTTCTTATACACGTTAGTTATGAGCAAGTTAAGGATTATTAGCCCCTAAATACGATTTTTAATTTTTCGCGAAAAATGGGAAAAGTACAAAGGCTATAGTCTTTGCACTTTTTTCGACAAAAAAATCGATTTTCTTAAAACTACAGCAAATGGCTTCAAACTTCTTATACACATTAGTTATGAGCGAATTAAGGATTATTAGCCCCTAAATACGATTTTTAGTTTTTCGCGAAAAATGGGAAAAGTACAAAGGCTATAGTCTTTGCACTTTTTTCGACAAAAAAATCGATTTTCTTAAAACTACAGCAAATGGCTTCAAACTTCTTATACACATTAGTTATGAGCGAATTAAGGATTATTAGCCCCTAAATACGATTTTTAGTTTTTCGCGAAAAATGGGAAAAGTACAAAGGCTATATAGTCTTTGCACTTTTTTCGACAAAAAAATCGATTTTCTTAAAACTACAGCAAATGGCTTCAAACTTCTTATACACATTAGTTATGAGCGAATTAAGGATTATTAGCCCTTAAATACGATATTTAATTTTTTGAATAACTTTGGAAATTAAATTTCAAAATAGTTGAGACAAACGGCATTATACTAAGAAAAATAAACTCTATATCATACTAAAATTTGAACAAAATCGTAAGAGCCGTTTTCGAGAAAAATTTTCAAAATGTTTAATTTTCTGAATAACTTTGTAAATTAAATTTCAAAATAGTTAAGACAAACGGCATTATACTAAGAAAATCAAACTCTATAACATACTAGAATTTGAACAAAATCGTATGAGCCGTTTTTGAGAAAAATTTTCAAAATTTTTAATTTTTTGAATAACTTTGTAAATTAAATTTCAAAATAGTTGAGACAAACGGCATTATACTAAGAAAAATAAACTCTATAACATACTAGAATTTGAACAAAATCGTATGAGCCGTTTTCGAGAAAAATTTTCAAAATTTTTAATTTTTTGAATAACTTTGTAAATTAAATTTCAAAATAGTTGAGACAAACGGCATTATACTAAGAAAAATAAACTCTATAACATACTATAATTTAAACAAAATCGTATAAGCCGTTTTCAAGAAAAATTTTCAAAATTTTAAATTTTTTGAATAACTTTGTAAATTAAATTTCAAAATAGTTGAGACAAACGGCATTATACTAAAAAAAATAAACTCTATAACATACTAAAATTTGAACAAAATCGTATGAGCCGTTTTCGAGAAAAATTTTCAAAATTTTTAATTTTTTGAATAACTTTGTAAATTAAATTTCAAAATAGTTGAGACAAACGGCATTATACTAAGAAAAATAAACTCTATAACATACTAGAATTTGAACAAAATCGTATGAGCCGTTTTCGAGAAAAATTTTCAAAATTTTTAATTTTTTGAATAACTTTGTAAATTAAATTTCAAAATAGTTGAGACAAACGGCATTATACTAAGAAAAATAAACTCTATAACATACTAGAATTTGAACAAAATCGTATGAGCCGTTTTCGAGAAAAATTTTCAAAATTTTTAATTTTTTGAATAACTTTGTAAATTAAATTTCAAAATAGTTGAGACAAACGGCATTATACTAAGAAAAATAAACTCTATAACATACTAAAATTTGAACAAAATCGTAAGAGCCGTTTTCGAGAAAAATTTTCAAAATGTTTAATTTTCTGAATAACTTTGTAAATTAAATTTCAAAATAGTTAAGACAAACGGCATTATACTAAGAAAATCAAACTCTATAACATACTAGAATTTGAACAAAATCGTATGAGCCGTTTTTGAGAAAAATTTTCAAAATTTTTAATTTTTTGAATAACTTTGTAAATTAAATTTCAAAATAGTTGAGACAAACGGCATTATACTAAGAAAAATAAACTCTATAACATACTAGAATTTGAACAAAATCGTATGAGCCGTTTTCGAGAAAAATTTTCAAAATTTTTAATTTTTTGAATAACTTTGTAAATTAAATTTCAAAATAGTTGAGACAAACGGCATTATACTAAGAAAAATAAACTCTATAACATACTATAATTTAAACAAAATCGTATAAGCCGTTTTCAAGAAAAATTTTCAAAATTTTAAATTTTTTGAATAACTTTGTAAATTAAATTTCAAAATAGTTGAGACAAACGGCATTATACTAAAAAAAATAAACTCTATAACATACTAAAATTTGAACAAAATCGTATGAGCCGTTTTCGAGAAAAATTTTCAAAATTTTTAATTTTTTGAATAACTTTGTAAATTAAATTTCAAAATAGTTGAGACAAACGGCATTATACTAAGAAAAATAAACTCTATAACATACTAGAATTTGAACAAAATCGTATGAGCCGTTTTCGAGAAAAATTTTCAAAATTTTTAATTTTTTGAATAACTTTGTAAATTAAATTTCAAAATAGTTGAGACAAACGGCATTATACTAAGAAAAATAAACTCTATAACATACTAAAATTTGAACAAAATCGTATGAGCCGTTTTCGAGAAAAATATTCAAAATTTTTAATTTTCTAAATAACTTTGTAAATTAAATTTCGAAATAGTTGAGACAAACGGCATTATACTAAGAAAAATAAACTCTATAACATACTAGAATTTGAACAAAATCGTATGAGCCGTTTTCGAGAAAAATTTTCAAAATTTTTAATTTTTTGAATAACTTTGTAAATTAAATTTCAAAATAGTTGAGACAAACGGCATTATACTAAGAAAAATAAACTCTATAACATACTAGAATTTAAACAAAATCGTATGAGCCGTTTTCAAGAAAAATTGTCAAAATTTTAAATTTTTTGAATAACTTTGTAAATTAAATTTCAAAATAGTTGAGACAAACGGCATTATACTAAGAAAAATAAACTCTATAACATACTAAAATTTGAACAAAATCGTATGAGCCGTTTTCGAGAAAAATATTCAAAATTTTTAATTTTCTAAATAACTTTGTAAATTAAATTTCGAAATAGTTGAGACAAACGGCATTATACTAAGAAAAATAAACTCTATAACATACTAAAATTTGAACAAAATCGTATGAGCCGTTTTCGAGAAAAATTTTCAAAATTTTTAATTTTTTGAATAACTTTGTAAATTAAATTTCAAAATAGTTGAGACAAACGGCATTATACTAAGAAAAATAAACTCTATAACATACTAAAATTTAAACAAAATCGTATGAGCCGTTTTCAAGAAAAATTGTCAAAATTTTAAATTTTTTGAATAACTTTGTAAATTAAATTTCAAAATAGTTGAGACAAACGGCATTATACTAAGAAAAATAAACTCTATAACATACTAAAATTTGAACAAAATCGTATGAGCCGTTTTCGAGAAAAATTTTCAAAATTTACAATTTTTTGAATAACTTTGTAAATTAAATTTCAAAATAGTTGAGACAAACGGCATTATACTAAGAAAAATAAACTCTATAACATACTAGAATTTGAACAAAATCGTATCAGCCGTTTTCGAGAAAAATTTTCAAAATTTACAATTTTTTGAATAACTTTGTAAATTAAATTTCAAAATAGTTGAGACAAACGGCATTATACTAAGAAAAATAAACTCTATAACATACTAAAATTTGAACAAAATCGTATGAGCCGTTTTCAAAAAAAATTTTAATTTTTTGAATAACTTTGTAAATTAAATTTCAAAATAGTTGAGACAAACGGCATTATACTAAGAAAAATAAACTCTATAACATACTAAAATTTGAACAAAATCGTAAGAGCCGTTTTCGAGAAAAATTTTCAAAATTTACAATTTTTTGAATAACTTTGTAAATTAAATTTCGAAATAGTTGAGACAAACGGCATTATACTAAGAAAAAAAGGCTATATACTCTTTGCACTTTTTTCGACAAAAAAATCGATTTTCTTAAAACTATAGCAAATGGCTTCGAACTTCTTATACACGTTAGTTATGAGCAAGTTAAGGATTATTAGCCCCTAAATACGATTATTAATTTTTCGCGAAAAATGGGAAAAGTACAAAGGCTATAGTCTTTGCACTTTTTTCGACAAAAAAATCGATTTTCTTAAAACTACAGCAAATGGCTTCAAACTTCTTATACACATTAGTTATGAGCGAATTAAGGATTATTAGCCCCTAAATACGATTTTTAGTTTTTCGCGAAAAATGGGAAAAGTACAAAGGCTATAGTCTTTGCACTTTTTTCGACAAAAAAATCGATTTTCTTAAAACTACAGCAAATGGCTTCAAACTTCTTATACACATTAGTTTTGAGCGAATTAAGGATTATTAGCCCTTAAATACGATATTTAATTTTTTGAATAACTTTGGAAATTAAATTTTAAAATAGTTGAGACAAACGGCATTATACTAAGAAAAATAAACTCTATATCATACTAAAATTTGAACAAAATCGTAAGAGCCGTTTTCGAGAAAAATTTTCAAAATGTTTAATTTTCTGAATAACTTTGTAAATTAAATTTCAAAATAGTTAAGACAAACGGCATTATACTAAGAAAAATAAATTCTATAACATACTAGAATTTGAACAAAATCGTATGAGCCGTTTTCGAGAAAAATTTTCAAAATTTTTAATTTTTTGAATAACTTTGTAAATTAAATTTCAAAATAGTTGAGACAAACGGCATTATACTAGGAAAAAGTAACTCTATAACATACTAGATTTTGAACAAAATCGTATGAGCCGTTTTTGAGAAAAATTTTCAAAATTTTTAATTTTTTGAATAACTTTGTAAATTAAATTTCAAAATAGTTGAGACAAACGGCATTATACTAAGAAAAATAAACTCTATAACATACTATAATTTAAACAAAATCGTATAAGCCGTTTTCAAGAAAAATTTTCAAAATTTTAAATTTTTTGAATAACTTTGTAAATTAAATTTCAAAATAGTTGAGACAAACGGCATTATACTAAGAAAAATAAACTCTATAACATACTAAAATTTGAACAAAATCGTATGAGCCGTTTTCGAGAAAAATTTTCAAAATTTTTAATTTTTTGAATAACTTTGTAAATTAAATTTCAAAATAGTTGAGACAAACGGCATTATACTAAGAAAAATAAACTCTATAACATACTAAAATTTGAACAAAATCGTATGAGCCGTTTTCGAGAAAAATATTCAAAATTTTTAATTTTCTAAATAACTTTGTAAATTAAATTTCGAAATAGTTGAGACAAACGGCATTATACTAAGAAAAATAAACTCTATAACATACTAAAATTTGAACAAAATCGTATGAGCCGTTTTCGAGAAAAATTTTCAAAATTTTTAATTTTTTGAATAACTTTGTAAATTAAATTTCAAAATAGTTGAGACAAACGGCATTATACTAAGAAAAATAAACTCTATAACATACTTAAATTTAAACAAAATCGTATGAGCCGTTTTCAAGAAAAATTGTCAAAATTTTAAATTTTTTGAATAACTTTGTAAATTAAATTTCAAAATAGTTGAGACAAACGGCATTATACTAAGAAAAATAAACTCTATAACATACTAAAATTTGAACAAAATCGTATGAGCCGTTTTCGAGAAAAATTTTCAAAATTTACAATTTTTTGAATAACTTTGTAAATTAAATTTCAAAATAGTTGAGACAAACGGCATTATACTAAGAAAAATAAACTCTATAACATACTAGAATTTGAACAAAATCGTATGAGCCGTTTTCGAGAAAAATTTTCAAAATTTACAATTTTTTGAATAACTTTGTAAATTAAATTTCAAAATAGTTGAGACAAACGGCATTATACTAAAAAAAATAAACTCTATAACATACTAAAATTTGAACAAAATCGTATGAGCCGTTTTCGAGAAAAATTTTCAAAATTTACAATTTTTTGAATAACTTTGTAAATTAAATTTCAAAATAGTTGAGACAAACGGCATTATACTAAGAAAAATAAACTCTATAACATACTAAAATTTAAACAAAATCGTATGAGCCGTTTTCGAGAAAAATTTTCAAAATTTTTAATTTTTTTAATAACTTTGTAAATTAAATTTCAAAATAGTTGAGACAAACGGCATTATACTAAGAAAAATAAACTCTATAACATACTAAAATTTGAACAAAATCGTATGAGCCGTTTTCGAGAAAAATTTTCAAAATTTACAATTTTTTGAATAACTTTGTAAATTAAATTTCGAAATAGTTGAGACAAACGGCATTATACTAAGAAAAATAAACTCTATAACATACTAAAATTTGAACAAAATCGTATGAGCCGTTTTCGAGAAAAATTTTCAAAATTTACAATTTTTTGAATAACTTTGTAAATTAAATTTCAAAATAGTTGAGACAAACGGCATTATACTAAGAAAAATAAACTCTATAACATACTAGAATTTGAACAAAATCGTATAAGCCGTTTTCGAGAAAAATTTTCAAAATTTACAATTTTTTGAATAACTTTGTAAATTAAATTTCAAAATAGTTGAGACAAACGGCATTATACTAAGAAAAATAAACTCTATAACATACTAAAATTTGAACAAAATCGTATAAGCCGTTTTCAAAAAAATTTACAATTTTTTGAATAACTTTGTAAATTAAATTTCAAAATAGTTGAGACAAACGGCATTATACTAAGAAAAATAAACTCTATAACATACTAAAATTTGAACAAAATCGTATGAGCCGTTTTCGAGAAAAATTTTCAAAATTTTTAATTTTTTGAATAACTTTGTAGTTAGTTGTTGTTAGTTATAAGCAAGTTAAGGATTATTAGCCCCTAAATACGATTATTAATTTTTCGCGAAAAATGGGAAAAGTACAAAGGCTATAGTCTTTGCACTTTTTTCGACAAAAAAATCGATTTTCTTAAAACTACAGCAAATGGCTTCAAACTTCTTATACACATTAGTTATGAGCGAATTAAGGATTATTAGCCCCTAAATACGATTTTTAGTTTTTCGCGAAAAATGGGAAAAGTACAAAGGCTATAGTCTTTGCACTTTTTTCGACAAAAAAATCGATTTTCTTAAAACTACAGCAAATGGCTTCAAACTTCTTATACACATTAGTTATGAGCGAATTAAGGATTATTAGCCCTTAAATACGATATTTAATTTTTTGAATAACTTTGGAAATTAAATTTCAAAATAGTTGAGACAAACGGCATTATACTAAGAAAAATAAACTCTATATCATACTAAAATTTGAACAAAATCGTAAGAGCCGTTTTCGAGAAAAATTTTCAAAATGTTTAATTTTCTGAATAACTTTGTAAATTAAATTTCAAAATAGTTAAGACAAACGGCATTATACTAAGAAAAATAAACTCTATAACATACTAGAATTTGAACAAAATCGTATGAGCCGTTTTCGAGAAAAATTTTCAAAATTTTTAATTTTTTGAATAACTTTGTAAATTAAATTTCAAAATAGTTGAGACAAACGGCATTATACTAAGAAAAATAAACTCTATAACATACTATAATTTAAACAAAATCGTATAAGCCGTTTTCAAGAAAAATTTTCAAAATTTTAAATTTTTTGAATAACTTTGTAAATTAAATTTCAAAATAGTTGAGACAAACGGCATTATACTAAGAAAAATAAACTCTATAACATACTAAAATTTAAACAAAATCGTATGAGCCGTTTTCGAGAAAAACTTTCAAAATTTTCAATTTTTCGAATAACTTTGTAAATTAAATTTCAAAATAGTTGAGACAAACGGCATTATACTAAGAAAAATAAACTCTATAACATACTAAAATTTAAACAAAATCGTATGAGCCGTTTTCGAGAAAAACTTTCAAAATTTTAAATTTTTTGAATAACTTTGTAATCTAAATTTCAAAATAGTTGAGACAAACGGCATTATACTAAGAAAAATAAACTCTATAACATACTAAAATTTAAACAAAATCGTATGAGCCGTTTTCGAGAAAAACTTTCAAAATTTTCAATTTTTCGAATAACTTTGTAAATTAAATTTCAAAATAGTTGAGACAAACGGCATTATACTAAGAAAAATAAACTCTATAACATACTAAAATTTGAACAAAATCGTATAAGCCGTTTTCAAAAAAATTTTAAAAATTTTTAATTTTTTGAATAACTTTGTAAATTAAATTTCAAAATAGTTGAGACAAACGGCATTATACTAAGAAAAATAAACTCTATAACATACTAAAATTTGAACAAAATCGTAAGAGCCGTTTTCGAGAAAAATTTTCAAAATTTACAATTTTTTGAATAACTTTGTAAATTAAATTTCGAAATAGTTGAGACAAACGGCATTATACTAAGAAAAAAAGGCTATATACTCTTTGCACTTTTTTCGACAAAAAAATCGATTTTCTTAAAACTATAGCAAATGGCTTCGAACTTCTTATACACGTTAGTTATGAGCAAGTTAAGGATTATTAGCCCCTAAATACGATTATTAATTTTTCGCGAAAAATGGGAAAAGTACAAAGGCTATAGTCTTTGCACTTTTTTCGACAAAAAATCGATTTTCTTAAAACTACAGCAAATGGCTTCAAACTTCTTATACACATTAGTTATGAGCGAATTAAGGATTATTAGCCCCTAAATACGATTTTTAGTTTTTCGCGAAAAATGGGAAAAGTACAAAGGCTATAGTCTTTGCACTTTTTTCGACAAAAAAATCGATTTTCTTAAAACTACAGCAAATGGCTTCAAACTTCTTATACACATTAGTTATGAGCGAATTAAGGATTATTAGCCCTTAAATACGATATTTAATTTTTTGAATAACTTTGGAAATTAAATTTCAAAATAGTTGAGACAAACGGCATTATACTAAGCAAAATAAACTCTATATCATACTAAAATTTGAACAAAATCGTAAGAGCCGTTTTCGAGAAAAATTTTCAAAATGTTTAATTTTCTGAATAACTTTGTAAATTAAATTTCAAAATAGTTAAGACAAACGGCATTATACTAAGAAAAATAAACTCTATAACATACTAGAATTTGAACAAAATCGTATGAGCCGTTTTCGAGAAAAATTTTCAAAATTTTTAATTTTTTGAATAACTTTGTAAATTAAATTTCAAAATAGTTGAGACAAACGGCATTATACTAAGAAAAATAAACTCTATAACATACTAGAATTTGAACAAAATCGTATGAGCCGTTTTCGAGAAAAATTTTCAAAATTTTTAATTTTTTGAATAACTTTGTAAATTAAATTTCAAAATAGTTGAGACAAACGGCATTATACTAAGAAAAATAAACTCTATAACATACTATAATTTAAACAAAATCGTATAAGCCGTTTTCAAGAAAAATTTTCAAAATTTTAAATTTTTTGAATAACTTTGTAAATTAAATTTCAAAATAGTTGAGACAAACGGCATTATACTAAGAAAAATAAACTCTATAACATACTAGAATTTGAACAAAATCGTATGAGCCGTTTTCGAGAAAAATTTTCAAAATTTTTAATTTTTTGAATAACTTTGTAAATTAAATTTCAAAATAGTTGAGACAAACAGCATTATACTAAGAAAAATAAACTCTATAACATACTAAAATTTGAACAAAATCGTACGAGCCGTTTTCGAGAAAAATTTTCAAAATTTTTAATTTTTTGAATAACTTTGTAAATTAAATTTCAAAATAGTTGAGACAAACGGCATTATACTAAGAAAAATAAACTCTATAACATACTAGAATTTGAACAAAATCGTATGAGCCGTTTTCGAGAAAAATTTTCAAAATTTTTAATTTTTTGAATAACTTTGTAAATTAAATTTCAAAATAGTTGAGACAAACGGCATTCTACTAAGAAAAATATACTCTATAACATACTAAAATTTAAACAAAATCGTATGAGCCGTTTTCGAGAAAAACTTTCAAAATTTTCAATTTTTCGAATAACTTTGCAAATTAAATTTCAAAATAGTTGAGACAAACGGCATTATACTAAGAAAAATAAACTCTATAACATACTAAAATTTGAACAAAATCGTATGAGCCGTTTTCGAGAAAAATTTTCAAAATTTTTAATTTTTTGAATAACTTTGTAAATTAAATTTCAAAATAGTTGAGACAAACGGCATTCTACTAAGAAAAATAAACTCTATAACATACTAAAATTTAAACAAAATCGTATGAGCCGTTTTCGAGAAAAACTTTCAAAATTTTCAATTTTTCGAATAACTTTGTAAATTAAATTTCAAAATAGTTGAGACAAACGGCATTATACTAAGAAAAATAAACTCTATAACATACTAAAATTTGAACAAAATCGTAAGAGCCGTTTTCGAGAAAAATTTTCAAAATTTACAATTTTTTGAATAACTTTGTAAATTAAATTTCGAAATAGTTGAGACAAACGGCATTATACTAAGAAAAAAAGGCTATATACTCTTTGCACTTTTTTCGACAAAAAAATCGATTTTCTTAAAACTATAGCAAATGGCTTCGAACTTCTTATACACGTTAGTTATGAGCGAATTAAGGATTATTAGCCCCTAAATACGATTTTTAGTTTTTCGCGAAAAATGGGAAAAGTACAAAGGCTATAGTCTTTGCACTTTTTTCGACAAAAAAATCGATTTTCTTAAAACTACAGCAAATGGCTTCAAACTTCTTATACACATTAGTTATGAGCGAATTAAGGATTATTAGCCCTTAAATACGATATTTAATTTTTTGAATAACTTTGGAAATTAAATTTCAAAATAGTTGAGACAAACGGCATTATACTAAGAAAAATAAACTCTATATCATACTAAAATTTGAACAAAATCGTAAGAGCCGTTTTCGAGAAAAATTTTCAAAATGTTTAATTTTCTGAATAACTTTGTAAATTAAATTTCAAAATAGTTAAGACAAACGGCATTATACTAAGAAAAATAAACTCTATAACATACTAGAATTTGAACAAAATCGTATGAGCCGTTTTCGAGAAAAATTTTCAAAATTTTTAATTTTTTGAATAACTTTGTAAATTAAATTTCAAAATAGTTGAGACAAACGGCATTATACTAAGAAAAATAAACTCTATAACATACTTAAATTTAAACAAAATCGTATAAGCCGTTTTCAAGAAAAATTTTCAAAATTTTAAATTTTTTGAATAACTTTGTAAATTAAATTTCAAAATAGTTGAGACAAACGGCATTATACTAAGAAAAATAAACTCTATAACATACTAAAATTTAAACAAAATCGTATGAGCCGTTTTCGAGAAAAACTTTCAAAATTTTCAATTTTTCGAATAACTTTGTAAATTAAATTTCAAAATAGTTGAGACAAACGGCATTATACTAAGAAAAATAAACTCTATAACATACTAAAATTTGAACAAAATCGTATGAGCCGTTTTCAAAAAAATTTTAAAAATTTTTAATTTTTTGAATAACTTTGTAAATTAAATTTCAAAATAGTTGAGACAAACGGCATTATACTAAGAAAAATAAACTCTATAACATACTAAAATTTGAACAAAATCGTAAGAGCCGTTTTCGAGAAAAATTTTCAAAATTTACAATTTTTTGAATAACTTTGTAAATTAAATTTCGAAATAGTTGAGACAAACGGCATTATACTAAGAAAAAAAGGCTATATACTCTTTGCACTTTTTTCGACAAAAAAATCGATTTTCTTAAAACTATAGCAAATGGCTTCGAACTTCTTATACACGTTAGTTATGAGCAAGTTAAGGATTATTAGCCCCTAAATACGATTATTAATTTTTCGCGAAAAATGGGAAAAGTACAAAGGCTATAGTCTTTGCACTTTTTTCGACAAAAAAATCGATTTTCTTAAAACTACAGCAAATGGCTTCAAACTTCTTATACACATTAGTTATGAGCGAATTAAGGATTATTAGCCCCTAAATACGATTTTTAGTTTTTCGCGAAAAATGGGAAAAGTACAAAGGCTATAGTCTTTGCACTTTTTTCGACAAAAAAATCGATTTTCTTAAAACTACAGCAAATGGCTTCAAACTTCTTATACACATTAGTTATGAGCGAATTAAGGATTATTAGCCCTTAAATACGATATTTAATTTTTTGAATAACTTTGGAAATTAAATTTCAAAATAGTTGAGACAAACGGCATTATACTAAGAAAAATAAACTCTATATCATACTAAAATTTGAACAAAATCGTAAGAGCCGTTTTCGAGAAAAATTTTCAAAATGTTTAATTTTCTGAATAACTTTGTAAATTAAATTTCAAAATAGTTAAGACAAACGGCATTATACTAAGAAAAATAAACTCTATAACATACTAAAATTTGAACAAAATCGTATGAGCCGTTTTCGAGAAAAATTTTCAAAATTTTTAATTTTTTGAATAACTTTGTAAATTAAATTTCAAAATAGTTGAGACAAACGGCATTATACTAAGAAAAATAAACTCTATAACATACTAGAATTTGAACAAAATCGTAAGAGCCGTTTTCGAGAAAAATTTTCAAAATTTTTAATTTTTTGAATAACTTTGTAAATTAAATTTCAAAATAGTTGAGACAAACGGCATTATACTAAGAAAAATAAACTCTATAACATACTATAATTTAAACAAAATCGTATAAGCCGTTTTCAAGAAAAATTTTCAAAATTTTAAATTTTTTGAATAACTTTGTAAATTAAATTTCAAAATAGTTGAGACAAACGGCATTATACTAAGAAAAATAAACTCTATAACATACTAAAATTTGAACAAAATCGTAAAAGCCGTTTTCGAGAAAAATTTTCAAAATTTTTAATTTTTTGAATAACTTTGTAAATTAAATTTCAAAATAGTTGAGACAAACGGCATTATACTAAGAAAAATAAACTCTATAACATACTATAATTTAAACAAAATCGTATAAGCCGTTTTCAAGAAAAATTTTCAAAATTTTTAATTTTTTGAATAACTTTGTAAATTAAATTTCAAAATAGTTGAGACAAACGGCATTATACTAAGAAAAATAAACTCTATAACATACTAAAATTTGAACAAAATCGTAAGAGCCGTTTTCGAGAAAAATTTTCAAAATTTTTAATTTTCTGAATAACTTTGTAAATTAAATTTCAAAATAGTTGAGACAAACGGCATTATACTAAGAAAAAAAGGCTATATACTCTTTGCACTTTTTTCGACAAAAAAATCGATTTTCTTAAAACTACAGCAAATGGCTTCAAACTTCTTATACACATTAGTTATGAGCAAATTAAGAATTATTAGCCCCTAAATACGATTTTTAATTTTTCGTGAAAAATGGGAAAAGTGCAAAGGCTATAGTCTGCACTTTTTTCTACAAAAAAATCGATTTTCTTAAAACTACAGGAAATGGCTTCAAATTTATTAGACAGTCCGTCGAGATGTGCATTTATTAAGCAAATCATGGTGTAAAGCTAATTGTTGAAAATACAGACAAACAGAATACCGAAAAAATTCAATAGTATTTTTCTCATGTAAAGATACGTTAGATAAACGTCTCCTGTAAAATTCAAATGAAAATTCACAGCAGTTTTGAAATTATTTATAGTTACGTCTTACGTCCGTCAAGATGTGCATTTATTAAGCAAATCATGGTGTATCAAGCTAATTGAAAAAGCCTCATAGCCAAATGGTTTACCCGATTTCTGTAAAAAAAAATCACTTCTTCATTGTATCTATCTTATATAGAAAAACTTTAAACAATTTTTTAGCAATAATCCTGCAAAATGTTAAAGTCAGTTCCGTAGAACTAATAACAATAATAAAACTGAGAGAAATGGCTTTGAAAATGACAAAAAAAAATTGCACAATAAAAAAGTAGAATCTATGAGCGAAAGATACCGTTTGCAGGCAAGAAGAATCCGCACACGATTTCTCTTTATATTTTACAACAATTAACGATTGGTTGGCTTTTTTCAATCTACTTAGTAAATAGTTCGTATTGTGTTAAATAAATGATTAACGATTTAAAACAGTAATTAAGTTATGATAAATCAAACTGGCATAAAAATTGCTTTATACTATTCAATAAACAATAAAATCCAAGAAATTTGCAAATTAATTTTGAATATCTATACAAAAACGGTTCGTTTGCAGTTAAGTGTTAAAAAACAGAACAACAATTTTTTAATATTAACGCAATTTATTTAGTAATAGAACACAATAAAGTATACAAAACTTAAAACAAAATAAACAAACATATAAAAAAGTAAAAGAGTAAGGAATTATTATTCAAGTTTTGCTTGTTCAGCTTCGACGGCAGCAGTGATTTCAGCTGTCATTGCTTCTATATCATTTATCACAGTACTCATATATCGGATCATCCTCATGTGATCAAGCTGAACTCCAACGCTGATACCGTCCACTGTATTCTGGAAATAAACAAATTTGGGATTAGCCACAATTCAAAATCAATATTTCGGTACTTACCAAATACCCTTTAAAATCTGTCATTATTTCGCCGATTACGTCCTCCAGTAAGCCCCAGCCCTTATAGTTTAACATTTTAAAGGTTTGATTGTAGGTTTCACACCTAAAAAGATTGTTTTAGGCGAGTTCTTACAAGTAAAATGCTACATACAATTTTGTTTCTTCTTCAATCAGATCACCGACGGACTGTTCGGGTTCCTCATGCGCTACTTGGAAGCTGGTTATTTCTTCACTCCAAACCTCAATTTCCTGAAAATTGATAATGGTGAACAGGGCCGGATTTAGGGGTGTGCAGAGTGTGCACCGCACACGGCCCCGCGACTAGACCGGCCACACGCTAGGCGTTTAGGGTTTGCGGGGCCGTGTGCAAAAATTAAAAGCACACGCACATAGCAGGCCGGCTTGCACTAGCAGGGGTGGCCAACCCTGCGCCCGCGACGCGATTCCCGGTAAATTAAAATAATTTTTTTATTTTATTTCCAATCAATTTCATGCCCCAACTTTTAAGCAGAATGTTCTTGAAATTAAATACTTATTTATTAATTGAAAATTTCAAGTAATTTTTAATTATGACATTAAACACCTTCCTATATAATAAAATACAAGTAGTTCCATAACAAAATATTATTATTTTAGCGAATTCTATCTTATTTTAGCGCCATCTTTTATGTTTTTATTTTATTAAAACTGATTATTTTGCCATCTATGAGCCGCGTATGACACTGACTTAGTAGTAAATAATGAGTTTAATGAAAGATTTAATTAATTTGACAACTTACAATCGATTTTATTTTTCTTTCAAAATCCTATGATTAATGTTGACATTACTACTTTAAGTGCAGAAATATTTTATACAACAAATTTTAAAAATTTAGGATTGGAAATTGTAGAATTACAAAATGACGTCGCTTTAAAAGTTATGAACATGGCAAGAAATTTTGGAAATAAGTTGAAGCACGTAAATATCAAATTTTAAAAAATTGTGCACTAAAGCTAAAATCTTATTTAGGTAAAGCCACATTTTCTTCAATGCAATTTATTAAAAATAAGTTTAGATCACGTCTTACGGATGAAAATTTCAATAGTTTAAGAGTAGCAGTATCAAATTCATAGATAAGTAATCAAATTACTGTACTGATTTTGAGAAATTATGTCAAGAAATACAGTCTCAACCTTCTCATTAACGAATAATAATTGATCATGTATTATGTAATAAATATCGTTCAATAAAATTATTGTTACAAATTATTATTATTATTTTGTTGTATTATGTTGTTTAAAAAATGTAGAAAAAGAGCATTTTTTCAAAAAATAATGGGATTTTAACCTATAAGTAAAATCAAATAAAAAGATTCAAAATTAAAAATTACAAAAATTTAAAAAACTTAATTAAAAAACTAAATTTTTAAAAAAATAATTAAAATTAAGAAATGAAAAAAAAATTAAAATTAACTTCAACAATAAAAACAAAACATGTATGACGTCAATACATATTATTGCGCCCGCAACGTCTGAATATTCTTAATTGCGCCCTTGCTTCCAAAAAGGTTGGCCACCCCTGCACTAGAGGAATGAGGGCGGGGAGCTTTTTTTTAAGGTTTTTTTAGTATTTTATTAACATTTTATTTTAACTCGGCCCTTTATCAAAATATCCGGCGCCGCATTTGTTTTCGTGAAGAAAGTTTACTAAACAAGAAGAAAAAAAAGAGAATCGAGATCGACGTAAAAGAAGGAAATAAAAACAGCTGCAGAGGAAAAAATTACAAAGAAATATTATGGGGGCAAGTCGCCTAGAAATTTAACTTACTACTTAAACCTTACACCCAACGATAAAAGGGTCCGTTTTAGTACCGATCAAGCGCCAATTGTTTTGCTAAACATAGAAGTAATACACTTACCTCCCACAAATCTTGTTGAGTGAAATAACTCTCCTTGATTTCCGGATAATAAAGGCCCAGTTCTTCAATACGCTTGTTGAATTCACATATAGCCGTTTCCAGCTAAACACAAAAAATGCATTAATAAAGAGGCCCAGTGGCCTCTAAATAAAAAGTTTTGTTTTTTTCAGGCAACCTCAAAAATACTGAACTAATGGGTACGAAATCCCTGATTTCCGGTTTGCCATGAATAAATTTTGCGCAGAATTGATTTTACCTTTTGCTTTGAAGCTACAAGCATGAGTTCTTCAGCCACAGTCTCCAAATCTGGCTCCTGATTTACAGAGCACGGCCGATTGGCAATTGGTTTTTTACGTTGTTTCGTATCCCGGGAAGCTTTGGCCAATTGCAGATCTGAAAAATTGAAAGTAAACTCATTTAAAAAATTGCGTGTGTGTTGCCAGATTGTAATGGCCCTTTGAATGCTATACGTACCAAGTTTTTCTTTTTTTCCGGCAAGATTTGCTATCTGTGTGTCCTGTGTGTCCTTCGTACACGTTGGCCCTAAAAAATTATGTTTAATTTTTCGTGAAAAATGGGAAAAGTGCAAAGGCTTTATATAGCTTTGCACTTTTTCCGACCAAAAAAATCGATTTTATTTGGAACTAAAGCAAATGGCTTCAAAGTTCACGTTATTTATGGCCAAATTAAGGATTATTAGCCCTTAAATACTGTAATAATTTGAAATCAAACTTTTAATTTACGCGCGTAACATCATAAACTATCAAAAAGTTATTTTTCTGTTTGTAGAAAACCATAAATAACCATAAAAATCTTTTCTGGCCAACTCACCATCTTCTCCTCTTGAGCTGTAAATAAAAAACATGCATTAGTTGATTACAGCAAATATTCTAAGACAGAAAGAGTATTTTGACAGTGTTGTCCCCAGGGGCAAATCTACATAGGGACTAATAGGGCTTAAGCCCACTTATCGTATAGTATAAAATAGTTAATATTAATAATATAATGATAATGATAATTTATAATATTATTTGTTTTATTTTAATCAATGTAATATAATAGGTCAAGTCGCCAAGTTTCAATTTCAAATCTACTGTCTCGAATTCGAATACTATAATAATAATATTCTTTAAAAAAATGGGGCCCCATTGGACTTCAATAAACCCTAGGCCTCGAAAAACCTAGATCCGCCTCTGGTTGTCCCTATATTTGTTATATAGGGTATTTTGAATGAAATGAAATCCATCCACATCATACATACCTTAATGGCTCAGGCTGGTTTGCTGGCGCTGGGTGGTTTGTCGGTGCTGGCTCAGGCTCCTTGGCCGGCGCTGGCTCTGGCACCAGCCTTCTCCTTCTACCTCTCTTCGGCTCTCGTCTCATAACTCTGCAAATAAAACATTCATAAGTTTAATATGGTCAATATTCTAATAAAGAACAAGTATTCTAACAGTTTTTTGCCCGTTTGTTAATCTTTTATATTCAGCAGAAACTCTGATATATGATTTTTTTTAAAAAATTATGAAATGTTCATAAAATCTGTTCATTGCCTTTATATGTGGTACTAGAAAGTGTTTACTTTTATTGGATGTTTTTAATGGTTGCATTTTTTTAAATCTAATTAAATTAAGATTTACAAAAGGAAAACTTGCATTTAAAATAATGCTTTTCGTTTGAAAAATTCCCCTATTACCACCTCCAAGCGTGTAATAGATAGGATTTTAAGAGGAATGCAGAATGAGACTTGCTTAGTTTACCCAGACAATATTGTAATTTTTAGTACATCCCTACAGGAACACATCAACCGACTAAAATCAATTTTTGACCGTTATTTTAAAATACAACTTGACAAATCCGAATTCTTACGAAACGAGATGGCATATTTAGAACACATTATAACACCACAAGGAGTAAAACCAAATCCCGATAAAATTCATGCAATAAAAAACTTTCCTATTCCTAAAACAACGAAAGAAATAAAAGCTTTTTAGGATTAGTTGGTTATTATAGAAAATTCATACAAGATTTTGCCAAAATAACAAAGCGTATGACAAGTTGTTTAAAAAAGAATTCAAAAATTTTATCTTGGCATTTTAACCTGCACACATTTATTAATAAACTCTCCCAAACTACAATATCCAGACTGTTCTAAGTCTTTTAATCAGTTAAGGGTAAGAAATGTGATATTTTCAACTGAAATAAAATTGGTAGTAGGAATATTGGGATACAACATCGTTTACAAGCAAAATTTGCATAGATAACTAACACGAGTACACAAAATCGTATTAGATTTAGTTTTCTGGACCCCTGGGCCCTAAATTAACAGTACAACACTAGTTTTTTTAAAATTAAATGGGACTTACCTTGTCAAATGAATTGAAACTGTTCGAAACTTCACACTGACAGTGTCACACTGACAGTGTCACGCTTGCGCACAAATGTTTGTAGAGAATAGAGCAAGTGCACATAGGTGGCGCCACAGTCAGTGTTTAGTATTAAGACATAACCTTACTTTTAGATCTTTTAGAACACTTATAAAGTGAATGTTAATAATTAACTGCACAGAAGTAATAATTTTATAACTATTTCATATAACTGCTGTTTGCCTCAGTGCCCCCATCTGTGTCAAACAAAAACTCAAGTTTAATGTTTCATAAGTTTCCTAACGATCCTATAAGAAGAAAACAGTGGTTAATTGCCATTAAATCGAGTAAAAAACCAAGAAAACACACCAAAATTTGTTCAAAGCATTTTGCTGATAATTATTACATAACTACCAGCCTGGGTAAATTTAAAATAGGTTCGTAAAAGCTTAATTTAATTGTCTTATGTGTATTTAGGGCAGTGGAAGATACTCAAAAATACAGCTGTTCCAACTTTATATTTACCAAAAAGAAAACATCACATAATAACTAAAAATTGTGATAGAACACAAAGGTATAAAGAACGACTAGAACATGAACAACTACAATGTTGCAATTCAACTTTGGATTAATTTTTGGAAACAAGGGACAATATTATCATAGATTGTACGGAATTTAGAATTGAACACAGCAGTGATCCAATTATTCAACAAGCAACATACTCCACATATTATAGCACAAATACTTTCAAAGTGTTGGTGGCATACACGGAAAAGGGCGAAATAACTTTCTTGTCTCATGTTTATGGTGGAAGTATTACAGACCGGAAAATAACTGTGGTTTCTGGGCTATTGGAAGAAGGACAATATATCCTCACGGACCGTGGTTTCAATATTTCTGACCTCTTGGAAGTAAAGGTGTGCACCTAAACTTACCACCATTTAAAACTAGTACTCAGTTATCAGAAATTGCTGTATCGAAAACCAGAATCAAAACAAATAGAAGAATATCTTTTTATTGAACAGTGCTTCTCAACTAATAGTTACCAGAAAAATCTATAGTTCTTGCTAATCTTAGAATAGCAATATCGTTATCCACAGAAAAATCTATAGTTCTTGCTAATACTAGAATAGCAATATCATTATTTATAATATAACTTTTATTTATTTTATTTGTATTTTATTATGAATAAATGTTATTTTTCGTTTATTATTTTTAATTTTTTTTCCGAAAATTATAGAAGGGGTACACAGATGGCGAAAGTTTGGGAAACACTGCTCTACTGAGATAGTCCTAAATCCTCCTCTTTTCTGGTGATCTTGCGATCAACAGTAATCTTAAGCTCTTTTAAGAGATGGTCTATTGGATTTAAGTCAGGTGATTGACAGGCCGTGCCATCACACAGACTTTTTGCCGACAAACCATGTTTCACCCTCTTGGACGTATGCTTAGGATCATGATCCTGTTGATACGTCCAAACAAGTGGCATGTTTTCTTCGGCAAAGGGATACATAATGTTATTAAGAATGTCAATATACACATTTAAGGTCATGGGATAATTTTTGATCCAGTCAGTGTATGGCCCCAACACCATCCCCTGAAAAATATTCCCCCACATTGGGTCACCACCTTCATGTTAACGGTCTTCATTGTAAATTTTGAGAGATATCCTTGATTGGCAGGTCTTCTGACAAGTAGTTTTCCATCATATCCGTGTAAATTAGTTTTTTTTCCACCGAACCACAGGACATTTCTTTATTGCCATAGCCCTATGCCATTCGCGATGGTCCAGTGAAAATTTCATGCCCGCTTCTAGATGTCGTGTGACAAGAAATAGGCTACTCGACCATCCAAATTGTTTTTTATGAATCTTTTGGAACTGTACTTGCAGAAATGTTAGGATTAAGATCGTCAAAAATGTTATTAGAAGACTTCTTCATTGAAGTAAACACAATCGTGCGATCAGTTACTGGGGTAGCTCTTGCTTTTTATTTTGACTTGCTAATTTAACAAACTCTGATTCTCATAATAACAAAGTTACCCAATACCCATGTAGATTATTGTCATCAGTGGCGTACGCAGAAAAATATTTTAGGGGGAGGATATTGTTTTAATTTGTAAAAATAAGTTCAAGCGGAGCATGTTAATGGAGCAATTAGAAAATGATCTATGGGGGCTAGACACGAAAAGTGAGTCATAAGAAAGAGTTGCGGGGGTCCAGGGGGCAGCAGCCCCCGGGTAACAGTGCCAAAGGCAATTTTTTTTAATTTTCAAGGTTAAACGTACCCAAAAATTGCAATTGAGTAAAATATACAAATAATATATTTTAGATGTATGGAAAAGCAGTCTGTCGTGCAATTTTGAAATGTGGTAATTATAATTTTGGTTCTCTTTAAACTTTCGGGGGGGATTTTTCCCCTCGCGTACGCCACTGATTGTCACTTAAATAGTGTTTCTTAAAAACAGTTCTTTGATATGAATAGATTTTTATAGAATCTTTGAACGTCAATTTAGATTTTTGACCACATCATACTTGTACCCTATTTGGAGACAAACGTTAAGCAATAAAAATGTTACGCTAAAAATATATATATTAAATTAGAATAATATTTTGCCACAATGAGTTAAGCTTCAGTATAAACATACTGTATAACATATACGATATCACAAACAAGTTTTAACAATAAATATAATTGTAATAAAACCATGCCGGTTTCATCAGTCTTCAATATTTTGTAATATCCATCCGATGTACTGAGATACTCTCGTATAAACTGCGGGATGTTCTTTGCCGCATCCACGACCTCTTGAAACTATCCCTTCTTGGTACCATTGAGTTCTGCCACTGGCTATTTTGCTGCTACTCATTAGTGGACCTCCAGAATCGCCTTGGCAGGTATCTTTACCCTTCTGTCCGCCGGCACAGATCTGATTTTTCGATATTAACGTCTTGCGGTAAGCTTTCGAACACACATCTTGCGCAGACACGGGAAGGGCGACCTTTTGTTTTATATCAGCTCCAGCACCTAAAACCATCCAAATGAAAATATTATTACATAACTAACAATCTCCTTTTAATTAAACTACTAAATTTGCTCTGTATTCTAGCAACATCAATAAAACAGTTACACAAGTTACAACATTGATTAATTCACTTTTTCTTTAAAACTAGCTATACAGGGTGTCCCAGATTACATTTCCAGCATGGGGATCTCGCTTATTATAAGAGATACAGGTTTGATTTAATTAGATGAACTATTCCTTAGTGTGAGAGGAGCCACAATCAATTTTTAAAAGTACAAAATTCCTCTCGTGCTTCAGATGTTATAGCAAAAAATTTGAAAATGTCGAATTTCTTTTTTCTCTCATAACTTTTTTGTTTTAATTATCAGAACAATTTTATTTGTACTTTCTTAAAACACTTTTTAGTGGGGAATGTAAATTTTATTTTAGATCTTTTTTAGCACCTAAAATTTTTGAATTACTCCTAATTAAATTTTTTCTTATGGGCCGCGAAGTTGGCTATGGAATAGTTAAATGTGCTTTTTTTTTCTTTTAAATAATATCTCATACAAAAGAGAGAAAAAAAACACATTTCACTATTTCATAGCCAACTTCGCAGCCCATAAGAAAAAATAAGTTAGAGGAAATATCTCAAAAATGGTAAGTGATAAAAAAATTCCAAAATAACAGTTACATTCTCCATTAAAAAGTACCCTCAGAGAGTACTATAAAAATTGATCTAATGAATGAAATAAAAAAGTTATGAGAGAAAAAGGAAATTCGACATTTCCATATTTTTTGCTATAACATCTGAAGTACGAGGAATTTTGTACTTTAAATAATTGATTGTGGCTCCTCTCATACTTGAGAATAATTCATCTGATTTAAACAAACCTGTATCTCTTATATTAAGTGAAATCCCCATGCTGAAAATGTAATCTGGGACACCCTGTAGAGTTCTTTTTTTAAGTTATGATCATTACAACAGAAAACAAATGGCATGATATCACTTCAGAGAAGCATAAGTTGAAACAGGCTGATAGTTTTAAATAATTAGAAGTGATCATCGAGAGTAATGGAGAGATGGATATGAAATAAGCGAAAGAACAGGAAAAGTTGGAAAAACATCAAATTTTTGGAAACAGAAAAATCCCAGAAAGAACAAAAGTAGAAGTGGTAAAAAAGGAAGTTAAGTAACTCCAACACTTTTATACGGAGTGAAGTGTGGACACTCTCAAACAAAAATAGTTGCTGTGTGAAGCAGCAGCAGTAAGATTTCTTAGAAAAATTGAGAAAAGAATCAAAAAAGATAAAATCAGAAATGAAACACATGGAGAACAATTAATGAAACCAGTTAAAACAAAAATACAAGAAAGACAGATGGCTTGGTTGGGTCACATTTATACAAAGAAAGAAGAAAAGTTAACCAGAAAAGCCCATGAAGCAAGGTCACAAAAAACAAGAGGAAGCCAAACAAACCCTGGCAAGTGGGAGTTAATAAAAAAGCAGTAATGGATAGAAATATCAAATGGAAAGAGATAAAAAAAGTTAGCAAACGACAGAAAAACGTAGAACAAAGTAAGCACAACTCAACAGTTCTACACCTAACAGTAGAAGGTCTAAGGCCTGAAAAAAAAACATTTTAACATATTAACTGCCACGTCAGGAAAAAAAATGGGTTTCTGGATTCACACCAAAAACTATAAGATTGTCCTCTGCGCCACACCTGTTTGTTTGGAAATGGTTTAGCACACGGCCGTGAGTTGTATCCAATGCAGAAGGCTTCAGAACCAAACAGCATCGAGTTATATATAACTCACGCGGCCCCCGGATCACGACATGTTGCGACTTGAATTTAACTACGTGGCAGTTAACATGTTAATAACCAACTAAAAAACAAGAAATTAATGTAGCTCAAAAAATGTTTATATTGCAAATCATAAGTTATAGCTGTTTTAATAAATTATAAAACAGTCCATCCTTTATTCTTTTTTTTTTTAAATGCAAATTTTAATATTAGCTTACCAGTATCAGTTACTCCCCAACCAGCAGCTGTAAGTAAAGTTCCAGGAAGAGAAAGCGGAGCCTCAAGAGTTGGCAGACAAATGGGATGTATAAAATCTGGGAAAAAAATATTTTTATAACTATCCATTATAATTATGTATTTTAATATTGACTACAATACAGGGTGGTCCACATAGAAGGGCCACCATTGGGATCTCGTTAATGGTAAGAGCTACAAAGAAGTTTAAATTAGACAAATTGTTTCGCTTTCTGAGACCTATTAGGTGATGCTTTTAATGTTTTAAAAGAGTTCCATGGCACGCTAGATAATAAATAAAACTCAAAATGGGCTTTTTTGTATATTGTTAATAACTCAGTTATAGGTACTTGATGGCACAAAGATATTTTTGGGAAAAAAGTTGTAGACTTTTTTACGTATAGTAAAAACATTCATTTGTTTTAATATTGTTTAAATTCATGAATGGCACTCTATAGCTTCGTAGAGACTTTTTGATGAATTTTATTTGTTATGAGCTTAAAAATCAAAGTAAATACATTCAACTTTTATATTATTGAAAAGAGGAAAAACAAATCTTTTGCATGGGGTCATAGCCAAGTATGGTTTCCATTTAAAAAAATGCAAGTTTGTAATTTATCTAAGAATTTAAACAATATTGACACAAATGAATGTTTTTATTTTACAGGGAGTAAAAAAATTTACAAATTTTTCCCCAAAAATATTTTTGAACCATCAAGTATAACCGAGTTATTAACGATTTAAAAAAATGCCCATTTTGATTTTTGTTTTTTATCTAGCCATGGAACTTTTTTAAAACATTAAAGCATCACTGAATAGGTCTCAGAAAGGGGAGCAATTTGTCTAATTTAAACTTCTTTGTAGCTCTTACTGTTTACGAGACCCCAATAGTGGCCCTTCTATGTAGACCACCCTGTATATATATAGATATACAGGGTGTCCCAGATTACACTTTCAGTATCGAGATCTGGCTTATTATTATAAGAGATACAGGTTTGCTTAAATTAGATGGATTATTCCCAAGTATGAGAGGAGCCACAATCAATTTTTAAAAGTAAAAAATTCCTCGTGCTTGGGGAGTGACAACAAGAAATATGAAAATGTTGAATTTCTTTTTTCTCTCATTAATTTATTATTTTATTCATTAGATCAATTTTATAAGTACTTTTTAAAGGTACTTTTTAATGTAGAATGTAACTGTTATATTAGATTTTTTTTAACACTTACCAATTTTGAGATAGTACCCCTAACTTAATTTTTTCTTATGGGCCGAGAAGTTGGCTATGGACTAGTTAAATGTTTTTTTTTTCTTTTTAATGAGATGTTACTTGCTATATCTATATTTATAAATAAGTCATAAAATTAAGAAAAATCGTATTTTACCAATCACTTATTAAGCTATCTATGAAAATAAAAACAAAAAACAACTAATTAAATGTCAAATAGACATAGCAAGTAATATCTCATTTAGAAGAGAAAAAAGAAGCACATTTAACTATTCACAGCCAACTTCGCGGCCCATAAGAAAAAATGAAATCAGGGGTAATATCTCAAAAATGGTCAGTGTTAAAAAAATCTAAAATAATGGTTACATTCTCCATTAGAAAAAACCTCAAGAAAGTACAAATAAAATTATTCTAACGATTAAGACAAAAAAGTTATAAGAAAAAAGAAATTCGACATTTTCATATTTTTTGCTGTAACATCAGAAGTACGAAAAACTTTGTACTTTTAAAAATTGATTGTGACTCCTTTCATACTAAGGAATAATTAATCTAATTTAAACAAACCTGTATCTCTTATAATAAGCGAGATTCCCATGCTGGAAATGTAATCTGGGACACCCTTTGTATAGAAACATGGACAAACATAGTAGACTTAATCAGTTTTTTTGAATCGAGTGAAATGCAAACCCTCAAATATCTCGAAACAAAGAACAATGGACTAACACCAGTTTCATAATAAATGGTTCATATCATGGGTAGTGATAATGCAAAATGCTAATAGCATAAAACTTCAACTTTAATTTTTAAATAACACTTACTTTTTTCTTTAGAGTGTCTTTAAGTAAAGAAGTAATCTGTATTTTTTTTCACAATCTTATTTAAATACGATTATCTTAATATAATTTTATTGAACATTGCTTCTCGACAAATAGTTACCAGAAAAATCTATAGCTCTTGCTAATCTTAGAATAGCAATATCGTTATCCGCAGTCGTGCTATTATGATATGGATGAGGGATAGCTTCTTTTACGTCTACATCTACAACAGGATCTGCACAGTAATCATTTGCTTCATCTAGGATACAGTCTTCTTCTGTAGACAACTGCCATTCACCAAGTCGTACAGAATCACTATAACTCGCAAAATAAAAGTATATTGTCAGTAAAATTACATTTAATCATACACTTTTAACTGAGAATTTCCGATATTAACGCAATGGGCGGCCGTGAGGACATATTTATTACTTATTAGAGTGCCACCACATCGAAATCCAGCCGATGTTCCGTTACT
Source organism: Elmis aenea (assembly GCA_947652605.1). Lineage (NCBI taxonomy): Eukaryota > Metazoa > Arthropoda > Insecta > Coleoptera > Elmidae > Elmis > Elmis aenea. Next base: position 27,819,400 of record OX393584.1, read on the forward strand.
TAATTTGTATTTAATAAGTGCCATCCATGTGAATTCATCTATATAAGCGTTAGTGCCACCTATAACTCGATCTGTATCTGTTTCTATACCACATATAGTTCTGTCTGGCAAATTGTGAAGTTGGCCTGAAAGCAAATTAATAATTTGTGTATGTCATTTTAACAGAGCCACAAAATGTAACACTGACACAATACTTTCACAAAATGTATAAAAATATTAAACTACAGTTAATTTACGGTAGTTATTTTGTGAGAATAGATTTAAGTATACAGGGTGTTTCTTAAGTACTGCAAAAAAATTCGGGAGGTGATTCCTTATCGAAAATTAAGTGGGGTCTTTGATATAAAATTTTTTCGTTAAACGTCTCCGTATGGAGTAACACCCCCCTAAAGGAGAGCGGTAAAATTAGGTTTTTATTTTATTTCTCAAATTTGGATAAATGTAGGAAAATGATTTTTGGTAGATGTTTTATACTTATTAAAAGGTTTTCCATAGTAATATTTTCAATCATCTCCCACCTTCACAGGGGGCTGAAAAGTGCGGCCCCTGTTGGTTGTTTTATCAGAGCTTTTTGATGGATTGAAATTTTGCAATTAAAAAAATACTTTTTTAAAGCTTGATTTATTTTAATACTTTTTTTATTCCTAAGTTTTTCTCGTAAAACCTACCGTTTTTGAGTAAAAAATTAAATAAGTAAATGACAATGTCAAAAATCATTGATTTAAATTTAAAAAATCACGAATTTTAGATTTTTTTATAAGACACTTGATTATTTTCCCTTTTTACGACTAATTTATTCATTTTTCACATTACATAATAACTTTTATACAGCGTCAATCAAAAAGTATGCAACAAATAAAAAAACATTTTTTTGTAAATTTCCCAGAAACTTTTATTCATGATAAACATCTCGGTTATTACCAGAGATAGAAAAAAAGTAACAATTATTCAAGAATTATTAGTTTTAGATATACAGGGTGGACTATGTTAGATGCCCTTACAGGGAGGGTATCTCGATTATTATAAGAGATAGAAAAAAAACTAAGGACGTAGTCTCGATTTCTTTTTTCGAGAGAAATTCATTGCCGTAAACAGATTTTTTATATCTTTTATAATTTTCGAAATATAGCCAAAAACCGAATTTGGCAATTTTCAAAAATGTTAAAACTTTAAAGACATATTTGGCATGGTTTTTAGTCCTTAATAAGATAGCGATATTCAATTTTTTTTTACTCATATAACTAACTTTCTTATTTTAAATAGCAACCATAGTTGGTTTTGACATAAATCGAAAGCTTATTTTTTGAGCTTTTCAAAAATATATAATTCGCTTATAATTGCCATTTAAAATAAGAAAGTTAGGTGTAATATATCTATTTTCGTATGAGTAAAAAAAATTGAACATCGCTTTCTTAAGGACAAAAACCACGCCAAAAATGTTGTTATAGTTTTTCTCTATCTTTTTGTTTGAGCGAGATATTTAACAATTTTGAAAATTGGCAAAAATCGGTTTTTGGCTATATTTCGAAAATTAAAAAAGATATAAAAAATCTGTTTACAGCAATGAATTTCTCTCAAAAAAAGAAATCGAGACTAAGTACTTAGCTTTTTTCTATCTCTGATAATAACCGAGATACCCTCCCTGTATGGGCATCGAAAATAGTTCACCCTGTACATCTAAAACTAATAATTCTTGAATAATTGTTGTTTTTTTTATTGATTTATATTTATACAGTATGACCCATTTTAAAGCAGATCACCTCCATAAAAAGTTTATTTATGGCCCAATTTTCATGTTTTTTTTTTTAAACGATATAGCATCAAGAACTGTACTTTGGCACTCTATTTTAAAATTCAGTTTGAACTCACAAAGCCTACTATGATTTTTTTTCGATGTCAAAATTGGCAAAATATTTTAAGCAATTTTTTAAATCTAAAATCTGACCACACCACTGGATTCGAGATGCCCTCAAATAGGTTTGTACCAAATTTCATGAAAAGTATTTATTATTAAGAGATTAATTATTAATTCAATATTTGTGATTAACTTGGCAACGCAGTGTTCTATGTTATGTAAAAAATAAAGTTAGAGGTGGCATAAAAAAAAATTATTTGACGCAAGATCTTTTAAATAAGCAACAATTTATTCATATCAGTATTAAAATCGCAACTTTGATTGAATTTTCGATGGGTGAACAACTACATTTACAAAAAAAAATTATGAAAAAAACAAAGAAAAAATAATAAATATTTTTTCATGAAATTTGGTACAAACTCATTAAAGGGCATCCCGAATCCAGTGGTGTAGTCAGATTTTAGATAAAAAATTCGCTATACAAATTTTGACAATTTTGACATCGAAAAAAAATCATAGTAGGCTTTGTGAGTGTAAACTGAGTTTTAAAATAGGGTGCCAGAGTACAGTTTTTGATGCTTTATCGTTTAAAAAAAAGTTTATGAAAATCGGACCACAAATAAACTTTTTATAGGGGTGATCCGCTTTTAAATGGGTCACACTGTAGTACCAATATTTAACATAATTGAAACAGGACAAAAAAAATTATTTGATGTGTTTGATGTCACTAAAATGTATAGGTACATACTTACTATTCCAAATAGATTAATTTAATTTTTTTTTTCTTTAAATAAAATGAAACATTAAATTATCATATGCTATTATTTCCATCATAATAATATTGTAGAAAATATTTAGTTGTATGCTTGGCATTGAGGATGAGGATATTGTCATGGGACAGAGTTTGACCTTAATGTCATTACAGCATGTTTAGCAATGTGTATAATTAATAAATTCATAAAAATATAAAAACATCCTTACCAAATCGAAGTAAGCCCAGTAAAATTATAAGGGGTCTTAAAAACATGTTAGTATGTAGACTATCACTGCAACAACTTCAACTGGTCATCTGGTCATCCAAGAACGCAACATATTAAGTTTACTGTACGTTTAATAACAGAAAACCGGTTTTACATATTTGCTATTTTTCAAGTTTTTAAGCAACACTAAAAAATAATGCTACTTTATTGTGAGCACAGGCATCATGGATGCGTTTAAATTAACGATTGACCTCTGTCCAATTTTAATTTTCACTGATATACGTCTCTAGAAATGAACTAAATGACCACTAAATGACACAATACATGTTTTTTAATAACGCTAAGCGATCCGACAAATACAGGGTGTTCCAAAAGTGATTGTCTATTTTGGCGAATTTAAGTGTTTTGAATTGAAACGCAGTACTAGTACTGAACTTCTGAATGCAGAAACATACATATTTGAAAAATTACCGCAAATTCAATAAATAATGACTCTAGGAAACCAAGATTGCCATGAAAAATAAAATCTATCTGATATTTTAAAAAAACATTGATTGTTATCAAGAGTTTTAATTATATTTACAGTGATTGTTTAAAAATGTAATACTATTCAATATTCAATTTCATTTAAAAAATATATAAAACTGACCGTTGACCTTACTTTGAATATTTTTTTTAGCAACAACTTGTAACATGGTTCTGATAAATTAAAAAACAAATAAGTGACAAAAATATGTTTACCAATATCCAGATTTTACCTCTGGGCTACATTTTTGAAACAGATTTTAATGTTTCACTGTTTTTGAGCTGATGTTTTAATTTTTTGTGTCTTTAGTGACTGAAATATTCCTCTATAATAGGGGGACACCCTGTATATCGGTAAAAATGTAATGTTTTTGTCTAATAATCGACATATTCAAAGGCATATTATTGCCTTTGTAGAGCAACCTTCAATTTTATTATGCAACACTATTGACTGGTTTACTAAGCTCATTTAATCATCCATTTATCTGTAAGGGTTTTTGGGATTCCTATGTTCTATATGATTATTAATTACCCTATACAACATTGAACGTTATTGACTAGTTTTGTGTAAATTTCTTTTAATTCTCAAGCAATTAAGTTTGAAGCAATTCATGTTTTAAATAATTAATTTAAGCAATTATTTTTAATACTCTTTTAGTTTAAAAATGGTTAAAGTCATTTTGATGAATTTATTGAATGTGACATTTATCATTACCTTTGTTAAACCCTGAGGCATTAAAAATGTATCAGTAAATTTCTACTATTCTAACTAAACCAATTTAAATTGCATTAAGAACTTTCCATTTAAATATTTACTCACAAGTGTAACATGAAGTTTTCTGAAGAATCGATAATAAAAAATGTTCCATTTGTTGGAGACTTTGTGAATGTTAAAATTTCTTAAAAAATAAAAATTGGAATTTAACCGTCAAAATTTAAATTTAGCATTTTTAGATCATAAATAAATTTTTTTGTATCTCTTAAAATAAGGGCACTTTACTCTTGCGAATATTTCAAAAATCGCTAAAATCTAGTGTCCTATGACTTTTTATTGAACTTTTTTTCATTTTAGAGTCAGTTTTAGACCTTGCACCAACTTTTATCAAGAATAAAATTTTCTGAGAAATCGATAATAAAATTGTTTTCAATTTGTTGCAACTTTTTGAATGTTAAAATTTATTAAAAAATTAAAATTGGAATTTGATCGTCAAAATTTAAATCTAGCATTATTTTTTGATTCTAAATACCTTTTTTTATAATTTTTTTGGTATCTCTTAAAATATAGGCACTTTACTCTTGCGAATGTTTCAAAAAACGCTAAAATCTAGTGTCTTATGACTTTTTATTAATTTTTTTTCCTTTTAAAATCAGTTTTAGATCATGCACTAACTTTTATCAAGAATAAAATTTTCTAAGAAATCAATAATAAAAAACTTTTCTGAGAAATCGATAATAAAAAACTTTTCCATTTGTTGCAGACTTTTTGAATGTTAAAATTTCTTAAACAATAAAAATTGGAATTTGACTGTCAAAATTTAAATCTAGCCTTATTTTTAGATTCTAAATATCTTTTTTTTTAACATTTTTTTGTATCTCTTAAAATAAGAGCACTTTACTCCTGCGAATATTTCAAAAATTGCTAAAATCTAGTGTCCCATGACTTTTTATCAAACCTTTTTTTCATTTTAAAATCAGTTATAGACCAAGCACCAACTTTTATCAAGAATAAAATTTTATGAGAAATCAATAATAAAAAACTTTTCCATTTGTTGCAGACTTTTTGAATGTTAAAATTTCTTTAAAAATAAAAATTGGAATTTGGTCGTCAAAATTCAAATCTAGCCTTATTTTTAGATTCTAAATACCTTTTTTTATATATTTTTTGTATCTGTTAAAATAAGGGCATTTTACTCTTGCGAATGTTTCAAAAATTGCTAAAATCTAGTGTCCTATGACTTTTTATTTAACTCATTTTAAAATCAGTTTTAAACCATGCACCAACTTTTATCAGGAATAAAATTTTCTGAGAAATCAATTTTTTTTTTCCATTTGTTGCACACTTTTTGAATGACACTGTATAATTAAATGATTTAAGTGTAACTGGTATAAAAACGAATGAGAAGAAAATCCGAGGGTCAAGCAGAAGTTATTAGGAATAAAAACATGATTAATATTTTCTTAAGTTTTTTATTTTAAATGCTCATAACTTAATAATTTAAATGGAACAATATAAACATTTTGGTCTTAATAAAAAACAAATACATTAAATTTAATTGTATTTAATGATTGCATCTTTATTGATCAACATTATCAAATGGTGGAAAGTTGCAGTTAATCAAAATTGATAATTTGATCACTATTATATTATAACCAAATACGAAAAACTAAAAAAACCATATAATTTTTAACAATAATGATCACAAAATATTAATACAAATTTATTTTTAAGAATAAATAGTTGATCTGTTTTAAACATTAAACAGCTGATGTATTTTGATTATCTGAAGAGCTTACGGGGTGTTGCATTTCAATTGGATGTTCTAATAATGTTTGTTCTGACTTTTCCTTTTTAGCTGGCTGAGAGTCCACATTTGTTGAACTAATTTGACTAGTACGCCCTGCAGCTTGGTGATCCTGGTCAGTAGTTAATGAGACTGAACAAATTAAAATATTTATTTGCTCTTGAGTGGGACAGGCGATCATAAGCATTTGATCTTCTGTATATTGAGCTGCTTTTAAAACCTGCTTCAGCTGGATAAAAGCATTGATCACATTATTCTGGAATTTAAAAAACAACTGCTCAGTAAAAGTACAAAATTATTATTTGCAAAATATTTGTAAAAATCGTGACACTGTTTTTAATATCGAGGGCACAAATAACAGTTATTTATAAAATATTTTAAATTGATATCAAAAACCGCATCACTTTACACAGACTTTTTGGTAAACCATCTTTGTGTTAAAACAACTACAAGAAAAAGCGGATGAAATGCGAGGGAAAACAATCATAGTAGGAGATTTTAATGGACGAGTTGGTAATGATGTCAAAAAGTATGGAACAGTGCTGGGAAGATATGGGGAAGAAATACTAAATAACAATGGAAGGCGATTAATAGAATTTTGCTTTGAAAATAATGTGTCAATAATAAATAGCAGAGGAGTTAAACACAAAAATATCCATAAATACAAAAGAGTGGTAAAAAGGAGGGATGACAAGTCAATAATCGATAATAGAACAAGATGAAAAGAAAAATATGACAAAAATAAAAACTTATAAAATAAAAGAAAAAGAGATACAACAAAACTTTCTTCAAGATTATATAAAAACAGAGAAGCAAAAGCGCAAAGGGGACGAACATGGAAAAGATTTGGAGCATTTATGGACAGATTTCAAGAGACTTATTCTCAAGTCTGCTGTAAGGGCATGTGAGACAATGAAACAGTGTAACAGTAATAATAGGAAACAAACTGCCTGGTGGACCGAAGAATTCAAAACAGAAGTAAAGGAACAGAAAAGAGTGTGGAAAAATTCCTGACAACAAGCAAACCAACAGATTATGAAAAATAAAAACAACAAAGAGAAAAGGCTTAAACGGATTGTGCTAGAAGCAAAAGCAAACACTTGGGAAAAGAATGGAAGAACATTATGCGAGCAATCAAAAACTTTTCTACTAGGTATTAAAAAACCTAAGACGAGATAAAAACCATACATTAAAGCAAATAATGGATAAACAGGGAAAAATACTGACAACAGAAAAAGAAATTATCGAAAGATGGGGAAATTATTTTAAGGAGTTTTTGGAAAGTGATAACAATGAATGACGCGAAAGAAGACCAATGGGAGGAGGAATACGAAACAATCGAACAAGAATATGAACAAGAAATAACCAAAGATGAGTTGGATAGAGCGTTACATGAAATAAAAATTGGAAAAGCAGCAGGTCATGATAGTATTTTACCTGAAATGATTAAGTACATGGGAGTAGATGGAAAGAAAATGCTGCTAAGAATAGTAAATAAAGCATGGCAGGGAAAAGATATTTCAAAGGACTGGGAGGTATCTGTTATATAACCGATATTAAAGACTGGCGATAGTAAAAAATGCGAAAACTATTGAGGCATATCTCTACTTAGTGTAGTAGAAAAATTATATGAAAGAATTTTAGAGAGATTGATTTAGGACACATTTCGAAAAAAATTGGAAGAGGCGCAATGTGGCTTTAGACGGGGTAGAGGCACGCAAGATCTAATTTTTGTGTTAAGAAAGTTAAGTGAAAAAACAATGGAACATACAAAAATGGTTTACTTGTGCTTTATCGATCTGTCTAAAGCCTTCGATAGAGTGCCAAGGGAACAGATCTGGAAGATATTGAAAAAGTAGAGTGGGAGAAGGATTATTAAACGCCATCAAGAGTTTCTGTAAGAGTAGTAGAAATTATGTGCAAACCCATAACAGCAGCTCCCAAGAATTTATAACTACAGTGGAAGTAAGACAAGGAGGCACATTAAGTCCACTGCTTTTTATAATTCTCATGGCTAAAATAATTAAAGAATGTAAACAAAACACAAAGAAAGCCTACTGGGGTTGGAATAAACTAAAACCAATATCCTTAACAGAACTAGCCTTTGCAGATGATGTGGTGTTATCAGCTAAAAGTGAAAAGGACTAGATGTATGGGCAGATACATTAAGTAGATATAATATGAATATTAATATAACAAAGACAAAGGCTATGGTTATAGCACAAAATCATGAACCAGTTACAATTATGCTAGACCAAAAAAAGATAGAGTAGGTAGAAACACAAAAACAAAGAATACAGGTCAGGAAATGAGATTCCTGAGAAGAATAGAGGGATGTAGACTGATCGAAAAAATTCAAAATATCCTAGGAGTAACAGATAATAAAAAAAATATGGAGATGAATCAATTAAGGTGTCTTGGACATCTACTATGCATACCAGAGATACGCGAAAATAGGATGGAAAATGCAGATGGAGGGAAAAAGAAATAGAGGAAGACCAAGAATAAAATGGGAAAAAGAAGTGAGGCAGAGACTAGAAGAAAAAAGAGTCAGCTGGAAAGATGTGCCACAATTAACTAACGATAGGCAGGAGTGGAGAAACATAACACAGAAATAGAAAAGCATACCTCGACACCCAAAGGTACCAGAGGAACCGATTAAGAAGAAGATCTTTGTGTTAAAAAATTGATTGTCAAAGTTAATAAAACTTCAAATAAAAAAAATTATTTTATCAACATTTAGCACAGGGGTTCTTAGAAAGATTTCAGGGGGTCCACGAGCTTTGATGGGAAAAACTAATTTATTAATTGTATTGTTACTAACTTGTAACTGAAATCTACTTCATTTACTTATGAATGTGTGCATTAAATTACAATAGTATTAGCTGTATCTGTGGTCCTGAATAGAAATAATTAATATTTTCATATCGCAATGCAGTTGTTAAACATTTTGAAAAAATCTTTATTCTGAAAAGGGATCCATGGCTTTCACCTAACTGGCAAAGGGGTCCATGGAACAAAAAACGTTAAGAACCACTGATTTGGCAAATAAAAAATGCTTTGGAAAACTATTTTTAATTTTTCATTATATTTAAAAATTAAAAATAATAAAAAACGCAAATGACATCTTTGAATTTTCACAGAATAACTTGTCAGTTAAAGACTATGGCAGTTTTTTTTTAAGATTTAATTCGTTATAGAATTATACAACTTTGTTTTAAGGGTACTAACACCTCATGGCTCTCAAGATAAATAAATTCTCATGTTAAGGTCCAACTCTGGGTCATCTTTAATATATTATTGTAAACCGTAGTTACTTTAAATTTATTAATGAATTAAATATCACGCCAAGCAAGTTATTTTTCCTCAATTGTGAATGGCGGTGATACCTAATTTACTACTGTAAAAAATGGAGAATAAATACCAACCTTAATTGGTCTAAACAATATGAATTCTGTCTCTCTATTTGCAAGATAAAGTTGCATCGACCTTTGAATTTCAGGAATCTTTGTTTTAATATTTCTTTGTGCGCCGCTTACTATGCCAGCAAGTACTTGGGGATTCTCCAACTCAATTGTTTGTTGTTGACTTGATGCAGCAGCTATCAAGGAATGTGTCTGGGAAATAAAATAAAATTTAACACTGCAAACATTTATATTTATACCGATCACAATGAATATTTGAATCTTGAATGTGAATAGGACTAACAGAAATTATTAATTATTTTCTTTGCCAATAAAGTGCACGGAAATGCACAAATATATGCAGAGGCTCTTTCATAGGGGCTTCGGGGCTGCAGATTTAAATGAAATTATGCGAGCTTTTAAACTTGTTTTTATTATGACTAAAAATTGTTATTTTGTCAGTTGTAGTGGTTATGCTCAATAGCTTACATTTTGTAACAATGGTTGTTTAAACCGTTAGTAAATGCGCCGAAAATATTGCCTATTGGCTTCTTATAGGTCAGGGAGAAATAAAGTCTCTACAGGAATTTTCTTGTTAGAGACACATTTCGGTAGATTTACTTTGTAAATTTTCATCACAGTAATAATTAATTTTAGGGTCAAAAGATCTACAGCCTCATTCAAAAAGTCTGCAACAATTGGAAAACTTTTTTACTATTGAGTTCTCAATTTTATTTCTGATAAAAGTTGATGCATGACCTAAAACTAATTCATATGACACTAGATTTTAAGTATTTTAAAAATATTCGCAAAAGTAAAGTGCCCTTATTTAAAAACTTCATGGGAAGAAATTGTTTAGAAATCAAAAATATGACAATACCAAAGGAGTTAAAAAATATCAAGGGAAAACAAAACGATAATTTATTCAATTTAATATTATTTATAAACTGTAAACAACTTTTTTTAAATTTTTAAAATAAGGGCACTTTACCATTTTCCAATATTACTAAAATTGTTAAAATCTAGTGTTATATGAATTTATATTGAACTTTTTTCATCTTAATATTAGTTTTAGACCATGCACCAACTTTTATCAGCAATAAAATTAATTGAGAAGCTAATAATAAAAAACTTTTTCATTTGTTCCAGACTTTTTAATGTAAAAATTACTATAAAAATAAAAATTGGAATTTTAACGACAAATTTCACCTTAGGTTGTATTTTTGAATACTTAACAATCTCTCTCTATGATGTTTTTTTTTTGTTACTCTTTAAATAAGGCTCTTGGAATATTTCTGAAATATCTAAAATTCAGTATCGTATGATTTTTCCATCTGAAAATTAATTTTAGGTCATCCATCAACTTTTATCAGGAATGAAAGTTTCTGAGAAATTTATAATAAAAAAACCTTTTTATTTGTTGATACTTTTCGAATGATGCTGCATAAAAGATATAATGTAGCGTGAATAATGAATAAATTAATTGTAAAAAAAATAGTCAAGTGTTAAAAAAAACAGAAATACTTAATTTTTTTGATTTAAAAAAATTTAAATCAATGATTTTTGATTTTTTTTAATAAAAATCAAATTTTGCCCAACTCTGTAAACAACACAACTGGCTGACATTCTTAAAAATTTACATGAAGCTGTAATATTTTAAACTTCTGAAATGAATTAAGAGAAAAATGACAAACAGAAATAATAAATTGTCAACCTTAATATACACGGTGTTGCATGACGTAACGGCCAAACTTAAGGAGCATGTTCCTCGAGTTAATTTAATCAAAAAATGATACATAAACCTGGTCCAAAAATCGATGGTTATCGAGTTATAAACCTTTAAAGTTTATAAAAATAAGGGGTAAATTTCAACATAAAAAAGTATGAAATACTGCTTTTATCTTCTAAAATATTGTTTTAACAACAAAATGTTTTTTATAAAAGATGCATGGCAATCTTTTTTGCGCTTTATGGTGTACTCGATTTTGTTTTGTGTTTTACAGTTTATTTGCTTTGGCAACCAACTTAGTTATTTCAAATAGAACACCCTGTATATTATTACACTTTTGGATTCCTCTTTAAATGTACTTTATAAAATGTACAAGGTCATATAGGCCTAAAATTAACCGTTTTCGAGTATTCACTTGTTTTCGAAAATTTTGAGCGATGTGGTAATTTCAAAAATTTTCAATATATAAGAAATGTGTGGTGAAAACCGAAATTCGTTTGGAAGTTATGCTTTCTATAACTCTGTACACGATTTGCATAATATAAAATTTTGAAATTTAATAGAGGGCGTTTGTTTAAATACTTGATATTTTTGAAAGAGCAACATTACTCAAAATTTTCAAGAAAAAAATTAATTACTCGAAAACGGTAAATTTTGGGCCTATATGACCTTTCACATTTTATAAAGTACATTTAAAGAGGAATCCAAAAATGTAATAATATACAGGGTGTTCTACTTAAAATAACTAGCTTGGTTGCCATAGCAAATAAACCGTAAAAAAAAAAAAAAAACGAGTACACCATATAGCGCAAAAAAGATAACGATGCATCTTTTATAAAAAACATTTTGTTAAATCAATATTTTAGAAGATAAAAGGGGTATTTCATACTTTTTTATGTTAAAATTGCATTTTTTTATAAAATTCAAAGGTCTATACCAGGGATGGCAAATAGGATTTGATCAGTGTGCCAAAATAAGATAAAATGTAATACAAATTTTTCCCCGTGCCAGTACCTAACCTAACCTAACCTAACCTTGAACCTACCTACCCGAAACAACCGTCAGTTATTTCGTTCAGTATTGCCAACGTCATGATTTTATGTGTCACTAAATACATATGCAATCAAAAGTTCCGTGCATCGTGCATCGCTACAGTTGGTATTTTATATGTATAGTAATGATCAAATTATTGTATCAATATAAGAAGAGTTGTTATTTTCTGGTATTTTAATTTTTTGATATTTAAATAACATGTAGTTGTAGATAATTAGCATACTAATTGAAAATAAATTAAACATTTCGAAAAAGTTTAAAATTTTAAAAACAAATTTATTCATAGAATTCTTTAGGGTGCCGTCGAAAATCTCTCGCGTGCCAAATTTGGCACGCGTGCCACCTATTTGCCATCCCTGGTCTATACGATAACCATCGAGTTTTGGACTATGGTTTATGTAACATGTTTTGCTTAAATTGACTCTAGGAACATGCTCCTTAAGTTTGGCCGTTTGGCCATGCAACACCCTGTAGTTTGAAATCCCTTGCCAATGTAGTAGGTATTCACGACCATCTGTGTAAAAGTATTAATTAAATTATACTAACTTTTGAAGACCACGAAGTCATATTTCCAACTAACAATTGTGTTGCATGTGTGATGAATGCTTCACAGGATGACTTGAGTTGTTTGTCGATTTCCTTCCGAGAATCAATAAGATATTCCCTCACCTTGGGCGTGCCCTCCAACAAAAACTCCAGCAAAGCATTGTTACTGTTGAACGTAAACAAGTTGTTCCTATTGTGTAACAAACCCAACGCCGCTGTTTTTACATGGCTAAAATCTAAAGTGACTTCTGTCACTGTAAAATCAACTTGGAAAGGAGCAATCTGTTCACGAAGTATCAGCAAATGCTTTATTTGAAAAAGTCTCCCGTCTACCTGGGACTGTAAAGAAAAAGAATTAAAACGTTATCTTTGATAAAACAGTAATTCACCTTTCTTGCTGAAATTTGAACTGCTGCATTTTCTATTGTTTGGATGCAAAGTATCAATGCCTCTTGTGCTAGCCCTTGGAATGTTTCACGATCCAGACAGAAATATAATCTTGATAGACAGACTAGAGTACGCTTTACCGTGGGGTACCACATTCCATGTAAATCGGCCGGTGAATCTGTATTTAATACAAAACTATTTGTTTGTCGCTATGAAATAGCACGGTTGGGCAAAATTTGATTTTTATTTAAAAAATCAAAAATCATTGATTTAAATTTAAATTTTTTTTAAAAAAACATGGATTTTTGATTTTTTTAAAGAAACTTGACTATTTTCCCTTTTTACAACTTATTCATTATTCACGCTACATTATATCTTCTATACAGCGTCATTCAAAAAGGATCAACAAATGAAAAATGTTCTTACTAAAAGTTTGTGAGAAACTTTTAGTTTGTGAGAAACTTTTATTCCTGATAAAAGTTGGTCGATGACCTAAAGCAGCGATTCTTAACCGGGGGGCCGTGAAAGATTTTGAGGAGGTTGCGAAAAATTTATAAAAAGTTTTTACTTTTTAAAATATTGAAATCTTTTAAAAAAATATTTTTTGCTCCTTATTTTACTCGAATCATCGGAGAAATATCTTCTTAAATAAATCGGATATTTTTGTTACTACAAACTAGGGGGCCGCGAAAATATTTTAGGATATTTAGGGGGCCGCAACTACTAAAAGGTTAAGAACCGCTGACCTAAAGCTAAATTTAAATGGAAAAAATTCCTCAAAAATGTATACGATACCAGATTTTAGCGATATCAGAAATATTCACAAGAGTAAAGGGGCCTTATTTTAAGAGTTACAAAAAAAAACTTCAAATGGAGAGATTGCTTAGAATTCAAAAATATGACCAAAGGTGAAATTTGATGTTAAAATTTCAATTTTTATTTTTGAAGTAATTGTAACATCTAAAAAGTTTGCAACAAATGAGAAAGTTTTTTATTATTAGTTTCTCAAACAATTTTATTCTTGAGAAAAGTTGGTTCATGGTCTAAAACTAATTTTAAGTTAAAAAAAGTTCAATAAAACTTCATATTACATTAGATTTTAACAATTTTAGAAATATTTGGAAAAGTGAAGTCGCCTTATTTTCAGAATTTTAAAAAAGTAGAAAAAAAGTAGTTTAGTATTTAAAAATTTTACTCAATATACAATATCGTTTTACCTTGATTTTTTTTTAAACATAAAATAATAGCACTTTAAACTTGCGAATATTTCTAAAATCGCTAAAAGCTAGTGTTGTATGAACTTTTATCAAGCTTTTTATAACTTAAAATTTGTTTTAGGCCATGCACCAACTTTCTCAAGAATAAAATTGTTAGAGAAACCAATAATAAAAAACTTTACCATTTGTTGCAGACTTTATGGATGTTGACTATGTACTATAACAGTGGTTCTTAACCATTTAGTAGTCGCGGCCCCCTAAATATCCTAAAATATTTTCGCGGCCCCCTAGTTTGTACAACAAAAATATTACGATTTATTTAAGAAGATATCCCTCCGATGGTTTGAGTAAAATAAGGGGCAAAAAACATTTTGTTTAAGATTTCAATATTTTAAAAAGTAAAAACGCTTTATAAACTTTTCCCGGCCCTTCTTAAAATCTTTCACGGCCCCCCGGTTAAGAATCGCTGTACTATAAAATTTAAAAATGAAATTTTAACGTCAAATTTCGTATTGTCATATTTTTGATTTCCAAACAATTTTTACCCACGAATTTTTTTTTGTAAGTCTTAAAATAGGGGCACTTTACTTTTGCGAATATTTTTAAATCATTAAAATATAGTGTCATAGTTTTTTTTATGTTTAAAATTAGTTTTAGGTCATGCATCAACTTTTATTAGAAAAAAAAATTCTAAAAAATCGATAATAAAAAACTTTTCCAATTATTGCAGACTTTTTGTATAAGGCTGTAGATCTTTCGACCCTCAAATTAAAAATTATTGTGAAAATTCACGAAGTAAATCTACCAGAATGCGTCTCTAACAAGAAAATTCTTGTAGAGACTTTATTTCTCCCTGACCTATAAGAAGCCAACAGGCAATATTTCCGGCAGTTGTTTTAGAGGGTGGAAGTAAAACGTGCATTTAATTTATATGTGACGTGTGACATTGAATTGTGAAAATAAAAAAAGTTTAATTTATATCATGATTTTAATTTTTAAAAATCAGCTGATTTAAATCAATTGATTTAAACCAGGCCAACCCTAGAAAATAGTAAACGCTTACTTCCTGTATATGAACGAAATTGTCCTAAGTGGGATGCATTGATATTAGCTACCTCTTGTGACTCAACAGATACAATGGAAGATCTGGATTCCGTCCTGCGCTCGTGCAATTCTTCGGCAATATTCTGTAACAAAAGATTTTTCTATACAAAATTTTTTTGTTGTAAATTGAAACACACCTCCATTTGTTCCAATTTTTCCGGATATGCTAAATCACCAGGGGATGGTTGATAACCGGTCAAGTCGTTCTGGAAGAACATATTAGTACGGAATATGAGACGCTCCTCAACGTCTTGAAGCAATTGTTTAACAGTTTCGGTAAACTTTTCTAGTGTTTCTAGAAAATTAAAAATCAGTTCGTCCGATTCGACCCATTTTTCGTACTTACCATTATCTTGAATTTGATCACTAAGAATTTCCTTACGAAGAATACCACATAGTTCCGTTAAAACTTCCAAATGATTGATTCCAATCAAACTTGGTCTCAGTATGTCGTATAGGCTTTGGCAAATCATACCCAAGTATTCACTAAAATTTTAAAATATGCACATTATAAAAATAACTAGCTTAGGCATCGAATAATATAAACAATTTATAATTTAAATACTGAGAACTGACATTTTATGAAATACCTAGATCCCAGATAACATTTCCAGCATGGGGATCTCGCTTATTATAAGAGATACAGGATTGTTTAAATTAGATGAATTATTCCTTAGTATGGGAGAAGCCACAATCAATTTTTAAAAGTACAAATTTCTCGTGCTTCAGATGTTATAGCAAAAAAAATAATGTTGAATCTCTTTTTTCTCTCATAACTTTTTTATTTTATTCATTAGATCAATTTTATTAGTATTTGCAAAAGGTACTTTTTAATGGAGAATGTAACTGTTATTTTAGATTTTTTTTATCACTTACCATTTTTGAGATATTACAACTAATTATGGGCCGCGAAGTTGCCATGGAATGTGCTTTTTTTTCTCTTTTAAATGAGATATTACTAGCTATATCTATTTTTATAAATGTCACAAAATGAAGGAAAATCGTATTTTACCCATCACTTATCAAGCTATCTATGAAAATAAAAACAAAAAACAACTAATTAAATGTCGAATGACAATATCAATTGTCTGCGGTATCATTTATTAGAATTTTATAGTATTGTTGTGTAATTCGATAGTCTTTTTAGCAAATTTGTTATCATATAATTATGGGCACATTTACAACTAATTAAAAATTTTATATGTCGAAATGCTACATTCTTTGCAATAGAAGCTGTGTAAAAACTGATAATTCCAATTCTTTACTGATTTGTTTTGGATTTTTGGTTAATTTATCGAAAAAACCATACTCTTTTAAATTTATTTCCAAACTCCTGTAATTACGTGCATCTCGTTGCTTCTACACAGTTTTTATGGTAAAGAGTATAGCATCTCAACATGTCAAGTTTTTCGCTATTTTTAAATGTAGCCATCATTATAACAATTACTACAAAGATTATCGAATTACAGAACAATAATATAAAATTCTAAGGAATGATACCGCAGACAAATGCTAACTGTCATTTGACATTTAATTAGTTGTTTTTTGTTTTTATTTTCATAGATAGCTAGATAAGTAATGGGTAAAATACGATTTTTCTTCATTTTATTACTTATTTATAAAAACAGATATAGCAAGTAATATCTCATTTAAGAGAGAAAAAAAAACACATTTAACTATTCCATAGCCAGCTTCACAGCCCATAAGAAAAAATGAAATTAGGGGTAACATCTCAAAAATGATAGGTGTTAAAAAAAAAACTAAAATATTGGTTACATTTTACATAAAAGAGTACTATAAGACGGTACAAATAAAATTTTTCTAATGATTAAGACAAAATAGTTACGAGAGAAAAAAGAAATTCGACATTTTCATATTTTTTGCTGAAACATCTGAAGCACCAGGAATTTTGTACTTTTAAAAATTGATTGTAGCTCCTCTCACACTTAGGAATAATTCATCTAATTTAAACAAACTTGTACCTCTTATAATAAGCGAGATTCCCATGCTGGAAATGTAATCTGGGACACCCTTTGTATAGAAACATGGACAAACTTAGTAGACTTAATCAGATAGTAATCAGTCACACAAAGTTAGTTTAGAGCCGGCAGTGCTAAAGGGTTGTTTAAAGATAAATACTGAAATTCACATGTACTAAAGATACTATTAAATGCTGACAAATACTGCTAAAAAATAATAATTTTTAAACGAACTGTCACTTTTTGTGCAATTTGAGGTTTGAAATATTTGTTAAGTCCCATTTAAACACAATTAAACTAAAACAATTTTATTTATTATGTGTAGAACAGCGGTTCTCAAACTTATTTTGTCGGAGAATCCTAACACAATTTTTTTTTAAGTGCAGAACCACACCTATAATTTACGGACCGCCCCTAAATTTTAATGACATTAAATGAGACAATAATTGTCACATCAATACACATTTTTAAATGTAAATTTATCCGCGGAACCCACTGTGGGAAATGCTAGTGTAGAGATATAAAATTCAATAAATAACTTACTGTAATTGTGCTGAATGTCCAGTGAAGAAGTAATAAAAACAAGTGGCTTCATCCTGACAAACTTGCATAATGAAAACTGTCGACGATCTAAATAATATGCTATGATCAGTTTTGTGTTTATCTTTAAGATCCGATAGTGCTTTAGCTACTGCTGCTGTCATTACTGGTGATCTTTGAGCAAAATAGGTTTGCTGACAATCCGCCACTAATTGCTTGTAGCTAAAATGTATATGCACATTATAGTTTTGGAAACAATCTACTTAAATTATTAAGTAAAGTAAGACATATATTAATTTTGCTTCTTCCATTTACTGTAGAAAATAATCTTCTCTATTTTAATCAATTATTAGTTATGAAATGTAAATATTTATTCACAACACATTACTTTATTCCGAAACCTTTTTTATTGTGAGCAGAGGATTACAATAAATACAAAGAAAAAAGAAAAGTCAAGACTGCAGTGGGGGAAGCAAAGGAAAAATCATGGATAAGGTTTGGGCAGAACATGAAAGAGAATTTCAATGAGAATCAAAAGTTGTTCTATGGCACCTTAAAGCAGCTAAGAAAGAAAATAGAATATGGAATGAAGAACATAAAAGATAAAAATGGGAGCATAATTACGGATGAGGAAAAAATAATGGAAAGATGGAGACAATACTTTAAAGAGACAGATGAAATAAACGAAAGATACGAAGTAACAAATGTAAGAAGCGACAGAGGATATCAGGAGATCGAAGATTGCAATGGAAGAATTAAAAAAATCAATAGCAAAATCAAAGATCGGTTAAGCACCAGGTAAAGATGGCATTACACCGGAAATGATTAAATACATGGACGAATTAGGGAAAGAAGCACTAGTGAACGAAGTAATAAAATCAAGAAAAGTACCAAGGGATTGGAACATTGGAATAATCCAATCGTTATACAAGAAAGGGGACAAAAGGTATTTTTTTAAGTATAGAGAAATAACATTAATGAGTGTACAAGGGAAAATACTGGCAAGAGTAACGGCAGGCAGATTAAGAGAAAAAATAGAGAGCACACTAGAAGAATCCCAATTCGGTTTCAGAAGAGGAAGGAGTACACAAGACCCAGTCTTTATATTAAGACAAACCATAAAAAAAACGCTTAACAAAAAACAAGGAAATACATTTATGTTTTACAGACTTGGAAAAAGCATTCGATAAAATCAAAAGGAAAGACGTAGGAAGGGGCCTAAGAAGGAAGGCAATAGAAATAAAAACAATCGACATAACAAAAGCGATGTATGAAAAAATGGTAAATCTTGTAAAAACCCAAAATGAGAATCGGAAGAGTTTGAAACAAAAGAGGGCTTAAAACAAGAATGCATGCTCAATCCATTATTATTCTCAGTAGTTATAGATGGGGTAATTAAAGAAGTAAAACAAAAAATGAGACCGTTTCACCAAGGCAACTGGAAAATGGAAAAAATAAACATAAATAAATGAAATAAACTGAGCTAATGTTTGCAGACGACATGGTCTTAGTCGCAGAAACAGAAAAAAACCTGCAACATAATCTAGAAACTCTAAACCAGGAATTGGAAAAAATTAATATGAAAATAAATACCGAAAAAACTAAAACTATGATCGTTACAACAGAGAACAAAAAACATAACATCACTTTTAACTTTAGGTTGGAACAGGTAGAAAGCTTTAAATATTTAGGAGTGATCATAGAGAAAAATGGAGGAATGGACAAGGAAATAAGCGAAAGGACAGGAAATGTGGGAAGAATATTTAACAGTCTAAGAACAACATTTTTTGGAAACAGAGAAGTCCCAAAACGAACAAAAGTCGAAGTGGTCAAAAAGGTAGTAACTCCGGCACTTTTATACGGAAGTTGCCGGGTGAATGCAGCTGAAATGAGATTTCTAAGAAAAATCCAAGGAAAAACCAAAGAAGATAGAATCAGAAACGAAACATAGAGAAAAATTAAAGATAAAATCAGTTGAAACAAAAATACAAGAAAGGCAGCTGGGATGATCGGGTCACATTTATAGGATTAAAGAAGAAAGGTTAACCAGAAAAGCCTATGAAGCAAGATCACAGGGAAAAAACCAAAGAGGTAGATCGAGAAAAACCTGGCAAGACGAAGTTAAAAAAGCAGCAACGGATAGAAACATCAAATGGAAAGACATAAAAAAGCTAGCACAAGACAGAAAAACATGGAAAAAAGTCAGCACAACACAACTCAACAGTCCTACACCTAACAGTAGAAGGACTCATGACTAAATAATAAATGTAATAAATAAGCGGTGCTACTGATTTAAAAAATGAAGACATTCAAGAGTCAAATCACAGTGTTTTCATTAAAGTTTTTCCCTAACAACGCAATTGTGAATTTGTAAAAAATTAATTAATGTGAAATATGAAGAGCCCTTCCGCTTCATTTTTAAAGTTTATTAAATAATTAGATATGATGCTCGGACTGTGAATATATAATTTGGAATTTATAGACGGTATAACCATAATATTAACATCATTTGAGTTTTCTCGTGTACGAAATGTTACAAATTATGAACAGAGCAGCCCACAAAAAAAAAAAAAAATCGTAAAATAATTGCAGACAAAACAAATAATTAACAATCAAATAAAAATTAAAGATACGACATGACAAAAAAAATTATATTATACAGGGTGATTCAAATTTGAGGGCGACCACGGGGATTATTATTACTGAAGATAGAGGGTAGGTTTAAACTTGGTAAAGTTGCAAAATTTTATGCACATCAATAATATCAATACAGATTTGAAATATCTTCAACTGTTTTAAAAAAAATTGAAAAAGAAACTGAAAAAATGACTTTGTTTTTTTGCTATAACTTTTTTATTTATATATTTTTTTAAATCTGTAAAAAAATTTACAGGGCCATTTATTATTTTACTTTTAATGGTGCCATCAATGTTTTGCTGTGCCGATTCCGTTTTGTTTTATAGGTACTAACTTTTTCATTTCTTATGGGTGACAAACTTGATATTCATCTAGTTATTAGATATGTTGAATAAATGAAAACCTTTTTTTTTCTTCAAATAAATACGTTGTTTATGTAAACAACATAATCATGTAAAACATTTTTGAAATTAGAAAAAAAGTTCTAGCTAACTAGATGAAATTCAAGTTTGTCTCCAATAAGAAATTAACAGGTTAGTACCTATAAAACAAAACAGAATCGGCACAGAAAAAAATTGATGGTACCATTAGAAGTAAAATAAAAAGTGGCCCTGTAAAAGTTTTTACAGATTTAAAAAATATATAAATAAAAAAGTTATGGCAAAAAATCGAAGTCATTTTTCCAGTTTTTTTTCAATTTTTTCAAAAACAGTTGAAGATATTTCAAATCTGTTTTGATATTATTGATGAGCATAAAATTTAGCTACTTTGCCAAATGTGAACCTACCCTCTATCTTCAGTAATAAGCGAGATCCCCATAGTCACCATCGAATTTGAATCACCCTGTATAGTTTAAGAGAACCTTAATTAATGTATTTTTTTGAGAACAATGCATACTTACTTATGATGTACTTCAACTTTGGATTCGATAAATTCTATTATTGGTTTTATTTTTATAGCGGCACTGTGAAATTTTCCGTAATACAATGAAAAGGCAGATTCTCCTGGTGTTGGTTCTACGTTTGTACTGGTACTAGAAATACCCAATAGGTTTGTTTTATAATCGGGTTCTGTCACTTGCTTTGTGGCTTCAACAATTACGCTATTAACATATCTTCTAATTAGTAAAACAGCCTTTGACAAAAGATTCTCATACTTTGATATGTAAAGTTTCGATTCTTTATACGTAGGCTGTAAAGAAATATTTAGGTAATTGTAAAGTAGATTTTAGTGACACACGCTTACATGATCTTTTAAATAACTAATGCAGTCGTCTATTTTGTTGAGGATATTCATAAAATTCTGTCCACCCACATCAACAGAATATGAATTAATATTTTCTGATAAACTATTAAACACTGTAAAATACTGCAGTCGTTCGTTTATCAACTTTTTTCTATCTTTTAGTTCCTTTTGGTGTTTCATTAGTTGGTCACTTAAACTGTGAAGTGAATCCGTATTTGTGGTTACTTGTTGATATTTCTTCTGCAAATCTTCCACGGCTTCTATTGTCGATTCGGTCTAAAACGAATACAATGCTGAAAAGTAACACCCTATAAATTTTTACATTGACGAGCAAAATAATTAGGACGAAACAATTAGTTTTGTGTTTGGGATAGTTCAAAGTGATGTATTAAAACTGTTTTTTCTTTCAGAAATAATAGATACAATCATTTCTGGCTAAACCGGAAATTATTTAAAAGTGTTAACGTGTTCACTTGATTAAAAATCGTTTAAATTATACCACTATAAATTGTTAAATAGACCATTTCTTTTATTATCTAAAAAAATGCAAGACAATAACAAATAAATTATTATCAAAACCTCGACAACATTAAGTATATCTTTCTTGAGCAAGTTTCTCTGTCAACTATGTTTTTGGTGTTACTACTTACATCTTTAAATAATGCTTCACATGCATTTGACTGTTCTTGCAATTTCCCATAAAACACTGTATATTCGTTCAAATTTTCCACTTTCATTTCATTTTCGGCTTTTACCATCCACTGAATGTATTCTTGGTTAGTATTTATTATTGGAATGAACGTATTGGCAGCTTCTGTTACAGATACTTCTATTTTACTTTGAAGACTATCGACTTTTTGCTGAAAAAAAAATAGATATTGTTTAGCCCTATTTTGCAATTTTTGAAAGCCGGTCTAAGTCATTAGTATTCGCCAGAAATAAAACACTAGAGCAGTAGAGCAGTAGGCTACGAACTTACCAAATTAGGGGACAAAAAATAATGGTCTTGAATTACATCTCCTATTTGGTAAATCAAATCCATTTGAGCTTCTGAAAGCGGTGCCAAGGGGTAATCCACTGATTGCCAACGAGCAATGTTTTCCTGAATTTTGTGTTCCCTAACCTCTTCGGAAGATATTTTAGTAATATCATCTTCTACTGACCTATCCATAGTTTAATCTTTGTGTTTGATGTGAATAATCAGTTAATAGTTAATAATATTATTAGAAATCTTCATTGTTTACTGTAAATAAAACGTTAAATGTCACTTAAATGTTTTTGACAGTACAGGTTATGTTACTGATCTATTGTGACAGTTATGTGCTGACTCAATTAAATGTAGACAATTTCGATTTCACACGTGCAGCTGATTTTAAACTGAGTCGTAACTAATTAAACGTGGTTGATTGGCAATAGTTTGATCGGATCTGATCGTAAATTTTGCACCAGTCACCTAAATCTATGACCTAACCAAAAACAAATACAACTGACGCGATAATAGGCAATGGGTATTACGTGTACTTTCTGTATATATTACGTGTATGCTATCTCTCACGTATTTACGGGTTTATATTTCTATGAGTGCCGGCTGTAAACTACTCAGAATTTAAATGTTTGTTGTGTAAACCATACCTATCCAGTTATGTGGTGTAGATGTTATTTTGTTCAACAAATTGGGATCATTTTGTGTTTTATTTATTTGTGCAATGCTCATACTGGAGCACCAGAAGATGAGCACTGTTTTTGTCAGGTAATAATTAACATGTTTACTGTAGTTAAGATACTATTTTTTAATGATTTTGTAGCTTCAGGGACAGATAGACGGTTGCTCGTGTAATGTGGATACTGTAGACCTATTTAACAATGTTAAAATATATCCTCGACTGCGTAGTCTTCTTGTCAAAGATTATTTTAGATTTTTTAAAGTAAATTTAAAGGAACAATGCCCATTTTGGACTGACGACAGTCGCTGTGCAATACGCCATTGCCATGTAGAAGCATGTCACGATGACGATATTCCACCTGGGCTAAAAGGTGCAATGAAGAAATCTGTTGATTTTGAGGATGAAGGAGCTGAAAAGGTAATAACAAACATGATTTGATGCAGACTTTATGTGCTGGATATTCAAACTTCTGCAATATATAATATTTTATTAAATTGGATATTACTTCAATCAAATTTTAATAATAATCGTATTTCTTAATACTACAGTAGTACATATCTATGATAAAATCCATTGAGTTTTTAAAGCAAGTTTAAATTATTAAGATTTAATAAATATAGATAGTGTGTAGCTAGTCTTATGTATATTCAAAATATTTATTTCTTGTGTAGTGTATACACATTCACTGCAGTTTTCTAAATATTAAATCTTAAGTTAGTCAAAAATAATTGTTTTCTTTATTAAACTATTAAATATTAATGTGTTTAATGCGACAACAGTGTTTACATATACATAAAACTCAGTCAAAGCTAATAAAAGGTATTTAAATTGCTTGTTAACAATTAGCATAATATTAATGTAAAATTACCAGCAGGTGTTGAATTTATTGATTAGTTGGCAGCCTATTTATTTAAAAATAATTTTTTAATTGTATGCAAAATTATTTTCCATATTTTATTTGCATTTTTTTGTTAGTTAACTATTTTGCAATATCTAAATAGCAGTTTTTTAAATTTTTGTTCAATGCATTGTAGCAGACTATTCGCTGATTATCTTATCTGTGTTGCATTTTTACTTGGGTTATTAAAATTAGTTAACAGTTGTATCGCAGTTTGTAACTACTGTTTTTTTTTTAATGTTTTTCTTTAATGACAAGTATGATAAAAAAACAAAACCTGATATTGTTAAATGCTAGTTAAACAAGATTATTTTTACATGTATTTATTAAAAGTCTTTATTATTTTGGACTGCGTAACAGTTAATTTAGTCACTTTGTGGTTTAAATAGAATAAATGCTGCCATTATATTATATTTTTTAATTTTTTGGTAGTATTTCCTTTCTCATACATTAATGGTACAAAAAATTATGTTTTTTTGCAACTTTTTCATTAAAATTTATTCAGAAATGAATCCCAATTTTTGATTTAGCATTTTTGTAAACCAAAGTTTACCAGCACAATAACAATTATGTTAAACCTTGACTAAAAAGAAACATTTTATTTCTATAACTCTGAAATAATTACTTGTTTGATTCTCTTAAAACAATTAATCAATTAATTTTTTTCCAAGAACAACTATCGGTATTATTTCAAATTCACTTGCTTGTCAACTTCAAACACGAATTACAATATTTCAACTAAAAAATAATTTATACAACTTTTCCGATTTAAAAATTACAAATTATTTTAATAATTACATGATAAGTTCTAAATATGGGTTGAATACTAACGAATTTGTTAAATTATTTTACCATGTGCGTTTTGAATTGCATCTTAGTCATGTAAGTTTGTTTTATTCTCATTTTTTTATTTTGTTTGCTTTTAAAATTATCATCATTGTGCATAATAAGGTTTTTTTTTTAAATAATACTTGAGAATGATGTATGATCATTATTGATTAAGGTAGTTATCATGAGACATTTTACCTTTAAGGTCACATTAGCCGATTTTCATGAATCATATAGTATACATATCTTTGTTTACAGTTTATGCTATGCTTTAGTCCTTTTATCTTTTGTGTATGAATAATTCTGTGAGTAATAAAAAAAAGCTTAAACACAAGAGCGCTTATTTATAAATATTGTTATGATTCTGTCTCATAATGCTCACCATCCTTGACCAAATGACTATAAAAATGTAGTGTTGCTTCAATTGTAAATATTTTGTGGTATTGGCTTACTGACTGTGATATTAAAATGTATTTACTCTAATTTTCTATTGGGGTCTCATCAAATGTCTCGCATGGTAATTTATAAATAAAAATTTTACTATCACCATTTTATAGTAAATAAAATCTAGTAGCATTTTTGTGTATTAGCAATTATAGCCGAGATATTTGAATTTGAAAATTTTGATCTATTTCGGTTTTTTCCTTATATCAGGCACATCTAAATAGCTAACTTTTATCCCATTTAACCAACCTTGTAATTTCATTATTTAAGTAGATAGCAATAGTGTGCCATGGAAAAGTGAAACATCCTGTTTAAAAAACTTACCTTATCTTATCAAAAAGATAGTAATTTTAAATTTCATTAATATCTGGATTATTATATCCATTATTAACAGCTTTTGACTAGATAAAACGTGTGTAAATCTTTTTAAAACTTCACAGAGGCTTTGCATTATCAAATGTAGATTAATTTTTTTTAGACAGTCTTAAAAACAAAATTAAGAACATTAAACGCTAGTAATTATGTCCTTATCTTGTTTATTACTGTATTATTCAAATGGGACAATTTTTTATTTATTTATATTAACCGTTGCCCTCTTTACCATAGGTGTCGAGCTAAACAATTGAAGTTAGGTGTAATATATCGATATTTGTATGAGTAAAAAAAAATGAATATCGCTACCTTATTCAGGACGAAAAACCATGCAAAAAATGTCTCTAAAGTTTTTCTCTAGCTTTTCGTTTAAGCGAGATATTTAACATTTTTGAAAATTGCTAAAAATCGGGTTTTGGCTATACTTCGAAAATTAAAAAAGATATCAAAAATCTGTTTACGGCAATGAATTCCTCTCGAAAAAAGAAATCGAGACTATGTACTTAGTTTTTTTTCTATCTCTGATAATAGCCGAGATACCCTCCCTGCATGGGCATCGAAAATACACTGAAACCTGTTTTTACATGGATTATTTTCACAAGATTGTGAAATAACAAGGTTTAGAATATTGCTCTTTTTTTGTTGAAGGAACTATACAGTTTAAACATGAATTAATGTCCTGCATAGCTAATTTTGTACAAGATTCCACAGAAAAATCTCGTAACTGGAACATTAAGATGATGATAAAATATTCAATGATGGTAGTGATTTTGTAATCTCACACAAACGAATGCGGATACAGTCGGAGATTGACGGCAAATAAATCATGTTACTACATAATTGTGCATGTTTAATTTTTCGTGCAATTTTTATAATAATTTTTTACTTTTAAATTAGTTTAATGCGTTATTTGGTTCACAGAACTTATTAAATTTGTTTTACAGACCTATATTGCAACATATCTTATCATATATTCGTATTTATAAGATAAAATTAATATTTTCATATCTTATGACCTGCTTTTCGTATTAATTGTACTTTTTCGATGTCAGAAACTATCTTTTAATTTTCCATATACACTGTACAGGGTGGTCCAAATTCGATGGGATTACATGGGTATCTCGCTTAATAGGCGAGATAGAGAAACGGTTAAATTACCAAAAATGTGCAGTTTTTTGGGACAAACGTTTTCAAAAATATTGTATCATTTCCAGTTTTTGAGTTATTAGAGAAAAACTTTTTTTGTTTTATTTATAATGATGTCATATCTCTCTTATTGTTGTAAATATTAAAAAAAGTTCATGAAGATTATTTTTAGATATTTTAATGTAGATTTTGATAGTATTAAAAAAATATTTTTCACGCTCGCCGTTAAAAAGTTATGACACAAACTTACCTTTTTTTAAATGGAAGCTATAGTTGGCTATGACCTATTTAAATTCCATATTTTTCCCGGTCCAAATATACAGGAGTTGATGTATTTATTTTCAATAATATGCAAGTTACAAAGGTTTTTTAATTTTTTTAAAGATGGAAAACAAAAAGTAGGCTTTGAAAACAAAAAAAAAACAAGAAAAACCGGAAATGATAGAATATATTTGAAAACTATTCTAAGTTTGCCCCAAAAACCACACACTTTTGGTAATTTAACCGTTTCTCTATATTGACTATTAAGCGAGATATCCCATCGAATTTGGACCACTCTGTATATGTAAGCGTAATATAGATTTTCAAAATATTCACTCCTACACCAGTAATTTCAAAAAATATGAATATTATAATAATTTTGTATGTATAGATAATGCGTATAAACAGAAAGTTTTATTTATAATTAAAAATTTATCTACCTGATTTTTTGCAAAACTTTTTTTTAATTACAGTATTCTGAATCGGCTAATTGTCAAGACGATCACAATGAAAAACTTGGCTATTTGAATAAAACTATCAGTGCTCAAGCGCAAGAAGAATTTGAACGATGGAAGGAATATGACGATGCGCAAGACAGTTTTTGTCACATCAGCGAAAACAATAATGGTGCGGAATATGTTGATTTATTGCTGAATCCTGAACGGTACACGGGTTATAAAGGTATTTCTGCTCACAGGATATGGCACAGTATTTACATGGAGAATTGTTTCAGGCAAGTAAATTGTAAATTATTGCTTTAAATATTTAATTTATTGTATAAATATACCGCATATTGTTGTTTACCAGGTGATCATTTATGGGTGTCTTATTTTGAATGGAAATGTAAAATACCTTCTTTTATTTTTTAAATTATACCAATAGTGTGTTTTATTATTCAATGCAGAATTTTTAGCATTATCTTTTAATGCAAACATTCAATATAGTGGCCATCTGCTCATTAGAAGTAACAAAGTTGATAATGATCCAAAATAGATATAAATAAAAGTGTCTAAAAAATAAACAGTTGCTATACATGTGTTTATTGCATTAAAATCTCGTGCCTATGGTATTCATCATTAAATTTATGCGAGATCCCCTTGTTCTTCATGATAATAATACACCCTTTATACAGAGTGATTGAAATTCGAGTTTAAGCATGGGGATCTCGCTCATTATAATCGCTAGAGTATAAGTTTCAATTTGGCAAAGTTGCTCAATTTCGTGCTCAATAATAATCCAACGAGAAATTGAAAATATCTCAAATGGCATTCGAGAAAATTAGGAAAACCCGAAAAATACGATTTTTGAAAATCGTCTGTAACTCCTTTGGAGTTTAAAATATTTTTAAATGTGTAAAAACATTGCCAAATCACAAATTTTTCCTAGATCGATTCGTTTTTGTTTATGATAACCAATTTTATTTTTTCTTATGGGCACAATTTTTGCTATTTACATAATCAAATAGCATTTATTTTTCTGAATTCATTGATGTATCATACATGGTATTTTACTCCTTAATTAATTGCCAAATTAAAAAAAAAAGGGTTTTAAACAGTAACCATTATAAATCAGGTAGGCCGGTCGTTGTAGTTTATGTTGTTTCCATGACAACCAATCAACAAACTAAAAGTTTTGAAAGCCTATTACTTGCCATATTAATAATTTCATAAAAGTTAACTTTACTAACGAAGAAAAACGCGATATTCTGCTAATTTTTTATTCATTGAATAGGAATTCTATATTGTCAACTCAACGATATGCAGAAACATATCCAGAAAGGAGACAACCCTCGCACACATATTTTTGTACGTTGGACAGAAACTTGATGAAAATATGGGCTTTGCCAAAAATATGGCAGAAATGACAATAAAAAATAAATTTTTATTACAAACATATCCGGAAAAAACACTACGTTAAACAGAATTTTAAGTAAATTTGTATAAAGTATGTGATAACGCATAACAAAACTTAGAGAACGGTATAAAAAATTCGACGCATGTCGCGTTTTTATTCGTTATTAAAGTTCATTTGTACGAATTTATTGCGATTTTAGTTTCTTGATTGGTTGTCAAGGAAACAAAATAAACTACAACGACCGGCCTACCTGATTTATAGTGGTTATTTTTAAAAACCCTTTTTTTTAAATTTGGCAGTGAATAAAGAAGTAAAATACCATATGTGATACATCAATGATCTCAGAAAAATAAATGCTATTTGATCGAAAATTGCTCCCATAAGAAAAAGTAAAGTTGGTTATCATAAAACAAAAACGAATCGACCTAAGAAAAATTTGCTTGGGCAATATTTACACATTTAAAATATTTTATACATCAAAGGAGTTACAGACGATTTTCAAAAAAATTACATAAAATTATAATTGTGTTCTTAAAAAAAAAAGATTGTTAGTCATAAAACAAAAACGAATCGACCCCTATCCGATTCGGCTTAAAAAGTTGCTTGAGCAATGTTTTTACACATTTGAAATATTTCATACTTTAAAGGAGTTATGGACGATTTTCAAAAACCGTATTTTCCGGTTTTTCCTAATTTTCTCAGATACCGTTTGAAATATTTCCAGTTTCTCTTCGAACTATTATTAAGCACGGAATTCAGCAGCTTTGCCAAATTTAAACCTGTACTCTAGCTATTATAATAAGCGAGATACCCATGCTTAAACTCGAATTTCAATCACCCTGTATATTTATACCAGTCCATCTAACTGCAGAAGATCCAAGGACTAAATAGAATATTTTATAATATATATTTATATTAGGTGTTAAAGATAAATAAACCTACGTATAGTATCGTTTCATAAACTTAACTATTTTTGTAGGCCAAGTATGAGCTTTAATTCGTATATCAATAACGATTTGTTAAATGGAATGTGTCTAGAAAAACGAGCATTTTATAGGGCGGTGTCAGGTTTGCACAGCAGTATCAACATACATTTGTGTGCAAAATATTTATTATCCGAATCAGGCTTAAGTAAGTAAACAAAGACCGATTCATAATTCTTTATGAACTCGTGTGTTCATTTTTAGCATCACTCACCAGTGAATGGGGGCCGAATATGGAAGAATTCCAAAGTCGATTTTCACCAGAGCATACAGCCGGCGAGGGCCCGAATTGGTTACGCAACCTTTATTTTGTTTATTTGTTAGAATTACGTGCACTGGCGAAAGCGTCTCCATACTTACAAAGAGAGGAATTTTATACAGGTTCGTGTTGTAAATAATCAGTGCGTAAGACTGTCTACTAATATAACTATATTGTAGGAAACGAAGCAGAAGATTTAGACACACAGTTGGCTGTTAAAGATTTATTAAGTGTTATTAAAGTGTTTCCTCATCATTTTAATGAAAGTTCGATGTTCAATGGAGGCAAGGAAGCGCTGAAATTAAAGAACGAATTTAAGCAGCATTTCAGAAATATTTCAAGGATAATGGACTGCGTCGGTTGTGATAAATGTAAATTGTGGGGCAAGTTACAGGTAATATAATATTTTTACATTTTTATGTGAAAGTTTAGTGTAAGGGTGGTCAAAATTCGATGGGATTGCATGGGTATCTCGGTTAATAATTAAGATAGAGAAACGGTTAAATTACCAAAAATTTGCAGTTTTTTGAGACAAACACAGAACCGTTTTCAAAAATATTGTATCATTTCCGGTTTTCGAGTTATTGAATAAAAAGTGTTTTTTTGTCATATTTATAATGTGTCATATCTCCGTTATTGTTGTAAATATCGAAAATATTTATTAAGATAATTTTTAGGTATTTTTATGTTTAATTTGATTATACTAAAAAAAAAATTTTTATGCTCGCCGTAAAAAAGTTATGACACAAACTTACCTTTTTTTAAATGGGAGCGTTAGTTGGCTATGACCTATTTAAATTCCTTATTTTTTTCTCATTCCAAATATATAAGGGTCGATGTATTTATTTTTAATAATTCGCAAGTTATGAAGGTTTTTTAGTTTTTTTTCTAAGAAAATCATAGTAGACTGAAAACAAAAAAAAAAAACAAGGTGTAAAACCTTATAAAACCCATGGTAAAAGTTACCAAGGTTTTTAAATCTGTTGTTGAGATAAACATCAACAATTTTTGAACATGAGAAAAACAGCAATATAAACTGCTAATTCCGATTATATTGTTTTTTTCTTATTTTCATATATTTACAAAACAACAAATTACAAAACCTTGGTAACTTGTACCACATGAGTTTTATAAGGTTTTACACCTTGTTTTTTTTTTGTTTTCACAGCCTACTATGATTTTCTTTAAAAAAAAAACTAAAAAACCTTCGTAACTTGGGTATTATTGAAAATAAATACATCAACCCTTATATATTTGGAATGAGAAAAAATAAGAAATTTAAATAGGTCATAGCCAACTATCGTTCCCATTTAAAAAAAGGTAAGTTTGTGCCATAACTTTTTAATGGCGAGCGTAAAATTTTTTTTTTAGTATAATCAAATTAAACATAAAAATACCTAACAATTATCTTAATAAATATTTTCGATATTTACAACATTAACGGAGATATGACACATTATTAATATGACAAAAAAACACTTTTTATTCAATAACTCGAAAACCGGAAATGATAGAATATTTTTGAAAACGGTTCTGAGTTTTCCTCAAAAACTGCACATTTTTGGTAATTTAACCGTTTCTCTATCTTAAATATTAAGCGAGATACCCATGCAATCCCATCGAATTTGGACCACCCTGTATTTATACATTTTTATTATAACATTAATGGTTGGTAATTTACCCCCACTTCAAGAATTGCTATTGAACAAAAGCAATTTGCGTATAATTAAATAAAACTAAAACAAATAAGCTATAATATGTTCAGGTGTATAAGAACTTTTATAGTCAATTTATTTATTTTTTATTTATTCATGAGTCCTTCCACTGTTAGGTGTAGGTAGGACTGTTGAGTTGTGTTGTGCTGACTTTTTTCCACATTTTTTGTGCTAGCTATGTCTTTCCAATTGATGTTTCTATCCGTTGCTGCTGTTTTAACTTCGTCTTGCCAGGTTTTTTTTGGTCTACCTCTTTTGTTTTTTCCCTGTGATCTTGCTTCATAGGCTTTTCACTGATTTTATCTTTAATTGTTCTTTATATGTTTCGTTTCTGATTCTATCTTTTTTTGTTTTCCTTGGATTTTTTTAGAAATCTCATTTCTGCTGCATTCACAAAAAAAATTGAAAATTGAATAATTTAAGATATTTTTTACATATCATAATAACTTATAATTTTTCACTTACTGTTATTATTAAATTTAAATTGTGTGTTCAAAGCGAAGCCCTTTTTTCTATAGGCTATACAAATTTTAGATCTGCACTTTGTGGATAATAATGCTTCCTATGCATATTTATTTTTATTTGATAGAATGTTTTTAAAACAGCTAATCTTAATTTATCAGTTATATTCAACTGTCTTCTTTTAAGAACAATCTATCAAATAAAAAGAAATATGTATGCTTAGGAAAACAAATGAAGTTGGCCAAAATTTATCAACAAAATTCAAATCTACGTACAAAAGACTTCTAATAATGTCGAAAAATAATCCGGGTATGATTTCAAATAAGCAAGTTGCAAGAAAAAATCTAAAACGTATTTTGTTTTTGTCAACAGCACAAAAACGATTATTTTTTAAAAGTTTCCTTAATAGAATAGTTGCTCTTAAATCATTGATAATTTTGAACGGTTTATCCAATTCTATTTCTTACCGTTTACGAGATACCCATGCTGCGCACGATAACTAGGACACCCTGTATAAGTGTTTGTTTATAAATAGAAAGATTTTTATCGCACACTGGTTTTCACAGGTTTATATTTCAGATTCAAGGTTTGGGAACTGCACTGAAAATTCTGTTTTCTGGAAAGTTTGAACAAGAAAAAATAATGCCTAATCTTTATATTGGCAATGAACACAAAAAAGACTTCCAATTGCAACGTACTGAAATAGTGTCCCTAGTGAACAGTCTTGGTCGGTAAGTAGCTTCATATCATGATATACAGGGTGTCCACCTAGTGCGAATTTCTTTCATAGCTGCTTTATTATTCAAAATAGAAAAAAAAAATTGGGACACAATTTATTGGAGATCATAGGATGCATAATCTAAAATTATTTTCAGTTATACAGAGTGTTTGGTTTCTGCGCACCGACGTGTAGCTTTTTTACTTTAAACACAACACCCTGTATATTTTAAATTTTTTAGGTTTCAGATTGAATTCTCTTTAAAAAATCTAAGAGGTATATAAAATCAATAGTTTTTGAATTATTTACGTTTTTTTAAAAATATTGACGGTTACCGATCTTTAACAAAATATTCATATTTAGCGATTTAACAACGTTGGTGTAAAATAGTTTGATAGTTTTGTTAAACAATACTCTTATAGTGCCTTCTAAACAATTAAACTTTTTAAATAATGTACAGGGTGTTTGTTTTTGTCGGTCAATGCAGCTGAATTTTAAACACATATACGTCGATTTTTTTAAATGAAACACCCTGTATTTTTTTACATTTTCGTGTAGATAATTTGCTTGTCTTTAAAAAATATATATTACGTCTAAAACTAATATTTCTTGCTGTTTTAATGATCATTTATGGGTAAACCTACAAAATTTGAATGAATTTAAATATTAGGCTGTGAAAAAATTGTAAAAAAATATTTTAGAGTTGTACCTTTAATTACAATTTCAATTTTAGTCTATCTATG
The DNA here is from genome assembly GCA_947652605.1 of Elmis aenea. Classification (NCBI taxonomy): domain Eukaryota; kingdom Metazoa; phylum Arthropoda; class Insecta; order Coleoptera; family Elmidae; genus Elmis; species Elmis aenea. The sequence goes on from OX393584.1 coordinate 27,853,470, forward strand.
TTCATTATTTAACATGTTTATCAAAACAAAAAATATTATAACGTGAATGTTTACCCGTAATCTACACAAAAAAAAGTTTATTTATTAACGAAAAATTATTGAAACTGGTGCAGGAAATCTTAAATAAATATTTTTTTTGTTAAAATATTTAAAAATAGACTTTTTAAGATTTATAAGCTGTCGATATCGTTTATACTTATGTTTACAGCCCCTATGGACTATTTTTTTAAGCCTAAAAGCATTAAATAAATACTTAAAGCTGTACTTACATTAAACTTTTATTAAATTTTTTTCCTCACATTAAAGCAGTAAATAAATGCCTAACAAGTTTTTAATTAATGTTGATTAAACAGTCATAAAAAAAACGTATTTCTTTGAATAAACGATAAAAATTTGCAGCCTAAGAGTAAAATTGAAATCAATTGTATAATTTTTTATAATTTCATTAAAGCTTACTATTTGAATTCTTGTAAATTTTATATTTCTAGCTATAGTTTATTATTAAGTCAGCAATAACTCGAGAAATATTAGTTTTAGACGTAATACACTCTCATAAGTTTTTAAAGACTAGTAAATTATCTACACGAAAATGTAAAAAAATACAGGGTGTTTCATTTAAAACAATCGGCTTATTCGTGTTTAAAATTCATCTACATGGACCGACGACAAAAACAAACACCCTGTGTATTATTTAAATAGTTTAGAAGGCACTATAGGAGTATTGTTAACAAAATTACCAAATTATTTTACACTGACGTTAAATCGCTAATTATGAATATTTTGTTAAAGATCGGTTACCGTCAATATTTTCAAAAAAACGTAAATGATTCAAAAACTATTGATTTCATATATATAAAACCTTTTACATTTTTTAAAGAGAATTCAATGTGGAATCTAAAAAATAAAAAATATACAGGGTGTTGTATTTAAAATAAAAAAGCTACACATCGGTGCGCGGAAACCAAACACTCTGTATACCTGAAAATGATTTAAGATAATGTATCCTATGATCTCCAACAAATTGTGTCCTAAAACTTTTTTTCTATTTTGAATAATAAAGCAGCTATGAACGAAATACGCACTGGGAGAACACCCTGTATGTATTCTTATTATGTATAGATATCAGTGTTTTGTATTTTTATGCTGATAAAAAAAATGAATGAAGCAAATTTATGTTGCATCAGAATTGACCAAATATTTTATTATAAACAATATTTACTCAAACAGCTGGTTATTAGTAGAAACATCTTTTGTTTCAGATTGTCAACAAGCATATACGAACTAAATGAATTTTTACATAAGTTAAGATAACCTATTGACGGTGATTTGTCTCTCTAAAGACTACTCTTCAGATTATTTTAGCGTACTAAACATCACGAGTTTAATTGTAAGATGGGCGTATGATTATATTTATTCTGAGAATTTTATCTGTAATTGTGTATAAACAAAAAAAAAGTTACATTAATTTATTATTAGTTATTCGGGCACTTTAGTACTTACCTTGCATGCAAATTCGTACTAAAATTTTTATTTTGTTTATTTATTTTAACACGATAAATTAACTGTGGCAAACATTTTATAATGCGACTAAAAATTTTAATGTGCTTGTTTTACATGAAATTTTTTGTTTTTTTGTTTTGCTGTTAGTACAAAAGACACTCAAAACAGGTTTACAAAACTTTGTTTCTGAGTTAAATTTCTTTTTTATTATGAATTTTAAAATAAGAACCGTAAAAGACTTAATTGAATGCGCTTCTTTTAATCATTAAAGTGTATAGGGAATATTCCTTATTTTTGTATTGTAATTTGTAGTAATTTTCAGATTTGGGTATAAAAATTGTACAACTTTTAAGCATTTGAAAATTGCTACAACAAAAACTTAAAAAATAACGCGATTATATTTTTCTAATTTCATAGAATTTATCAGATATATTTAGTTATATTAAAATAGAACAATATTTATATTTTACTTTAGCTTTTCACCGGTGCTGTAGTTCAGCGATTCTTAACCGGGGGGCCGTGGAAGATTTTAAGAGGGGCCGGAAAAAATTTATAAAACATTTTTACTTTTTGAAATATTGAAATCGTTAAAAACATATTTTTTGCTTCTTATTTTACTACAAACTAGAAGGGCGCGAAAATATTTTAGGGTATTTAGGGGGCCGCGACTACTAAAAGGTTGAGAACCACTGCTTTAGTTCACATGAATTTTGGTAATACATAGTGTACCCTTCCTTATAGTCACCCCCACCCTTGTTGACAGCATATTGGGTGTCTTTGGATGCTACAAGTCTTAGTATTAATGGTCTCAATCGGGTTAGCATTAATAGTATTTATGGGTCAAATAGTCAATTAATATGAATAAAAATATTACAGTGTTTTCTGTGGAAATCAATAGATGCACGCTTACAAAATTTTATTCATAAATGTTAAGTGATCGTCGAGTTAAAAGGGAACTGACAGACAGATACAAAAATGTACTGGGAAGGGAATGGTATTTCAAACCTTACTCAAAAATTCTTAAAAAAAGACAAAATTACGTAAAATATTGACAATTTTATTTATGTGTATTGATTATTGGGGCTGTACAGGGTGGTCCAAATTCGATGGGATTACATTGGTATCTCGCTTAATAGTCAAGATAGGAAAACGGTTAAATAATCAAAAATTTGTAGTTTTTTTAGACAAACTCAGAACCGTTTTCAAAAATATTCTATCATTTCCGGTTTTTGAGTTATAAGAAAAAAACTGCTTTTTTGATATATTAATCATTTGTTATATCTCCCTTATTGTTGTAAATATCAAAAAAGTCTATCGATATTATTTTTAGATATTTTTATGTAGATTTTGATAGTACCTACTAAAAAAATAATTTTACGCTCGCTGTTAAAAATTTATGACACAAACTTACCTTTTTTTAAAAGGAAGCTATAGTTGGCTATGACCTATTTAAATTCCTTATTTTTTTCCGATTCCGAATATATACGGGTTGATGTTTTATTTTCAATAATACGTGAGTTACGAACGTTTTTAATTTTTTTAAAGATGAAAAACAAAAAGTAGGCTGTGAAAACAAAAAAAAGAACAAGGAAACCGGAAATGATAGAATATATTTGAAAACTGTTCTGAGTTTGCACATTTTTGGTAATTTAAGTGTTCCTTTATCTTGAATATTAAACGAGATATCCATGTAATCCCATCGAATTTGGACCACCCTGTACATAAAAATATAAGCAACCAACAAAGATTTTTAATTTGCAGAAGGTTTAAACGAATGAAAGTAGTTAAATAAAATAATTTTATTGATAAAGTGCGTATCTGAATAGAGTCTTGATAAATTTATTTTTCTATTTCTTAAAAAAAATTGTTAACAGATTGTGCCTGTGTGCGTGAAAAATTCAGATGCGGCTTTGCATGTTATAGTATTTTAAATGCCCACCATATTGCTGATATTATCTAACTTCATAATGTTACATTCCGCATTTCAAACATTAAAAAGTATTACACCTATGGGTAAAATTCATGAATAAGTTTGTACTGATATAAGCAGCACAGGAAATTAGTGTTTTGACATGTGTTATGCCCAGTCAAAAGTTTGTTAAGCAGCAGAATTTTATTTCAATAATATTTACAGAAACATATTTCGAGGTTTGAAATGAGAGCTTATTTCACATGTTTATGTAAGTAATACATCCAAGTTAAATTGCACCAATGATCCTATTTTATGCTTTCTTTTTTTTTCTTAATCATGGCTAACTAGAAACAGACGAAAAATAAATTAACAATTTTTAAAAACCTTAAATGTATCTGTTGCAGTTGTTAATAGAAAAAACCTACTAAGGTAGACACTGCAAACTATAAAATAATGACTACTTAATATTCTTGAAATAAATGATAAAGTTACATTTTTTTAAATGAAAAGCATTACAAAATTATTATTTTTTGTTTTACAAAAATATATGCGTTTGCATATTTACTTTAAGTTTTCGTTTTATTTGGCACACTTGTTTGTGTGTGTATGTAGGTATATTGTATTTGTTTTTTACCTTTGTTTTAACGACTGGAAATATTTTTTGGGTTCTAGATGGGCTCTTAAGTGACATTTCAGTGTCTATTAATAACTTATATTTACTCACATAATCTTCCTCGGTTTCTGCATCCCTTTGTTGGTTCTGGCCATTTACATACATGTTAAACTTTATGTAAAAAATTACAACCATTTTTGAAACAAGATAGAAAAAAGTTTTGTCTGACGTGTATTGTAAACCACACATAGTAGAAAGTTAACAAAAAATATAGCTAGTTGCTGTAGCATGGGGTTTCCTTAAAACTAGAACATTAACTGTACTTTGATTACTTTTTAGTACTAAATTTGGAGACAAAATATTTTAGTAATTCATGATCAAATTTTTTTAAATGTATCAATTTTTCTATATTAAATCAATTATATAAATTAACTAGTTAGCTACATGATTTTAATTGCATATTTTATGTTCATAAAGGCTTTTTAAGTTCAAGGGAAGTTTTTAACAACACTTTTTTTATCCCAAAAACTATCTAAGGGCCCAAAATTTGTAGTTATTACTTAAGTCAGACTGTGAGATATATACATTTATAGTACGTACAATACTTTCTTGGCATCTTCGTTGCGTCTATTATTTTTTTTTGTTATTTAATTGTTTCATATCAGTATGATATTGTTATAGAATATGGTAAAATATAGATTATGTATAATAAAGCAGCATTTATTTTTTTACTAGTTAATGATAGCTGTGAAGTTAAGCTAAAATCTGTATTTTACAAAAGTTTATATGTATAATGTGTATATTTAGTTGTATAGAAATATTGTTATGTATAACAAAGACATTATTAATTATGTATCTTTTTTTTAAAATGTAGTTTATTATGTTAGATGGCACTTAAATGCAGTTGCATACCACTGATTGTACAGTAATTTATTTTTAGAAAATAAAATTTTATGTGCGTTTATTAAATAAAGCTTTTTTTTTCCTTTTAACATATAGTGACAAGAATTAAACGCGTTACATGGGTAATTTTGTTAGTAAAAGCTAAAAATTACCTAAAGTGTTACCGACTTTCTGAGAAAACTTTATACAAGCATTTTTTGGCTAGACTAAAAATGGATCGATAATTTTTACATTACATTCAATAGATTCTTTATACGGATACCACTTCTCCTTTCTTAAAATGTTGTGTACACTGAAGTTCGTTAGATTACAGTCTCGAACAGAAACTTGTGGATTTTTAACGGCATTCAACATCACATTTTCACGTTCTTCATTTGTAATTGTGATTGTACCAGTTTTAGCCAAATCTTATGAGGTTTATGTTAGAAATAAATATTAAACAATTAAAATAATTTGAAAGTATATTTTTCTCAAGAAGTTGTCTAAGGGTACTAAAGTTTTGCAAATGAGTATAATATAGGGGTATATTGCCACTAGGGATTCTGTCCCGGGACCTAAGTCCCGGGAATTCCCGGGACTTTCTTAGTCTCGAGTCCCGGGACATTTAGTTCGAGACTCGAGACGAGACTTCAATGTTACAGAAGACTGAAATTTATTTTTTATACTTCTAATTTTTAAACAAATTTTACTGCCACGAGTTTAGCAAAAATATTTTTATATTTTTATGTTTTAAAGTTTAAGGAGAATTGTTAAGTTTATAAGTTAAAATATATTTTACTTATGCCTGTTATGTATAAAACAAGGGAAAATTATTAATTTTATTTAAAATAGGTATTTACTTGGAAATATATATTTTATTAACTGTAGACTAAAGACTAAATTAAAAATAATAATAATAACAATACTATACTTTATTCATAAAATAAATGCTTCAAAACAAAATCCGTGAATATAGTTTAATTTAAAAAAAAAAATTATTATAAGTTAGCCGCGTTCTGTCAACTGTCACGACCGATTCACGATTACGATACGTTCAAAGAAGCAATTTTAAGTATTAGTCTGTGCTTTCAGAAACAATTGATAAAAAAGTCTCGAGTCCGGGGACTTAAAAAATTGTCGAGACTCAGAATCCCTATACCCCACAGCCAAACTAATTCCTTTTTTACAATTTTGACAATAAGAAATCTTAAGTAATGCAATTGTTCTCCAAAAGCTGTAAATAAAAAATTTGTGTTATGTAAGAGTTGGTCAATAAACAGTTCACATAAAAAAAAAATCCTACACCACAGCCAAACTAATTGCTTTTTTACAATTTTTACAATGAGAATCTTAAGTAATGCATTTGTTCTCCAAACGCTGTAGATAAAAAGTTTGAGTTATGTAAGGGTTGGTCAATAAACGGTTCACATTGAAAAAAAAAAATAATCCTACCCCACAGCCAAACTAATTCCTTTTTTTACAATTTTGAAAAGGAGAATCTTAAGTAATGCATTTGTTCTCCAAACGCTGTAGATAAAAAGTTTGTGTTATGTAACGGTTGGTCAATAAACGCTTGAACTTGGAAAAATATAAACTCAACCCACAGTCAAACTAATTGCTTTTTTACAACTTTGACAATGAGAATCTTAAGTAATGCATTTGTTCTCCAAACGCTCTAGATAAAAAGTTTGAGTTATGTAAGGGTTGGTCAATAAACGGTTCACATTGAAAAAAAAAATAATCCTACCCCACAGCCAAACTAATTCCTTTTTTTACAATTTTGAAAAGGAGAATCTTAAGTAATGCATTTGTTCTCCAAACGCTGTAGATAAAAAGTTTGTGTTATGTAAGGGTTGGTCAATAAACGCTTGACCTTGGAAAAATATAAACTCAACCCACAGTCAAACTAATTGCTTTTTTACAACTTTGACAATGAGAATCTTAAGTAATGCATTTGTTCTCCAAACGCTGTAGATAAAAAGTTTGAGTTATGTAAGGGTTGGTCAATAAACGGTTCACATTGAAAAAAAAATAATCCTACCCCACAGCCAAACTAATTCCTTTTTTTACAATTTTGAAAAGGAGAATCTTAAGTAATGCATTTGTTCTCCAAACGCTGTAGATAAAAAGTTTGTGTTATGTAAGGGTTGGTCAATAAACGCTTGACCTTGGAAAAATATAAACTCAACCCACAGTCAAACTAATTGCTTTTTTACAACTTTGACAATGAGAATCTTAAGTAATGCATTTGTTCTCCAAACGCTGTAGTTAAAAAGTTTGAGTTATGTAAGGGTTGGTCAATAAACGGTTCACATTGAAAAAAAAAAATCCTACCCCACAGCCAAACTAATTCCTTTTTTACAATTTTGAAAAGGAGAATCTTAAGTAATGCATTTGTTCTCCAAACGCTGTAGATAAAAAGTTTGTGTTATGTAAGGGTTGGTCAATAAACGCTTGACCTTGGAAAAATATAAACTCAACCCACAGTCAAACTAATTGCTTTTTTACAACTTTGACAATGAGAATCTTAAGTAATGCATTTGTTCTCCAAACGCTGTAGATAAAAAGTTTGAGTTATTTAAGGGTTGGTCAATAAACGGTTCACATTGAAAAAAAAATAATCCTACCCCACAGCCAAACTAATTCCTTTTTTTACAATTTTGAAAAGGAGAATCTTAAGTAATGCATTTGTTCTCCAAACGCTGTAGATAAAAAGTTTGTGTTATGTAAGGGTTGGTCAATAAACGCTTGACCTTGGAAAAATATAAACTCAACCCACAGTCAAACTAATTGCTTTTTTACAACTTTGACAATGAGAATCTTAAGTAATGCATTTGTTCTCCAAACGCTGTAGATAAAAAGTTTGTGTTATGTAAGGGTTGGTCAATAAACGGTTCACATTGAAAAAAAAATAATCCTACCCCACAGCCAAACTAATTCCTTTTTTTACAATTTTGAAAAGGAGAATCTTAAGTAATGCATTTGTTCTCCAAACGCTGTAGATAAAAAGTTTGTGTTATGTAAGGGTTGGTCAATAAACGCTTGACCTTGGAAAAATATAAACTCAACCCACAGTCAAACTAATTGCTTTTTTACAACTTTGACTATGAGAATCTTAAGTAATGCATTTGTTCTCCAAACGCTGTAGATAAAAAGTTTGAGTTATGTAAGGGTTGGTCAATAAACGGTTCACATTAAAAAAAAAAAAATCTTACCCCACAGCCAAACTAATTCCTTTTTTTACAATTTTGAAAAGGATAATCTTAAGTAATGCATTTGTTCTCCAAACGCTGTAGATAAAAAGTTTGTGTTATGTAAGGGTTGGTCAATAAACGCTTGACCTTGGAAAAATATAAACTCAACCCACAGTCAAACTAATTGCTTTTTTACAACTTTGACAATGAGAATCTTAAGTAATGCATTTGTTCTCCAAACGCTGTAGATAAAAAGTTTGAGTTATGTAAGGGTTGGTCAATAAACGGTTCACATTGAAAAAAAAAAAAATCCTACCCCACAGCCAAACTAATTCCTTTTTTTACAATTTTGAAAAGGAGAATCTTAAGTAATGCATTTGTTCTCCAAACGCTGTAGATAAAAAGTTTGTGTTATGTAAGGGTTGGTCAATAAACGCTTGACCTTGGAAAAATATAAACTCAACCCACAGTCAAACTAATTGCTTTTTTACAACTTTGACAATGAGAATCTTAAGTAATGCATTTGTTCTCCAAACGCTGTAGATAAAAAGTTTGAGTTATGTAAGGGTTGGTCAATAAACGGTTCACATTGAAAAAAAAAATAATCCTACCCCACAGCCAAACTAATTCCTTTTTTTACAATTTTGAAAAGGAGAATCTTAAGTAATGCATTTGTTCTCCAAACGCTGTAGATAAAAAGTTTGTGTTATGTAAGGGTTGGTCAATAAACGCTTGACCTTGGAAAAATATAAACTCAACCCACAGTCAAACTAATTGCTTTTTTACAACTTTGACAATGAGAATCTTAAGTAATGCATTTGTTCTCCAAACGCTGTAGATAAAAAGTTTGAGTTATGTAAGGGTTGGTCAATAAACGGTTCACATTGAAAAAAAAATAATCCTACCCCACAGCCAAACTAATTCCTTTTTTTACAATTTTGAAAAGGAGAATCTTAAGTAATGCATTTGTTCTCCAAACGCTGTAGATAAAAAGTTTGTGTTATGTAAGGGTTGGTCAATAAACGCTTGACCTTGGAAAAATATAAACTCAACCCACAGTCAAACTAATTGCTTTTTTACAACTTTGACAATGAAAATCTTAAGTAATGCATTTGTTCTCCAAACGCTGTAGATAAAAAGTTTGAGTTATGTAAGGGTTGGTCAATAAACGGTTCACATTGAAAAAAAAAATAATCCTACCCCACAGCCAAACTAATTCCTTTTTTTACAATTTTGAAAAAGAGAGTCTTAAGTAATGCATTTGTTCTCCAAACGCTGTAGATAAAAAGTTTGTGTTATCTAAGGGTTGGTCAATAAACGCTTGACCTTGGAAAAATATAAACTCAACCCACAGTCAAACTAATTGCTTTTTTACAACTTTGGCAATGAGAATCTTAAGTAATGCATTTGTTCTCCAAACGCTCTAGATAAAAAGTTTGAGTTATGTAAGGGTTGGTCAATAAACGGTTCACATTGAAAAAAAAAATAATCCTACCCCACAGCCAAACTAATTCCTTTTTTTACAATTTTAAAAAGGAGAATCTTAAGTAATGCATTTGTTCTCCAAACGCTGTAGATAAAAAGTTTGTGTTATGTAAGGGTTGGTCAATAAACGCTTGACCTTGGAAAAATATAAACTCAACCCACAGTCAAACTAATTGCTTTTTTACAACTTTGACAATGAGAATCTTAAGTAATGCATTTGTTCTCCAAACGCTGTAGATAAAAAGTTTGAGTTATGTAAGGGTTGGTCAATAAACGGTTCACATTGAAAAAAAAAAAAATCCTACCCCACAGCCAAACTAATTCCTTTTTTTACAATTTTGAAAAGGAGAATCTTAAGTAATGCATTTGTTCTCCAAACGCTGTAGATAAAAAGTTTGTGTTATGTAAGGGTTGGTCAATAAACGCTTGACCTTGGAAAAATATAAACTCAACCCACAGTCAAACTAATTGCTTTTTTACAACTTTGACAATGAGAATCTTAAGTAATGCATTTGTTCTCCAAACGCTGTAGATAAAAAGTTTGAGTTATGTAAGGGTTGGTCAATAAACGGTTCACATTGAAAAAAAAATAATCCTACCCCACAGCCAAACTAATTCCTTTTTTTACAATTTTGAAAAAGAGAATCTTAAGTAATGCATTTGTTCTCCAAACGCTGTAGATAAAAAGTTTGTGTTATGTAAGGGTTGGTCAATAAACGCTTGACCTTGGAAAAATATAAACTCAACCCACAGTCAAACTAATTGCTTTTTTACAACTTTGACTATGAGAATCTTAAGTAATGCATTTGTTCTCCAAACGCTGTAGATAAAAAGTTTGAGTTATGTAAGGGTTGGTCAATAAACGGTTCACATTGAAAAAAAAAATAATCCTACCCCACAGCCAAACTAATTCCTTTTTTTACAATTTTGAAAAAGAGAATCTTAAGTAATGCATTTGTTCTCCAAACGCTGTAGATAAAAAGTTTGTGTTATGTAAGGGTTGGTCAATAAACGCTTGACCTTGGAAAAATATAAACTCAACCCACAGTCAAACTAATTGCTTTTTTACAACTTTGACAGTGAGAATCTTAAGTAATGCATTTGTTCTCCAAACGCTGTAGATAAAAAGTTTGAGTTATGTAAGGGTTGGTCAATAAACGGTTCACATTGAAAAAAAAAATAATCCTACCCCACAGCCAAACTAATTCCTTTTTTTACAATTTTGAAAAGGAGAATCTTAAGTAATGCATTTGTTCTCCAAACGCTGTAGATAAAAAGTTTGTGTTATGTAAGGGTTGGTCAATAAACGCTTGACCTTGGAAAAATATAAACTCAACCCACAGTCAAACTAATTGCTTTTTTACAACTTTGACAATGAGAATCTTAAGTAATGCATTTGTTCTCCAAACGCTGTAGATAAAAAGTTTGAGTTATGTAAGGGTTGGTCAATAAACGGTTCACATTGAAAAAAAAAATAATCCTACCCCACAGCCAAACTAATTCCTTTTTTTACAATTTTGAAAAGGAGAATCTTAAGTAATGCATTTGTTCTCCAAACGCTGTAGATAAAAAGTTTGTGTTATGTAAGGGTTGGTAAATAAACGCTTGACCTTGGAAAAATATAAACTCAACCCACAGTCAAACTAATTGCTTTTTTACAACTTTGACAATGAGAATCTTAAGTAATGCATTTGTTCTCCAAACGCTGTAGATAAAAAGTTTGAGTTATGTAAGGGTTGGTCAATAAACGGTTCACATTGAAAAAAAAAAAAATCTTACCCCACAGCCAAACTAATTCCTTTTTTTACAATTTTGAAAAGGAGAATCTTAAGTAATGCATTTGTTCTCCAAACGCTGTAGATAAAAAGTTTGAGTTATGTAAGGGTTGGTCAATAAACGGTTCACATTGAAAAAAAAATAATCCTACCCCATAGCCAAACTAATTCCTTTTTTTACAATTTTGAAAAGGAGAATCTTAAGTAATGCATTTGTTCTCCAAACGCTGTAGATAAAAAGTTTGTGTTATGTAAGGGTTGGTCAATAAACGGTTCACATTGAAAAAAAAAAATCCTACCCCCTAGGGATTCTGTCTCTTAGTCTCGAGTCCCGGGACATTTAGTTCGAGACTCGAGACGAGACTTCAATGTTACAGAAGACTGAAATTTATTTTTTATACTTCTAATTTTTAAACAAATTTTACTGCCACGAGTTTAGCAAAAATATTTTTATATTTTTATGTTTTAAAGTTTAAGGAGAATTGTTAAGTTTATAAGTTAAAATATATTTTACTTATGCCTGTTATGTATAAAACAAGCGAAAATTGTTAATTTTATTTAAAATAGGTATTTACTTGGAAATATATATTTTATTAACTGTAGACTAAAGACTAAATTAAAAATAATAATAATAATAATACTATACTTTATTCATAAAATAAATGCTTCAAAACAAAATCCGTGAATATAGTTTAATTTAAAAAAAAAAATATTATTATAAGTTAGCCGCGTTCAGTCAACTGTCACGACCGATTCACGATTACGATACGTTCAAAGAAGCAATTTTAAGTATTAGTCTGTGCTTTCAGAAACAATGTCACTGTATAGTGTATAGTAATAATTGTTTTTTTACTGAGAAAATAGCTGTTGCATTTTCACTATATGAATATTGCATCATATTTCTTGCTATTTATGAAATCTTCCGTCATTTTTCAAGGGTTATACCTCCATTTTCTAGTGGGTAAATAAAGTTCGCAAAAGTCTCGAAGTCCCGGGAATTCCCGGGACTTTGATAAAAAAAGTCTCGAGTCCCGGGACTTAAAAAATTGTCGAGACTCAGAATCCCTAATTGCCACTTTAAAAAATTCAATTGTTTTTCATTGCACTTTTATTCGAAAAAATTGAATTTAAATTTTGTCTTATGGTGGAAAACTAAGTACCAAACAACTTTTATTCAAAATATTTTTCCCTAAAGTGGATATTTACTGAGATATATAGCATATTCCCTACCTTTTGGACACACTGTAGAGAATTTCTTTGAATAAATTAATTTGTTTAAATGTGCTTTATTACTAAATAATTTTTTTTTTTTTAAATGCATTGATTGCCACTAGGGCCGGTTCTGCCATATGTGCAAGGTGTGCACATGTGCACATGGGCGGCTGAAATAAGGGGGTGGCCAAAAGCTATTTACTGTTTTCTGATATTGATGGATATCATTTACCGTATTTTACGGACTATAAGATAATGTTGCCAGATAGAGATAGGTTTCCCGCGGCATCGAATATATGGCCATTTTTAAGACTGGCGGGGATTTTAAATCAAACTGGACATTTTTATATTAATTTCGAGTATAAGACGCACCTGAATTTTGGAGGCAATTTTTCGAAGAAAAAAGTGCGTCTTATAGTCCGTAAAATACGGTATATCATGAAATTTTGTCAATAAGGGCACATGTAAAACCAGAAAACGTTAATTTACAAGTGTACGACATGCTCCAATATATCTTTAAAAATAATCTTTAGGGAACATTTCCGAATTTATTTGTAGTATTAACAATTATTTTAACTTTACCAGTTTTTGTAGCATCAGGTGAACGTTCATTTTCGAAATTAAAAATAATAAAAAACTACCTACGATCGACAATGTTACAAGAACGTTTAACAAATTTGGCAAGTATATCAACTGAGCACAAATTACTAGATGAAATTGATATGCATGATCTGATGGTTGAATTTGCGCACAATAAAGCTAGCCAAACTTATTTTTTGTAAAATGATATGATGTTTTTTCTTTTTCGTTATGCAATAAAAATTTAATTTTCGTATTATATTTATGACTTTTATCTTTTTATTTTATTTACTGGATAGGGGCGGCCAAATGATAATTGCACACAGGCGGCCAAATATCTAGAAGTGGCCCTGATTGCCACTACCTTATTCCTTATTAAAAATTAGCTTAAATTTCTTTTCAAATTCAATTTTCTTAAATGTTGAAGTACGTGTTGCTCTGATTTTATAAATAAAATAGCTGATGCTAATGTCATATCTTTGAAGCTAACAATTTATTAACTTCTTGTGTATATCTTGCATCAGTTTTAATTCCTTTATTTTTGCTTTTCATTTCAGAAACGATATTACGGCATGTACAATTTGTACTGTTTCTGCCCTTGTTATCCACTGTTTTATACAACTATTACTTCTCGTTAGTTTTTTATTTTAATTTCAAGTTTTTAACACTTTAAGCGCCACCATGTTAAAAAAAAGTAGGTTTTTCTGGCCACCAATTTTTTTTTTAAATTAACCTTTCTAAATTGCCCTTAAGTAATATAAAAAAAAATCACAACAAAATAACAACATTTTAACCAGTTTTAAATTTTTTTTTGTGTGAATAAATTTGTATCATAAAACTTTTTTTTTTTTTTTAATATGAATGTGGGTAAAAAAATCGCTGGCCACCAAGGTTTTCTGGTCCAGCGGGCCACCCTTAAACATTTTCTGGTATAGTTATATGTAATACATGTATGTTTAAGAATACAGGCAGCCGAATCTAATGTAGTGTGTTGTATCCAAATGGATACAGGTGGCCCATTAGGCCAAAATGATTTGTATCCATATGGATACAAATGGCGCTTAACATGTTAATTCATTACAACCGATAAATATTTTCTTTCAGTGGTGCAAACTTTACAAGAACATTTTAATACATGCCATTTTGTATTGCACCCACTGCACCCCCCGATTGGCTGGCCCTGATTTGACTTCTCAATTTTCCTAAAATGGACTTATATGTATAATAATAATGTTTTTAATACTTCTATGTTCGTTTTTTAAGCAATTTAAAAAAAGGTGGTGCAGTAGAACAACAAATTTGAAATACATTAAGTCGGACAATAACATACCGGTGTATTATTTGCGATTTCATATCAAATAATGTCGTTTCGAATAACATTTAAGTATAACTCATATGTAGGTAAGTAGTATGTGCTAGTTTTTAATCCAACTTTTTTATTTTAACTTGACATCTTTAAAAAATGCTTAGATATTCGATTTTTACTGGTAGCTTCCAAATATCTTAGTGCGCATCTGAGCAGCCCGTCATTCAGTACTTTTCATTCAATAATACAATAAAATTATTTATATAGCGTTTATTTAACCAAAATTTTACACATTGTGAATGTTTTACAAAAATTTAGTTGAAAATACTTCCAAAAAGTAAATTTTAAGTTGTTTGACATAAAAAACAAAATGTTTTGTGTTGTACACGCATACACAAGTTTCGATGTAAAATCAAACGGAGACAGTCACTTCATTATTTTCGGTCAGTATCAGCCGTGTACTTTGACATTGCAATTTTTTTTATATGTCTAACTTTAATGACCTGAAGAACATTTTAAATGGTTGTATATGTTATTGCGCACTGGTTCAATTTCTTCTTAGTAATTTTCCAAGTTAGTTAATCCACCTGCAACAATTAAAATTATGATGATCTTTAATAATTGTTTAGTGATTCCTTAGTATTTTGTGATAATTAAAGCTCAACATAAAATTACATCAGATCATCTACAAAAAAAATATTCAAAGCTACTGTATTTTTACAATACAGGGTGGACCAAATTCGAATGTTTTACAGGGTATCTCGGTTACCGCAATAGATAGTGAAAATCTGATTTCAGTCTCTTGGGCAATTTTTTTGAGAAAATAACGCCTGTTTAATCAGATTTTTTATATCGGATTCCATTTTGGCACTACAGACAAAAAATAAAATTTCGTCATTTTTGAAAATCTGTTATAACTTCTTTATTTATTAAATAAAAACAAATTGTTATATAGGTTTTTTATACATATTTTTATGCTTAATTTAAAAATAAAAGAAACTTTTTTAGCCATCTTGACTTTCGAGATATGGAGTACCTCAACTTACATTTTTTTTAAATAGAAACCCTAGTTGTCTATGATTTTATGTGAAAGAGTATTTTTTTAGCTTTTCAAAAATATATAGTTTGATATATTTGTTGCAAAAAATAACCGATATGAATGATTTTGTAAAAATTCGATCATCAAAGTTTGCTATGATTTCGTAAACAAGTGATGTTTGCAATTATTAAACAACTAAACGTCACTGCCAAGTAAATTCTGCAGCAGCCGCTACGTTTTTGTCACTTACAAAGTAATATTTTAACAAATTTAGCTATGTTCACAATACAACAACAAACAGTTATAAAATACAAAAGGATACATGGATTTGCTTTAAAGTTGACAAATGTACTTCGAAATGACGTTTAGTTGTTTATTAATTGCAAACATCACTTGTTTATGAAATCATGGCAAACTTTAATAAGGAAAATTTTTATAAAATCAGCTGTATGTAGGTTATTTTTTGCAACAAATATATAAAACTATATATTTTTGAAAAGCTAAAAAAAATAATGCCTGTCTTATCAAATTTTTTATATCGGATTCTATTTTGGCACTACAGACAAAAAATGGAATTTCATCATTTTTGAAAATTTGCTGTAACTTCTTTATTTATTAAATTAGCACAAAATATTATCTAGGTTTTTTTGGTACACATTTTTATGCTTAATTTAAAAATAAAAGTAACCTTTTTTAGCCACCTTGACTTTCGAGATATGGAGTAAACTTACATCTTTTTAAATGGAAACGCTAGTTGGCCATGACTTTATGTGAAAAGAGTATTTTACTCTAAAATTCTAATAAATGATACCGCAGACAAATGGTAACTTTAATTTGACATTTAATTAGCTGTTTTTTGTTTTTATTTTCGTAGATAGCTTGATAAGTGATTGGTAAAATACGTTTTTTTAAATTTTGTGACTCATTTATAAAAATAGATAGAGCAAGTAACATCTCATTAAAAAGAGAAAAAAAAGCACATTAACTATTCCATAGCCAGCTTCGAGGCTCGTAAGAAAAAATGAAGTTAGGAGTAATAGCTCGAAAATGGTAGGTGATAAAAAAAATTTTAAAAAAAATTTACATTCTCCATTAATAAGTTCCTTAAGAAAGTATAAATAAAATTGTTCTAATAATTAAAACAAAAAAGTTATGAGAAAAAAGAAATTCCACATTTTCATATTTTTGGTTTTAACATCTGAAGTGAGGGGAATTCTATACTTTTAAAAATTGATTGTGGCTCCCCTCATACTTAGGAATAATTCATCCAATTTAAGCAAACCTGTATCTCTTATAATAAGGGAGATCCCCCTGCTGGAAATGTATTCTGGGACACCCTGTATATCTTCTCAAAAACATTCAAGAAGAGGTTCATTTACATTGCTGAGCACGTTTTTTTTGTAAACACACAAAACTCAAATATTAAAAAACATTACCTTAGTCGGAAGAATCATCTTCGGGCAGTAGTTTGTAACAGAAACGAAAAGTGTTTTTAAGGGGATTGTAGGTATCATTACCGCCATACGTGTGTAAGTCTACGATGTTTTCCTGCAATAAAATCGTATTTTTTAATAGTAACCCTTTTATAGGAGTACGTAGTCTTGCCATAAGTTCTGTCCCTACTTTTCAAAGACCTCTACATAATTTTCAATTGACTTTTTTGTATTTGTTTGTAAATCATAATTATTGAAGTTGGCCCTAAACTATTTTAAACAAAACATTTTATCTCGATATGTCAAACATTAAACATGGAGTGGGGTGTCAAAGAGGACCGTATTGCGGTAATCGCGTTGCACAAGTGTAATAAAACACCACGTGAGATTTTTAACTTGGTGAAATTTTTGAAAATAACAAAAAAAATTATTTATCGAACCATAAATCGATGTCTTCTGTCGATGACAGACCAAGAAGCGGTCGGCCACGTGAGACAAGGACTAGAGCGGTTGTCAAAGCTGTCGCCGAAAGAATTCGCAGAAATCCGCTCCGAAAGCAAAAAATCATGGCAAGGGAAATGAAAATCCCCTCAAGAACCATGTCACGAATTATTAAGGAAGACCCTGGACTTGGTGCTTCTCGAAGAAGGATAGGTCAGCTGTTGACTGCAACTTTACGTCAAACAAGAGCCACAAGAGCAAAGAGATTACATCAGCGACACGCGAAAGGTAATCATCGAAAAATTATTTTTACAGATGAAAATTTTTCACTGTCGAAAAAAAGTTTAACCGGCAAAACGATAGAATTTATGCTCACAGCTCTCGGGAAGCCGCCGAAAAAATTCCGAAGGTGGAAAGAGGGCATCACCCGGCTTCCTTGATGGTTTGGTGGGGAGTATCGTACGAGAACGGCACACAATTGCATTTCTGTGAACAGGGAGTAAAAACACGCGCAGTCAACTACCAAAGCGATACTTTGTTTGCAGGAAAGCACTAGATATTCCAACAAGATTCAGCACCGGCACACAAAGCCAGGACGACACAACGCTGGTTAGAAGTCAATTTGCCAGAATTTATCGCCGCTGAAGATTGGCCTTCTGGAAGTCCAGACCTCAATCCTTTGGACTACCGATTGTGGAATATTTTAGAGGAAAAGGCTTGCTCTAAAGTCCATCGAAATATCGAGGCGCTAAAAGCAGATTTGGTGAAAGCAGCAGCTTCGATACCGGTTGAAGTCATTCGTGCTGCGATAGATGAGTAGCCGGAACGTTTGAAGGAGTGTGTGAGGGCAAAAGGTGGACATTTTGAGTAGTTTTAATATTTTTTATACAGTTTGGTAACTAAAGAATAAATTATATAATATTACCTTGCATTTGTTTTATTTCCTCTATAAATTAGGCGTCTTTGAATAAGGGACAGAACTTATGGCAAGACTATGTACTTATGATGCAATAATTAACAGGGGAATATCATTATTATCTGTAGCGGGGAAGGTCTACGAAAGAATTTTGGAAAACAGGCTGAGATATAATAGATAAATTCATGATTCTACTAAATGGTAAAAAGTAAATATAATAATGTGGTTAAAACAAAGAGCACAGAATTTGTTTTTCGAGCTAGTCAATCGAGAAATTGTTTTGGTTAAATTACTCACCATTCCGAAAATTGTCTCCCGCATCTCGTCGAATTCCATACACATCAGCAAGTTGGACTGGTAATGGTGTATCGTGAAGGTATTAAACATCTAAAACATACAATTTAGCTTGCATAATACTGTACGCCGACAAAAGAGCACTTACGTGGACGGCTGTTTCCTCCCCTGGCCAGTTGATGCCAGGTGTACGCAAGCTGAACCAGCAGCTCCTCATAAGGCGGTCTGTGAGACGTAAGCTGAGCCTACCCGTTTCCTCGTATCTGACTGTATCGGCAAATCCCTCAATGAAGAGAGGTTTCTGTAATATGCAGGTTTTATTTTATTCATATTTAACACGATTTAAAATCTTACCTTGTCATTTGAAGACTCCAGCATGAAAGCCACAGTCTGGCCCAAGTATAATAAGTCATTTCGGGTAATATTCAGTGGACTGAAAACATGCGACTCATATAACTGTACATATTTATGCCTGGGCAAATACAGATAAAACTAAAACTAGGATCGTTACAGTTACAACTAGGGTTTCTCATATTTGACCATTTTGCTTGTCCCGGGATTCCGGGAAGAAATCGGCCTTTGTCCCGGGATTTCCCGGGATCCCGGGATGTAATAAATGATGTCAATATTTTTAAATAAATAACCCAAAAAATTAAGGGAGCGGTTTATTACTTAAAAACAACTCCAAGTCATATATGTAATACATTTTGCTCCATGATTATTACAAATAATTTAATAATATTGGTGAGAGAAACATACATTTGGGAATTATAACCTTTTTATTGCTATTTCATATTTATGAATACAATAATATAATTTTTACAATGAATTTTTGTAATATGATTTAAGAAAACACAGGTGATCTGTGCTTCAGTCAATTAGTCTTTTTCTTAATTTATTAACAAAAGTCCTGCTGCATAAAATGCTCTCTCAGTCTCTATTGATGTAGGTGAAATTATCTTGAGAGCATCTAGCAGCAAAGAAACATCGTTATTATCAATAAAATTTCATTTATAAGCTATTTTGCTTTGAATTATCAGGGTACACAAAAATAAAACTGTAAAAGTATTTTGAAGATATTAACTTTGTAATGGAGACCGGGCTTCTTTGCGCCATACTAAAAGAGAAAAATTATTTTGAAGTTTTTCCATAATGTACTGTTAGTAAAGACATTTTAAACATAAAATTCTGATAAGTTATGATAGTATTACAAAGATCTTAGCACAAAATAAACGAAAACAACACTTTTTTTAAATCCCGGGAATTCCCGGGACAAAAAGTATTTCCCGGGAAATATAAAATAGCTTAAAATGGACCGGGAACCCGGGATCCCGGGAAAGAAACCCTAGTTACAACAGAGAACAAAGGGCATAACATCACTTTAGATGGGCTAAGGTTGGAACGTAGAAGCTTAAATATTTAGGAGTGATAATCGAGAAAAGTGGAGGAATGAACAAGGAAATAAGCGAAAGGACAGGAAATGTGAGAAGAATATTTAACAGTCTAAGAACCAGTGGCGTAGGCAGGAGGGGGTCAGAACCCCCCCATCGGTTCGCAATAAGTCGTTATAGAGCCGGAGAACTCTAAATGTTGCTTAAAAAAGGGTCTTCGGCTCTTGTTACAGTTTATCAACCCCCCCATGATGAAACCATAAACATCCTGCTGCAAAAAAAACTTAAAAATCGAGTGGTGACCTAAAAAAATAGGTGCTCAGCTCTTTTTGCGTTTATTAACCCTCCCCATTGAAGCATCCTGCCTACACCACTGCTAAGAACAACATTTTTTGTAAACAGAGAAGTCCTGAAACTAACAAAAGTGGTAGTGGTCGTAGTAACTCAGGCACTTTTATACGGAAGTGAAATGTGGACACTCACAAGCAAAAATAGTAGCCGTGTGAATGCAGCAGAAGTGAGATTTCTAAGAAAAATCCAAGGAAAAACAAAAAAAGATCGTATCAGAAATGAAACATACAGTGATGTTTGGTACAATAGGTACTGTCACAGCATTTGCTTAACTGTAGGGGGAACCACCTGAAACCCTACAGTTACAGATGGCTCCGGGATTTAAACCCTCAACCTCCCGAATGTCCGTTAGGTTATTTACACAACCAGCCACCTAGCTCGGTCAATATACCTTAAATTTCACCGTTTACTCCCTATCGATGAAGTTTAGTTGAAATTTTGGGGCTAAATATAATAAATTGATCTGCACACCTTCAGCTTATCAATGCACTATCCTTCAGTACAAAAATTATAGTTTTAAGCAAAACATGAGGCTTCAAACTCAAACTTCTTATATAACTCGCATTCCGGCAAGCTATAATTGTCTCACATTTCAATTAAAAAAACTTTTTAACGCTACAACTTACTGTACGATCCTGAAGGCGTTCCTAACACAAGGGGAAATATTTCTGCTGCCACTTAAAGCACAACCAGCACAGAGGGGACTGTTCTGTATATCAGGGTCCACCACACACGATACAACTGTATTACACTTAACTGGTGGACTGTCTCCATATTTCATTACGCCGTTGGTAAATGCTTCTAGTTGTATGCAGTCGCTGTATCTTACAAGTCTTGGGGGTGTAGAGGTAATATCAATATACTTGTTCATGTTTAGCTTAAGTGCCGATATATGCACATCCATGAGAGCTTCCCTTTCCACATTCTCCCTTCTTGCTCTTATGAGATCCTGGAATAAAAATTACCACAAATGAAAGTAAAAAGTATGTTTAGCATATATATGGATCTACCAACTTCAACTAAGCTATCTATTTCCGGGTCCTTAGGTGCCCGACTTTGGTACGTGATCAAACGGCGACGGTAATGAAAACGTGATCGTTGTTTTCGATCGGCTCCATATTCCTGGTCTTGGCTCGATCCCGGTTGTTCTCCGTCATTAGGATTCATGTTCCTCATATATATAGATATTATAAGTGAATTAAAAGGAACTTTAAAAATAATATTATACACGCACTTCGATTAATTAAATTTTGAATAAATAAATTCCAATTCCAATACGCAAATAACGAACCAGCTACATCCATGAAAAATCATGAAATAAATTCAAACATAACAATTCCGCCAACTAAAACTGTTGTAACAAAAAGCACAGCCTGCTGTTTTTAACCGGCAAGCGCGGAACGCAACCGGTACAGACGATTCTAAAATTATTATTTATGAATTATATTTTTATTATTTTTTACGAATTACGAATTTTACGAACTGACGCGATTAATTTATGCGAAAATTATTTCACGCATGGCATTTTTGCCATGTTTTACTAGTTAAATCAATTATCACAATTATTTAATGAGATTTCTTTAAATCGTTTAACGGTGCTCATAATTGTTATAACTTAAGATTTGACTTTTTTTCTAAAGATTGTTTTTAATATTTAAATAAATTATCTTAATTTGACGAGCTTTCTAACATTTTAATTTACTAAATTATTATTTACGCGTTTGCACTTCTAAAAGTGTGGTGATCAAAAAATGACTTACAATTAGTTGATGTTACTTCATTAATAAAATACAATTATTTTAATGGTTTTGAAGTTGGAGAACTTTTGTCTCGAACTGTATTAAATTTTATTAAAAATTTAAAAGATGTTTTTTTTAATTCATGATAAAGATAAAATATTGCGTGCTTTAGGGTTGCCAGCATTGCGCCCTCGTTGACTTGAAGAAAATAATTCTGCGGGGTGGAAAGGCGGTTAACTTTTTAAAAAAAGACTAAGATGAAATCGTTTTTTACATTATAAAGATATGGTTCCAAAAATTATTTTATATTATTAAATAGAATATCATAATTCTCGATCTTTGTTGATCACAGAAAATAAAAAGCATAACTTTCTTTGGAAAATATCTACAAACTTTTACAAGGCATTGTTCATTCAATATCTATTGTTTAACAATCATAATATTAAATAAAACCTTAAAAATCCCCAGTTTTTGTAAATGAGAAGACCATTAACAGATAACTTATTTTGGAAATTAGTAATTTTATAAAACAACCTAATATATCTTTATATATTTAGAAACACAAAATCTGTCTTAGAAGATAAGCAAAGTAGTAAAAACTTCATTTTTGTGCAAAGAAAGTAAAAATTTAATTTTCTCTTATCATAATTTTTGTCACTTTGCGCACACTTTCTACCAACGACTTTTGATCTGGAGTTAACCCGAAGTCTTCTGGTCAACAGGACATAATATTTTTCACTTAAATTTTAATTTATGAAGTTATTGAAACAGCAGTCAAAAAATAAAATGGGTTGTGGGTAGTTTAAATCAGTTATTTTCAA
Source organism: Elmis aenea (assembly GCA_947652605.1). Taxonomy (NCBI): domain Eukaryota; kingdom Metazoa; phylum Arthropoda; class Insecta; order Coleoptera; family Elmidae; genus Elmis; species Elmis aenea. The sequence continues at coordinate 27,876,353 of OX393584.1, forward strand.
AACTAATAATTTTTTATCACCTACATTTATAGAGTACATCACTTATTTTATTCTACCAATATCTATCTACCAATTACTAATAAATGATTATTAAAACACGAATAACTCGAAAAATATTATTTTTAGATGTAAAACAATGCAGATGTTTTTCAAACTATCTAAAAAAATATACATAAAAAGTAGGGTATTCAATTGAAAAAAATCGACTTATTCATATTTAAAATTCAGCAAAATGCTCACCATTGCTATCTTGGAAACGGTAAGAGATACAAGGTCGGTTAGATCAGAGAAAAGTTGCACGTTTTTATGGCGATTAAGAATCTGAAAAGAATTCCTGGAAATTTTGATTCGTTTTTGATTTATTACAAAAAAACTAAAAAATGTGATTTTAGAAAAATATTATTATCTTCCCTACCACTGACACTATTTAATTTAAACTTGGTAACTGTATGTTTTTGACCGTCCTGATTTTGATGACATCAACAGAAATTTTCTAAGCCTTCTAGATTTCAAGTTGCGATAGTCAACTTTATTATTTGTTATGGCCGCCATATTGGATTTTTACACCATTAGGCAGACAAAAAATTAGCTTTTTAGATTGGTAACCAAGATACCTTTTTTCTTTAAAAAAACTTGTTTATTTATATGTGTAAATTGTATGTAAATAAATAAAAAAAATAAATGAACGACGTCCGGCGAACGACGAAAGACGAACGACGACCAACGAACGACGACCGACGACCGTTGAATGACAAACGTCGAACGATGACCGTTGAATGACGAACGTCGAACGACGACCGACGACCGTTGAACAACAAACGTCGAACGACGACCGTTGAATGACAAACGTCGAACGACGACCGAAGAACGTCAAACAACGAACGACAACCAACGACCGTCGAAAGACGAACGACGACCGACGACCATCGAATGACGAACGACGACCGACGACCGACGAACGACGACTGACGAACGATGACCGACGAACGACGACCGTCGAACGACGAACAACTACCGACGACCGTCGAACGAGGACCGATGAACGACGACTGACGAATGATGACTGACGAACGACGAGCGACGGCCGACGAACGACGACCGACAAACGACGACCGAAGAACGACGAACGACGAACGACGATCGAAGAGCGACGAACGACGACCGACGACCGACGACCGTCGAACGACGAACGACGACCGTTGAACGACGAACGTGGAACGACGACCGAAGAACGTCGAACGACGAACAACTACCGACGACCGTCGAACGAGGACCAACGAACGAAGAACGACAAACGACGACCGAAGAACGACGAACGACGACCGACGGCCGACGAACGATGACCGACGACCATCGAATGACGAACGACGACCGATGGCCGACGAACGACGACTGACGAACGACGACTGACGAACGACGAACGTCGACCGCCGAACGACGACCGACGACCATTGAACGACAAACGTCGAACGACGACCGTCGAACAACGAACGACGACCAACGACCGTCGAAAGACGAACGACGACCGACAAACGACGACCGAAGAACGACGAACGACGATCGAAGAGCGACGAACGACGACCGACGACCGACGACCGTCGAATGACGAGCGACGACCGTTGAACGACGAACGTGGAACGACGACCGAAGAACGTCGAACGACGAACAACTACCGACGACCGTCGAACGAGGACCAACGAACGAAGAACGACAAACGACGACCGAAGAACGACGAACGACGACCGACGGCCGACGAACGATGACCGACGACCATCGAATGACGAACGACGACCGATGGCCGACGAACGACGACTGACGAACGACGACTGACGAACGACGAACGACGACCGTCGACCGCCGAACGACGACCGACGACCATTGAACGACAAACGTCGAACGACGACCGTCGAACAACGAACGACGACCAACGACCGTCGAAAGACGAACGACGACCGACGACCATCGAATGACGAACGACGACCGACGGCCGACGAACGACGACTGACGAACGATGACCGACGAACGACGAACGACGACCGTCGACCGCCGAACGATGACCGTTGAACGACAAATGTCGAACGACGACTGTTGAACGACGAACAACTACCGACGACCGTCGAACGAGGACCGACGAACGACGACTGACGAACGATGACTGACGAACGACGAGTGACGGCCGACGAACGACGACCGTCGAACGACGATCGAAGAACGACGAACGACGAACGACGAACGACGACCGACGACCGAAGAACGACGAACGACGACCGTCGAACGACGACCGTTGAACGACGAACGTGGAACGACGACCGAAGAACCTCGAACGACGAACAACTACTGACGACCGTCGAACGAGGATAGACGAACGAAGAACGACAAACGACGACCGAAGAACGACGAACGACGACCGACGGCCGACGAACGACGACCGAAGAACGACGAACGACGACCGACGAACGACGACCGACGAACGGCGACCGAAGAACGACGACCGAAGAACGTCGAACGACGAACAACTACCGACGACCGTCGAACGAGGACCGACGAACGAAGAACGACAAACGACGACCGACGAACGACGAACGACGACCGGCGACCGAAGAACGACGAACGACGACCGACGAACGACGACCGACGACCGTCTGGTGTTTTAAATTTATTGTCATTTCGTTTTTTTATTAGACCTATAAAATGCTGTGTCACTTTTATTTATATTATAATTTTAATTGTTTTTCAGAACATTCGCGATTTTATAGATTATTTATACAAATTTTCAAATTTTAACAAGTTTTTTGAAAGAAAAAGAGTATGTTGGTTACAAATCTGGAAAGCTAATTTTTTTGTTTGTCTGATGGTGTAAAAATACAACATGCCGGCCATAAGAAATAAAAAAGTTGACTATCGCAACTTGAAATCTAGAAGGCTTAGAAAATTTCTGTTGAAGTCATCAAAACCAGGACGGTCAAAAACATATAGTTACCAAGTTTAAATGAAATAGCGTCAATGGTAGGGAAGATAATAATATTTTTCTAAAATCACGTTTTTAATTTTTTTTGTAATAAATCAAAAACGAATCAAAAAATCCACTATTTCATTTCAGATTCTCAATCGCCATCAAAATGTGCAACTTTTCTCTAATTTAACCGACCTTGTATCTCTTACCGTTTCCAAGATAGCAATGGTGAGCATCGAAAAAAGCACCACCCTGTATACCCTGTGTTTAATATGGCCCATGATAAAATCAAGTTAAAAACACCTGATCTATTACATTAGTCTTTTTGATAATTTTAAAAATGATAAACTGAATTTTTTTTATATTTTGATATGTCACCTTCAACATTAAAGATACTTAAATTAATTATTAATTTAACAGACACGATAATTCAACTCTGATTAGATCCATATTATTACGTTCAATTAATTTAAGTAGATTTTTGCATGGTATTATATTTATTATATATATAGTATATCATAAATAGGATTCATTATCTTTAAAAAGTTTTTAGGAAAAAAAATCATAAGAAAGGCCCCCTTAATTTTCAATAAGGAATTATCTCCCGAAGTTTTTCGCATTATGTATGAATCACCCTGTATTACATTTAAAAAAATGTTTAGAATGTGTAAAGCATGCAAAAAGAAATTTTGCAAAATGTTTTGCTTGACAAAAAAGTCAAACAAAATTTATTCTTTTCATGTTTGACCTTATATCTTATTAATAAGGTATTGTCTTCTGAGTAAGTGGTGTTTAGAAATGAACTAATAAAGAAGTCCCCTGAAAAAAAAAACAACCTTAAACGCTTAAAAAAATATTGAAATTTTTACCTACATTTGTAGTAACTAAGAAAATTTAATTAATTTGGCTTTATGCCAGCGCAAGTTTCATTCAAGTTTTATTCTTCTAAGGCGAATAAAAGAAAATTGTAGAATCATTAATTTATTGGTAGTGATGTCATAATACTTTTAGCAGTTGTATAATATGCTTCCTCGAAATATGAAGGCTTGTTAGTTTTCATTATAAGAACTACCGAGGCCGGATTAAGCCTAAAACATAATAGCTTGTCTGGTGGGCAGGGCCAGATTTAGACTAGATAAGGCCCTAAGCTATTTGAGATATGGGGCCCTTATAAGTCCAGATATTAAATGTCAGTGCCAAATATATAGATAGACATTTTTTTTGGGGTCCCCAAGAAAGTGGGGGCCCTAAGCTATAGCTTGTGTGGCTTATACGTAAATCCGGCACTGCTGGTGGGCCACAATTTTACACTTCGATGTGGCATTTGTAGACACACCTATAGCAGTAAAATATGTCCCATCTTTAAAAGTTAGTTATGGAAGGGTCCAGTGGGCCACCGATTGTGCTTTGTCCAAGTGGGCCGCAATCAGAAAAGTTTGAGAAACACTGTCCTACAGCATATAAAAAAGTTTTCTATGTTGAAAGAAAAAATGACGAAGGGAAAGTAGTTGACGTCTTAAAACAGTAGACAAAATTGAATCTTAACTGCATTTCAAGGATCATACATGTATAATGTGTGGCTTTTTGGCAATTATTTGCTTTAACAATTTTTAGTATTTTATTAGTCCCCTCCTACAAACCAAAAATAAAGCATGAAAAAAAAGAACTTAATTATACTTTAATTAAAATGATTAGATTGCAACTGATGGGTATGATGAATAAGACCATGACTGTAGCATCATCGTTATCATGACAAATCAACTTCAAGCTAAATCAGTTTTTTCGTTAGTTTAGCGAGTTAACAAAAATATTCAGAACAAAATTCTGTCAGACTTATAAAGTTATCATTAGGTTTGATTAATGGAAATAAATGTTTTTATGGCTTGTCCAGTATCAATCAAGAATTTTTCCAGTTGCTTGAAACGGAATATATGACTGTGACTGTTAAAATTATTGATTCACGCCATCCCAGTATTAGTAAAATGGTACCTATTATACTTCTAGCCTTTAGTAGGTGCTTTTAAAAATAGTGATAACCACTGAAAAATAACAAATTGTATTGAAATAGTATTATTACACTCTCAATATAATCTATATGTTTAACAAATTAATTTCTTAAATTGTACATAAGGCTAATTAATGATATAAAGTATTTTACTGAAACATACAGGGTGCGCCAATAGTGCGATAAAGTCGATTATTGCCCTTAATGTCAACTTATTAAAAAAAAGTTTTTAATGAAACTTATAGTATTTCTAGACGTGCATGTTTTAAAATTAGTTTCAAGTATACAGGGTGTTTCATAAAAGTGGGGCGTCACTAAAGGTACCTTTTTTAAATTGAACACCCAGTATATTTTTGCATAATCGAATTCGGCAAGAAAATCTCCATATGACAGTATTTTGTTTTTTTTCCATTTTTTTGCGACGTCAATTTAACTCAAAAAATCTTTGAATTTCCAGAAAAAAAAAACAGGGTACAATACTTGTCAAGAGCACAACATTATAAATAATAATTGGCAAATGATATTTTAGTCAAAAGGTGTAGTCATAGCCTAAATACATCAAAATTAATTTATATTATACAGGGTGTTTCTTATAGATGTGCCAACTTCCCAATTTTCAAACATCAATAACTTTATTTTTTCAAATGGAACACCCTGTATATTATTACGTAATTTTGTTGCATTTTTGTTTTTCTTCAACTTTTCTTAATACTTACCTATACCTAAAATGAATATTTTCTGAGATATTTACATTTTACTTATTCTTATAAGCGTTGTGTAGGAATTTCCTAGTTTTCTAGTACATAGTAGACTTTGACAATAGAAACAATAATTTCTGTAGTAACAAATGTCAGAGTAAATTGCTGTCAATTGTTAAAAAATAAATAAATGAGTATAACATATTCAATATGAATTTTCCAAAAGAATTGATTGATACGGTCTATGTTCAGGGTGGCGTATTTTCGATGCACATACAAGGGGGGTATCTCACTTATTATCAGAGATAAAAAAAAACAAGTATGTAGTCTCGATTTCTTTTTTCGAGAGGAATTCATTGTCGTAAACAGATTTTTTATATCTTTTTTAATTTTCGAAACATAGCCAAAAACCGATTTTTGTCAATTTTCAAAAATGTTAAATATCTCGCTTAAACGAAAAGATAAATAAAAACTTTAGACATTTTTGCATAGCTTTTATATATTTAGAAAATAAATGATAAAATCGTCTGATATAATTTTTAAGAATTTTAAGCACAGAATTAAAACTCTTTACCAATAACATACAGTTTGTGTTTATTTGATTAACGAAGTTCTAAAAGTGTTGTTAAAATATTCACATCTCACCACTGCCCCCATAAGCTCATCTCCAAAGCATTTTACTTTTTTAAATAAGATGATAAATGACGCTCAGTTAATGTTTGTCATTTAAGATGGCACGTATGTTTAAATAAAACTTGCTCCAGTCCTATATTAACTGACGTCAGTGTACATCTACATAATTTACTGGGACCAGCTTTATAAAATCGAATCCCTACAGTTAAAAATACTGTCATAATCAACTTTTAAACTATGTTTCTTTGCTGCATTCGAATGTTTTACAGGGTATCTCGGTTACCGCAATAGATAGTGAAAATCTGATTTCAGTCTCTTGGGCTATTTGTTTGAAAAAATAACGCCTATGCAATCAGATTTTTTCTATCGGATTCCATTTTGGCACTACAGACGAAAATTGAAATTTCATCATTTTTGAAATTTTGCTATAACTTCTCCATTCATTAAATTAGAACAAAATATTATGTAGGTTTTTTATACAGATTTTTATGCATAATTGTAAAACAAAAGTACATTTTTTTAGTCATCTTAACTTTCGAGATATCGAGTACACTTACATTTTCTTAAATGGAAACCCTAGTTGGCCATGACTTTATGTGAAAGAGTATTTTTTCAGCTTTTCAAAAATATATAGTGTTATATATTTGTTGCAAAAAAAAAAAGATATGGCCAATTTTGTAAAAATTTGATCATCAAAGTTTGCCATGATTTCGTAAACAAGTGATGTTTGCTGTTATTAAACAACTTTACGTCATTTCGAAGTACATTTGTCAACTTTAAAGCAAATCCCTGTATTATTTTGTATTTTATAACTGTTTATTGTGAACATGGCTAAATTTGAAGTCTTTGAAAAGTTTAATATGTTAGAATATTACTTTGTAAGTGGTAAAACGTAGCAGCTGCTGCAGAATTTACTTGGCAATGACGTTTAGTTGTTTAATTATAGCAAACATCACTTGTTTACGAAATCATGGCAAACTTTGATGATCGAATTTTTACAAAATTGGCCATATCTTGTTTATTTTTTGCAAAAAATATATAAAATTACATATTTTTAAAAAGCTAAAAAAATACTCTTTCACATAAAGTCATAGCCAACTAGGGTTTCCATTTAAAAATATATAAGTTTACTCCATATCTCGAAAGTCAAGATGGCTAAAAAAAATGTACATTTGTTTTTAAATTAAGCATAAAAATTTGTATAAAAAACCTATATAACATTTTGTTATAATTTAATAAATAAAGAAGTTATAGCAAATTTTCAAAAATGATGAATTTTCATTTTTCGTCTGTAGTGCCAAAATGGAATCCGATAGAAAAAATCTGATTGCATAGGCGTTATTTTCTCAAAAAAATAGCCCAAGAGACCGAAATCAGATTTTCGCTATCTATTACGGTAACCGAGATACACCGTAAAACATTCGAATTTGGTCCACCCTGTACACCCACATAATTTACTGGGACCAGCTTTATAAAATCGAATCGCTACAGTTAAAAATACTGTCATAATCAACTTTTAAACTATGTTTCTTTGCTGCATTGCTGTAAAACTGGATAAAACACTCTGTATATTACTAAATTATAGCCACTAACAGAACCAAACTGAACATCAAAAATAAAAGTAGTGAAGTTAATAAAAAAAAGTTTAGGTTTTGGATTAAAAGTAATGTGATAAATGGCCCAAACGATGTGCATGAAAATTGCAAAAAATAAAATAGGTAAATCCACAATATTTTTAATTCACGATCAAATCAACTACACCACAATTAATCATCATACAAATTTACAGTGTTACTGACACTCGGACCAGTTTTATATTTCTAAATTACAAAGACCAATAAACCAGTGAGACATAAAGGCTAAATAATCATCTTCGTTCGAAATGCTCTTCTTAAGTTTATCAGATTCACTTTGTGTCCGTAGACAAGTTGGTCGCCTAGAACTATCGGGGGTTAGTTCAGGAACTGACTCAACTTCAGGTTCTTGGCTATGTGATTTCTGTTGCGGTGAATTGTCCATATCGTCTGCGTAACTTAATTTTCTTCTGATAATTTTTTGTTCGGATCTCACCGTGTCAATCTGACTGCCACTAGATTTTTCGGCTGCACGTTTCCTGACGAATTCGGTGAAAGTGTGTAGTTCGTACCGCAATTCCCGCTTAATAGGCATCGCCGCTGGTCGACTAATTTTATTCATGCAGATATACACTTGCTGAGCCAGTAACGTAGCAACAGCTTCCAGACCAAAGTGTATGTACTTGTTTTCCAATCTTGTAACCCAACTACCATAACCAGAACTTGACGGAGTGAAAGTTTGCAACAACAAAATTCTCTCTTGAGAAATATGCCCCCCGATGTATTCCTGGCGAGTGAAAATTATATTTGGAGTAAAAATCTTCCTGTCAATATCGGCAACGTCGACTCTTTTACTGGTACTAGGTCTATCTTTAGCTGAATCTAATTTTGTCCTTCTTGGTGTTAAAATTTCTCTATGATATGGCGGATCTTCCCTTTTTTTCTGTCGCTAAAAATCACATTTACTTAATAATTTATTTCTCTACATCAAGTACAGGGTGGTCCAAACTCGACGAGACTACATGGGTATCTCGCTTAATAGTCAAGATAGAGAAACCGTCAAATTACCAAAAATGTGCAGTTTTTTTGAGACTAACTCAGAACCGTTTTCAAAAATATTGTACCATTTCCGGTTTTCGAGTTATTAGAGAGCAACTGTTTTTTTGTTATATTTATGTGTCAGATCTCTCTTATTGTTGTAAATAACGAAAAAGTTTAAGGAGATTATTTTTAGATATCTTTATGTAGATTTTGATGGTACTAACAATTTTTTTTTTACGCTCGCCGTTAAAAAGTTATGACACAAACTTACTTTTTTTTAAATGGAAGTTATAGTTGGCTATGACCTTTTAAATTCCTCAGTTTTTCCATTCCAAATATACAGGGTGTCCCAGATTATATTTCCAGCATGGGGATCTCGCTTATTATAAGAGATACAGGTTTGTTTAACTTAGATGAATTATTCCTTAGTATGAGAGGAGCCACAATCAATTTTTAAAAGTACAAAATTCCTCGTGCTTCAGATGTTATAGCAAAAATATGAAAGTTCAATTTTTTTTTCTCTCATAACTTTTTTGGTCTTAATCATAAGAACAATTTTATTTGTACTTTCGTAAAGTACTTTTTAATGGAAAATGTAACTGTTATTTTAGATTATTTTTAACACCTACCATTTTCGAGATATTACCCCTAATTTAATTTTTTCTTATGGGCCGCGAAGTTGGCTATGGGATAGTTGAATGTGTGTTTTTTTCTCTTTAAAATGAGATATTACTAGCTAGATTTATTTTATAAATAAGTCACAAGATCAAGAAAAATCGTATTTTACCCATCACTTATCAAGCTATCTATGAAATTAAAAACAAAAAACAACAAATTAAATGTCAAATGACAGTTACCATTTGTCTGCGGTAGGTATCATTTATTAAAATTTTACATTATTGTTGCGTAATTCGATAGTCTTTGTAGTAATTGTTATAATGATAGCTACATTTAAAAAAAGCAAAAAATTTGACATGTTGAGATTCTTTGCCATAAAAACTGTGTAGAAGCTAAGCGAATATACTTAAGAGCTATATCCCGAGAAAAGACAACGAAGGATGCGTAATTACAAAAATTTGGAAATAGATTTAAAAGAATATGGTTTTTTCGACAAACCAACCAAAAATCCAAAACAAATCAATAATTAATTAGAATTATTTAATTTACACAGTTTCTATTGCAAATCATGTAACATTTTAACATATAAAATTTTTTATTAGTTGTAAATGTGTGCCCATAATTATATGATAACAGATTTGCTACAAAGACAATCGAATTACACAACAATACTAAAGAATTCTAATAAATGATACCACAGACAAATGGTAACTGTCATTTGACATTTAATTAGTTGTTTTTTGTTTTCATTTTCATAGATAGCTTGGTAAGTGATGGGTAAAATATGATTTTTCTTGATTTTGTGACTTATTTATAAAAATAGATGTAGCTAGTAATATCTCATTTTAAAGAGAAAAAAAAAAACACATTCAACTATTCCATAGCCAACTTCGCGGCCCATAAGAAACGACGAAGTTAGGGGTAATATCTCGAAAATGGGAGGTGTTAAAAATAATCTAAATTAACAGTTACATTCTCTATTAAAAAGTACCTTAAGAAAAAACGAATAAAACTGTTCTTATGATTAAGACAAAAAAGTTATGAGAGAAAAAAGAAATTGGACATTTTCATATTTTTTGCTATAACATCTGAAGCACAAGAAATAATTCATCTGATTTAAACAAACCTGTATCTCTTATAATAAGCGAGATCCCCATGCTGGAAATGTAATCTGGGACACCCTGTATAAGGGTTGATGCAGTGGTTGAAATTGACATCAGATTTTCCCTTAAATTCTGCACAAATTTGCTAATTTAAACGTTTCTATATGTTTAATATTAACCGAGTTACCCATACAAAAGGTTAGAAAAACGGGCACCCTGTACATTCAGTAACTAATTTTACAAAAAAAATTCCGATTAGTTTTTGTAAAATGGGCCCAAGAAGGGAACCGAAACCTGATGAGCGCAAATTTTATTTAATAAAATTAATGGCCCTGGCCACTCAAAACAATCGATTAGATCAGTTGCCAAGCAACACGAACTATCTCCAGAAGGAGTTGGAAAAATTATTGATAAAATCAAGGCTACTGGAATGGCCGTGGCAGGAAAAGAATAACTCAAAGAGAAGAAAACATAATCTCATCGGCCATAAATTGCAAGCAGCTGATATCACTTGGCCAACTGGAAGAGAAGCTAAACATCTTCACATTCATCACCATCATCAGAAGACGCAAGGAGAGAAAATTTATCGGTTGTGTCACCAAGGATAAGCCTTTCACAGCGAACGCAATAGGAGGAAGAGGCTGGTGTTCTCAAAGATGCCGAGACAAGCCTGTGGACTATTGGTGACGATTATATGGAGCACAGAGAGTAAATTTGAGCTCCATGGATACAATCGTATCATCTATATATTTTTGTGGATTAACTAAGAAATTGTGTATTGTAGTAATTGATATTATTGCACTTTGTGTATTAATGCATGGAAAATTGCAAAAGACAAATTAGCACTGGATTTAAATTTAAACTATGAAATTTTTTGGATGGACAAATAAATTCTAGAAGGAAAAAACCTGCTAATGCAATTTTTTTTCTGGTTAAACACAAAAATGTTCTTAAGTGTGAAATATCCCAAAGAGAAACAAAAATAAGTAAAAAATAGGAAACTTTTAATAGATTTTGAATAATTTTAAAAGAATAAAATTTAGTTACCGACAATTAAATCAAACCGAAAGAAGCTTTATTCGTGGTTCCCGATTTCAAAATAGGATTTAAAATTAAATCATACCTGTGTTGCAATACTGCAAAAGTAATTCATACAACATAACATCATTCCATACGTCAATAATTGTGGTTGTTCGAGTATTCTTGGAATTCGAAAATCATTTGCCAGCAGTAAATGAACACCTTTGAAATCTGTTTTTGGATTCAAAAAATCTATAAAGGTAGGATTCCATCCCATCAGACAAATACATGACCATCCCAAAATCTGAATTACTCTGTAAAATAACACACATTCATTTACATACCTGTAGTTAAATAACGAAAACGTTAATTAACGTTTAACTAACGCATACTCACGTATTAACAATTTCAACCATTTGATTAGTTGACACTTGTTCAGTGCCAAAGTAGATTTGGGCACCAGATTCCTCTGTCAATATACATCTTACAACTTTTGGCCTTAAAATTACACCAATGCACATATTAAGAGCTTCTTTTATGGATTTCTGTAAATAATTAATTTGATAATTACTGGTAATAGCAGTAGTCATATTGTAATTTTGACTGTTTAATCTTAAATCCCTCTTTCATTAACAACTATACAGTGTGTCCAGAATTCGAGGTTCACCACGGGTAACTTTTAAACCGTAATAGATATAAGGTTGGCCAAATGGGACAAAAGTTACCTACTTTCTAGAGCTTTGTTTTTGAAAAAAAAATCAAGGCTAATTTGATATCGATGAAAAACAAAAAATGTGTAATTTCTTTACATGAATTTATCTCAGTTGCTATGAGATATAGCAAAAACAGTTTTCAACTAAAGTGGTAGATATTTTAGGCGCCAATAAATTTTTTTAATATTGCATACTTTACGAGATACTGCATAAACTTGCATTTTTTTAAATGCAAGCCAAAGTTGATTTTAGTGTCATTTGAGAGCTTGTTTTTTTCTCTTTTCAATGATGTGCCATATGATATATTTATTTTGAAATTTGACAACTCTAACATTAAAAAACGATTTTGATGGAAAAAATTAAGCAAGAATTAATAACAACGGGTTTCATCTATTAGCTGATAAGAAACAAAAGAATACCAAAACAAAGCAAAAAAATCCAATATTGGTAATACTATTTTGTAATTTTTAACAGCAAAACCATAGATAATAAATCAATTACGTAGTCTGTGAAACAAATGTTTGTTAGATCCAATTCAGGTATTGTCCGTTTTTAACTGTCATTGTAAATACTACGATAATATGGCTTTCTCCGGTTCTGAAAAACCAGATATGTTTTCTGTGTATATTAAAAGCTCAAGGAATTTAAAACGAGCATGTGCTGATTACTTGAATTTGTATCCAGAGAGGCGACAACCTCACAGAACTGTATTTTCAAAAATTGAAAAAAATCTCAGAGAGTTTGGTTAGTATAAAAATCCACGTAAAAATTATAAACAAAACAAAGAGATCCAGGAAATAGAAGAACTTGCTGCTGTTGAACCTGAACCCATTTCACTGAATATGAACATTCAGATATAGAATTTAATTGTTCATTTAATGAATATTTTGTTGTTTGGCCATTATATTGATAGTTTATAAATAATTTTTCACATTTTTAAAACAGTCTTTCCAAATGGAAAAGGTTTTATATATACATAAACAACTCTCTTATGTAAGATTGCACATAGTACAAGAAAAAACAAAGACGCTTTTAAGAAATTACTGTAGAAAATCAATTAGTGTTGGAACCTTATTTTTTTGTGAAAATAATCAAGGTTTATAATTTATTTTTGGAAATGTTTATTTAGACACTCAAAATTGCGTACTAGATTTATGACATAAAAATGATTGTATGTTTTTGTTAGAAATAAATACTAAACAATTACAATAATTTGAGAGTACATTTTTGCGTTTTTCTCAAAAAGCTGCTTAGGTAACAGTACTAAAGTTTTGCATCATTGAAAAGAGAAAAAAATTATCTATCAAATGAGTATAATATAGGGGTACCTTGCCATTTAAAAAAATTCAATTGTTTTTCATTGCGCTTTTATTCGAAAAAATTGAATTAAAATTTTGTCTTACGGTGGAAAACTAAGTACCAAACAACTTTTATTCAAAACATTTTTCCCTAAGTGGATATTTACTGAGATATACAGCATATTCCATACCTTTTGAACACACTGTATAACAATACCATCATGTTTTTGTAATACCATAATCCTGTTTATTACGACTGTACTAATGTTTTCAGCAACATTTACCTTTTTCGTTACATTATATCACAGAAATGGTAGCTTTATAATTGCTTGTTGTAGGGAATTTAAAAAAATAATAATGTAAAAAAGAAAATTATACTACTCTTGTAAAAAGCAAGATTTCAAGGATTAGTAAAACAAAACAAGAGAGGTGAAGTGCAAGGTAAACTAATTCCATAAAATATATTAGTAAAGTAAGATAAATACAGCATTTTTTTACTAACGGTGACGATAACAGTTCTGTTTTTAAAATTTTAACTACCAATATTAATTTTATTTTAAAAATATAAATCGCCGATTACGTTTCAATCTTTATTCGAGTTATAATTGTAAATAGCATCAAAATTTTGAGGATTTTGAGTTACAGAATTAATATTATTAACTAAATAACACCTAACAGTAGAACGACTCATGACTAAATAAAAAATAAAAATAAAAACTAAATAAAGGAAAAACAAAAAAAGATGGAATCAGAAACGAAACATACAGGGTGTCCCAAATTCGAGTAAATGCATGGGGATCTGGCTTATCTTAAGAGCTACGAGGTCGGTTAAATTAGGGCACAATATCTAAAATCATATTTTACCACAAAAATTTGAGAAAAATTCATTTTGTCCAATTTTTTAATCAAATGATCTTATACAAAAACAAAACAATTTTGTTGTTGTTCTGTTAAAACTGTCACTTTGACATTAATATAATCGTGATTAATTGTATAATTTGCAACCAGCTAGAAATTGTTTGATATGTCCTGTTTTTCTTTGTTTGTGGAAACCATTTTATTGAATATGACAATCAACACTTTTTAAGGAATTCGAGAAATGTCATAATATACACATAATTTTGTTTTCTCATGACATGCTTTTTAATTTTCAACAGTTTAATACTTCATTAAAACAATTACAATGTCACATTTGTAACAACTTTTATTTTCCATAATTGACGAAAATTATTTTAACAATACACGAAGGGATAGCGAATAAATAAATAAATTAAAAATGTTCTACCAGAACATAGTGAAAATAAAAATTACGAACAAAGCACAAATATCAAAGAATTTCTAGCTGGTTGCAAATTATACAATTAATCACGATCAAATTAATGTCAAAGTGACAGTTTAAACAGAACAACAACAAAATTGTTTTATTTTTTATTTTATTAATTTTTTGTATAAGCTCATTTGATTAAAAAATTGGACGAAATGAATTTTTCTCAAATTTTTGTGGTAAAATATCAGTTTAGATATTAAGTGTCATATAATATCTGTGGCTGATGGACTACAGTCCAATGCCAAACCCCAAAAAAAAAAAAAAGTGTCATATATTATTGAAATCAGAAGACAAAATGCTATCCGACTAAGATTAAATTGTTTTCGCCATATTTAAAAAAAATGAAGTTGATGATATTTCTGAAGAGACGAAACGTTGTTGGAAATTCTATGTTATCTCAAAATATAAAGTGTAAGAAGTTGCCATGAAGAAGTGCTTCCAGATTGTCGATATCTTAAAAAATGTAGGAAATAGGGCCAAAAAATGAAAATCAATTTTTTCTTGAATAACTTTCGAACTAAGACAGCTATGAAAATTTTCTTTGCAGATATTTGATGAGCATCTAATTTCGCAACTTTGCCCTAATTTAACCGACCTCGTAGCTCTTAAGATAAGCAAGATCCCCAGGCATTTACTCGAATTTGGGACACCCTGTATAGAGAATTAAAGATAAACAGTTGAAACAAAAATACAAGAAAGGCAGCTGGGATGGTTGGGTCACATTTATAGGATGAAAGAAGAAAGGTTAACAAGAAAAGCCTATGAAGCAAGATCACAGGGAAAAAACAAAAGAGGTAGACCTAGAAAAACCAGGCAAGACGATGTTAAAAAAGCAACAGCGGATAGAAACTTCAAAGGGGAAGAGATAAAAAAGCTAGCACAAGACAGAAAAACATGGAAAAAAGTCTGCACAACACAACTCAACAGTCCTACACCCAACAGTAGAAGGACTCGACTAAATAATAAATAACTAAATAAAGTGCTTACCATAATGAAGTCAACAGTTTCTGCACTATTAGTATTCAACAGTCGCACCTTATTAATCACTGCACTGCATAACTGAAGTGTATTGGCGACCAATTTCAAAGCATTAACGTCTGCAGTATATTTTGTTAAACTTATTGTATGGCTTACTGCAAAATGATGGTAACATAAAAATGCCGCACAGTGTTCTGCTCCTCTTTTATCGTACTTATGAATTAACAATTGATTAATGTACATTATTTTGTTATACAATGTCCACCACTCTTTTAAGTACCAAGGTATCATTCTCTGAAAAATTAAAGTCGTCACATTTAATACTAAAATATTTCCTAATAACTTACGGTTTTTTGTAGATCACAACCACTCGTAATATACAGTTCAGGAGGTCTTATTGACACATAAAATGCATTTAAATCTGCAACCATAAAATCGTGGCTTAGTTGTGTTTCCGCACAAGCAACCAAGCACTGTACAGCTATGTTCGCCATCGGCAGTGTTTTTGTACTTTGAATACAATGTCCGACAGAATTCATGAGTTTTGAAACGATCTGATTACAAGTAAACCACTTAAAATGATCATGTACCATTTGGGCATTTATGACATTATTTAAAAACGATAACAAAAGAAACCAGTTCAGGGCACTATCACTCGGCATATTTCCGGGATCAGACATGATATCTTTATTTTCAAATAAGTAATTGTGTTGGAATTCAAAGATTTTTCCAATCGGATGCAACAAGGATGTAGCTAACTGCGGATTATCTACGATGCACTGTTTAATATCTTTCACTATTTTAACGGCTATTATTAGAACAGCCTTTTGCGAAGCCGGTTCTATGATGTGGTAAAATGTTGAAAAATTCTTGACAACTTCTGCGACGTATTTGACCGTTTCCTTGTCGTCCGAACTGTACGTATTGCACCAGTGTGATATCAGCATGATGTAAAATTCTAACCACATAGTTAACAGATCGAATTCATTAAGTTCATTGAAATGATCCGCTAAGCTTTCAAGAACACACTTTGTTATAAAACATCTCACTTTGGTCACATTGAAACAATCCGGTAAAATTCTTTTAACCACGAGTACGAAATTTTTCCACTGGCTAAATATGGCCTTTGTTTGATTATTATCCTTATCCAACAGCGAAACAATACGCTTCAACCAATTTTTACTAAACTGTTCAGTGGAAAACATTTGCCCGATTAATTGGGCTAACACTGGATCGGGTTTATTCTGAGTCTTAAAAATTTCGAGTGACAAGATATGGAAAATCTGTGAGTGTGTAACATCGACTGTTTCGTTATCTTCGAATAATGGATACGTTATTAACAACCAGAAATCCTCTATACTTAATAACTTTTGTACGATAACTTCCCTTTTATTTATCCATACTGTGTGAAGCATATTTAAAATTGCTGAACGTATCGGGCTTCCTGGAGCCTAAAACAAACAACATTTTGTTAAAAGATGGGGAGCATGCACATACTAAAATACTTAACTATTTTAATAATTCAAAATGTAAATACTTTTAGGTTTTTTTGTGCCTACTCGCTCAGCTTAAGTTAATGTTAGAAGTCAATTATAAAAATGCCACTGAATTCAGCTTTTTTTGGACTTTACAATGATCACAGGGCTTCACACAAATACAGTGCTGCACAAAAGTATGGAAACAGGCAAATATCTAAAACAGAGATTCTTAACCGGGGGGCCACGGCCCCCTGGGGGTCCGTGAGAGGTTTTCAGGGGGGCTAGGAAAAATTTATAAAATGTTTTAGCTCTTTAAAATATTGAAATCTTAAAAAAATATATTTAGCTCCTTATTTTACTTCGGTTCAAACTGGTATTGTTTTGTATTAGTAATCTAAGTTTTACAGTGCAATGCAGTGCAGATTTAGGAGACGCACCATGTACTAAATAAAATAAAGGAAGGGCAAATACGATTGACTTCCAAAAAATTCAAATTAAGCGACTCCTATCCGAAATAAAGAATCCAACTAGCAATAAATTATTATATTAACAAAATAACTCAAACATAAAATCTATCACGCTTTTTTTAATTATTGCTTAGGCATCTTGTACAAGTTCACTTTTAAAAAAATTCCAAATGGAAAGTAAAATTGTCAAGATACTATTTAATATAAATTATTTAAAACCTACTATAGATGTGTATAATATATTAAAAATCGTGTTTTACTTATCACTTATCAAGCTATCTATGAAAATACAAACAAAAAACATCTAATTAAATGACAAATGACAGTTACCATTTGTCTGCAGTATCATTTATTAGAATTTCAGATTATTGTTGTGTAATTCGATAGCAGTAATTGTTAAAAATTGTTAATAAATTTGACATGTTGAGATGCTATATTCTTTTCCATAAAAACTGTGTAGAAGCTGAGCGAATATATCCCGAGAGAAAGCAACGAGCTGCGCATAATTACAGAAATTTGGAACTTAACTTTAAAGAATGTGGTTTTTTCTAGAAACCAACCAAAAATCCAAAACAAATCAATAAAGAATTAAAATTATCAGTTTTTACACAGTTTCTATGGCAAAGAATGAGCATTTCAACATATAAAATTTTTAATTAGTTATAAATGTGCCCACAATTATATGATAACAAATTTGCTACAAAGACTATCGAATTACACAACAATACTACAACATTCTAATAAATGATACCACAGACAATTGATACTGTCATTTGACATTTAATTAGTTGTTTTTTGTTTTTATTTTCATAGATAGCTTGATAAGTGATGGGTAAAATATGATTTTTCTTGATTTTGTGACTTATTTATAAGAATAAATGTAGCTAGTAATATCTTATTAAATAGAGAGGGTAAAAAGAACATTTAACTATTCCATAGCCAACTTCGCAGCCCATAAGAAAAAAATTAATTAGGGGTAATATCTCAAAAATGGTAAGTGATGAAAAAAATCTAAAATAACAGTTACATTCTCCAATAAAAAGTACCTGTAGAAGGTACAAATGAAATTGATTTAATGATTAAAATAAAAAAAGTTATGAGAGAAAAAAGAAATTCAACATTTTTAAATTTTTTGCTATAACATCTGAAGCACGAGAAATTTTGTACTTTTAATCCTTGGTTGCTTAATTCTATATTACTGAAATAAAA
Source organism: Elmis aenea (assembly GCA_947652605.1). Taxonomy (NCBI): domain Eukaryota; kingdom Metazoa; phylum Arthropoda; class Insecta; order Coleoptera; family Elmidae; genus Elmis; species Elmis aenea. The sequence continues at coordinate 27,895,468 of OX393584.1, forward strand.
TGCATATTACTGACCTTAACAATTATGTGCAGATAGTCATTCAAGTAATCCAACATATTTTCTCCATAAGATACATCAGCTGTGTGTATTAGTTCCGACTCTAAACCAAAACAGGCAGCAGTCATTCCAGGTTGATACGAAATACATGTCGTAAACAATTCAATGATACTAGTTTTTAAACGGTCTTCTTCTAAGGGGTCACGCATGCGTTCCAAAAATATGCTTTGCACTTGATTGTAGTTTATATCCAGATGTGCTAATACTGGTACTCGTTGCTAAATAAAAAAATAAATTGCCAAATCAAATTAAATATAATAGAAGCATAAGTATGTTGCACTATTTAAATAGGGATGTAACGAATAACCTTTTAAACAGCTAATAATAAACTAAGTGTGTTAAGCAAAAACCAAATTTTTTTTTCTTTCTTTAGTTGTTAGTTTAAAAAGAAATATTTTAGACATTTATGTGTACGAAATATGATTTATTAAAAATGTCAAAACTTTTAAACCATTGTCGGTATTACGAGAAATTGCTGTAAGTTTGTTATTTTAAATGAAACCCCGTATATTTTAAAATTGTGTTTTTAAAAATTGGTAAAATTTTTAGTAGACACATCACTTAAAACAGCCTGATAAAATTTAAATGAAGTTTTTCTCTATACACTCGCAATAAAATAAAAACATTTTAACATTTAAGAATTGGTGAGAATTTCAAGTATATTAAAATTTATTATTTATCCTGTTATTTACAAAAAAAAACAGCAACAATTAATCAAATTTAAGTTACAGTAACAAACAAAAGTACATATCCGTTTTGTAGCAATACCACACAGTAAGATTAAATATTAGTACATTGTTTCTTGTTCTTATTTACAAAAAAAAAACGGACTAAAACATTTCGTAATTGAAGTAATTAAAATTTCTTATTTACCATTCAATAATAACAAAAAATGGTGCCCATTTATGGCCAATCTATATTGGATTATTGAATTCTCACATACAGTTCAGAAACTTGGACACTAACACAAAAACAAAAAATACACGTACAGGGTGGCCTATTTTCAATGCCCATGCAGTGTATCTCGGTTATTATGAGAGATAGAAAAAAAAATTAAGTAAGTAGTCTCGATTTCCCTTTTTCGAGAGGAATTCATTGCCGCACTGATTTTTGATATTTTTTTTAATTTGCGAAATATAGCCAATAACCTATTTTTGGCAATTTTCAAAAATGTTAAATATCTCGCTTAAACGAAAAGATACAGAAAAACTTCGAAGACATTTTTTGCATGGTTTTTTGTCCTTAATAAGAGCAATATTAATTTTTTTTACTCATATAAATATCGATATATTACACCTATCTTTCTTATTTTAAATGGCAACCATAGTTGGCTTTGACATAAATCGAAAGCTTACTTTTTGCGCTTTTCAAAAATATATAATTTGCTTACAGTTGCCACATAGTTGGCTTTGACATAAATCGAAAGCTTACTTTTTGGACTTTTCAAAAATACATAATTTGCTTATGGTTGCCACTTAAAATAAGAAAGTTATGTGTAATATATCGATATTTATATGAGTAAAAAAATTGAATATCGCCATCTTATTAAGGACAAAAAACCATGCAAAAAATGTCTTTAAAATTTGTCTCTATCTTTTCGTTTAAGCGAGATATTTAACATTTTTGAAAACTGCCAAAAATCGGTTTTTGGCTATATTTTGAAAATTAAAAAAGATATCAAAAATCTGTTTACGGCAATAAATTTCCCTCGAAAAAAGAATTTGAGACTATATACTTAGTTTTTTTCTATTTCTGATAATAACCAAGATACCCTGCATGGGCATCGAAAATATGCCACCCTGTACAGGGTGGTCCAAATTCGATGGGATACAAGATAGAGAAACGGTTAAATTACCAAAAACGTGCAATTCTTTGGGACAAACTCAGAATAGTTGTCAAATATATTGTATCGTTTCCTGTTTTTTTTTTGTTTTCACAGCCTACTTTTTGTTTTTCATCTTTAAAAACATTGAAAAACCATTGTAACTTGCATATTATTGAAAATAAATACATCAACACTTATATATTTGAAAAGGGAAAAAAATAAAGAATTTAAATAAACCATAGCCAACTATAGCTTCCATTTAAAAAAAGTTTGTGTCATAACTTTTGAACGGCGAGCGTAAATTTTTTTTTTTAGTAATTTCAAAATCTACATAAAAATATCTAAAAACAATCTTCATAATCTTTTTCGATATTTACAACAATAAGAGTGATATGACACATTATAAATATAAGAAAAAAAATAGTTTTTCTCTAATATCTCAAAAACCGGAAATGATAGAATATTTTTGAAAACGGTTCTGAGTTTGTCTCAAAAAACTGCACATTTTTGGTAATTCAACCGTTTCTCTATCTTGCCTATTAAGCGGGATACCCATGCAATCCCATCGTATTTGGATGACCCTGTACACTGCATATACAACTTCAGAAAATTGAAAACAATCCTTGTTTCCTTCAAAACTACCCCATTGATAATTTTACAATCCGAGAGGTCGAAATTGAATTATTAAAAAGTAAATGACATGAAAATAAGCGCTGTGAAATGGTCGAGAAATTAGAAAATAATTAAAGTCACTTACCATAGCAAAAATTCTTAACAATCTGACCGCCGAATAAGTAATTGCAAATGAAAAACTGTTTTTCAAGTATCCAGCAACTATCTGAATTAGATTTGTCTTAGTGATGTAATCATGACTGAAATGTGGCTCGTGTCTTTCTTCAGCGCCCTTTAATTTATGCAACTGCATCAACAACGAAGTCAGACTCAGAGACATTTGAATATTATCAAAAATCTGCAGAGTTGACCCGTTCTCCCAGTCCACTTCACTTTCCATTAGCAGTTGCAATTGATCATTGCCCATACTAAATACTTTAATGACACTCCTGAATAATTGTTCTTCGTTTAATAACCTATTCAAAAATGTATCATAAACTGGTTTTTCATATGGCCCTCTCATTGCAAGTGGATTTTGTTTTAATATAACCAGCATTAAACGTAAGCAAATATTTGTTAATTCATGTTTTTGGTTGATGTCTGAATATTCGAAAGACGAGTACTTCGAAAAAAATTTCAACACCATTAGCAAGCCTGGAACCTGAGCTCTTATGTAGTACGGACCTTCCTAAAAATAAACATCACGTAATTTATTTTCTTGTGTGATTTCTTCGAACATAGGTAAACAATAAGGTACGAATAATTATACCGGCGGTTCCCAACCTTTTTCGACTCGTGAACCCCTCTCAACATAATATTTGTTATCGTGAACCCTCTCTCTGAAATCATACAGGGTAACGAAATTCATACCAGGCACTTTAAGGGTGTCCCAGACTACGTTTCCAGCATGGGGATCTCGCTTATTATAAGAGATACAGGTTGGTTTAAATTAGATGAATTATTCCTTAGTATAAGAGGAGCCACAATCCATTTTTAAAAGTACAAAATTCCTCGTGCTTCAGATGTTTTAGCAAAAAATATTAAAATATCGAATTTCTTTTTTCTCTCATAACTTTTTTGTTTTAATTGTTAGAACAATTTTATTTGTAATTTCTCAAGCTACTTTTTAATAGAGAATGTAACTGTTATTTTAGATTTTTTTTAACACCTACCATTTTCGATATATTACCCCTAGTTTCATTTTGTCTTGTGGGCCGCGAAGTTGGCTATGAAAAAGTTAAATGTGCTTTTTTTTTCTCTTTTAAATGAGATATTACTTGCTATATCTATTTTTAAAATTTTTTGTTTTTATTCTTATAGATAGCTTGATAAGTGATGGGTAAAATACGATTTTTCTTGATTTTGTGACTTATTTATACAAATAGATATAGCAAGTAATATCATTTAAAAGGGAAAAATAAAGCACATTTAACTATTTCATAGCCAACTTTGCGGCCCATAAGAAAAAATTAAATTAGGGGTAATATCTCGAAAATGGTAGGTGTTAAAAAAAATCTAAAATAACAGTTACATTCTCCATTAAAAAGTAGCTTCAGAAATTACAAATAAAATTGTTCCAACGATTAAGACAAAAAAGTTATGAGAGAAAAAAGAAATTCGACATTTTCATATTTTTTGCTAAAACATCTGAAGCACGAGGAATTTTGTACTTTTAAAAATGGATTGTGGCTCTTCTCATACTAAGGAATCATTCATCTAATTTAAACAAACCTGTATCTCTTATAATAAGCGAGATGCCAATGCTGGAAATGTGATCTGGGACACCCTGTATACAATTTTCAAAGAAGTGACCATAGACAAAGTAATAAATGCCAGAAGAATACAATGGCTACGACATATTGAGAGAAGGGAGGACAGCAAAATAATAAAAGAGATGGCGTGGAAAGAGTCTACATACAAGAAAAAAAGAGGAAGAAGACCCAGGAAAAGATGGAGAGAAACTGTGGAGGTAAAACTATGAGAGAAAAACATAATGAATTGGAGGAAGAAAGTGAAAGAGAGAAGAGTGTGGAAGAACATTACCAAGCTCTGGGCCTAAACGGCCTGCAAAATAGCTTTTATATATTTAGAAAATAAATGATAAAATCGCTTGATATATTATTTGAGAATTTTAAACCACGGAATTAAAACTCTTTACCAATAACATACAGTTTGTGTTTATTTGATTAACGAAGTTCTAAAAGTGTTGTTAAAATATTCACATCTCACCACTGCCCATAAGTTCTTATCTCCAAAGCATTTTACTTTTTTAAATAAGATGATAAATGACGCTCAGTTAATGTTTGTCATTTAAGATGGCACGTATGTTTAAATAAAACTTGCTTCAGTCCTATATTAACTGACGTCGGTGTACATCCACATAATTTACTGGGACCAGCTTTATAAAATCGAATCGAAAAGAGAGAAAAACATAATGAATTGGAGGAAGAAAGCGAAAGAAAGAAGAGTGTGGAAAAACATTACCAAGCTCTGGGCAAAATAGTTTTTTTATACAAAAATGGACCGGTATACAGGAAGAGAAACCCTAATCCCGACCCACAGTTTAAAAAGCCCCGTCTTACGTCAGTGTTTCTTAAATCTGTTGACTGGACGTGGGCAATATTAAAATTTTGATATTGAGTATCGAAGTATTGTTATTTTGATACATCGAATACACATTAAATTTGCACTGATGTATCACCAGGGCCCTACTGTCTACTGCCCCTCAATAATATAATAACGTACTTACTTGAATAAGTTTTTCAACAATCTCCAGATACAAGATCAAAAAGTCATGAGTATTCAGTAGTTCTTCTTTTTCAACTATAGCTAATATGCTTCCATCTTGTACACAATATTTAAGAAAACAATCTTCAACTTTAAAGTCGTCTAGGAGAATGGTTGGTAAATAATGATTGTCGTATAAAACATCGAGGGAGTCTTGGTGATGAGATATTAAAACGCTACATATTTTTATGCAAATTTTTGTCAGCTTTAAATATCTCATCGGCTCTCGAGAATTTGTTTTTAAAATCATAAGAACCAAACTCAAACCACGTTCGATATCTTTACATTTCGCTAAAATCTTGACGTCATGTTTTATGATATCATGAAGCAGACTAAAACCGACAACGATGTTATCCGCAAGTTCGATTTTATTGACTGCTTCTACATTGGACACAGAAAGGAATTCATCGACATAATGCTCTAGTACCCTGAAGTAATTATAAGTTCCATGTAACGTTATAAAGGTCATATTTGCTCTTTTGAAAAATGTGCCTCTAGTGGCTCGAGAAAATACTACGTAATCATTATTATATGGTTTATAAGTGTAATTTATAGCTATTGGGTGCATTACTCCTTCCCAGCCTCTATAAAATGGTTCGGTGAAACTCTTTAATTCCAATAGTTGTTCCAATACCTAAATACATATAAATCAGGTACTGGTTTGCTATGTTATTTAAAATACACTTGCCTCAGTCTTATTTTTATCGTCGTGATAAATTGCTTTGGCAAAGTTGGTAAAGGTAACAAAATCATAAGGAAACAAAGAAATCGCAGTTTGGTGTAAAAGTCTGATTCCGTCCCTTTGCGAAGTTGTGAACCTATTGGCTACATAAGGACAACGTAGCAATTCCATACACAAATTGGCTGCATCGGGATAGGAACCGATGATATAGTCTCCATCAAGTTTTTCCCATATAAGGCTCAGAAAATTATAAATAGATACTTTTACGATATCTCCAGTAACACCCTACAATAAAGCCACAGCATGGTTTTGTTAAAAATTCAAAGCCATTATAATTTCTGTACGGTTAAAGGTACTAAGTGGGTGAAGTTGGGCAAAACTGTATACAGCAACTCAGTCGCTTTTTTCAATTTCATGGCAGACAAAAAACTATTAACCAGCAATTCTTTTTAAATCTTTAATATACTTGTTGTGAATAAATGTAAACATAAATAATCATAAGAAACGAAATAACTCCAAAAATATTATATTTAGACAAAAAACATACTTAATAACTTTGGAAGAGAATTAAATTTTCTACAAGAAAATGTAAAAATATATAGGTTGTTCTATTTAAAAAAGATGACTTATATGCGTTTTAAGTTTAGCGAAATGGACCGAGTATAACGAACACCCTGTATATTATTTTAAAAGTTTAACCAGTCAATCACTATGAAACTATTGTCTATTAAATCACCAGACGAATTCGATCTGGCGTTGTTATGTTGATAATTATAAATATTTTTATAAAGGTCTGCATCTGTAAAAATTTTCAAAAAAACGTTAATAACTCAAAAACGGTTCATTTTAGACATAAGCAATCTTTAATATTTTTGAAAGAGAATTTAATTTTACATCTAAAAATAACAAAATATACAGGGTGTTCTATTAAAAAAAACAAAGTGCGCAAAAACAAAACACTGTATGGTTGAAAATAATTTTAGGTCATGTAGTAAAAGATTACAAACAACTTTTATTCTAAATTTTTTTCATAATTATTACTAATAACAGAGCTATCGAATAATTCGTCTTGGCTCGGACACCCTGTATACAGGATGGTGCTTTTTTTGATGCTCACCATTGCTATCTTGGAAACGGTAAGAGATACAAGGTCGGTTAAATTAGAGAAAAGTTGCACATTTTGATGGCGATTGAGAATCTAAAATGAAATACTGGATATTTTGATTCGTTTTTGATTTATTACGTTCTTCGACATTTTCTAGTTTTTTTGTAATAAATCAAAAACGAATCAAAATATCCAGGATTTCTTTTCAGATTCTTAATCGCCATAATAATGTGCAACTTTTCTCTGATCTAACCGACCTTGTATCTCTTACCGTTTCCAAGATAGCAATGGTGAGCATCGAAAAAAGCACCACCCTGTATAATACAACAGAAATATTTTAAAGAAGGGAAACCGGAAAGACTTTTTGTTTATTTGTTTTAAGAACGGAAACAAAATTGAAAATATTCAGTAATGATTTTAGCCGGTTTTAAAAAATGCCGACTCGAGGGCAGTTTATGTTTCTGTCGACCCTCCATCCCTGAATAAATGACGCTTCTTTACTGAAAGGAGGGCGGCTACACTAGAAAAAAGTCAAATGACTTTCCACACAGTGAGAGATCAAAAAATATGTGCAAAGGTGTCTAAAAGTGAAAGTATTAAGTGCATCGAATTTCGAAGTAAAAATACTAACACAAAAAAACAATTTTCAACAAAAAATAATCGCTTAACGCTAGTTTCAGGCATATAATAAATGATTACCTTAAACATTTCGCTTTCAACAATTTGCAGAAGACTATTAAATACTCTCACTTCTAAAGCTGTGGTCACATACTTTTCATAGTGTGTACTAAAGGTTTTTTGAGCTTCTTCATAAGGGAGAGTCGTTTGCAGCATGCACCACGCAAGAGTGATTGCAACATACATGTCGCCATACATTGTATCATCCATAAGAACTTTTCCCAATTCTTTAGCATGCGGTAACCATATTTCATTATTTGTCCTAAAAAAACAATCGAGTTCAAACAATAATTTTTATTTTCACATACCATCACTTACCAACATATATTGAAGCCTACTAAGACGATGGCGATTTCAACTAATTCAACTTTAACGAATCCTTCACGACTTCCAATTAAAACGTTCTCGATAAAATTGGGATGATGTGTGAAATTATGTTCTTTAAATACCATGATTATTTCTTTAAATTCGTCCATAGTTAAGAACTTATGACGAACTGTTGCTAAAAGGCACAAAAGAATTTCGAGTTGTTCTCTATTATTACGATTTATCCACTCTTTAAGGTTAGTGCAGTTACTTGAAGTAGAAGTTGAAATTTCATTAATTAACAAGCGCATTTGCTTTATTAATTCAGCTCTTAAATTTGATAATTGAAAGGAATCAATAACACTGGTAAATATATCCTTAAATGGGTGCTGAAAACCATCATCCAATTTCTGTTCTAATAAAAAACGTATAATTTTGATTAAGAACATTCTCTCCGATGAATAAAATTTCCAAACTCTTTCCACGTGTGATTTAAGAAGGTCATCATCCTTAAATTTTTGCACATCTTCCAATTTACCATGGTAATAATACATTACAAAATTGCAATAAAGTTTCCATGCTGTTTCGGCATCTAAATTCTGTAATACAAAGTAGACTTATGCACATAATTAGACAAATGTTTAATACAAAATACATTATTTAGACTTATCAGGTGATTGACATGGAAGGTAGCAAGTTTCAAACATTTACAGACAATAATGGATGGCAAATTGAAAGATCTGAATAGTAAATTAGCTGCAATGACGAAACTTTACCACGCTACCAATAAATGTTTGATATCGAAAAAAAAAGAGATCATCAACTTTCATGGGAACTTACCAATTGTTTACTTAATTCTGCTGCTAATTTTTTCAATACATCTTTGTCACCAGCAATACAGGTTTCCCATTTCTTGTAACGTTCTTCTGTATATGGTTGATATTGTGCAAGGCCAATAAATAATTTATTTTGTATAGTCTTAAAAATCTCTCTTACTGTTTCTGGAGTCGCCCTACTAGTTTTCGGGACAACAGACTGCCATATACGTCTCCAGTACCTATTAAAATGCCAATGTTTAAATCTTACAATTTTTTAAAAGTAATTTGCACTTACGGTAATGAGTTACTTTCAGTTATATTCATTTCCGGACTTTCTCATTAATTACGGTTTCAGTTTTGACCAAATTGAAGCCATAAAGCAATACTAAATACAGATAAAATAAATATTATTGAATGTAAATGCGGGAACTTAAAACATCTACTATAAATTTTAGGTTATATCACAGGTTGTTTCATTTACCTGTGAAATGAGCAACTGTCACTGTATATGTGGATACGTTCAAAATACACACAAACTGCGGTTTGAAGACGATTGTTTAATTTACCTGTGAAGTTAGCAAACGTCACTGTATGTGTAGACTACTAAAAAATATACAGGGTGTTTCAAAATTCGACTTCAAATATGGGGATCTCGCTTATTATAATTTATAATAGCTAGAGTATATTATGATTAAATTTGGCAAAGTCACTAAATTTGGTGCTCTTTAATAATCCGAAGAGAAATTGGAAATATCCCAAACGCTATCCCAAAAAATTGGGAAAAACCGGAAAATACGATTTTTTTAAATCGATTGTAACTCCTTTCAGTGGAAAATGTATCAAAATATTGCCTGAGCAACCTTTTAAGCCAAATCGGATGGTTATCATTAATTTTTCCTAGGTCGATTTATTTTATAAAAACCAACTTTATTTAAACAACAAAAATTGCGCCCAAAAGACAAATCGTTAGGAGAAAGACTGCGTGATTAATACATATTTAAGATAATAAGTACAGTATTAAAAGAGTGTACAACTTTCGGAACAGCTTTTAAATGCATTAAGGCGCACACGTTATAAATTGTAACTTTATCTAATCTTATCTAAATATTTTCGTGCAGCCATTACTCGCTTAAATTTAGTACTGTGCTATCTAGTGTTCTGTGGTGCTATCAGTAGACGCTTTCACTGCTGTACACACCCGCATGTAAAAATAAAGACTTCCAAGATGAGAGAAATCGTACATTTACAAGCTGGGCAATGCGGAAATCAAATTGGATCAAAAGTAAGTTAATTATTATTATGTGTGTCATATCTAGCAGAGATCAATCAAAACTCTCTTATTTTATCATTTTTATTTCATACAAGTTCGTGTTATGATAAGTTAACAGTAAAACGCAGTGGCGCAGGCACAGGGGGTTAGAACCCCCGCATAGGGTCGCAATAAATCGGTATAGGGCCGCAAAAGTGTACATTTTATGCTAAAGAAACTAACAAAAGAGACTGGTGACTTAAAAAAAAGTCCTTGGCTCTTTTAGCTGTTTATTAATCTCCCCATGATCGATGAATCAAACATTCTGTTGCTGAAAAACGAAAAAAGAGAGTGGTGACCTAACCACAAAAAAAACTCCTCCGCTCTTTTTGCGCTTATTAACGCCCCCCATGGAAGCATCTTGCCTACGCCACTGGAAAACGTATAATTCGTTAAAAAATAACTTCTGGTTTATATATAGTATTCGGCGTAATATATATATATGTGCAATTAATGAATCGAATTAGCTTAAACTTATCAGCTGTGTTGCACCTTAAATTCTGCAAAATAAATAATCTTATCTTTGGTGAACGAGTTGTGATTATAGATTTGACTGAATAATAAAATAATATCAATTATATCGACGATTAAAGTTATTTCTTTAGCCTTCTATGAAAGAGTCACTTATAAATTGATTTAATAAAACACATTTATCAGCCCATATAGTTAATTTAGTATAAGATTTGAGTAATCATTTTCTCCACAATTTATACAGGGCGTTTCTTAAATATGACGAAAAAAAATCGGGATGTGATTCCTTATCGAAAATGAAGGGGGGACTTTCATATACAATTTTTTCCTTAGACGTCTCCTTTCGGAGTTACACCCCCCTAAAGGGAAGCGGTAAATTAGGTTTTTATTTTATTTCTCAAATTTGGATGTATGCAGGAGAATTATCTTTGGTAGATGTTTTGTAGTTATTGAAAGGTTTTCCATAGTAATATTTTCAATCATTTGGCACTTTCACAGGGGGCTGAAAAGTGCGACCCCTGTTGTTTTTTTAATCGGAACTTTTCGGTGGGTGGAAATTTTGCAATTAAAAAATTTGTTTTTGAAAGCTTGATGTATTTAGAAACTTTTTCATTCTTTAAATTTTCCTGAAAAATTTACAGTTTTTGAGTAAAAAATAAAATAAGTTAACATGCATCATTAAATAGTCCAATATAAAACGAATCATTTTGGTGGTTACCATGGTTTGGTCATGCAAAAATTGTTAATAAAATAAAAAAGCTGAAAATGTTTTTGTCTGCATCTTTGTTTATGAATAAGTGAACTAACTGAATGCACCACCTAACAAAAAATTCTATCGTGATCTACAGTGTGAGCAGTTTTAAAGCGGATCATCCCCATAAAAAGTTTATTTATGATCGGATTTTCATGAACTTTTTTTAAAACTATTAGGCATCAAAAACTGTACTTTGGCACCCTATTTTAAAATTCAGTTTACACTCACAAAGCCTACTATGTTTTTTTTTCAATGTCAAAATTGTCAAAATTTGTTCAGCGATTTTTTCATTTAAAATCTGACTACACCACTGGATTCAGGATGCCCTTAAATGGGTTTGTACCGAATTTCATTAAAAAATATTATTTTTTCTTTGTATTTTTCTATTTTTTTTTTTGTAAATTTAGTTGTTCACCCATCGGAAATTCATTCAAAGTTGCGATTTTAATACTGATACGAATAAATTGTTGCATATTTAAAAGACCTTACGACAAATAATTATTTTTTTTATGCCAATTCTTAACTTTTATTTTGTACATAGCATAGAACACTGCGTTGCCAATTAAATCACAAATATCGAATTAATCTCTTAATATTTTTTCATGAAATTTGGTAGAAACCCATTTAAGGGCATCCTGAATCCAGTGGTGTAGTCAGATTTTGGATAAAAAAATCGCTTAACATATCTTGCCAATTTTGACATTGAAAAAAAATCATAGTAGGCTTTGTGAGTGTAAACTGAATTTTAAAATGGGCGGCCAAAGTACAACTTTTGATGCTCTATCGTTTGAAAAAAAATTCATGAAAATCGGATCATTAATAGACTTTTTATAGGAGTGATCCACTGTAAAATGGGCCACACTGTATATAGCAACCATAGTTTTTAATTACTTTACCAGAAAATACTGGAATTAAGGTTCTGATTGTTATTTGTTTAGTTTTGGGAAATCATCTCAGAAGAACATGGAATAAACGAACAGGGTAAATACGTTGGTAACAATCCTTTGCAACTCGAACGCATTAATGTTTATTACAATGAAGCTTCTGGGGGAAATTATGTACCCCGAGCGGTACTGATCGATTTAGAACCCGGCACGATGGACGCAGTAAGATCCAGTCAGTACGGCGCTCTATTCAGACCAGATAATTACGTTTATGGTCAAAGTGGTGCCGGTAATAATTGGGCCAAAGGCCATTACACCGAAGGTGCCGAATTGGTAGAAAATGTCCTAGAAATTGTCCGCAAAGAAGCCGAAGGATGCGACTGTTTACAAGGCTTCCAACTCACGCACTCGTTGGGAGGAGGCACAGGATCCGGCATGGGAACGCTGCTAATATCCAAAATAAGAGAAGAATATCCGGATAGAATCATGAATACTTTCAGCGTTTTTCCTTCTCCAAAAGTGTCCGAAGTTGTACTGGAACCGTACAATGCAACTTTATCAGTACAGCAACTGATCGAAAACAGCGATCAGACTTTTTGCATAGATAACGAAGCTCTGTACGATATTTGCTTCCGCACACTTAAACTGTCAAGCCCATCTTATGTAGATTTAAATCAGTTAGTATCGTTAACGATGTCCGGAGTCACTACTTGTTTTCGATTTCCGGGACAGCTCAATGCGGATTTAAGGAAACTCGCTGTTAACATGGTACCATTTCCGCGTCTGCACTTTTTCGTACCAGGTTTTGCACCCTTGGTGGCTCGCGGTATGATGCAATATCGATCGCTGAGCGTTGCCGAGCTCACACAACAAATGTTCGATCCTCGCAACATGATGGCGGCCTGTAATCCCACCAGCGGTCGATATCTTACTGTTGCCACAATATTTAGAGGATCGATGTCGATGAAAGAAATAGATCAGCAGATGATGAATCTGCAAAATAAAAATTCTAGTTATTTTGTCGAATGGATACCTAATAACGTAAAGGTCGCGGTATGTGACATTCCACCGTATGGCTTGAAAATGGCAGCGACATTTTTGGGCAACACGACGGCCATTCAAGAGATTTTTCACCGGATAAGCGAACAGTTCAGCGCGATGTTTAGACGTAAAGCTTTCCTACATTGGTACACGGGAGAAGGAATGGATGAGCAGGAATTTGCCGAAGCAGAATCAAACATGAATGACTTAATCGCCGAATATCAGCAGTATCAAGTGAGTATTTACCATCTTTATCAGTACCATAAAACTTGAAAACTACCAAGCAATATTGATAAATTAAATTAAATGTCTTATCAGAAATAGTTTTGTTTCGTATTTATTGAAATGATTTGCTGCGACTTTCTCCTTGATGCTGGTGCCGGATGTATGTCTCAGAAAGAACCCCCCAGCGTTTAAATTTTTTTATTTAAGAAATAAGGCTTTGGTCTTAATTACAAAATCTTTAAAGAGAGAAGCCCTTTTTAAATATGTTATCAGATTTCACAATACCATACTGTACAGGGTGGTCCAAATTCGATTGGATTGCCTGGGTATCTCGCTTAATAGGCAAGATAGAGAAACGGTTAAATTACCAAAAATGGGCAGTTTTTTGGGGCATATTCAGAACCGTTTTCTAAAATATTCTATAATTTCCGGTTTTTGAGATATTAGAGAAAAACTGTTTTTTTGTCATGTTAATAATGTGTCATATCTCCTTTATTGTTGTAAATGTCGAAAAGGTTTATTAACAATATTTTTAGATATTTCTATGTTAAGTATGATTACACTAAAAAAAAAAAATTGCGCTCGCCGTTAAAAAGTTATGACACAAAATTACCTTTTTTTAAATGGAAGCTATAGTTGGCTATGGCCTATTTAAATTCTTTATTTTCTTCTCATTTCAAATATATAATGGTTGATGTATTTATTTTCAATAATACGCAAGTTACAAAGATTTTCAATTTTTTTAAAGATGAAAAGCAAAAATTAGGCTGTGAAAACAAAAAAAATCAAGAAAAACAGAAAGTGATAGAATATATTTGACAACTGTTTTGAGTTTTTCCCAAAAAACTGCACATTTTTGGTAATTTAACCGTTTCTCTATCTTGCTTATTAAGCGAGATACCCATCCAATCCCATCAAATTTGGACCACCCTGTACAGTGTGTCCAGAATTCGAGGCTCACCATGGGTAACTTTAAACCGTAATAGATACAACACAAGATAAAATAATTCAATTATATCTTGATTTTTAGCTTTGTTTAGGCGTTCTTTTGTTTCTTATCAGCTAATAGGTGAAACCCGACGTTATTAATTCATAGCTTGCTTAATTGTTTTCATCAAAATCGTTTTTTAATATTAGAGTTGTCAAATTTCAAAATAAATATATCATATGGCACATCATTGAAAAGAGAAAAAAACAAGCTCTCGAATGACATTAAAATCAACTTTGGCTTGCATTTAAAAAAATGCAAGTTTATGCCGTTTCTCGTAAAATATGCAATATTAAAAACATTTATTGCCACCATTTTATAGTGATCAAAAATATCTACCACTTTTGTTTAGAACTTTTTTTGCTATATCTCGTAGCAATTGAGATAAATTAATGTAAAGATTTGGTTTTTCGTTAATATCAAATTAGCCTTGAATTTTTTTCTTCAAAAACAAAAGCATCGCTGTATTGCTCTATGAAGTAGGCAACTTTTGTCCCATTCGATTGACCTTGTATCCGTTACGGTTTAAAAGTTACCCATAGTGAGCCTCGAATTTTAGACACACTGTATTCTTAACACGTTCGCTGCTGTGGGTTTAAAAAAAAAAAAATTGATTTTCTCATTAATAAAAATTTATAAAAGACATATTTTGAAACAGTTTTCCACGCAAAAAACTGGTTTTATGCATAAAATTAACAGTGCAATACATGGGCAAAAGATTTAAAAGTACTATCTGGTGTTGTATAATTAAACTTTCTCTTGTGAGACGTTTTTTTGTGAAAAAAGCAAAACTTTTAAGTCAATTAAAGCAGCCTGTAGGCTAATGGACTGTTAAATTATTTTTAATTTGTCAGTATAATTAAACACTTAATTTTTTCCAGGAAGCAGAAGTCGATGAGGAATACGACGAAGAAGAAGAAATCGAAGAACACGCCGAAGAACTGTAAAAATCGAACGTCAACGTTACTTATATAAATACCAATTTTTTTACTTATTTATAAAAATATTGTTAATATGTTGTAATGAAAATAAAATAAATATTTAGTTTAAACATTAAAAACAAAAAAATTGTTTATTTACATCTGTTAGGCAAGGACGTGTTAATTAATATTTGTTGTTCATTTTAACAACAAAATTTACGAAAATTTGCCACCTTTGCTAAATATTGAATTTAGTTAAAAGTGTATCAACATATTTTCTATATTCTTGGGGCCTGCCATCTCGGTGCGCTAGAAACCTTGTCCAGGAGCGACACGGCCCTAATTTATCATTAAGTAAAACGTCTACTGGGTGTACAGGTTGGTCCAAATTCGATGGGATTGCATGGGCTTAATAGTTGAGATAGAGAAACGGTTAAATTACCAAAAATGTGCAGTTTTTTGGGACGAACTCCGAACAATTTTGAAATATATTCTATCATTTCCAGTTTTTCTTGTTTCTTTTTTGTTTTCACAGCCTACTTTTTGTTTTTCACTTTGAAAAAAATAAAAGAACCTCTGTAACTTGCGTATTATTGAAAATAAATACATCAACCCGTATATATTTGGAATGGGAAAAGATTAAGGAATTTAAATAGGTCATAGCCAACTACAGCTTCCATTAAAAAAAGGTAAGTTTGTGTCATAACTTTTTAATGGTGACCGTAAATAATTTTTTTTTTGTACTATCAAAATCTACACAAAGATGTCTAAAAATAATCTTCATAAACTTTTTCGGTATTTACAACAATAAGAGAGATATGACACATTATCAATATAACAAAAAAACAGTTTTTTTCTGATAACTCAAAAACCGGATATAATAGAATATTTTTGAAAACGGTTCTGAGTTAGTCTTAAAAAACTGCACATTTTTAGTAATTTAACTGTTTCTCTATCTTGACTATTAAGTGAGATACCCATGTAGTTCCATCGAATTTGGACCACCCTGTACTGAATTTGGGTCACTATGGAGATCTCGCTTAATATAAGATGAAAATTCGTTTCAATTAGCAAGAACTAATAAATAATTAAGCTCAATTTGTAGATATTCAATGTTTTGAAAAATCCACAGGTAACTAGATACAGACAAAAGATGAAATTTTGTAATTTTTTATCCTTTACTTTTAAAAATTAAAATCTGAACTTTTGCGCATCGTAATAAGCTTTCATGTCAAATAAATTGAAAGTACAAGTTTTATTTTTAAAGAAATCTTAGTTACGAAGATATAGTAGCATTCAACTTTTGATTATCTAATGTACGCCTTATCAGATGTTTTCTTGAATAGATAGCATTTGTTTTTCCTTATTTAGTGATTTATTACTTCTAAAAAATTTGATATATTTAAATACACCAAGGAAAAAGAGTAGCTCGATAAAAGTTCAAACAACACTAGCTTTTAGTGATTTTAGAACAATTCACAAGATTAAAGTTATTTAAGGAGTAAAAAAAAAACAAAGGAAAACGATCATTTATTTAATATTAGTTTTAAATTCAAACAACTTTTTTTAAAATTTTTAAAATACTTAAAATAAGGGCACTTTACTCTTGAATATTTCTTAAATCGTTAAAATCTAGTGTTATATGAATTCATATTGAACTTTTTTTAACTTAAGATTAGTTTCAGATCATGCACCGACTTTTCTCAAGAATAAAATTATTTGAGAAACCAATAATAAAAACTTTTCCTTGTTTGCTGCAGACTTTTTGGATGTTAAAATTACTACAAAAATAAAAATAGGAATTTTAACGGCAAATTTCATCTTTGGTCGTATTTTTTAATTCTAAAGAATCTTTCTCTATGAAACTCTTAAAATGAGGCCACTTTTCTCTTGTGAATATTTTTGAAATCTCTAAAACCTAGTATCGTATGAATTTTTATGAATTTTTTTTCATCTTAAAATTAGTTTTAGGTCATGCACCAACTTTTATCAAGAATAAAAGTTTCTGAGAAATTTTAAATAAAAAACGTTTCCATTTGTAGATACTTTTTGGATGACGCTGTACAGAAGATATATTGTAGCGTGAATAATGAATAACATATTTGTAAAAAGAAAAATTTGTCAAGTTTCTAAGAAAAAAATCAAAAACTCATGATTTTTTGAACTTAAATCAATGATTTTTGATTTTTTTAATTAAAATCAAATTTTGCCCAACACTGTTTTTAACCAATTAACGAAAACTAAGCAAATGTGGAAAGTTTGATTGGGCTCAAGCGACACTTCTATGGTTCTTACCTTTCATAAAATCCTCATATATCGCACAATTTTTTAGACACAATGTATTATTTTGCCTTCTTACAAATTAATTTTTAAAGTTTCAAAACAAACACACTTTTTTAATATGTAAAATATTACGACTGTATTTTTTAAAGAAATATTTAAACTTCCAGAGAAGTAGCAGTCATTTTATTTTTGTTTCAGTAAAAAAATAAAAATCTTCGCAATTTTTAAATAATGGCTTTATTTATAAAAATCTATAGGTTGGCCGTTTTGTACTACATAGATATACCATATTTATAACTAATACAGACTAATGTTAAACTAAATGGAGGAAAAATATTGTTCATAGCTTTTGGTATTTGTAAATAACAAACAGTATTCGTCGAAATATATATAATACCGGTAGTGCACATAGAAAACAGAATAACAATTATAAATTTAAATAAATTAAAAACTATTGCAATTTCTCTACTAAAAGCGCACAAAACTTTCAGTTTCCTAACATCCGCTTCAGGCCTTTTTAACGTAGCTTTAAACTTTGAATTACTGTGGGATAAAGGCATTTTTTTATATTGACAGCATTATACCTCAAGGGTAAACAATATTGACTTTTTTTACAATTAACGATTAAAAACTCATTAATTTTTTTATATATGACACAATATTGCTGTTACACCAAACAGAAGTGAAAGCTTTATGAATGTGATATATTTAAAACTTAGTGTGACCTAACAAATCAATAAATAACAATAACAAAATAAGATATTGCAATTATATGTCAAACATACAGAGCTAAGCAAATGTTCCAAAATAGCTTAAATAGATGCAAGTTTTTTAAAATCGGTCTTAGAAGTTTTTGGGCATATTTTTTGTTGTCTAACGAATTTATTACATTTGCCAATGTAACAATCAAACCAAATCTCGCTGAAACGTTTTGCAACAGAAATAAGAGAATAATTTACAGGGTGTTTCACTTTTCCATGGAACACTATTGTTATCTCCGTAAATAATGAAAACACAAGGTTGGTTAAGTGGGACAAAAGTTTCCTATTTGGGGGTGTATTTTAAACAAGATCTTGTTTTGTTTAAAAATTCCATGGCTTGCGTGATATAACGAAAAAACCGAAATCGATCAAAATTTTTAAACTTAAATATCTCGGCTATCGTTGCGAATACACAAAAACGCCAAAGGAAAAATGTTTTGTAGATTTGGTTTGCTATAAGATGGCGATAGTCAGATTTTTATTTATCAATTACCGTGCGAAATATTTGACAAAACCACTTTTTTTAAGAGACAGTCGTAGTAGGCGATTACTCAGATTTAAAGATTATTTTGTTCTCTTTACAATTATATACTATTTAATATGTCTATTTTCAAAAATAAGCGAAATGACCTAAAAAAATGCAAAATCTTAAGTTAAAAATCAAGGTTGCCATGGAAAAAAACAATAACCGACTTCAATTGTTTTATTTCGAGCCTTTGCTTGTCTATTATAATAATTGTCTTAACTGGAAATAATGTAAATATTTTAAATCCTTTTTTGCTAATGTCTTAGTAAGGGTATAAAATACATTCATATTATGACTATTAGTATGATTATTTTAATTTCACATTACATTTCTTTTAATATCACTGTTTAAAGAGTGACATAATAGACAAGCAAGGGCCGAAATAAAACAATTGAAGTCGGTTATTGTTTTTTCCATGGCAACCTCGATTTTTATATTAAGATTTTGTATTTTTTTAGATTATTTTGTTAATTTTTGAAAATAGACATATAAAATAATATATCATTGTAAAGAGAAAAAAATAATCTTGAAATCTAAGTCATCACCTAGTACGACTGCCATTTAAAAACTAGTTGTTTTGTCAAATATCTCGCACGGTAATTTATAAATAAAAATCTGACTATCGCCATCTTATAGCAAACAAAATCTACAAAACATTATTTCTTTGGCGTTTTTGTGTATTCACAACAATAGCCGGGATATTTAAGTATAAAAATTTTGATTGATTTCGGTTTTTTCGTTATATCAAGCAAGCCGTGGAATTTTTAAACAAAACAAGATCTTGTTTAAAATACACCCCCAAATGGCAACCTTTTGTCCCATTTAACCAACCTTGTATTTTCATTATTTACGGAGATAGAAATAGTGTCCCATGGAAAAGTTAAACACCCTGTATACTCTTAGATAACACTTCGGTATTGAAAAATGTAAATAGTAGTTTTAAGGCACTTTTATTGTAATTAATTAATAAATTACTACATGAACTTTTAGAAATATGCATTTTATTATGTACAACCAATGCAGCATTAAAATAAAAAATTAATAACTATAGTAAACCCAATTCCACAGGTACATAGGCGTGGCCACAGATCTGCGCGAATTGACGGTACCAGTGGCGTTGTTATGGGTAGAGAATTATTGAGCTATTCTACACTTCGACTAACACACGAACGATAATGGACGGCACTGAACAGTGGGAATCACCTCGTTGAACGTAATAGACTCGCCCGTTTATTTTTTGCGTTCTGCGCATTATGACGTATGTGTACCTGTGGAATCGGGTTTACTATAGTGAACAAGTCTATTAAGGTCTTATAAATGCTTGGTTTATATAATCGAGTCACCTGAAACAATAATACACTATTCAAATAGCATTCACTAAAAATTAATGAACTGTCTTATGCTTCCTTCTCAAGGTGTCTACAGTAGCCCAGCAACACTGTCTCATTTACCAAGTCAAAGTTTTTGCAGAAGGAGCATCATCATACAATCATCCATCTACAGTGGTCATGACCTGACCTTAAATAAAAGCAGTTATTTGGCAACAAGAAAGTTGAGTCACATCTACAATTGTCTGGCATCGTTAAATGACAGACCAGATGACATTGTTGTACAACTACTGTAGACATACTACCGTATCACTAACCCATGAGCAAAGAATCAATCTCAAAAAGGAAATGCACGAACACAAAAATGTGGAAATGGAAAACAGGAGGATGAAAGTATTAAACCGTTAAGGAAATGAGAGGACGTTTCAGAACGGAAAGCCTGATCAGCCAGCCAATGGTAATTTAAATGCACACCACATCAAGCACAAGTTAAGTTAGTTTAAATCTTTATTTTACCGACACCAGGTCTAATCATGCCGAACAGTTTTGATAAAAACTTACCACATCGTTTCGGAATAATAAAGAGAACTATCGAAAATTTTTCTGAGATCGACAGTTGTTTTGGCGAGTTGCGTTTTAAAATATATTTTCACGATCTTTTTATTTCTGCAAATAAACTTCAAAATATTAAACACAACGCTCATCGGAAAAAGCGAACAATCCTAACCTCTGATAGATAAGTTCTTTAAACTTGTGTAGCTTAGATGTGGACATCTGTGTTAAAGGACGAACCTTGCTTTCTAAAAGACGTTGCTTTAATCGAATATCTCGAGTCAACTGAAATCACTAAAAATGAAACATCCCTCTGCACGACCAACAATTAAAAGTGTATCAAGTCACACACCAAAAATATAAATCGAAACTTACACATTAAGTACTGCCGTTACAATACAATGTGAAGGTTCCATTGTGTGCCTATAAAACACATAAATGAATTACAGCATAAAAAACATTAAAAAAGAAGCAAAATATGTAACATAAAAACCTAGTTTTAACGTTTTAGCCTGCGCCGATTAAAATTAACAATTAATATTAGTGCTATTATTAAATCACATTTTGTAGCAATCACAGTGTTAACAATTTGGTTAGAATTAATAAATTAACAAAAAACAAAAAGACTAATCAATTTTCTGTACTGTCCATTCTATCTTGAGCAAATTTTTCCTGAAAAATTAATATAGATTAATAGGAGTAATATAATAGTTATAAACTTAACAAAAAATCTGTAAATAAAAGCTTAAACAAGTAACAAGGACGTGTTCCAACAATACTCGATTTTAATTATTAAAATAACACAATAAGTAGTTAAAATGTTCTCTATAGTAATATACAGTGTGTCCAAAAGGTATGGAATATGCTATACAGTAATACAGTGTGGCTGATTTTTCATTGTCCAGTTTATATTTGCTGAAATATTAAAGATACCAAAAAAAGTTAAATAAAAAACTTATTAAACAAAAGCTGGTCTACAAAATGGTGCTAAAAATTTTGTTCCATAGCCTACCTATTTTTCAAAGAAATATCCAACTTTTGCTTTTTAAATAGAACACCCTGTATATTTTCACAGAATCACGTTCTAAATCAATTCCTCTTCACAATGATATAAGTACTATTTTGCTTTTAAATTATGCTCAATATTTCAAAAAAAAAGAGAATTATTATAGTCGGCTGTGATATTGTTTTGTTTATTGCAAATACCTGTCAAACTTGTTTACATTAGCAAACACTTGTCAAATCGGACAGAAATAAGTGTAATTATAATTAAGAAAAATTGACTATACAAATAATGAAAAAGTTGATATGCTGTGCTGTTTCCATAGATCAAATAATAAACGTGAGGCTGCTGTGTTATATCAAAATTTATATCCTAACAGAAGACAGCCTCATGTAAATACGTTTCAAAATTTAGAAAAAACTCTACGGTCCACCGGTAAATTTTCAAAGCGTATAAATAACGCCGCTCAAAACAGAAGAGGAAACGATGACGTTATTCTGGCTTACTTTAGAGCTAATCCTAGAATGTCTACAAGACAAGCTGCTGTTGAATTGAATGTTACAAGGTACAAAATTCAAAAGGTTTTAAAGCTGCACAAACTAAAGCCTTATAAGTTACGTTTGGTGCAAACATTACACCCTAATGATCCAAATAACAGGGTAGTGTTTTGTGAATGGCTACTGAATGTTGGAAGACAATATCTTAGTAACATAATTTGGCAGACGAATCCAATTTCCATAGAAATGGAATTTTTAATCACCTGAAATGGTTGGGAATGTTATTAACGGATTTGAAAACCGAGTTAATCATTGCCAAGCTGTAAATGGTTCACAGTTTGAACACTTATTGTAGATTTCGTCAAAAAATTTTAGTTCTTATGATGTTTTTGTTAGAAATAAATACTAAACAATTAAAATAATTTCTGAGTATTTTTTGCGTTTTTTTAAAAAAGTTGCTTAAGTAAGGGTACTAAAGTTTTGCCTCATTGAAAAGAGAAAAAAATTCTCTATCAAATGAGTATAATATAGGGGCATCTCGTCATTTAAAAAAATTCAATTGTTTTTCATTGCGCTTTTGTTATTCGAAAAAAAAAAAAATTTGTCTTATGGTGGAAAACTAAGTACCAAACAACTTTCATTTAAAACATATTTCCCTAAAGTGGATATTTACTGAGATATATAGCATATTCCATACCTTTTGGACACGCACTGTATATTACTTGTGTAAAATTTCATTTGCCTAAAATCAAAATTAAAGAAAAAAAAAAAGAGGGTAAGCCCGATTTCAGTTACACCCGGTATATTATTGAAACAAAATACTACCAAATGATTGATGTTATGGATGAAGGAAACAATTGCAAATGTAAGGTTTGTATATAACGAAATAAGTCTGTTCATGGTAGCACATAAAGCTATTTTGGACGTATAGATTTTTTCTTCTTTTGGCCGCTGCTGGTATAAAGCGACATTTCCATATTTTTTAAGTGAATGTATGTATATCTATCTATTCATCACACAGATATAATTAGTACATAGACATATTAAGAAGTAAAAACCTATGAGATCTATTTTTACAACTAATGGTGTGTGACTCCAAAAAAAAATTATTAAAACAAGGGGAACAACTTACCGAACTATCTAAGCCTAAGGAATGGTCAGTCTCTTCCAATGGTCCCTAAAAAGATTAAAATCGTTGTTACAAAAATAATTATCACATTCGTTTTTAATCATCACTTAAATAAACATAAAAATTTTGGCAAACTGAAATCAGGCATAATAAAATTCAATTTATGCAGGTCAGGACTCACTTAATGAAAAATTTAATTTTTGTCCAAAAATTATTTGAGGTTATAAAAATTAACTAAAATAGTGCACTTGGATTCAAAATTGCTTCCCCTTCCAAAATTGTAAAAATATGCAGGATGTTCCATTTAAAATAACAAAGTTGGGGTAAATTCCTGCGAAACCGGAGGTGATACAAAAGTGTACATAATGTTAAAAAAAAAAAAAAAACCACAATAATGAAATAAGGTTTTTCTGCAATCGTCACTAAACTAGCTCAATAAGTAACCAAAAGCGGCTGTAATAATCATTTTCACTGCCTAGGCAGTAAAAAAGTAAAATACGCTACGCTCATTGGTTGAATTTAGTAAAAGCGTGCTTTTGTTCAATACTTATTTGACAGGAGAATGAGGATCTGACAGATGAAGTAAAACTTTATGAATTTGCTTGATTTTTCGCTATTTCTTTGACGATTGCAGAAAAAATTTAATATGCACCTCGGCAGTAAGTAGGGTGACCAGAATTCGCTATGCCCAAAGTAGGACACTTTGTTTCAAAATAACTAAAGATTAAAGATCATAACCAAGATATCATTAAAATGACAATATACAGGGTGATTCAGTTTGACTGTCACGCCCCTATAACTTTGTTATTTTAAGAGGAGACCCCTATAAACCTTGTATTTTTGTAAATCGAGGAAAATTCTCAATCGAAAGATGTTCAAATGTTTTTTCTACGATGAAATATGTCAGACTGGCGATTGTCAACTTTTTTTTAATGAAAAACATGGTATACTTGTATGTATTGATTCTGACAGAGAATTAAATTCTAAATCCGATAGTGCATTAAAAAAATAACCATACATAGGAAAATTTTTGAGAAAAATAAGTTTGGAAGTTATTTATTATTTTTCACAAAATCGTGTTTAACTAAACAAAACACGATCGCTGTAGTAATTGACATTTTATAACTTGTCTAATTGTGTTTTATTATTTTTCAACAGCATAAAATTGGAACGCCTTAAATACCTACACACTCACAGAAGCAAATTGGCAGAAGGTCCATTTTCAATTAAATGCTCAACAAAAGAACGATTTTTCGTCGAAAAATAATAAAACTGTCAATTACTACAGCGATTGTGTTTTGTTAAGTTAAATACGATTTTGTAAAAAATAGTAAATAACTTTAAAACTTATTTTTCTCAAAAAGTTTCCTTAGTATGCTTATTTTTTTAATGTACTATCGAATTTAGAATTTAATTCTGTATCAGTTAATAAAAAAAAGTATACAATGATTTGTTAAAAAAAATTGACAATCGCCAGTCTGACATATTTCATGGTAGAAAAAACGTATGTACGTCATTTGGTAAAATATAAGGTTTATAGGGGGTTTCCTCTTAAAGTAACAAAGTATGCTAAACTTAATCTGTAATTAAAGATTTTTTAAATCAACAGTAAGTAATAATAATAAAAAAAGGTAATACAGAAGAATAGACAGTTAAAATTTGATAAAACATTTGATATTTTGCATTGCAATTTTTATTGAATGAAATGAGTTTTATATTTTTATTTTTATTGGAAAAATACAGGGTGTCCCCATTATACACGGCAAAAAAGTAGGTGCATATTTCTGAGTGAAAATGATGACCATTTGTCAAATATTTTGTTATCCGAAAATGCTTCCTTTCAAAGTTAAAGACCTCCAAAGTTGCAAGAAAAATAATTCAAAAAATCGATTACGTCCTAGCCGTTTAAGCTAGAGCTATCAAACTTGGCCGAAATGTTTGGGTGTTTCCCATTGACTTTGTGGGATAATTAGAAAGAAAACACGTAATTGGAAGTATGATTTATAGTCAGGTCATCCGCTTACCATCTTCAGAATTTTTTTCTATGGAATAAAATTGAAAATGTCATTCGTACATAAGAAAGTACGACTTAAGAGGAAAAAATTCGTCCCTCTTTGTTTTTTGCTGTAAACGTAGCCGTTTTCGAGAAAATTAGTGCTAAAGATGCATCGACAAACTCTGTTTATACACCTCAAATATTTTTTTTTACTAAACTCAGTTGGCTAATGTCATGCTTGACTTAAGGCTTGTTCACAACCTAACCTTTTTTAAAAATGTCAGACACAAACTTGTATACTCTAAACGAATTAGCCGACATTCACTTAGTTTATTATGAACAAGCCTTAAGTCAAGCATGACATTAGCCAACTAAGTTTAGTAAAAAAAAATATTTGAGGTGTATAAACAGAGTTTGTCGATGCATCTTTAGCACTAATTTTCTCGAAAACGGCTACGTTTACAGCAAAAAACAAAGAGGGACGAATTTTTTCCTCTTAAGTCGTACTTTCTTATGGACGAATGACATTTTCTATTTTATTCCATAGAAAAAAATTCTGAAGATGGTAAGCGGATGACCTGACTATAAATCATACTTCCAATTACGTGTTTTCTTTCTAATTATCCCACAAAGTCAATGGGAAACACCCAAACATTTCGGCCAAGTTTGATAGCTCTAGCTTAAACGGCTAGGACGTAATCGATTTTTTGAATTTTTTTTCTTGCAACTTTGGAGGTCTCTAACTTTGAAAGGAAGCATTTTCGGATAACAAAATATTTGACAAATGGTCATCATTTTCACTCAGGAATATGCACATACTTTTTTGCCGTGTATAATGGGGACACCCTGTATAAAGTAGGACATTTATGCTTTTTCTCTTGGGGAGGTAGGACAGAGGACAAAAGGTTTAGTTGTAGGACATGTCCTCCCAAAGTAGGACGGTTGGTCACCCTAAGTAAAGTTCCTTTTTTAAAAAGTCGAACTTAACTGCCTTGGTACATAAATAACTATTTATTAATTTTTTTAAACATTTTGGTAACTTTTCAACTTTTACTACTTACAAAATATGAATTTCTTGTAGTGAAAATTACTACAATACTAAGTAAATAGGTTAGTAACATATTTATTAGTCATCAATAATTTATGAAAAGAATTTAGTTCAACAGATAAACATCACATTGTCGCTTTAGTTATATTTATTATTTTATAAGAAATGATTACCAATTATGTTCAGAACAAAAATGTCGGGACATTATTAATCGATTTTTTTTTTCAAATGAATTTTTAGCATTGAACAATTACTCACATTTGTTAAATTACTAAAAATTTCTGCTTCCTCCTCAGGTGATAGGGTTCTTACGTCGAGGATTTGAAACCCCATGCTCTGTACATTATCGTCAGTTTGTTTATCTGATTCGTCGTCCTCGATGTTAATCAACTCGTTTTCATCCTAAAATATTTTACAACTAAATATGAGGAAAGGATAAACTCACAACCATTACTTCTGCAGGAATGCTATTCGTTTTTGGTTATTTTTAAATTTAAATATTAGCGGTAGAAGTAAAAGCAGAGATAATACGTATTAATTTATTTTAATACGGACCATCGGACTCTTACCTCACACAGTGCTATCAGACTTAAAAGAAAAGGGTATAAGAGATTGGAAGACCAAAGTCAAAAAAAAAAAAGAACGGAAGAAAACCACAGAGCCGTGGGTCTAAACGGCCTGTAAAAGAAGCTATCTAAATATATAAAAAGCTAGCACAAGACAGAAAAACATGGAAAAAAGTCAGCACAACACAACCCAATAGTCCTACACCTAACGGTAGGACTCGTGACTAAATAAAATAACTTAAAAAAAAATAATGATTTTAACACCAATTTAAAGATTCTTAATCTAACAACAAATGGGGCCCCATTGGACTTCAATAAGCCCTAGGCCCCGAAAAACCTAGATCCGCCCCTGCTCTTGAGTGAAAGTTGTTTAACTCATTCGCCATTTTCAGGGGAAAAGGGGAAACCCAAAAGTTAAAGAGAAAATATCCTTGGCAACTTGTACCGCATAAGTTTTGAAAGGTTTTACACCTTGTTTTTTTTTTGTTTTCACAGCCTACTATGATCTTCTTTAAAAAAAAAACTAACAAACCTTCGTAACTTGCGTATTATTAAAAATAACTACAATAACCCTTATATATTTGGAATAAGAAAAAAATAAGGAATTTAAATAGGGCATAGCCAACTATCGTTCCCATTTAAAAAAAGGTAAGTTTGTGTCATAACTTTTTAAAGGCGAGCGTAATTTTTTTTTTTGTATAATCAAATTAAACATAAAAATATCTAAAAATAATCTTCATAAATATTTTCGATATTTACAACAATAACAGAGATATGACACATTTTTAATATGACAAAAAAACCCTTTTTATTCAATAACTCAAAAACCGGAAATGATAGAATATTTTTGAAAACGGTTCTGAGTTTGTCTCAAAAAACTGCACATTTTTGGTAATTTAACCGTTTCTCTATCTTAAATATTAACCGAGATACCCATGCAATCCCATCGAATTTGGACCACCCTGTACAGGGTGGCCTATTTTCGATGCCCCTACAGGGAGAGTATCTCGGTTATTATCAGAGATAGAAAAAAACTTATAACTTAGTCACGATTTCTGTTTTGAGAGGAATTCATTGCCATAAACAGATTTTCGATAGCTTTTTTAATTTTCGAAATATAGCCAAAAACCGATTTTTGGCAATTTTCAAAAATGTTAAATATCTCGCTTAAACGAAAAGATAGAGAAAAACTCTAAGGACATTTTTTGCATGGTTTTTTGTCCTTAATAAGATAGCGATAGTCAATTTTTTTTACTCATAAATATCGATATATTACACCTAACTTTATTATTTTAAATAGCAACCATAAGCAAATTATATATTTTTGAAAAGCGCAAAAAGTAAGCTTTCGATTTATGTCAAAGCCAACTATGGTTGCCATTTAAAATAAGAAAGTTAGGTGTAATATTCGACATTTATGTGAGTTAAAAAAAATTGAATGTCGCTACCTTATTAAGGACAAAAAACCATGCAAAAAACGTCTTTAAAGTTTTTCTCTATCTTTTTGTTTAAACGAGATATTTAACATTTTTGAAAATTGCCAAAAATCGGTTTTTGGCTATATTTCGAAAATTAAAAAAGATATCAAAAATCTGTTTATGGCAATGAACTCTTCTCGAAAAAAGAAATCGAGACTATGTACTTAGTTTTTTTCTATCTCTGTTTATAACTGAGATACCCTGTATTATGGGCATCGAAAATAGGCCACCCTGTACATAGCCTATGTGGCTGCTACCAGTAATGACTAGCGATATTATAAATTAAATAGCTGTATTTACCTGTTCTGATTTAATCAGTTCAATCTCATCATTCTCATCTATGACGATAGTCTCAGTATCGTCAGTTAAAGCAATTACTACGTTGAGAGGCTCAAACCATATGTCCTCTATAATTCTCTCTTGTTTGGCAACTTTGGCCGCAGGTACCTCATTAGTTGGGAATTTCGTTGTAGATTTTTTAGCGACTGCATGTGACCGATTACATTTACTTACATTAAGGTTTACAGCAGACAACGTGGTTGACTTTTTAGCAACCGGATATGACCGTTTACGTCGAACTATATTAGGGTTTACATCGAATGGCAACCTTGAGGTTGACTTCTTCGCAACTTGTTTCGTTTGTACATTATCATGAGGAACCCGGTCAATATCGGCGTCTTTAACATCTTCTTTTACCACAAAAAGGAATTTAATTGGGTCGGTTTCTAGCACATCAACATCGTTATCTGAATCTGTAACATTGATTTCTTCCGAACACGAACTATCAGTGTCATTTATGTCCAATATGTCGGGAGCACATGATGTAGAAGGCGTAGCACTAGTGCTTGCATTTTCTGTCCTAAATAAATCACAGTTCGGACATACAAATGTTTTTTGATTTAAATTGCAGTGTTTGTGAATGCCCGATGAACCACACATGCTACATAATATAATCTTCCATTTTCCTCTGGCACTAGAAAATTTTGCACCTTTCGGACACATGCAATCTTGTTGATCGCAAGCATCATACACGTAGTGTAATTCGCTATAAGCATTGTTCACTAGTTCCCATGAAGCATCTTGCTCGGGGACGAAAACACCCCTTTTTTTAATACAGTTCAAAAATGTCGTTTTATCACAGCATGCAGGACACTTGGTAAAATATCCTGCATTCGATGCCAATTTCTGTAAAGAAATTTATAAAAATGACTAAAAGTGTTATCATAAAGTATTTCATTGTATGTACAGGGGTGGCCTATTTTTGATGCCCATACAGGGTATCTCGGTTATTATAAGAGATAGAAAAAAACCAAGTCCGTAGTCTCGACTTCTTTTTTCGAGAGGAATTCATTGCCGTAAACAGATGTTTGACATCTTTTTTAATTTTCGAAATATAGCCAAAAACCGAGTTTTGGCACTTTTCAAAAATGTTAAATATCTCGCTTAAAGAAAAGATAGAGAAAAACTTTAAGGACATTTTTGGCATGGTTTTTTGTCCTTAATAAATTATATATTTATGAAAAGTGCAAAAAATAAGCTTTCAATTTATGTCAAAGCCAACTATGGTTGCCATTTAAAGTAAGAAAGTTAGGTGTAATATAACAATCATTGTATGAGCAAAAACAAATTGAACATCTTATTAAGGACAAAAAACCATGCAAGAAGTGCCTATAAAGTTTTTTCTATCTTTTTGTTTAAGCGAGATATTTAACATTTACGATATCTTTTTTAATACTCGAAATAACATTTTCGGATAACAAAATATTTGACAAATGGTCATCATTTTCACTCAGGAATATGCACCTAGTTTTTGGCGGTGTATAATTGGGACACCCTGTATATCTAACACCATTTTTGGCACTTTTCAAAAATGTTAAATATCTCGCTTAAAAGAAAAGATAGAGAAAAACTTTAAGAACATTTTTTAAATGGATTTTTGTCCTTAATAAGATAGCGATGTTCAATTTTTTTTTACTCACACAAATATTGATACATTACACCTAACTTTCTTATTTTAAATGGCAACCATAGTTGGCTTTGACATAAATCAAAAGCTTATTTTTTGCGCTTTTCAAAAATATATAATTTGCTTATGGTTGCCATTTAATACAAGAAAGTTAGGTGTAATAAATCAATATTCGTATGAGTAAAAAAAAATTGAACATCACTATCTTATTGAGGACAGAAAACCATGCCAAAAACGTCTTAAAAGTTTTTCTCTATCTTTTCTTTTAAGCGAGATATTTAACATTTTTGAAAAGTGCCAAAACTCGGTTTTTGACTATATTTCGAAAATTAAAAAAGATTTCAAAAATCTGTTTACGGCAATGATATCCTCTCGAAAAAAGAAATCGAGACTACGTACTAAGTTTTTTTCTATCTCTGATAATAGCCGAGATACCCTGTATGGGCATCGAAAAAAGACCACCCTGTAAATGTTGGGAATATCTCAAATTTGTAACTCGACTGAGGGACCTCGCTCAAGAGCTATGATATTGATTATATTGAGCAACGCTACACAATTTTATGTCAAAAAACTGTCAGTCGACTCAAATCAAAAGTTATTAAGCCTTTCGCCACAGTTAATGCCGGCCACAGAGCTGTACCATTGTACGCACAGCTCTGTTGCGGTACACTCTTGAGTAAGGTGTTTTTTTCCCAAATGATAACACATATGAAAATTAATTTCAACAATATTATTTTCTCTACAAAGTCAAAACACTGATTTGTTTTCAAATGATTGTGAATTGTATTAACTGAAAGGCTGGGTTTAACTGCAAACAGTTTACATCAGGGAAAAAAATTATATACAGGGTGTCTCAGATTACATTTCCAGCATAACAGACACAGGTCTGTTTTTTCCTTAGCATGAGAGGAGCCACAATCAATTTTTAAAAGTACAAAATTCCTTGTACTTCAGATGTTATAGCAAAAAATATGAAAATGTTAAATTTCTTTTTTCCCTCACAACTTTTTTGTCCTAATCATTAGAACGATTTTATTTGTACTTTCGTGAGGTACTTTTTAATGGAGAATGTAACTGTTATTTTAGATTTTTTTTACACCTACCATTTTCGAGATATTACCCCTAATTTCATTTTTTCTTATGGGAGGCGAAGTTGGCTATGGAATAGTTAAATGTGCTTTTTTCTCTCTTTTAAATAAGATATTACTTGCTATACCTATTTTTATAAACAAGTCACAAAATGAAGAATAATCGTATTTTACTAATCACTTATCAAGCTATCTATGAAGATAAAAACAAAAAACAGCGAATTAAATGTCAAATAACAGTTACTATTTGTCTGCGGTATCATTTATTCGAATTTCATATTATTGTTGTGTAATTCAATAGTCTTCGTAGTAATTGTTATAATAATGGCTACATTTAAAAATAGCAAGAACTTGACCTATTCAGATGCAACATTCTTTACCATAAAAACTGTGTAGAAGTTGAGCGAATATACTTAGAGATATATAACGAGAAAAGGCAACGAAGGGTGCGCAATTACGGAAATTTGAAAATAAATTTAAAAGAATATGGTTTTTTTGAAAAACCAACTGAAAATCCAAAACAAATCAATAAAATAAGTAGAATTATCTACTTTAAACAGTTTCTATTGCAAAGAATGTAGCATTTCAACATTTAACATTTTAAATTAATTGTAAATGTGCCCATAATTATATAATAACAAATTTGCTACAAAGACTATCGAATTACACAAAAATACTATAAAATTCTAATAAATGATACCACACAAATAGTAACTATCATTTGACATTTAAGTAGTTATTTTTTGTTTTTATTTTCATAGATGGCTTGATAAGTGATTAGTAAAATACGATTATTCTTCATTTTGTGACTTATTTATTAAAAATAGATACAGCAATTAATATCTCATTCAAAGCAAGAAAAAAAAGCACATTTAAGTATTCCATAGCCAACTTCGTGGCCCATAAGAAAAAATGAAATTAGGGGTAATATCTCGAAAATGGTAGGTGTTAAAAAATATCAAAAATAAGTTACATTCTCCATTAAAAAGTACCTTAAGAAAGTACAAATAAAATTGTTCTAATGATTAAGACAAAAAAGTTATGAGAGAAAAAAGAAATTCAACATTTTCATATTTTTTGCTATAACGTCTGAAGTACGAGGAATTTTGTGCTTTTAAAAATTGATTGTGGCTCCTGTTATACTAAGGAATAATTCATCTAATTAAACCAAACCTGTATCTCTTATAAGCGAGATTCCCATGCTGGAAATGTAATCTGGGACACCCTGTATACTACATATAACTTCATACCTTTACGCAAGTAATATGCATGAGTTTGTCGGCCTTACAGCATTGGGCTAATAGTACGTCAGCTTCCGTTTCTTGTACTGTAAAGTTTTGTAGGCAAATAATGCACATTAAATTTTGTAAATTATATCTCATTTCCACAGGCAATGGAAATTTTCTTTGGTGCCTACTGCAGAAAGTACGATAAGCTCCGTAAAATTCGGGAACCACTTTATTACTTAAACCGCATGGCAGATGAAACATTTTATTGCATCTCGGATAATGACATTTCACTGAAGCTCCGGATTTTTTGCAATATTGGCACAAAGTGTTCTTGTATCGCTCTACCTCACTGGCAATATCACTATTCAAGAATCCAAGGATCCCTTGATTATCACCACCACTTTGGGTAATTGTACTGCTCAACAACTACAAAATTACAATTATTACTATAATTAAATTATGAAGTCTAATAATACTATAATTATTATGCATATTTAAAATGGAAATAAAAATAAAAACATGTTTTGTTACGATTTCCTGATATAGGAAATAAATATCTTTTTAAACATGCTATTCGGAGAAATTACTCTTAGTACCTGGGAACTATACACACGGGTGCAACATTATCTAGCCACCTCACATACTGTGGATGACTTTGTTTTAACACCCTAAACTAAGGGAAAAAAAAAAGAATTTTCAACTATTTGGTTTCATTTTAAAGGCAATGAAATAACCTTCTCAATGATACATGTTCAATTTTTTAATTATCAGTAGCACCTTGAAAAAATGTCTTCAAATTCAAATTTGCGAGGTTGCTTGATATTTTTGCACCCCAATGTAGTTCCATTATCTCCAAGCCAGCTTGCTACTAGTACGTCAAGATGGGGAGCGAGTCAATTCCACTACCACTCGGCAGAACCTCTACAGACAGAGCCGTAGCAATGTTTTTGGCGCCCTTAGCGAATACCTGAAATGGCACAAAGGGTGCCTGATATTTTTAGTTTTATAGTCCAGAGCGCATACATGTTTTCGAGGTGTGAGGGGCGCTTGATGCGTCCTTGCCCCACTGCCAATGCATTGCTACGGCTTTGACTATGGAACAAACTTTAATTATAAAAAAATCAGTTGAACTTACTACACAGAAATAATGAGCCTTTAGAGTCTTGGTAAACATCATTTTACCCAAATTTATATCGTCAACTATCGACTGCTTACAAAGTACACAGGTATTGCATGTGATCGACGTTTTTGGCATCTTCCTGCAAAGAGGTTTACAAAATAAATTCACATGATAAGTTTATAGTTGTTGATCATACTTTTATGCGGTATAGGTTAAAGTGTACTGTACTGTTTTATTATGTTAATAAACGAGGCAGATAGACTTAATGATTCTTGATAATACCAAAAGTGTCATACCTTGTTTGACAATAATACTTTAACACACTCTTAATAACAAAAACACAAACAAAATAACTTTAACCGTCAACAACAACTCCTATGCCATGGCAACTACCACCATTTAGCAACTACTTGCCGCTTGCCGCCCATTATTGAACATGAAGTTGGTGTTTAAAGTTCACTTTACACGCTTTTAGCAGTTTAGCCATGCTAAGAGCTTGGTCCAATTTTACACATGATATGAAATAGTTGCTTTCGTTCTCAACAGAGGTACTTAACGTTTTACAAATTTGGTATGTATGTATTTTCAACCTTTAATTATTTTTATCGATAACACGCATGGCTTAATATACTTGGACAGTAGGAGTTTATATGTAAAGTAGAGCAAGATTGAAAAACAATCGACATATTTTTTAAATCTTTGTTCGTGAATAGGGAATGTACAATTTAATACTGTCCGTCATGCAGAACCGGTCCTAGGGTTTGCGGGGCCGTGTGCGAAAACAAATGCGAGGCCGGATATTTTGATAAAGGGCCGAGTTAAAGTAAAATGTTATCAAAAAACTGAAAAAACAGGCTGGTGATCTAAAAAAAAGCACCCTAGACGGCTAGCGCGGGGCCGGTCTATCCGCGGGGCCGTGTGCGGTGCACACCCTGCCCCCCTCTAGGGCCGGCCCTGCCGTCATGGTTCATTTATATTTAAAAATATTTAAATAATTTTTGTATACTTATACAAATTAAGTCTTAAAAAAAAACATTGAGGTGTTTTATGTCTAAAACTAACATTACTCGAGTTATTGCTGTTTTAGTCATAATTTAAATGTAAACATAATACAGATAGAACCTAAATAGTAGTTGTACTGTCAAAAAATATTCAGATAATACTTTCAATTTTAATTTCACTTTTAGGCTGTACATTTTCGTTACGTTAATACGTTAATTTAAAAAAATATTGCTTTTAATCAAAGAAGACAAAAATAGTTTTATTTAAACCGGTGCTGGAATTTTTTTTTTATTTGTTAAAATATTTTAAAGTGAAGATTTACAATTTATCAATATCATCTATCTAATGTCCCTCAGGATTATTTGTTTAAATATAAGAGCAGTAAAAAATTAACATATTTGTGTGGTTAAGCTTATGCTGATTAAAATTTAAGGTGGTTTTCAACAGTTTTTTTTCCCCATATTAAAGCAGTGGTTCTTAAACTATGAATCGCGATCCAAATGTGGGCCCCGTGAAATAAAATTTTGGTTCGCAACAAATATTGAATTTGATTTTATTTACAAAAATATATAACTGTTTTTGAATTTGTTTTTTCCCATATAAATATGACATTGAGAAAGGTTATGGATTGTTAATATTATAATTTTGAAGTAATAAAATTTTGTTCGGTTGCAACAGTTTGGTGAACTGAGAGTGGGTGGCGAAGAAAAAAGTTTAAGAACCACTGTAAATTATATTTATCTATAAATTATCATTTAAATAGCAATAACTCAAAAAACATTACTTTTAGATATAAAACACTTTGAATGTTTTTTAAAGAAAATTAAATTATCTACACAAAAATGTAAAAAAGACAGGATGTTCTATTTAAAAACTGACTTATTCGTGCTTTACATTCAGCTAGATGAACCGGATAAAGCAAACACCCTGTGTTTCATTTTGAAAGTTAAACTATTCAGAAGGCACTACAAGAATATTGTTAACGAAACCTCTAAAATATTTTTACTGGCGTTTTTAAATCGTTAAATATTAATACGTATTTTGTTAAAGATTTGTTTCCGTCAACATTTGCTAAAAAGAAAACGCAAATAAATAAACAACGGTTAATTTTAGATACAAAAAAATAACATTTTTGAAGAAAAAAAGTGAAAAATATACAGGGTGTAATATTTAAATTAAAGAAGTACACAATATTCACAGAAATCGACACAAAAAAGTGGAGGGGAGATAAAATGCGCTACAGGCGATTTTTTAAAATTTTAGATATTCAAACGTGTTTTAATGCAATGTTAGATAATGTAGAGTACTTTACCATCATTCAAAATTACAGTTTTACGGCAGAACCTTTTCTGATTTGTATTTTTTTAATCCGATCGCCCCCACCCCCACGAAATTATATTTAATAAGGGTAAAAACCTTCAGTAGGCAATGGTTTCCACTTAGGTAAAGGAACACATTCATAATTATTTAGCAAAATTACAGAAAAGTAATAATATACTTAAATATAAACATAAAATTCACATAAATTCTAAAAAAAATCACCAAATTTCAGCCTAAAATTAAAAAAAAAACAAAAAAAAAAAAAAAAAAAAAACGAAAAGACGTCAGTTTATGCTATAAATTTATATTTTTGTTGCTTGTTCGATAGCTCAAAAGTGCTCATGAACAAAAAGCGTACATTACTATGAATTTCTTCAAAGGAACTTCGCCTTGCCTAGACACGACCACAAATATAACATAAATGATGAAGGTTTTTATAAACCTGTCAAATTGCACTAATTATCACCCACTTAGGCCAGTCGCGTACGACCAATATTTTTATCACGTGCCTAAAAACCTCCCAAAAATAATTTTTTACATACAAGTAATTAAAAACCGTCAGTCTGTTTCTGGTGCCTTGAAATTTGAAAGTTCTTTCACCACTGTTCAAAACTTTTTTACATCTCCATTTAAAAATAATTAGACGAATGTTATTGCTATGCGACGATTGGTTAATATAGAAAAGAATTTATACCTCAAACCAAATGAAAAATCCCTGTTATAGTAGAGTTTAAAACTGCATGGAATTTAATGCCTAAAATAAATGTTTCATAATTTTATTGAATGGTTGGTACCCTATCATACATTTTATTACTTGGAATTTCTGTCGTCACAAGGGGGCGGGTTTTCGATGTAGCCAGGTCGACTAGCCGGTTTTATCTTCTAACTTCGATAATAATTCCTTTTTTTAAATGAATTTTTATGAATTTAATAGCGCCAGTGCCGGTACTGATTATTATATCTACTGATCCTTTATTACCCCGCGATTTTCATTTTTACCCCATTTGGGTAGACTAGACTGCCGCCCGAAAAAAAATGCAGTCCGCGCGGACCGCCCCCCCCCCCCAGCTACGCCACTGGTTTTCATTGAACGATCATAGTATCACGTACTACTATGAAGCAAGAATCTATCGTAATTCCTTCGCGAGTAAAAACAGTACGATAGTAATGTCACATCAAACCAAAGTCAAGGTAAATAGTAATAAATATTCTATTCATATCTAAAAGTTAACACTCTTTTAACAACAATAACTAAATTACAAAAATTTTGTGGCAAATTTCAACTTTAACTCCGATAATGAACAAATGACAATTTATTGCAATTACATGTACAGTTACATGCAATGCACAATGTTATTCGTAATTTACAGGCAGGGCCGGTCTGGCGGAAAGTGAACGCGTGCCACGCACGCAGGCGGCCAATTTAGGGCGTACACGTTAAATATAACTGATTTAAAATTATTTGAGGACCTCTTTTTTTAGTCACCAGGATATGGTAAGTCTGATTGCGACGCGGCGAAAAGTGGGTTTTGACACATGGGCGGCCAAGTGCCCAGGACCGGCACTGTTAACAAGTTTTATGTTTTAATGCAAAGAATCGGAGAAGTAAGTAACTAAGTGTGTTTTTATATATATATAAAGTGTAGGTTTTACGAGAAAAAAAAAATTAAAAAAAGTTTCCAAATAAACCAAGCCCTTAAAGAATATTTTTTAAAGTGCAAAAGTTTGAGCGTCCAAAAAGTTCTGATAAAAAAACCAACAGGGGTCGCACTTTTTAGCCCCCTGTGAAGGTGAAAGATGATTGAAAATAATACTATGGGAAACCTTTGAATAAATATAAACCATCTACCAAATATCATTCTCCTACATTTATCCAAATTTGAGAAATAAAATAAAAACCTAATTTTTCCGCTCCCCTTTAGGGAGGTGTAACTCCGGAAGAAGACGCCTAAGGAACAAATTTAATATAAAAGACCCCTCTTAATTTTTGATAAGGAATCACCTCTCGAAGTTTTTCGCAATAATTAAGAAACACCCTGTATATTGTAAGATTTAAACTGTTTATTGTAAATAGTGCTTTTTTATGTTTAATAAAACAGTAACTCGTTAAATGTCATTGGTTTTTCATATTTTACAGCATCGGGTCATTATGACCCGAAGGACCACAAGTGTAGTGTAACGTAGGGAAACAGCAGAGTTAAAATAAAATCTTAAAAAATATTAATCGTGTTTATAGCGAACGAAATCGCGCGTAAAAAGCTAAAATTTTAAATACACAAACGATATTCTATTGCACATATGCTAATGTTGATGCTTTTAATTACGTTTTTGGCATAATAAGCCAAGCTAAGACCCCATCAACCGCACTTTACAAAGTAAAATTACTTTCATATCTTTATGTTTGACTGGATATAGTAGTAGATTAGTTTATTCCATTGTTATTTAATATTGATTTGTTCTAGATCTTGTTGTATAAGTGTTTACTTAATAATACTTCAAAAATTTATCATGACACAGTTTTTAACCTAGTTTTAACAAAAGTAAATGTGGTTACCTTACAACACAGTTAACACACTTGAAATTTTTGTTCTAGAACTTTTGAAAACTCACTGTGCCTCATGGTTTTTACCATGGTTACAAGTGGTGTCAGAAACAAATTGCTGAAAAGTTTCAATATTGGATTAACATTGTTTAAAATTTTAGTTTTTATTTAGTCATTGGTCCTACTGTTAGGTGTAGGACTGTTGAGTTGTGTTGTGCTGACTTTTTTCCATGTTTTTCTGTCTTGTGCTAGATTTTTTATGTCTTTCCATTTGATTTTTCTATTCGTTGCTGCGTTTTAAACTTCGTCTTGCCAGGTTTTTCTCGGTCTACCTCTTTTGACTTTTTTCCCTGTGACCTTAATTCATAGACTTTTCTGGTTAACCTTTCTTCTTTCATCTTATAAATGTGACCCAACCATCCTAGCTGTCTCTCTTGTATTTTTGTTCCAACTGATTTTATCTTTAATTGCTCTCTATATGTTTCGTCTCTGATTCTCTTTTTTGGTTTTTCCTTGGATTTTTCTTAGAAATCTCATTTCTGCTGCATTCACTCGGCCACTATTTTTATTTGCGAGTGTCCACGTTTCACTTCCGTATAAAAGAGCCGGAGTTACTACCTTTTTGACCACTTCAACTTTTGTTCGTTTTGGGACTTCTCTGTTTCCAAGAAATGTTGTTGTTAAACTGTTAAATATTCTGCCCACATTTCCTGCCCTTTCGCTTATTTCCTTGTCAATTCCTCCATTTGTCTCTATGATCACTCCTAAATATTTGAAGCTTTCTGCCTGTCCCAACCTAAGCCCAATAAACGAGATGTTATGCCCTTTGTTTTCTGTTATAACGATCATAGTTTTAGTTTTTTCGGTATTTATTTTCATAATAATTTTTTCCAATTCCTGGTTTAGAGTTTCTAGATTATGTTGCAATTTTTTTTCTGTTTCCGCGACTAAGACCATGCGAACATTAGCTCCGTTATGTTAATAATAAAATTTTAGCTAAAACAAAATAATGGCTGTGTGACTCGCTTTACATTTGGAAATTTGAACGAATCTAATTATTTGTTTATACTGATGTTTAAAAAGTTTTTTTTTTTAATATTTCGAAAAACTTCGGGTGGTAATTCCTTATTGAAAATTAGGGGGGACTGTTATATAGATTTTTTTCCTTAGACGTCTCCTTTCGGAGATACACCCCCCTAAAGGGGAGCGGTAAAATTAGGCTTTTATTTTATTTCTCAAATTTGGAGATGTGTAGGAGAATGACATTTGGTAGATGTTTAATACTGATTGAGAGGCTTCCCATAGTAATATTTTTAATTATCTCCCACGTTCACAAGGGGCTGAAAAGTGCGACCTTTGTTGGTTTTTTATCAGCACTTTTTGGAGGATTGAAATTTGGCAATTTAAAAAAAATTCTTTAAAAGCTTGATTTATTTAGAAGTTTTTTTTTACTCTATAAATTTTCCTGCAAAACCTATAATTTTTGAGTAAAAAATTAAATGAGTGAACATGAACCATTAAATATTCTAAAATAAAACGATTAATTTCGGTGGTTACCATGGTTTGTTTTCTGTTTCATCATTAGTAACATGCAGCTGGTGTAAAATTAGACATTAAGATATTATGATTTTGAAGAACGCATGGGACTCTTTATTTACATAATGCAAAATAAAAATCGAATTTTAAGGTAGTTGTTTTGCCAAGTTCTGGGCATTTACTTATACCATACCCAACCCCGTAAATGTACAGAACAGAATCTTTGATTTGGATACGACCTTTTTTAGATTGATAAACAATTTGTAGAACACATTAACTAATCAACAAAAAAATGACACTTAACATCAAAATTACTCTTAATTGCATTTTATATTGATAACTATAGTTTATTTATAAATATGTACGTTATGAAAATCTATATGCAGTTACACAACTATAACTAATATTTAGAATTTTATTTCTGCACCTCGTTTTTTGTGACATTGAAAGTTCACCAGTTTCGTTAACAATGATAAAAACAAATAAAATCAGAAGCCATTCAAATCTTAACATGTACTCTAGCTGTTTAGCCTTGAATGCATTCTATGCATATATTTATTTACGTTTTTTTAATACAAAGTATTAAATGCGATAAATCAATTTTGTATTATATATATTATTAAACAATATGCACCTTATCTACAATACAAAATTTATTCAAAGTACAATTCGTCGTAGTTAACATATCAGCTATATAAATAGTAGGTATATCGTCATAGGTAGATAAAGTTGCAATAAAACAAAAATTGCTTTTAAAATTATTCGGTGTAAGTGCTAAATTGCTTTTTAAATTTATATACATTTATGTAATAAAAGGCGTCAACTATATATTTTTATACAGTGTGTCCAAAAGGTATGGAATATGCTATATATCTCAGTAAATATCCACTTTAGGGAAAAATTTTATGAATAAAAGTTGTTTGGTACTTAGTTTTCCACCATAAGACAAAATTTATATTCAATTTTTTCGAATAACAAAAGCGCAATGCAAAACAATTGAATTTTTTTAAATGACAAGATGCCCCTATTATTAAATCACATTTTGTAACATTAACAGGGTTAACAATTTGGTTAGAATTAATAAATTAACAAAACACACAACAAAAAAGACACAAAAAAAACTAATCAATTTTCTGTATTGTCCATTTTATCTTGAGCAATTTTCTCCTGAAAAATTAATATAGATTATTAAGTTAATGCAATGCAATGCAGTTATAAACTCTACAAAAAAAAACTGTAAATAAAAGCTTAAACAAGTAACAAGAATGTGTTCCAACAATACTCAATTTTAGTTATTAAAATAACACAATGATTAGTTGAGATGTTCTCTATGGTAATATACAGGGTGTCCAAAAGGTATTGAATATGATGCTATATATCTCAGTAAATATCCACTTTAGGGAAAAATGTTTTGAATAAAAGTTGTTTGGTACTTAGTTTTCCACCGTAAGACAAAATTTATATTCTATTTTTTCGAATAACAAAAGCGCAATGAAAAACAATTGAATGTTTTTAAATGACAAGATAACCCTATATTATACTCATTTGATAGAGATTTTTTTTCTCTTTTTAATGGTGCAAAAGTTTAGTACCCTTACTTAAGCAACTTTTTGTGAAAAATGCAAAAAATTCTCTCAAATTATTTTAATTGTTTAGTATTTCTTTCTAACAAAAACATCATAAGAACTAAAATTTTTTGACGAAATATACAAGTGTTTAAACTGTGAACCGTTTACAGTTTGGCAATGATAAACTCGGTTTTTAAACCCGCTAATAACATTCCCAACCATTTCATAGACCTAATCTCTTCTCTAATACGATCTTTTAAATTTTGGATATTCTCCGGCCTCTAAGCATAAACTTTATTTGTAAGGTGACCCCATCACTGAAAAGAGAAAAATATTCTCTATCAAATGAGTATAATATAGAAGTACCTTGTCATTTAAAAAAATTCAATTGTTTTGCATTGCGCTTTTGTTATTCGAAAAAATATAATTTAAATTTTGTCTTATGGTGGAAAACTAAGTACCAAACAACTTTTATTCAAATCATGTTTTCCTTAAGTGGATATTTACTGAGATATATATCATATTCCATACCTTTTGGACACACTGTGTGTATTAATTTAATGTTTTCCTATAAAACAGTCATCTTTGTATATAATAGATTAGGACATCAACTAATTTTTCAAGAACAAGGATTCGCCAAGTTTAAGATAGTAAATCGCTTGTTTGTTTTTAATAATACAAACAAAATATCCTTTAAAAAACATATAAGTAGTATTTTTAAAGAAATTTCCAGGTTCATTTAAAGTAAATTACTGATATAGTTATTTAATAATTAATATTTATCAATCCATTCAAATTGTAGCTTTTGTTTAAAAATAAGTACTGAATTTGTTTGTTGATTTCAGTAGGTGTATTTTATCTTATTTGTAACTGCAAAATTGCGTACATTGTCATAAACGTATATTGCAAATTTTGTTGTATTTTCAAAACACCTTTATCACCTTTTTTTAATGCGCTAGTATGGTTTTGTGTTATAATTAGGTAGTAAATCTGCATATCTCCCCATGAGTGTAAATATTTTAAAACTTTTGATTAAAATGAATAATAAAAACATTACAATGTTTATTGGAAGAACTGAAACATTTACTAAGTGACTTTGCTAAAAAAAAACCATATCACACTTTAAAAAATCATCTTTCTTTATTTTTATCAACATTTCAAATATACAGGGTGTCCCAGATTACATTTCCAGCATGAGGATCTCGCTTATTATAAGAGATGCAGGTGTGTTTTATTTAGATGAATAATTCCTATCAGAGGAGCCACAATCAATTTTTAACAGCACAACATTCCTCATGCTTCAGATGTTATTGCAAAAAATATGAAAATGTTGAATTTATTTTTTCTCTCATAACTTTTTGGTCTTTATCATTAAATCCATTTTATTTGTACTTTTTGAAGGTACTTTTTTTATGTAGAATGTATGTAATGTAAACCATATGTAATTATATGGTTAGAAAGAGGAAAAAAAAGCACATCGAACTTCCAAAGCCAACTTGATGGCCCATGAGAAAAATTAAAGTTAGGGGTAATATCTCAAAAATTAAAATTGATTAAAAAAATCTAAGATAATGGTTACATTCTACATAAAAAAGTACCTTCAGAAGG
The DNA here is from genome assembly GCA_947652605.1 of Elmis aenea. Classification (NCBI taxonomy): domain Eukaryota; kingdom Metazoa; phylum Arthropoda; class Insecta; order Coleoptera; family Elmidae; genus Elmis; species Elmis aenea. The sequence continues at coordinate 27,939,076 of OX393584.1, forward strand.
TACAAATGAGATTGATTTCATGATTAAGACAAAAAGGTTATGAGAGAAAAAAGAAATTCGACATTTTCATATTTTTTGCTAAAACATTTGAAGTACGAGGAGATTTGTACTTTTAAAAATTGATTGTGGCTCCTCTCATAACTCATACTAAGGAATAATTCATCTAATTTAAGCAAACTTGTATCTCGTATAATAAGCGAGATCGCCATGCTGGTTATGTATTCCGGGACACCCTGTAAACGTACTTTTTGAAAGCAATTTAATACTCTATATTTATCACTTCATTGAACATAACTAATTTATTAATTGTCCTTTTAAAAATGCAAAAGTTCTTATAAAAATTTACCGACTTACCGATAATTGAAAACCGATAAATTAGCAATTCTGAACATCACGTCGTGTGTATTAAATAGGTAGTTAACTGGACGGATGTAAGCGAAAGCGAACACTTGATTTGTATTCACTGTTAATTTAAACACATTTTCGGGTTATTCATGTTCTAAAAATGAATTCCAAAGCATAAACAATGTCAGGTATCAAATATTTTGGAAGTCATATAAGTTTTAGATTGAAATATACAGCGTGGTCCACATAGGATGGCCACTATTGGGATCTCGTAAACGGTAAGAGCTACAAAGAAGTTTAAATACACAAATTGTTCCCTTTTTTGAGACCTATGCAGTGATGCTTAATGTTTTAAAAAAGTTCCATGGCACGCTAGATAATAAACAAAAATCAAAAAAGGCATTTTTTTAAAATCTTTAATAACTCGGTTATACTTGATGACATCAAAATATTTTTGGAGAACAATTTTTTTACGCACTATAAAATCAAAACATTCATTTGTTTCAATGTTGTTTAAATTCTTAGATAAATTACAAACTTGCATTTTTTTTAAATGGAAACCATAGTTAGCTATGACCTCACAAAAAAAAACTATTTTATTGCCTCTTTTCAATAATATTAGGTTTAATACATTTATTTTGATATATAGGCTCAAAACAAATGAAATTCATCAAAAAGTGCCATGAAATAAAAGACGATTTAGTTTTGTCATTTAACGCAAATTTTAACTAATGCAAAAGTAAAACATTAAATCAAAAATAAACCAAAATTTATTGATTTTTAATAATCAGCTTTTCGTCTAATGAATATGGTACAGCTTTTTTGTTTACTAGACTATCTAAATCAAAATACTTATACAATAAAAACAATACAAAAGTCGACTTTTAAGTATTACAAAATTATTTTTACAACCAATTTATTTTGCGCATTTGTTCAACGAATAACAAAAATAACATGAAATTTGTAATATAAATCGAATATTTAATTAAAACAAAATATTTAAAGATTATAATAGATTACTATAAGATTATAACAGACGTATTATTAAAAGAGCGTGTTTACAAAAAAATGGAGATCATTTTGAAAATATACTCCAATTTATTTTATTGTTGTTAAGTGTATTATTATTAAACTTAGTATAATTTTTAATATTTTGTTTTAGTTAAACATTCGATTTAAAAAATTACAAATTTCATGTTATTCTTGTTATTCGTTGAACAAATGCGTAAAATAAATTGTTTGTAAAAATAATTTTGTAATAGGTACTTAAAAGTCGACTTTCGTATTGTTTTTATTGTATAAGTATTTTGATTAAGATAGTCTAGTAAATAAAAAAGCTGTACCATAATCATTAGACGAAAAGCTGAGTTTTAAAAAGCAATCAATTTTGGTTTATTTTTGATTTAATGTTTTACTTTTGCATTAGTTAAAATTTGCGTTAAACTAAATCGTCTTTTATTTCATGGCACTTTTTGATGAATTTTATTTGTTTTGAGCCTAAATATCAAAATAAATGTAATAATATCAAAATAAATGTAATAAATTTACATTAGTTAAAATTTGTTTAAATGATAAAACGAAATTGTCTTTTGTTTCACGGCACTCTATAGCTTTGTAGGAACTTTTGATTAATTTTATTTGTCTTAAGCCTAAATATCAGAATAAATAGGTATATTAAACCTTATATCATTGAAAAGAGGGGAAAAAATGCTTTTTTTATGAGGCCATATGGTTTCCATTAAAAAAAACGCAAGTTTGTAATTTATCTAAGAATTTAAACAATATTGAAACAAGTGAATGTTTTCATTTTACAGTGCGTAAAAAAATCTACAACTTTTTCTCCTAAAATATTTTTGTACCATCAAGTATAACCGAGTTATTAACGATTTAAAATTAAAAGCCCATTTCGATTTTTGTTTATTATCTATCGTGCCATGGAACTGTTTTAAAATATTAAAGCATCACTGAATGGGTCTCAGTAGTCTGATTTAAACTTCTTTGTAGCTCTTACCGTTTACGAGTTCCCAATAGTGGCCCTTCTGTGTGGACCACGCTGTATATTATATTTAAAAAAACGTAAAAAATACTGGGTAAAGTGCAAGTCGGTGAACTTTTGTTTTACATAAAAAAACTAAACTCGCGGCAAAATCGACCGAGTTTAGCACTCTTTGACCCATTGCTAGTTTTTTAAAAATATGCTAGGTGTAACAGACTACCTACCTTAGAGTAAAACTGATGCCTCTAGAGCAGTACAAAGTGGTCCAACTTCGATGGATTATGTGGGTATTTCGCTTGAAGATGGAGAAATGGCCAAATTACAAAAACGTGCAATTTTCAAAACAAAAAATAAAAAATGTTAGTCTTAAAAGTATTGTTTAGGTATTATTTTATAGTTTCCACGGCTTACCCTTTATTTTATTTTCTACACATTGACGACATTTTCATAACGTTTGCAACTTTAGTATTTTTAAAATAGCCATGTCAACCATAACATATTTAAAATTTAAAAAATACGTATTCGCGTTACAACTTTTAAACTGATAAAGATAAATTTTTTATTGACGTCATTAGGTTCTACGTAAGAAAGCTTATTAAAAATGTATGTAAGTAGTATTGCGCTATACTCATATATGTAAAGATTACGGAGATGTAACACATTAATTTAATGACAAAAAGCACTTTTTCGGCAATATTTTAAGTGCCTTCCAAGTTTTCTCTAATTAGTTTCAAAATCAATCGAGGGGTGTTTTTGTAAGTGTTCATTTCAGTGTACTGTCATTGCGGAAATCCTCTTCTGTGGGACTAAAATTAATGTTATTATGTGGAAATTTAACAAAAGACTTTTGTATCCAGTCCAGAAAATGTATCAATTCCTTTTTCCAAGGAAGTCAAAGTATGGAAACAGACAAATATCAAGAGCACTATTGCAGATATAACAATGAAATTTTGTATCTAAGCGTTATGCTATTTTTCCGATTCGATGGAAATATTAAGGTTGCAATACGACTTCCGGTTCAACCGGAAACGGACTCAAACTTTGAAATTTTAAATAGAACACCCTAGTTATTTTAACATTTTTGGATTTCTCTTAAAATTTACCTTAAAAAATGTATGAGATTATATGGGTCAAGTCAACCGTTTTCGTAAAACTTACATTTTTATGAAAATTTTGAACGATATAGCACTTTACATCTTTTTGTAACATTTAAATTATTTAAAAAGGCAGTAGAATTTCGTTTAAAAACTAGATTGACAATAGCTTAATTAACACTTTGCGCTAGCTACATTTTTAAAATATTATACAGGGTGGTTTTTACGCCTGGTCAAACTTGAGGAACCTTAAACACCGATAACTCATTTCTCATATATACAACTCCCTATATGTTTTTACATAGGCTTGTAGAAAATTTGATTGTCTTTCAAAAACATTGACCATGTTTTATACCTAAAACTGATATTTTACGAGATATCGCGATTTTATTGTAAATTATTAGGGCAACGTGATTTATCGACTAGGCTATAAAGTGAAAGATAAAAACAAGAAACTTATAATATCTTTTCCTCACTTATTTTCGACGTTTCTAAAAATGTAGATGTAATTTTACCTTTTTTACGTTTAAATCGAGGTTTCTTAAAATTGTGCTTTTATTCATTGGACAATTACTAAATCCTATAAACTAATTTTTTCATGGGAAGAAATTGTTTAGAAATCAAAAATATGACAATACGAACTTTGACGTTACAATTTCATTTTCGAATTTTATAGTAGTGTCAACATTCAAAAAGTTTGCAACTAATAGATACGTTTTTTATTATCGATTAATCGGAAAGTTTTAATCTTGAGAAAAGTTGATGCATAGTCTAAAACTTATTTTAAGTTTAAAAAAGCTTGATAAAAGATCATACAACACTAGCTTTTAGCGATTTTAGAACAATTCGCAAGATTAAAGTGTTCTCGTTTGAGGAGTTTAAAAAAAAAATCACGGGAAAACAAAATGATTATTTTACTGTTTTCTAATATTTCTAAAATCGTCAAATCTAGTGTTATATGAATTTATACTGAACTTTTTTTTAACTTAAAATTAGTTTTAGATCATGCACCACTTTTCTCAAGAATAAAATTATTTGAGAAACCAATAATTAAAAGTCTTCATTTTTGCAGACTTTTTCATGTTAAAATTACCATAAAAATTGAATTTTTAACGACAAATTTCACCATTGGTCGTATTTTTGAAATCTGAACAATCTTTCTCTATGATGTTTTTTTGTGACTATTTAAATAAGGCTCTTGGAATATTTCTGAAATCGGTAAAATTCAGTGTCGTATGAATTTTTATGAAAATTTTTCCATCTTAAAATTAATTTTAGGTCATCCACCAACTTTCATCAAGCCTAAAAGTTTCTGAGAAATTTTTAACAAAAAACCGTTTTCATTTAATGATATTTTTTGAATGACGCTGTATAGAAGATGATGTAGCGTGAATTATGAATAAATTAGTTGTAAAAAAGGGCAAGTTTCGTACAAAAATCAAAAATTTGCATTTTTTTTTTGATTTTTTAAATTTCTAATTTGCCCAACCCTGATAAATATTCATGAGACTAAATTTTGGCGATTTTAGAAATGTCCCCTAAAATAAAGTGCCCTTATTTTAAGAGTTGCAAAAAAAGTTCATGGGAAAAAGTTTTTTAGATTTCAAAAATATCACCTAACATATTTTGCAATTATTTTAAAATTTTGAAACATAAAATAGTGCATGTGCACCATGCAGGCGCCCATAACTTGCCTTGTATAATAACTTTACGTATCCAATGCAAATGACCTCATACAAACGTTTAACATCATAGAGTATTAAAATGCAGGTAATGTTGTATAAGAGAGAATGTTTTTATTGTAAATCATCTGTTTAAACTTGAAACTCCGTTTTCCTTAAACGAATCTAACTGAATACCGTTAATATATGTAGAACTATTTACTTTCAATGAAACCGTTATATTTGGTCAGTTACGATTTACCTTATAAGGCAATTTGTTGAATTCTAACAAAATAGTTACTTTGTTTAAAGTTTCTGAGTCGCATAATTTTTTGGAGTAATTAAAAAGTGCTCATATAAAACTATTTATTTTCTTAGTATTTTTGCATACATTTGAGGAAGTTTATGTCAAGGTATAAAATCTAAGTAACATACAAAACGCGCACACTCTAAACTATTCCATTCCTATAATAACTTATATTGCACAAGCCACTTTCAACTAACTACCGATAAAATTACTATTAACTTGAGCTTTACTTATCAATAATACCACATAACAATATTTACAAAAATATCGAAATATTAAAACTTACTTTACAGTTCTGTTCAATCACAATATGTACAAATTTAGCAATAATACATACATAGGAAAATAAATAATTAACAATTACTTTTTACAATAAAATCCAACAATTTTAATTTACTAGTAAAAAAATATTTATCTTGAATATCACACTCTTCGTGACAAGTCTGATAATTACATATATACAAAAACCGAATTATGATTCGTAATTTTTTTACAACAAATAACAAAACTCTACATGTTTCACGCACACAACATACAAAAATACATTTGAAAATTATACACTGATTAGGTAACCAACAATATTAAGTGAAAGTTAAAATCTTATAATAGTTAAAATACTTTTATACGCTGCTAACTACACTTGTATAGTACGGATTTGCTCGCTTTAATCATTTATATAATAATTTTTAACTTATGCACTAAAGGTACAAATAGGAACAAATTAAGTCCAAATGCCAATTGCCACATAATTTACCCTTTTAAAATAACGCATCAATCAGTGATGATTAAAACCGTTCTTAATGATTTCTTCGTTCGTCAAGTGCAATGGTGATTGCAAAATTTTACCCATAACTTTTCTAGCTAAATTTTCCCCCGCGTAAGATAGCAAGGGAGATATTTCTACAATATCTCCTCCAGCAACGGTACCACCAGCTGCCTCAATATACTTTTTATGTAAATGAAACAAGTCCTTGCGGGCCGTCGTGGGGCAGTCTTTACCTACATCATCTCCATTTTTAAGGGCACTAAATTCCGATTCTCGAGGCACTTCCCACGTAACAAATTTATCACTAAACTGGAAAACATCAAACACGAACTTTTCGATTTTAATACCGTTAGGTTTGGCAGGTTTGACTCTTTCACCATTATCACCAACATGCGGAATTTTCTTTTGCGCCACATGCAACTTCAGCTGACTTTCGTGTTCTTCTGCAATCTGCCGTAAAAAGCTTGTAGTGAAGAAGTGGTTACATATATTACCGGCGCTAAAAACCAAATTTCCCTCGTGATCTCGGAGGTTGGCTGTGCTCTCTGTTATTTCACTGTATTCAACTACCTGAAAGCGTCCATCAACTTGGCACACAACGCCAACAGCTTCTGAAGGACCCGATTTTCGCACAACTTTTGCGCCACAATCAGCATGCTTATCCACACAGTAACCAATAAACACGGGATCGGCAACTTTTACTAAAATGTTATCGACACTGTGCACATGTAGGTATCGTACTCCTCGTTTTTCCATATCGGATAGTACTCCTTTCTGATACAGGGCACGATAAATGCCTCCATTGCCATCAGGTGCTAGAGCAAGTCGATCTTTGTCTTCTAAAATTATTCGTCCTTTCATGTCAAAACATGGCAATAACCCTTGTTCAAATAAAACCACGTCTTCAGGCCATAACCCAAAGAAATTATTACTCTTTAAAAATTCCTCTGTGGACTCTCTTGTTGGTCCACTTGTCATGATATACCAAGTGATTCGGCCATCTCTGCCACTCTGTTCTTGCGCTAGTTCTTGGACACGACGTATTCGTTCTGCTTGGACCTGAAAAAGGGTTTTTCCTGATGGAAGACCGATACAGTACATGCCCTTTGGATAAGAAACTCCAAGTCTAGTTCCTTGCCCACCAGCTAATAAAAGAACGCCTACATGGCCTTTGGATGTTTCATCCAAACCCAAACGTCGGTACTTCTCCAACTGCTCAGGAGTAGAACGCTCTTCTGATTCAAACTGAGCTGGTGGAATAGGTTTCATTCTGCTATCCAACTTTTCAACGTCTTCTTCTAAGGCCATCATAGCTTTGCGGAAGAGTTCGTTAGCCTCTTCGTAGTCTATGCTACTGAGGTGTTCCAAGAAGTCATTTTTAACGTCATTTTGAAGATCATCCCAAAACCTCAACAGGTGGGACTGTCCGGAATTGATCAAACGTGATTTTAATTTTTCAAAAGTTGCCATGATTCAACAACAGAGTAAATCGACTTTATTACGGTCGGTGTCGAGCTAAACAGCACCTGATTTGCAAGCGACATTCACCCTCTGCAAACACCAGAGAATAACACGTTGCACTTGCTGTGCTGGCCGTAAACGCGCTATCCATTCCCCCGACAACTAGCTACTAATCTTTTCCCTACTTGTTTTCTCCCACTCCATCCTTTTCTATTGTATCCATCGAAAACGTTTATACTGTATAAAAATCGGATTAAAATTAATTTCGAAAAATGTTATGCCCAGCTAAATAATTACATTACAAAAACAAAAAGTAGTGGTAGTAACGTTACGACGGACGTTCCTATAAAATACTTTGTTATTAGGGCATTTTTTTAAATGACTTCCTTCCAAATTGTATAAAATGACGAAAACAAGCATTTTTTATGAGTTAATACACTTAAATCATTAACTGTTTTCCCGAGATAACATTACAAATTGAAATTCAACCAGTAAGTAAAAGTGAGGTTATATTATAAAGCAAACATCAAATTTATGGTACTGTTACCTGAATACGCTACAGAATTCAAAAGACTGCATTGTTTAAGTTTTATTTCCATTAATTTTAAATAAACATGTTACTCGTTAGCACTTAACCAACACTGTTGGTTAGTATCGATCGGTATAAAATTGTAAACACATACCATCTTACTAAACCAAACCTACTTGACGTTACGTAATGTTCTATAAAAATCCCCCAGGAGAGCTTTGAAAACAAGCGGGAACGCTCGGGATTACTTCGTCACTATAATGTTTCAAAACGGCATAAGTAATTAATTATGTAGGTGGATATTCATTCCTATTTATCCGCTAAGAGCGAATTAATTACATGTGTAGGTATCTTCTTCACATTATATCTTCATCAGATAAAGAAAAAGGCATAAGTACCTACGTATTTGTTTTATTGTTCGTAGTCATGTAGATAACGAGATAAAACATAATGAAAGTGAAAGTTTGAAATTAGAAATTCCTTTGTAAGGTCTCCTACTGACATTAAAAATATGTAGATAAACTTGTTTCACATTTCAATGTTCGAGTACATTCTCCTTGGCGGCCTTGATTAAAAAAAGCCGCCGTCGCCTTCCTGCATTGATCTTTATTTTACAAAAATTTAAGCATTTACAAATTCCTTACATAATTTCGTACCTTTAACTTTTTTGTTGCAATTGGTATGCCAATTATTTTGATTTCGTATTAATGTGTATTGTGTCATTTGCTCCGAAAATTATTGGAGTAAGACATTTGCATTTATTAGTTACTACATTAACAAAAATATGTAAATTACTTTTACTATTAAATAAACGTGGTATGTACAGTTTAACTAAAATGCCCGTTCGCCTTATATTATTACATTCACTAAGTCCTGTTATGTTTTATTATTTAAATTCATACTCATACAATAAATATAAATGAAACAAATCTTTGCTTAATGTATGTTGTTTTTATTTAAAAATTAACAAATAATAAGTAAAACTTAACTTGTACTTCGTAGATAGAAGCAAATAATAGGTGGTATTTGACTAAAGTTTAATTAGTGAAGCCAGAAAAATTATGATTAAAATAAATCAGCAGTTAGTTTTACAAACCCTTTATTGTAACATTGTCTCAAAAATATATACATGAAAAAATACAACTTTTTTACATATTGTATCAATAGATCGAGGTTCTGTATTGTGCGAGGTAAATTGTCAAAAAGTTTGATATACCGAGTGATTCAGTTTGACTGTCGCACTCCTATAACTTTATTATTTTAAGATAAAGTCCCTATCAGCTTTAAATTTTTGTAAATGGCAAACATTTTTTTATAAAAGTACGCCAAAATGTTTTTTCCCTGATGGAATACATACAGTATGTACAAAAAGTAACGTAACGGATCAATATCTCGTTCTGTGATAGTTTTACAAAAAACCAGTTTGGGATTAAAGTTGTTTGTGGTAATTTACCACATAATCTAAAATTATTTTGAACTATACACAGTGTTTTGTTTTTGCGTGCCGATACGTCATTTTGTTTTTCTTAAATAGAACACCCTGTATAATTTGCGCTTTTTAGATGCAAAATTAAATTGTCTTTCAAAATGTATAAGGTTGTGTACCTAAAATTAATCGTTTTTGGGTTATTTAAGTTTTTATGAAAATTTTGACAGACACTCGACTCTAAGAAAATATTGACATTTCATAACATAGCCATATCAGAAGGAATTCTTTTGAAACGTTGTTCGACAATAGTGTCATAGTGATTGCTGACTAGTTGAAATTTTAAAAATAATACACAGGGTGTTTTTATGCTCGGTCCAAAAGGTTAAACTTCAAACACGGATAAGTCAATTTTTTTAAATAGAACACTCTATATATTTTTACATGTTCTTATCGATAATTTAATTATCTTCAAAATTTGTCGAAGGTCTATTATGTCTAAAATTAATATTTCTCGAGTTATTGGGGTTTTCATGATAATTAATGGGCACAAACAAAATATTTAATAGAAATTAATTAGTCAGCTTTGGAAATGCCTCTATAATTTGTTTTAAATGTCAAATAACGTTCTATTTTCATCTTTAAGTTATATTTTTTGCCTGATTATAAATTAGTTTAATAAAAATTAATAAAATCTAAATTGTTTAATGTTAAAAGAGTTTCCTTTTTTAGGTCAATGTGAAGAAACTACATACCTTCTAAGAATATACAGGGTGTGTAAAAATTGGCGGAAGCGCTACACGTGTCGATGTTCTTCGTAAAATTCTAAGTCGAAAATCTTGATACAAAAATGTTGTACCATGCTTCCTATGGCCTCAGAAACCATTTAAAGAAAAAAAAATTGGCAACATTGCATACATTGATTTGCGTTTGGACATTTTTTTATCAGCAATTTTTACTTAGGTATTTACAATTTTTGTTCGAACTGAAAGCCTTCAGTTCGTCAACATAGCTGCAAACTTATGGGTATCGTAAAACACAAACTAGAAATAATTACGAGAAAAACAGAGATGAGAGCTAATGACAATGTTGCCATATGTATTATTTTCATTCAAATCAGTGATTTACATATTTTCAACACCAATTTTTGAAAGAAAGAACACAATATCTAGGAAAAAATACTATTCGAAATTTATTTTTATTCCAAATTGCAGCTTTTTCATTTGCAAGTATTAAATAATAACGCTTATTAAAGGACTAAATGTCAAAACTTTGAGGACCTCTTGCAGACACAGCAAGCATGGTACAACATTTTCGTATTAAGATTTTCGACTTGGAATTATACGAAGAACATCGCCACGTGTAGCGCTTCCGCCAATTTTTACACACCCTGTATATTGCATGATTAGTTTTTGCAATATGCCTAAAATTGCACCCCTAGCATTAAAGAACTAATAATTATTAACTATCGACTGCTCTTATAAACAGGAAATTTTTAGTAACATGACTTCGATTACGCGTGTGTTCATTAAAATATACTATTTTAGGTACGGTAAGAGCTACAAAGAAGTTAAATTAGACAAATTGTTTCATTTTCGGAGACCTATTGAATAATGCTTTAATGTTTTTAAAAATTTCCATGGCACGTTTACGAAATCCTTTACCACCCTTACATTTATCCATGACATTGGGATTAAGATTTGACATGTGTACCGACAGCGTTTTGCAGATAATTTTTTAGCTTTTCGAGGTCAAAAACAATTGGTTGATGGACAAATTTTCAAAAAATAAAAAATATTTTTATGAATTTTTGTACGATTTAAAGATGTATGTAGTTATGCAGTTTTCATGGTTGTACATATTTATATACTCGTTGTAATAACAATGATAATAATATCAAATTGTGTCAAATTAGTTTATGTAAGGTCGCATCACGTTTGTGTCCAAAAAAGGACGCAAAGCAAACAGGTTTTACACCACTGCTCTAAATAACTGACAGAAATCATTACTTAGGTACACTAAATATCAAATAATCCATAAATACATTTTTTTATTTCACCATAATTTTGCTATAAATAATTTGTTTTTGTTCAAATATTTTAAATGGTTCATCAATAAATTAAATGATAATGACATTGAAATTCTGAATGTGAACAACTTTTAAGTACATGTATATATAAATATTTTAAAGTATTTATTAATACAGACAACTCTGATATTTTTTGCACAATCTTATTCTGATGATCGTTTTAATCAGTACGGGCAATTATAACGCAAAAGTAATTTGTCAAACTTTGAATCATTGTGTTGTTAAGTGAAATACCTTTGTTATCTATATCATACAATCTTATTTGACGTCGAAAAAACGTTCCTTGTAATAAAAGTCTGCTGATAATGCTATAATTTGTTAAATCGGTGGTACAAATCCTGTATAAAAATAAATATTGCTCATTAACAGAACCCTATGTAGTTTTGCGAAATCGCCACTGGCACGAGGCGTTCTTCCCATATTACTGGAAATTTTGTGTAATGAAACCTTTCAAAATACCGTTTATACTTAAATCACTACGTTATTCTAATAGCCAACACTGCCGTATTGGCTGGATTAACAGTATTTGATACTCGTTACGAATTGTTAAATAATTATTTGTCAACGTAAATTATTACTTTTTAATCATTTGCATATTTTACGTTAAATATTTATTAATTATTACGACTGTTTTTCTTGTAAAGGGTACATTTTTACACAAGACGAGTAAAAAGAGATATACAGGGTGTTTCTTAAATATTTCGAAAAACTTGGGAGGTAATTCCTTATCGAAAATTAAGGGAGGGCTTATACCGGGTGTAAATGAAGTGTGGTACACTCCCTTTTTTTCTGTAGTTTTGATTTTAGATCAATGAAATTTTAGACATATGATGTGTGCAAAAGATCGGTTTTTTAAGCACATGCACACAGTTGTTTGACTTCCGGTTTCGCCGGAAATGACCCCAACTTTGTTATTTTAAGTGGAACACCCTGTATATTTTTACATTTTTGGGAAGAGGAAGCGATTTTGGATACAATAATTTTGGTTAATTTTTATAACTTCAAATAATTTTTGAACCAAAATTTATTTTTTTGTTAAGTGTGCCGTGACCTGCATAAATTGAATTTTATTATGTTAACAATTGTCCAAAAAAAACGTTTCTGTACATTTTAATCGGCTTTGAAGGTTGCGGAATCGGTTTTTTGACAAAAAGTAATTTTGTTTAAATGGAACTATGGTAATACAGGCGGTTTTTTAAATGGAGCATCTTCTAACGAATCCATCGATACCAATAACTTGTATTTTTATTGAGAGTCTGCTTCAAAAACTTCAAATTATTTTACAGATTTATTAAGAAATCCTGCTAATCGCAGTACACTGTGCCTAACTGCAACAAAACAAATAATTCAAAACAAAAACAAAGGTTTTATGGAAGATCTCTATGGAAAAAAACAAATGCTTGTTTACGTGTTTACTGTTTATATATCATTGCAGTGGTAGAAAAATGAGTAGTCATGAAATTAAAACTTAATAAAAAATTAAATTATGGTTTAAGAATTATTTAAGGTTATTAAAAATAACCAAAATAGTGCAGTTGTATCCAAAATCGCTTCCTCTTTCCAAAAATGTAAAAATATACAGGGTGTTCCATCTAAAATAACAAAGTTGAGGCATTTCCGGCGAAGCCGGAAGTGAAACAAATGTGTGCATGTCTTAAAAAAACCTGTTTTTTGCACCCATCATATGTCTAAAATTTCATTGATCTAAAATCAAAACTATAGAAAAAAAGGGGGTGTACCACACTTTGTTTACATCCGTATATAATTTTTTCCCTTAAACGTCTCCTTCCGGAGTTACACCCTCCTAAAGGGGGGCGGTAAAATTAGGTTTTTATTTTATTTCTCAAATTTGGATAAATGTAAGAGAATGATATTTGGTTTTGCAAAGTCATTTACTTACGAATCTTCGATAGGTCGAAGCGTGTCGATATTGTCAAATATAAATTGCAAATTGTCTTCAAAAAATAAATTACATGTAAATTATTTATCTTCTCATGTTTTCCCAAAAATTGAGTAACACACTAGTAAACGCTCCAATGAAAAACAAAAGTTGGTGCTATAATTTTAATACTCTAAGTATAAAAATTTTTATTAACGTTATTAAATTCTGTATATTTGTAATATTGTTGACTCGTTTGTTTTTATAAAATAATTGGTGTTAAAGTACTTGGCAATGTTCGCTCAATTTTTTTTTGAAAGTTTTAAGCCAGTTATGTGGGTAGCAGGTACACGTATGTTGTCGTATACTAATAGTTGGTAAATAAACGTATATTTTAATGGCAATAAATTGTGGTTTTTTATTTTTTTGCACAAAAATATTCACTTGCATTATGTTCAATAAGGTGTGGCTCCTGGCATTGTGTATTGCGGTGGCGTTGGCCCTTTAATTAAAACGCTTGGAAAAACCTGATTGGGTAAATTCACGCAGCTAAAGTGTTAATCATAAAGTACTGCACTTGCACATTACACTAAAATAAAAAATAATTGTAAAGATCAGTCAACATACAGGGTGGTGCATGACGTAACGGCCAAACTTAAGGAGCATGTTCCTTGAGTCAGTTTAAGCAAAAAATGTTATGTAAACCATAGTCCAAAACTCGATGGTTATCGAGTTATAGACCTTTAAAGTTTATAAAAAAAGGTCAATTTTAACATAAAAAAATATGAAATACCGCTTTTATCTTCTAAAATATTGATTAAACAACAAAATGTTTTTCATAAAAGATGCAACGCTATCTTTTTTGCGCTTTATGGTATACTCGATTTTGTTTTGTATTTTATGGTTTATTTCAGGGACTAAAAACGAAAAAAATTCCGTTCGTTTCTGTTCGGAACGAAAACGAAATATACCGTTTTCGTTCTTTTCGTTCTAACCGAAAAAATTCTTTTTTCGTTTTCGTGAACCGAAATAATAACGGTTAAAACCGGTTTTACAATATTTTTTTGTCGTCAAAAAATCAATTTTTTTTTCTAGTCACCACAACCCTCTATAAATACGATAACAATATTTGCGTCTCAACTAAAATATAAACGATGACGATGGGGTTTGATGCTCACGGACAGCATATTTTAGACTGGCGAACCATCGCCATATTAAATTTACCAAATCGTTAAACACATTAACATTTAACCATTTTATTAAGTTTAACACCCGTAAGGTGCAAAAACACAACGTGATTAGATTAAATTAGACACACGATCTTTATCTAAAAATATGAAAATATAGCAAGTGCTGTTTTAAATTTGTTTTAGTACTAAAAATCTATGCATTTGAATTAAATAAGATCCTGCTGTAAATATTTAAAAAGACAAAAGAATGAATTTAAGTGGATTATTTACTAAATGTTATAAATAAAAAAGATATTAAAAAAAAACTTATATTAACTTGAAATATACTTTAACTTTATAGTTTGTACATACCATACAATATACATTTTCACATTCCGTTAAATCTTACTAGCAACACATCTTCCAATAAATCTTCTTTTACATTAGTCCTCTTCGAAGTAAGAATACATTTTACTATTATTATGTCTAAACGCAAATAAAACATACACATTGATAATATATATCCAATCAAGTGTATATTCTATATTGATGATCTAAAAAACAAATTAGAAATAGAGAATATCTGTACCGTTAATTTTGTTACACGAAATTGCAAGTGTAAACTATAAAGTTGTTAATACATATTCACGTAAATATAGATATGGAGAAAAGTGAAGCTCAAGTGAGATTTTTTACTGCCTCGTGGAGTCTCCCCAGCACAGAAGGTAAATTCGCGTTGGTGTTTAACAAATAAAATTGAAATTGCGACAAAACCGGTTAAAACCGGTTTTGAAAATTATTTATTTCGTTTTCGTTCTTGAACGAAAAATAATAATTTCGTTTTCGGTTTCGTTTTCGTTCTTAAAACAAATTCGGTTAATTTCGTTTAACGTTTTCGTTTTCGTTCCGTTCTAAGTCCCTGGTCTATTTGCTATGGCAACCAACTTAGTTATTTTAAATAGAACACCCTGTATATTATTACACTTTTGGATTCCTCTTTAAAAGTACTTTATAAAATGTGAAAGGTCATATGGGCTTAAAATTAACCGTTTTCGAGTATTCACTTGTTCTCGAAATTTTTTAGCGTTTCGTTGCGTTGTTAGGACAACGTTTTTTTTTTTTGAGTTTTAAGTTTTTTTGAAATCTCGGCAAAAATCATTTTGCCGCTGTCACCTTTGGGTGCTATTTTCTCACGTTTAGTGCTTCTCACGTTTTAGTGTTTTAGACATTTTGAGTTGTCGGTTGAAGTGTACTTTTTTGCGTCTCACTTTAGGACTGAACCCCCTGTGTTTAAAGTGAAAACCTAAACATAGTCCACTAAAATTTGTTTTTAAGTAGCGAATGGCTCATACAAAAAATTATCTGTCAGCAGTGGCGTAGCTAGAGTTTGTGCCGCCAGGGGCCGTCCCTGAATTTGCTGCCCCTCTACATAAGGGTTGTCAACTCTGAATTTTTTCAAAAGTTTTTTTTTTTTTGTTTAACTCCCACAAAATTACAATCTGTCCCAAATGGACATTCAGTAATTTATATGAAACTGATACATTGTCATGTAGGAGGTTGCCCATTGGCGAGCTCCTTTTAGTTGCTTAACTATTAGTTAATGATTAGCTACTGGGGTTTGTTTTGTTACTAAGATTAAAATTAATTTAATTTCTAATTTTCAAAAGTAAGTAAAACTGTCCGCCCCCACTCTTGCTACGCTACTGTCTGTCGGTATTCAAAGTACATATAAAAAAACTTACAGAAATAGTAATTACAGAATCATTATCACTGAAGAGATAGTTTTTTTTTTTTTTAATCAAGCCGATTTAAATTCTTATAAACACGAAAATATGATTGTTCTATTTAAACATCTGATAATTTTTTATATGTTGATCGATATATCGCCGTCTTAGTAACAAAAACAGGTTGTAAATAAATAATTGCAAGATAATTATCAATTCTGAAACGGTTTAGTACATAGCTGATACAATATTTTTAATTAAAGTAATTATTGTTATCGTGAATTCTTTGAAGGGTCTGCTGGCCAAATATAATCTTTTTAGAACAACAAAAGCACTTTGGCAATAGTGATAATGCCAAATTAAAACTTTAATTGGCTTTAAAATTTACGATTTTCTTGCGAAATCTTTACTTGCAAGTTTTAGTTTTAGCTTAAGGTGGCCAGAGTCAAAAAAGAATCTGAAATTATTCGTTGATTTTCAAAAATATCTCTTGATAATTATCATTTAATGATCTTATTAATACGATTGAGTATGACAAATTGGCAAATCAATGTTTGCTAGCCACTGTGTTAACAAGTTGACTTTTTTTGCATTGACACTTTTGGAACGACTTAATCATTAATTTTACAAAAGCCATCAAAAAAATGGAGGCAACATTTGTTTATGTTCGTGTTTGGTGAGTTGACGGGTGTAATTCATTTTGAAGTGTAAGAGGAAGAGGTGACAACACGACAACACCTGTCAATTCTGCCCAATACGAACATTAACAAACAATGGTAACCACCAAAATGAATCGTTTTATTCTAGAATATTTAATGGTTCATGTACACTCATTTAATTTTTTACTTAAAAGTGTAGGTTTTACAGGAAAATTTAATAACTGAGAATTTTTTTAAAAATAATCAAGCTTTCAAAGATAATTTTTTAAATTGCAAAATTGCAACCCGCCAAAAAGTTCTGATTAAAAAACCAACAGGGGTCGCACTTTTCAGCCCCCGTGGAGGTGGAAGATGACTGAAAATATTACTATGGGAAACCTTTTAATAAGTATCAAACATCTACTAAATATCATTCTCCTACATTTATCCAAAGTTGAGAAATAAAATAAAAACCTAATTTTACCGCTCCCCTTTAGGGGGGTGTAACTTCGAAAGGAGACGTCTAAGGAAAAATTGTATATAAAAGACCCGTTTTAATTTTCGATAAGGAATCACCTTGTGCATTTTTTGCAATACTTATGAAACACCAAATATATTGACCAATGATATTTTAGATTACAATTTTGACATTAAGGCGACCAAATATTATAGGGTAAAATGTGCAATGTCCCATAATTATTTAATTATAATGAAATTTTTAAAATAACACTTTCTTCATACTTACTACGTATGGCGAAAGTAAAAATACATTAAATACTTCTTAGCGTTTCCGCCTCTAAACAATTTTTTTATGTGATCATCTTATCTATATTTGATACATATTAGCTTATTATTTGTTTATTTAATATTCGTTTTTTACAAAAATAATTGAAAGGTAAATATTTCAATTATTTTACCTAAGGAATATTAATTAAGAATTTCAAAAATTATTTGTTTAGCAATGAATCTTTTTTTTTAAATATGTGTTAAATGAATGACGAGAAAACAAGTGTTTTATTTGTAAAGGTTTTTCTCCAACAAAGTTTTTTGAAAAACTCGTTTGATTTATCTGCCGACACATTCGGTAGAATGTATTCATTTATTAATTGAGGTTGCCAAATAATTTACTGTGACATTATGGGGATTCGCGCGAGATAAATAATTCAGATGCTTTTAGCGGAGTTACGTTTCAACAGAAGATTATTTTGTAACTAATTATTACGAAAATTTCACAAACTTTTATATTCATTGCAATGATTTAATTACAATCCATATTCAGAGTACCTGTACATTTTTACTTAATTTTTTAATATTTCAGTAATTTAAACATTCCAATATCTTATATTACTTAATTTAACTTCTTATGTTTCATTTCCTGTACAGAACACACGTGCCAAAAACACCTTACTTTGCAAATTTGTTACATGTGCAAGTCGGTATAAACTGTCGCTTTCACAATTAGTAAATTGCAAAGTAAGGCGACAAATCAATCTTGATTTCCGTTATAATATTTTTTATGTAATTTTAAATGTATATATCAGAAATTGTGTTTGTACAAATAGGGTAAAATATTTTTAATAAATTAGTACAATCAAAAGCGTACTCGTCAATTACTTATTAGGGGTGCACTCCACAGCCAACCCTGGTAGTAAACAATCCAACATTACAGCAATCTTTCTAGATTTTGCTTGCGCAAAATCATTTAATAGGTTGTCGAAGTCCATCTCCCTCATGACTTCACTTTCAATTGACATAATTGCGAGTGAATTTAAACGTTCTTCAGAAATAGTGGATCGTAAATACGTTTCAATTAATTTTAATTTTAAAAAACTTCTTTCGCCCGCAGAGACTGTTACCGGTATAGTAAGGAAGATCCTTAGTGCAATATATAATTTTGGTTTTTCCTTGAACTTCTTTTAGAAACCCCCATTCTGCTGCACTCACACGGCTACTATTTTGTTTGTAAGTGTCCAATGTATGCAAATATTGATCTCAAATGACTTTTCTATTTAAACTTCTTTTCTATATTGATTCATAAGTGAGATATGAAGGAAATATACACTAGGTGCACACCCTGCACATGGAACCAGAAGCGGTAGTGCATATTATTGTGGGTAATTATTATTTATATTGTATACCCTTATGTGCAACGCATTTTTACTAAACTATTCAGTATCAAGGCGAACAGGAATTAGTATAAAATTACAATGAAATGCTAAATATTAACGTATGTAAATAAGAGTTTCGTAAACTATTTAAATGAGGGCGTAACAGGAAGACCATTATGGTTTATACAATTTGTATAACTACACCTTATTACCTTTAAAAAATTAATTAAAAATTTAGAAAAAGGAAGAGTGGATTACATGAACACATTTTGGTAAAAAGCACGATAGTGGATCAGGAATATTTTTCTCTTCTCAAAATTGTATGAATTTGTGTATTTATTTTGATATTTTGTCACAAAATAAATTTAAGTAGGGGAGACCGGGGATGAAAGTAACATTTTTTTGTTTTTATTTAATTTCACATAGAGTAAAACTACTTTTTTACATCCAAATTGATTTAATGATAGATTGGACATTTGTCTTCCTTCCAAGAGATTTATTGCATATGTTTCGTAAAGCATATGTGTTTTTTTTCTGTAGTAAGACAGCTGTTACTTCCAACCTCAACGTTGGGGCTAAAAGTAACAATGATCGGGGTACGCATGCATCGAAAAGTGACAATTTTAAATTATTTTGTACACCTGGATACTTTTTATTATGAGCGACCTCTGTATTTCCCAAGATTAGAGTTTTACTGGTGGTTCTCTGATACCGTTGACGGAAATTTCAAAAAATTGGCACAGGCCTACTCACAGAGAACGCGTGCATCGAAAAGTGACGAGTTTTAATTTTTTTATACCACCGGATATTTTTTATTATGAGCGACCTCTGTATTTCTCAAGATTATAGTTTTAGTGGCGGTTCTCTCAAAACGTTTATGAATATTTCAAAAAAATTGCACAGGCCTACTCACAGAGAACGCGTGCATCGAAAAGTGACGAATTTTAAATAAAGATGTTAAACTTATCCACGACATAAGTAAATTAAAACAATGGAGTGATAAAGATCTTTTATAACAATGCAAAAATTAACACATAAAACGGAGCGTCAATAAAAATTCGGACGATAGGGATATTGGCGGTACGACTTTGATCTCACTAAATTTTAAACTGGATTTATAAAAATAAATTAACGTAGTTTCCGAGAAAAATAGTTTTCAAAGCTATAATTAATAAAAGCAACAACAACGTCCAAAGAACGTTTAGGAGGATAAATATGTAATAAATGAAATATCACGTTAAAGTTTGAACGTTCGACTGCAACTGTTTTGTTTGAGAATGCGTAACAACTGCTTAAAACTTTGTATATTTAAAGTACCAGAAAAATAAAAGGGATTGGTCAAAATAGGAAGGTCTTTACAGCGCAAAACAAATGTTAAAAAAAAATAAAATCTTAAAAAATGCGTTTTACAATTAGGTCTAAACTACCTATGTTGCAAGATCCCCTATCGTAAAATTGAATTACTTAAAATTCTGAACTGAATGATTTGAACAATCTGGCGTTTTGACACGAAATGAAAATAAATATAATGCAAAATATGCAAAACTTAAATTACTCAGGAATTTGCCGCCACAACTTTAGTGTAAGTTGGGTTGCCTATATCTAGGTGACTTGTTAGTATAGGATTAGTTAATCTTTTTAATCCTTTAAGTGAAAAGTATATGTTTATTTATAATTGTGATACTACTAGGCACTGACATTACTTAATTGTTTTAAACTAATATAAAACATTTGCAGACATGTTTTTAACCCTTAAGTAGTGAGGTGCGGTCATGGTGACCGCACGGTAATTTCAATCTAATACTACAGCTAATTCGTCATGTGTACATCCCCCCCGTCTAGGTACCTTCAAACTACTTCACAATTAGTCCGTGACTAGCATACAAAAATCGAGGGTTGTGTCGTTGTCTCGGAAAAAAATTATAAAGTTTATTTGCGGTCACAGTGACCGCACCTCACCGTTAGTGTAACTTTTTGCATGCAGGCGCTAAAAGGCAAAAAACATGTCTGAGAAGGCAGGACCTTCGAAAAGAGTTCGTTTAAACAATCCAAATTTGAAGAAACTCTATCGAAATGGTTTGAGGTAACTGAAGACAATATTAGCGATAAAGACAGCAGTGTAAGTGACGTTTATGAAGAAATTCGAACATGATACATGATCTATGCAATCAGATACAGGTGAGGAAGATACGGAAGAAACAGAAACTATTATTGACAAGCTATATCCAGTTTAGGAAACGAAGAAGCAGAAACAACTAGAAATGAAAAGACTTCTATGAAAAAACTCGATTCAAATTGTCTGGTGTGCTAAGAAAATATCTAAAAACTGTAATGGAAAATTGTAAAATTTTAAGACTTGCGGTTTTTATGATTTAATTTTTTTGAAATAGTTTTTTATATTTATAAGTTTAGTATGGTCCCTTTAGTTACACTTTAGTCATAAAAATTTTGGTTTCGAGTTTTCTTTTTTTGTATAATTCATATAGTCCGCTGACTTACGCAAAATGCGTTATTATTAGGTACACTGTGTTCAGTTTATTAATTTTATAATAAGGCTTCATACTAAACATTGTCTTTTTTATCAATAAACATTGAAAAATACCCAAACAAACACTATTGTTGAATTATAGGACAAAATACATTCTTTTTCAATTTTTTGCAACAGTAAAAACTGCGCGGTCACAGTGACCGCACGTCACTACTAACGTAACTCATATTTCACCTCACTACTTAAGGGTTAAAGCAATTTTCCGTTAAGGCACCGGTTACCAAACTTGTGTTGTCATAGAACCCATACATGCTTTTTCTAAATTGCGGAACCCTAAAATATGTCAGCAGTTCCCAGGAATTTATAATAACAGTGGGAGTAAGACAATGAGGAACATTAAGTCCACTGCTCTTTGTAATTCTCATGGATAAAATAATTAAAGAATTTAAGCAAAACACAAAGAAAGCCTACTGGGGTTGGAATAAACTAAAACCAATATCCTTCACAGAATTAGCCTTTGCAGATGATTTCTAATACACGTTAGTTATGAGCAAATTAAGGATTATTAGCCCCTAAATACGATTTTTAATTTTTCGTGAAAAATGGGAAAAGTACAGAGGCTATAGTCCTTGCACTTTTTTCGACAAAAAAATCGATTTTCTTAAAATTAACGCAAATGGCTTCAAACTTCTTATACACGTTAGTTATGAGCAAATTAAGGATTATTAACCCCTAAATACGATTTTTAATTTTTCGTGAAAAATGGGAAAAGTACAAAGGCTATAGTCTATGCACTTTTTTTCGACAAAAAAATCGATTTTCTTAAAACTACAGCAAATGGCTTCAAACTTCTTATACACGTTAGTTATGAGCAAATTAAGGATTATTAACCACTAAATACGATTTGTAATTTTTCGTTAAAAATGGGAAAAGTACAAAGGCTATAGTCTGCACTTTTTTCGACAAAAAAATTGATTTTCTTAAAACTACAGCAAATGGCTTCAAACTTCTTATACACGTTAGTTATGAGCAAATTAAGGATTATTAGCCACTAAATACGATTTTTAATTTTTCGTGAAAAATGGGAAAAGTACAAAGGCTATAGTCTTTGCACTTTTTTTCGACAAAAAAATCGATTTTCTTAAAACTACAGCAAATGACTTCAAACTTCTTATACACGTTAGTTATGAGCAAATTAAGGATTATTAGCCCCTAAATACGATTTTTAATTTTTCGTGAAAAATAGGAAAAGTACAAAGGCTATATAGTTTTTGCACTTTTTTTCGACAAAAAAATCGATTTTCTTAAAACTACAGCAAATAGCTTCAAACTTCTTATACACGTTAGTTATGAGCAAATTAAGGATTATTAGCCCCTAAATACGATTTTTAATTTTTCGCGAAAAATGGGAAAAGTACAAAGGCTATATAGTCTTTGCACTTTTTTTCGACAAAAAAATCGATTTTCTTAAAACTACAGCAAATGACTTCAAACTTCTTATACACGTTAGTTATGAGCAAATTAAGGATTATTAGCCCCTAAATACGATTTTTAATTTTTCGTGAAAAATGGGAAAAGTACAAAGACTATATATAGTCTTTGCACTTTTTTTCGACAAAAAAATCGATTTTCTTAAAATACAGCAAATGGCTTTAAACTTCTTATACACGTTAGTTATGAGCAAATTAAGGATTTTGCCCCTAAATATGATTTTTAATTTTTCGCGAAAAATGGGAAAAGTACAAAACCTAATTTTACACTCCCCTTTAGGGCGTTGTA
The DNA here is from genome assembly GCA_947652605.1 of Elmis aenea. NCBI lineage: Eukaryota > Metazoa > Arthropoda > Insecta > Coleoptera > Elmidae > Elmis > Elmis aenea. Next base: position 27,962,535 of record OX393584.1, read on the forward strand.
ACTCAAAAAGCAGACGTCTAAGGAAAAAAAATTATATGAAAGACCCCCCTTAATTTTTGATAAGGAATCACCACCTAAATGTTTTCGCAATATTTATGAAACACCCTGTATAACAACAGCAATTTTAATATAAATTATACAAATAGATTTTTGTTTAAATAGTTTTAAAATTTAGGTTTTTTTTTGTGGAGAATTATTAATCTGTTTATCCATTTTGTTGAAAAACTTGATGTGATAGCGAAAATCTGTGTCGCCATTGAATTCAGAGCATGTGATTTACATAAGAACAGCAATTATAATTTAATTAGATATTTTTGAAAACCAAAAATACAGCATTGTATAGAATATAACTGGGCTCCGGTAACTTGTACCTATAGTATCCCCTTAGAAGCAAAAATTGTTTAAAAAAAAAAACAATAAATCATTGAAATTACACAAACCTTGATTCGATGTCTGGGTATATTTGCACGTATCCAGGATTTATAACAGATCAATTATGGACCTATGCTTCACCACGCATCTAGCCATTGGGAGTTATATTAATTAAAACTTATTGGGTGTTCTGTCGCAATTCGTCCATGGTATGCACTCCAAATTCTACAACTTGCTTGTGCATGTTAGTAAATAACAGAAAATGATGAAAGGTATTCAACGGACCTCATAAAGACTCATTTTATCATATTTTATAACTAATTGTGTAAGTAAAATACTAAATACTTGACCATTTTCAGTCTTCAACATCTGTTGCTTATCGCACTCAAATATGTTCATGTTTGGGCCCAAAATTAAGTAATTAAATCAAAAAAGTTTGAAGGGCCATATTAGATTTTAGCCAATAGACCAGTATAGTTGAATGCCAAACGTCAGTTACAATTTAAGATATGCGATTAAACAGCGTAAATGGCTAAAATCCGCATTCTTGTTTTCTTAAAAACACATCTGGGCGATTGTTTGTTATATTTACTGTTCATAATGCTTATTCATAAGATTAAAACGGTTCAGGAAATTATCCAATGTTCGGTCTGTAAGAAACTTCAACAATTAACTCGACAAAGCAAAATTTCTTCGTTAATAATGTCTTTTCGAATCACATATTCGCGAATAGTTTTTCAACTGCTTTAGAAAGAGACTTGGAATTATTAGGATATGTTTATAATGCTTATTCATAAGATTTAAACGGTTCAGGAAGTTATCCAATGTTATGTCTGTAAGAAACTTCAACAATTAACTCGACAAAGCAAAATTTCTTCGTTAATAATGTCTTTTCGAATCACATATTCGCGAATAGTTTTTCAACTGCTTTAGAAAGAGACTTGGAATTATTAGGATATGTTTATAATGCTTATTCATAAGATTTAAACGGTTCAGGAAGTTATCCAATGTTATGTCTGTAAGAAACTTCAACAATTAACTCGACAAAGCAAAATTTCTTCGTTAATAATGTCTTTTCGAATCACATATTCGCGAATAATTTTTCAACTGCTTAAGATAGACTTATTGCGAACTTGTGGTTCTGACCCCCCTTGACACCCCTGTCTAAGCCACTGTTTTTTACATCCTAAACCTAGACAGCCATTATTTACCCTAAATTCGTTTGAATTTTGATTAACAGATTTTCTTTAAAAAAAAGATGTAAAGATTTTAGTCACAGTGTAATTTTGCAGCATGCTTCAATTTAACAAATTCCCGGAACACACAATTATTAAAACTAATAAACTCGAGAAAAGTTTTATTATACAGTTAATTTATTTTTACATATCACATATGATATTGTTTTCGTATAGAAATAATAAATAATTTATTTTTTAAACTTGATACATATTGTCAGATATTATTAAGACATATTATATGAAGGACTTACTACTGTAAAAAAAAATTAAGTTTGCAAATTATTTTAGTTAAAAACTCTAATAAACATTTTAATAAAAAAAAGCGTGCCCCAGGATTGTCAACAATGTATTAATTTATTGTGGGTCGGGCGCAGTTAGAGCGTATCCCATTTTCTGTAGAGTATTTTTAATATCTTTATAGACCGATGGATCTTCTACAGTCCCAATTATCTGTAACAATAAAGTGTGAGCATATTTTTCGGAAACATTTTTTTTAAATCCATACTTTTACAGTCTTGTTTCTAGCTAAGTCAGAGATGGATTTTCTACACGCCTTTCCTGATCTTGTTCTAGGGATTCCTGTCACTGCTGCAGCCAATTTAAAAGCCGCAATTGGCCCGATAAGTTCACGAACCATACAAACAAGATCCCGGCCAATGGTTGCTTCATTTTTGCGAGCATCTTAGCAAAAAAACGTTCTTTTTATATAAATTTTTGCAAGTATTTTATTTACGTACTTCTTTTTATGACGAAAAGACAGAGAGGAATTTCTCCTTTTGTTGATTCTGGAACACCAATAACAGTTGCATCTCCTACATCAGGATGTGCAAGAACAACGTCCTCAATCGCTGATGTCGAAAGACGATGACCCGCTACGTTAATGACATCGTCATCTCGAGCAGTGACGTAAATGTATCCATATTCATCTTTATAGCCTGCATCCATCGTGTCGTAGAATCCCTAAAATTGGCCGCATTATGAAATCACCGCACTTGAAGTTTAATTTGAAAATTACTTTAAGTCTCGAAAAATATACTTCACAGAACCGCTCTGGTGAATGATAGAGGGTACTCATCGTTCCAGGAGGTAGTGGTAATTTGACTACTATACGGCCTAGTTCGTTGGCAGCTGCCTCGGTACCATCGTCCTTATATATTCGTACTGAAATAAAAGAGGTTTGTAAAAATAAGACCATCAGGGCAAGGAATAAGGATGTGGCCAGGTTTAAAATAAAAAACCCCAATGCAGGACCGTCGAAAGGGTGTAGCATTGAGGCAGCCTGCCAAAAATTTTTGCTTAATTGATAAGAAAAATTAATTACCGTCATATCCTGGGAACGCCATTCCTGTGGTATATTTTGGGGGATACAAATTATGTCCTAATCCAACGCAAGTAGCAGTGATGGCGTGTCCAGTTTCGGTCTGCCACCAGTGGTTTAAAACGGGGACATCAAAAGTTTTCTCCGCCCATATCTTTGTATCATAATCACAGTGCTCTCCGGCTACAAATATTCTCTTAAGACTTTTTGTGCTATATTTGCGCCCATACGTTGCGTCTGGGTCCTCTCTCTTGATCACGCGAAACGAAGTAGGAACGGTAAAAATCGCGTTTACTTTATGGTCGTTGATAATTCTGGAATGCAATTAATTTTAAAGAAACACTGGTAAATTTTCGGTTGTACTTACTTAAAATATTGTCCAGGATCAGGTGTACGGTCTGGTTTTCCTTCATACATAACACTTGTGATTCCATACAAGAGAGGTCCATAGCAAATATAAGAATGTCCAACAACCCATCCCAAATCGCTTGCTGCCCACCAAACATCTTCTGGCCCCATTCCGTATTCTGCACTCATGGACCATGCTAGGGTTGCTAAATGTCCGCCCACAGGCCTCTGGATACCTTTAGGTTGGTCTGCAAAAGTTATATTGTTTGATTTTTGCGGGAAAGCGCAATTCTCAGTATGAGTCGTTGATGAGAATCTTGTTTACTGTCGAGCTATTTACCAGTGGTTCCAGAAGTGTATAATATATACAGAGGTTCGTTGGCTTCTATAGAAACACAGCTGTGAGGGCCTGCCATTTTCAACGCATCTTCCCAAAGGATGTCCATTTCTACATCTAAAGGCGCAATGTCTATATTTCTTCTCTGAAATATTATACATTTTTCTGGTTTAAACGATGACCATTCTATAGCTTCGTTCAATATGTCTTTATATCTGCCGGACAATAACGAGTATGAGTGTAATTATATTAAGTACTTGTGATGTTTACCTTATAATTTTGTTTGGTTCGACTCCACAACTGGCGGCGATTATAACTTTTGGTTCTGCATGCTCGATTCTGGCGCACAACTCTCTCGCAGCAAAGCCTAAATATAATTCATTACAAAACAATTGTTTGCAGCTTCACATCTTTAATTACTAAACAATAAATACTTTTATTTATGCAAAACGACGGACTTTTGGAATTGATCAAAAATGAAACGCATATTTTAAAGCGATTACAATGTAGCAGGGTTGGGCAAAAGTTGATTTTCATTTAAAAAATCTAAAATCGTTGATTTAAATTTAAAAAAAAAAAAAAAAATTGATTTTCCTTTGGATTCTTTTTTGATTCTTTTTTAACAAACTTGACTATTTTCCCTTTTTACAACTAATTTATCATTATTCACGCTGCATTATATCTTCTATACAGCGTAATGCAAAAAGTATTAACACAAATCGAAAAGTTTTTTATTAAAAATTTCTCAGAAACTTTTATTTCTGATAAAAGTTGGTGAATGACCTAAACTAATTAAAAGATGGAAAAAAATTCACAGAAATGTATACGATACCAGATTTTAGCGATTTCAGAAATATTCAGTTAAGGGGCCTTGTTTAAAGAGTTACAAAAAAAAATTCATAGGGAAAGATTGTTTAGAATTCAAAAATACGACCAAAGGTGAACTATGACGTTAAAATTTCAATTATTATTTTTGAAGTAATTTTAACATCCAAAAAGTGCCCTTATTTTAAGAATTTTAAAAAAGTTAAAAAAAAAATTACTTAATGTAAAATCTCGTTTTCTCTTGAATTGTGAGCTCATTTCTGAAATTTTAAGATAATAAAGGCTTCAATAAAGGCCCTCAAGCCATAATTTTGAATAATTAGAAGATTTACCACTTGGTTACCACTAGAAGAACGCCTTCCAAAATGTAATTCTGGTGTTAATTAAAAATCGACAATTTTGGACTAATACCACTTGGAAACTTAAGGGGGTTCATATCTGTTTCAAAACTTCGGAGATACATTTTACATTTAAACCAATTGGTCTTTAAACCTGGGGGCCATGGATTCTCCGGAGGTGTGACTTTTACAATATTTGATAAGAATTTCTCTAGTTTATGTAAAAAAAAAAACGATTTATACTGTAAAACATTTTTGTGTTTTTAATTAAATTGTTTATAAGCGCCGATTCAATTGATTGTATATATTGTGCGCTGATTACAGGCGTTTCCATTGACCTTAGACAAAATGACTTTGCAAGTCTAAGGTTAAATTTACTTGTTTTGTTATTACAATGAACTTGGATTTGTTTCGATTTTTTGCTACCCGCCTTTAAAAACAAATGTTATTATTAACTTAGTTCATTTGGCAAATGACGCGATGAACTGTTAAAAAACAATTAAGAAAACCTTCTGACTTTGTGTCCAAGGGTGAGTAAGACAAATTAAAAATATGGGAACAAAGTTTTGCCATATCCCCCTTTGCTATACCTTATGCATTTTTATATTTTTTAAGGGATTGATATCGACAGAGTTTGAATAGTTGTTTTAAATATACAGGGTGTTGCATGGCCGTTTGGTCGTATGTACAACATAATTCAGGCTTGTAAAAAAATGTTCGCTTTCTTTGTAGTTAGCAATGTGGTGATATTAAAACTGACCTCCAAAGACCACGGAATGGATTGCTCCTAAACGAACTGTTGCTAACATGGCAATAACAGCTTCCGGTATTAGCGGCATATAAATGACAACCCTATCGCCTTTAGTTACTCCTAAAGCTGCCAAAGCTCCGGCCAAATGGGAAACCTAAAAAACCTCATTTATTGTTTTGCCAGTCGCAACGGTTTTCGAGTACCTTATCCAGCAACTCGGCATATGTGACTTTGCGCACGGTCTTGGTTAAGGGACTGTCGTGAATAAGTGCAACTTTATTTCCTTTTCCAGCCTCCACGTGACGATCAACCGCGTTATAACACGCGCTGAGCTCACCGCCAACAAACCTGAAATTTTGTTATCAGCATAAATGTGTGAGCGAAAATAATTCATGCACCATTTCGTGAACGGCTCGTTGGAGTTGTCCAAAACGGTGTTCCAAGGTTTTGTCCATGTTAGCTGTTGTCCAACTTCTGCCCAAAATTCTTGAGGTTTTTCTATGGACCTCTTGTAAACCTCTTGATATTTTGGACTGAAGTATGGGTTGTCCGACATTATGAGACCTTAAAAATGCTTTTTAAATTACTTTACCGAATGGAATGGGTTTTCTAAATTATTTTCACATCTCCATAACCGACTTTCAAGTAGTTAAGAATTTTATCTGAGTTTACTTGCACTCTAAGAAGTAATAATTGATTAAACCATTATTGAAGTACAAATAGTCTTTCGTAGACAGAGTACTAGGATGCAAAGGAGTAAGGAGGTCCCTTTACCCATGTCAGGACAAGACTTTTGTATTTCTGTTTATTGTTACAAATTTTGGACCCGGGTGCGGCGCAACCGGTGCACCCCCTATCTGAACGGCCCTGTCGAAGATTTCCAATTTTCTTAAAATTTATTTACGTCGCTTACAACATATCAGTGGCGTACGCAAGGGGGGATTAGGGGGATAAATACCCCCTGAAAATTTAAAAGGACTAAAATTAAAATACCGCATTTCTTAATTGCGCGATAGACTGCTTTTCCATACATATAATATACATTATATGTTTGTATATTTTACTTATAAACGCTACTTTTGGGTACGGTGACCTTGAAAATTTAAAAAATGGACCCTGGACCCCCACAACTCTTTCTTGCAACTCACTTTTTGTGTCTAGCCCACCTAGATCATTTTCTAATTTTATTATTACCATGCCCCGGTTCAAATTAGTCAATAATATTTTTGCAAATTAAACCAATATCCCCTCCTGAATTACTTTTCTGCGTACGCCACTGCAACACATTACAACTATTAAAAAAAAAAAAACAGTAACTTGTATTGCACTCAAACGTAATTCTAGCTGAAAGAAGCTATCGTTTATAATTCTCTACGGGTATATAAAAATGTCTAGCAATTCTAGGCATAACTGCAGTTATTTTTTAAATTAAATCTCAAAGCCGGACGACGAAGCATTTGGCAAAAAAATCGGGACCCCACAGTTTATTTTTTATTAACAAACCAAATAAATAAATAATCCAGACTGCATTAACGTATGCATGTAACGTTTTGTCTGTCTGTTCTGTCTGTATCGATCGCTTGCTCTGTAGCATTGGTGTACGCAGAAAAATATTTCAGGGGGGGCTATTGTTTTAATTTGCAAAAATAATGATAATTTCAAACGGGGCATAGTAATGGTGCAATCAGAAAATGACCTAGGGGGCTAGACACAAAAGTGAGTTGTAAGAAAGAGTTGCGGGGGTCCAGGGGGTCCAGGGGGCGGCTGTCCCTCGGGTAACAGAGCCACATGCAATTTTTTAAATTTTCAAGATCAAACGTACACAAAAAAGAATTTATGAGTAAAATATACAAACATAATATATTTTATATGTATGGAAAAGCAGTCTGTCGCGCAATTTTGAAATACGGTAATTATACTTTTAGTTCTTTTCAAATTTTCAGGAAGGGATTAATCCCCCTAATCCCCCCTTGCGTACGCCACTGCTCTGTAGTGTTACTATTTTCTAAATATTGTCGTAAATTAGAATAAATTAGCATTAATATCTGCCGTGTAATACATCTGCACTTCTGCAGAGGTGAATGGGTTTCTAGCAACAATAAAATGCTTGAAAAATCTCTTTTGAGGGAAATAGTTTTAACGCTTGCTTCCCAAAAAAAATTGCCTGTGCCGACCCAATTTTCGTGCGCAACAATTAAATACTCCACATGTTTTAAACATGCAATTTTAGAAATTATAATGCGATATTTAAAAATTCTCATGTGATATAATAAGCATCTAATTTTGTTTATTTCTGTGCTTTTAACATAAAACCATCGGCCTCGATGTCAGCTGTTAAGTGCAAAGGGGGTACTAACATTAAAAATTCACAAACGGACCGTATGAAATCCGAATTGCAACTTGGTAATCTCGCTTATTGTGAGAGCTAAACTAAAGGTTTAAAACGGATAAAACCACTAATTTCGAAAACTGGAAAATGCAAAAATTTTGACTTTTGTTGTAAGCTTTGATTGTTGATAATTTTGAAATTTCGTAAGGACGACTTTGAAGCAACTTTTCATTATGCAATTAATGGTCTAATTAACTTTTTGCCAAGATTGCTTCCTCGTTTCTTTCAGGCACCACATTTAGTTTTCAGATTGGATTTTTTTTTGACGTCAAAAAAATATTGTTTGATTATAATATTTAGAGTAAGAAAAAACATTTCGGAAGAAACATAAGTACTAGTTCGGCGATTACGTTTTCCAGTTTGTAACTGTTTTGAGTTGGTGCTAAAAATCGAAGTGTTTAAGAAACAGATTACATCCACTGGACAAAAATGGTCACATAACTTTTAGAGTACATTTTTTTAATAGCAAAAGTCGTTTAATAAAAAATTACCTGAAATATCGTCATAACCATTTTTCGTTTCAAACGCATTATTGAGTATACTGGAGGAAACGAATGCAGATTTTCTCCTATCAATAATTTCTCTGGTTTCTGCATCCACCAGATCGTCATCGTTGATAGAAGTTAACATATTTGATAATTCACAGACACAAACGCATCAACAGTAGACACCACCGCGAACCGTTTAAACGCCAGCAAAAGACTGTTGTTAAATTCTATTGTCTTCAAATATATTTACATTGAATTAATTACCCCTGTCCCCTCGATTCATTAACTTTTTGAATGTTACAGTTCGGAAAGAACTGTTCGATACAAAAATATTTTAAAATATCTATCGTTGCATTCTTAAAGTTGATCAGAAGCCCGAACCAACTTCAAGTATTTCAATTAGATTTTACATTAGACCAATGATGAGATAAAATCGATATTTCCTTAACAAAAACTTGAAAAATTTTCAGTTGTCTCCTATAACTTAAAAAAATGTTAAACACACCCCCCAGCGATATATACAGGGTGTCCTTGTTATCGGTACGAATGTTTTAAGTGGTGATAGAGAACCTTTTTCTAGGGAAAATTTTCGAGTAAAACTTTTTCCTTAAATCAAATGCTAAGCAGATATCAACACTTACTTGATTTTTTTACACTTCTGCATTTAAAATACTCTGTCGCCGGAAATATCAATTTTATAGTAAAATACCTTGAAGTTTTTTATTTGGATTTTTTAAGAATTTCATACTTAATAGAAACCCTTGAAAATTATGACGATATACTTAATATTATAAATAGTGCCAATGCTATGGCATTTTTTAATACAAAACCTTACTTATCGGATTTTTTTTTTCACAATGTTCCTTATTTTCGGCTTTTCCAGAAAATTGGTTTGATTTTCCGAAAATTTCACCGAACCAAAGTTGTAGCTCATAAAATTTGCTATCCGTTTTTTTACATATTTATGTTCTAAAAAGAATCTTCATAGTGTCCGACAGCCAAGCAGCGTTAAAAGCTCTTGGCTCGTCGGAAGTAAACTCAGGACTTGTTCTGAACTGCATTCGGGTACTGAACGTGCTAGGAAGCACGAATAACGTTAAACTGGTATGGCGCCCAGGGCACACTAATATACCAGGAACGAGAAAGCAGGTCGCCTAGCCAAAATTGGCAGCGAGACATCTTTCTTCGGACCAGAACCCGCAGTTGGTACATCCTATAGAACAGCCAAGCGGTGTCTTAATGACATATTAGCACAAGGGCATAATGCTCATTGGAAAAAAGTTGCAGGACAAGCCGATTCTAAGGCAGGATGTCAATGGTCTCTACAGAAAAGACAGAAGAAATGCTCAGGATGAGCAGTGTAGACATCAGAGCAACCAAAGGACTCGTCCCAGGACACTGTGGGCTCAAAAAAAAACACTTCTACATAATATGGCTCTCAGGTACCGATATATGCAGAGGATGTGGTAACGAAGAAGAAACTCCTCCACGTAATATGCCAGTGTGAAGGATTCACACCCTATCGACGTAGGCTTCTAGGGATGGAAAAAGCCAACCAAGAAGAGTTAAGAAAAACACCCTTGAAGAAAATCCTGGAGTTTTTCAAAAATAGGACTTCTTTAAGGGCTATCACCAGAGGGTACAATAGACCAATAGGTCGCAGTACAGGAACCCGAAAGGGAACCACCTTCGCGGAAATAATAATGATAATAATATGTTCTAAAAAGCTTTTTTTTTGAGTTGTGTTAAAAAAAACCTGATATAAACCTACCATGAAAATACTCAATAAACGATTAAAAATATTTTTTATTGCTGTTTAAAGTTTTAAACAAATCTTAAAGTGTTCTCCCTCACAATAGTTTTTTTTGGCACAAATTCGAAAATTATGCATTTGTTTCCATACTTCGTAAAAATGATAAATACACTCTATAAAATGCGAACATAACACAAAATATAACTGTTAAATGCTACAGTTCCAGTTGCTATCTATGAATGCAGAGGTAATTTTTTACTGTTTACAGATAGTCCAAAGGCTATAAACCACAAAAGTTTAAAATTTGTTTACAAATATAGTTGTTGCTTTTTTTTTCGACTAGGCTTAATTCTAGTAATAACCCATTGTTGCAAACAAACATGTCTTTAAATGTGCAAATAATACATGCCGAAACAAAAATGGTTATATATTTACTCAAAAGACAAATTTTAAAGCTAGAGCAATTGATTGAAAACTTCATGAATAATTATTTACACATAAAAAAAATTGTTTCAAATTTCGATTTAAAAAAACTTATCAAAAATTGAAAAATGCTTCGTCGCTGTGTGCTGCGTGCGGTCCTAGGAGGGCCTAATGATAAACTACACATTCTAATTATAACTGTTAAGATGTTATACGAAACGCTTGTTCAAATCTTGCTACAATATTCGCAAAATGGTTCCACGAAACTGTTAATATAACTCAAGCATACTTCACTATAATTCGTCATAGTATAACACTCCACAAATGGAAATTAATTGACATACAATAAAAAACTTTCTACGACCACTAATGTAAATGACTCTTATCGTACAGCCTGCATGCATAGTAAGTGGGTCCTAAAGCACGGTAAGCAAAAAGCACAGTTTTTTAAAAGAAATGATCAAAGTACACTCACGTCAAACATTTCCTCCATTCTTAGTAAGTGAGTTATAACGCACGGTAAGCAAAACTCACACTTGTCTAGAAACGTCAAAGTAGGCTTTCGTCAAAATTGACAAGACAACGTAATTGCATGTGTATATTAGCCAAAAAGGCGTTAAAATCGTAGGTATTACGTGATCGTAGAAAAAGTAAGCTACATAACACGAGTTGTAAAGCAATTTACGCACTCGTGGAAATACGCACTCGCCGCTACGCGTAATATGCTTTTTACAACTCTTGTTCTGTAATACTATAAACGTTTTCCGATAATATACAGGGTGTGTATAAATTGGCGGAAGCGCTTCACGTGACGTTGTTCTTCGTAAAATTCCAAGTCGAAAATCTTGATACAAAAATGTTGTACCATGCTTCCTATGGCCTCAGGAACCATTTAAAGAAAATAAAAATTGGCAACATTGCATACATTGATTTGCGTTTGGACATTTTTTTATCAGCAATTTTTACTTAGGTATTTACAATTTTTGTTCGAACTGAAAGCCTTCTTCAGTTCGTCAACATAGCTGCAAACTTTTGGGTATCGTAAAACACAAACTAGAAATAATTACGAGAAAAACAGAGATGACAGCTAATGACAATGTTGCCATATGTATTATTTTCATTCAAATCAGTGATTTACATATTTTCAACACCAATTTTTGAAAGGAAGAACACAATATCTAGGAAAAAATACTATTTGAAATTTATTTTTATTCCAAATTGCAGCTTTTTCATTTGCAAGTATTAAATAATAACGCTTATTAAAGGACTAAATGTCAAAACTTTGAGGACCTTTTGCAGACACAGCAAGTATGGTACAACATTTTCGTGTTAAGATTTTCGACTTAGAATTATACGAAGAACATCGCCACGTGTAGCGCTTCCGCCAATTTATACACACCCTGTATATCATGTGGGGTCGATTTATACATTTTCCCTAAATTATAGCAAAAATTAGGTAATTTTCATATTTCATTTTTGTATGCATCTTACAACTCTACTTATGTAATATACTATTTTGGGTCTTTATAAATGTCCATTTAACATTTTCCTAACTCAAATTGTACACAAAAAAAGTAGGGCTTGCTTATGATACAATTTAATTACGTCCAGAACACGTATACAATTTTTATGGGCATGTACTGCTTGTTTATGTCAGATCATCTGATAACGATTATATTATCTATGACAGTCTTAATGCGTTTTGCATTAAAATTATGTCTACTGAAGTATGGCTAAGCCAACATATGGGGTATATTTTACGTTACAGAATTGTAATTGGTAAAAAATGTATTTGTTGTATTTAGGCATTACATGTACCGTCAATGAAAAACACATTCTAAAAAATAGTTTAATTTTCACGGAGAGTTGCTTTTTTATCGTCTCAGTAATAGCAGCCAGAGTTGAAGTTTTTAAAGTTTACGTCAACGAAATTCTCAATTGAACAATGCGATTGTGGAATAAATTTTTATGTTAATTTGCTGAATGACCTGTTAGCACTATTTAACTATTCAGATTTGTGGAATTTAATGCAACTTTTCAAGTTATAACGATTTCCAGTTGTATTTTTACTTTCGCAATACGTAGTATGTACATTTTTGACATCACTTATCGATAGAGCCTTTAAAAGTATTTTATAGTGCGTCCAATTAGTAGATTTTTTAAACAAGCGAAATATAATCATAAAACGAAAAGTCGAAAAATCGAGTTTTCGATGATAACTCGAAAACAAAAGACGATAACCAATTTTAGTTTTCACCATTAACTTTTTCTCGAAAAAAGAGATCGAGGATGAGCAGTTCGTTTTTTGATACCTCTTATAGTTAGCGAGATTCTCTATTAAAACATCGAAATTTGCCCACCCTGTACAAAGGCTATAAGCAAATGCTTCAAACTTCTTATACACGTGATTTATGGCCTAATTAAGGATTATTGGACCTTAAATAATATATTTAATTTTTCGTGAAAAATGGGAAAAGTACAAAGGCTATAGTCTTTGCACCTTTTTTCGAAAAAAAATCGAAAAAAGAGATCGTGGAAGGGAGGTCCGTTTTTCGATACCTCTTATAGTTAGGTACCGAGATTCCCTATGAAAACATCGAAATTTGCCCACCCTGTACAAAGGCTATAAGCAAATGCTTCAAACTTCTTATACACGTGATTTATGGCCTAATTAAGGATTATTGGACCTTATATAATATATTTAGTTTTTCGTGAAAAATGGGAAAAGTACAAAGGCTATAGTCTTTGCAATTTTCTTAAAACTGCAGCAAATGGCTTCAAACTTCTTATACACATTAGTTATGAGCGAATTAAGGATTATTAGCCACTAAATACGATTTTTAATTTTTCGTGAAAAATGGGAAAAGTATACATAGTCTTTGCACTTTTTTTCGACAAAAAAATCGATTTTCTTAAAACTACAGCAAATGACTTCAAACTTCTTATACACGTTAGTTATGAGCAAATTAACGATTATTAGCCCCTAAATACGATTTTTAATTTTTCGCGAAAAATGGGAAAAGTACAAAGGCTATAGTCTTTGCACTTTTTTTCGACAAAAAAATCAATTTTCTTAAAACTGCAGCAAATGGCTTCAAACTTCTTATACACATTAGTTATGAGCGAATTAAGGATTATTAGCCACTAAATACGATTTTTAATTTTTCGTGAAAAATGGGAAAAGTATACATAGTCTTTGCACTTTTTTTCGACAAAAAAATCGATTTTCTTAAAACTACAGCAAATGGCTTCAAACTTCTTAAACACGTTAGTTACGAGCAAGTTAAGGATTATTAGCCCCTAAATACGATTTTTAATTTTTCGTGAAAATGGGAAAAGTACAAAGGCTATAGTCTTTGCACTTTTTTTCGACAAAAAAATCGATTTTCTTAAAACTACAGCAAATGACTTCAAACTTCTTATACACGTTAGTTATGAGCAAATTAACGATTATTAGCCCCTAAATACGATTTTTAATTTTTCGCGAAAAATGGGAAAAGTACAAAGGCTATAGTCTTTGCACTTTTTTTCGACAAAAAAATCGATTTTCTTAAAACTACAGCAAATGACTTCAAACTTCTTATACACGTTAGTTACGAGCAAATTAAGGATTATTAGCCCCTAAATACGATTTTTAATTTTTCGTGAAAAATGGGAAAAGTACAAAGGCTTTAGTCTTTGCACTTTTTTTCGACAAAAAAATCGATTTTCTTAAAACTACAGCAAATGGCTTCAAACTTACAAGTTATGTATGGCCAAATTAAGCATTATTGGCCCTTAAATAATATATTTAATTTTTCGTGAAAAATGGGAAAAGTACAAAGGCTATAGTCTTTGCACCTTTTTTCGAAAAAAAATCGAAAAAAGAGATCGTGGAAGGGAGGTCCGTTTTTCGATACCTCTTATAGTTAGGTACCGAGATTCCCTATGAAAACATCGAAATTTGCCCACCCTGTACAAAGGCTATAAGCAAATGCTTCAAACTTCTTATACACGTGATTTATGGCCTAATTAAGGATTATTGGACCTTATATAATATATTTAGTTTTTCGTGAAAAATGGGAAAAGTACAAAGGCTTTAGTCTTTGCACTTTTTTTCGACAAAAAAATCGATTTTCTTAAAACTGCAGCAAATGGCTTCAAACTTCTTATACACATTAGTTATGAGCGAATTAAGGATTATTAGCCACTAAATACGATTTTTAATTTTTCGTGAAAAATGGGAAAAGTATACATAGTCTTTGCACTTTTTTTCGACAAAAAAATCGATTTTCCTAAAACTACAGCAAATGACTTCAAACTTCTTATACACGTTAGTTATGAGCAAATTAACGATTATTAGCCCCTAAATACGATTTTTAATTTTTCGCGAAAAATGGGAAAATACAAAGGCTTATAGTCTTTGCACTTTTTTTCGACAAAAAAATCGATTTTCTTAAAACTACAGCAAATGACTTCAAACTTCTTATACACGTTAGTTATGAGCAAATTAAGGATTATTAGCCCCTAAATACGATTTTTAATTTTTCGTGAAAAATGGGAAAAGTACAAAGGCTTTAGTCTTTGCACTTTTTTTCGACAAAAAAATCGATTTTCTTAAAACTACAGCAAATGGCTTCAAACTTACAAGTTATGTATGGCCAAATTAAGCATTATTGGCCCTTAAATAATATATTTAATTTTTCGTGAAAAATGGGAAAAGTACAAAGGCTATAGTCTTTGCACCTTTTTTCGAAAAAAAATCGAAAAAAGAGATCGTGGAAGGGAGGTCCGTTTTTCGATACCTCTTATAGTTAGGTACCGAGATTCCCTATGAAAACATCGAAATTTGCCCACCCTGTACAAAGGCTATAAGCAAATGCTTCAAACTTCTTATACACGTGATTTATGGCCTAATTAAGGATTATTGGACCTTATATAATATATTTAGTTTTTCGTGAAAAATGGGAAAAGTACAAAGGCTATAGTCTTTGCACTTTTTTTCGACAAAAAAATCAATTTTCTTAAAACTGCAGCAAATGGCTTCAAACTTCTTATACACATTAGTTATGAGCGAATTAAGGATTATTAGCCACTAAATACGATTTTTAATTTTTCGTGAAAAATGGGAAAAGTATACATAGTCTTTGCACTTTTTTTCGACAAAAAAATCGATTTTCTTAAAACTACAGCAAATGGCTTCAAACTTCTTATACACGTTAGTTATGAGCAAATTAAGGAATATTAGCCCCTAAATACGATTTTTAATTTTTCGTGAAAATGGGAAAAGTACAAAGGCTATAGTCTTTGCACTTTTTTGCGACAAAAAAATCGATTTTCTTAAAACTACAGCAAATGACTTCAAACTTCTTATACACGTTAGTTATGAGCAAATTAACGATTATTAGCCCCTAAATACGATTTTTAATTTTTCGCGAAAAATGGGAAAAGTACAAAGGCTTTAGTCTTTGCACTTTTTTTCGACAAAAAAATCGATTTTCTTAAAACTACAGCAAATGGCTTCAAACTTACAAGTTATGTATGGCCAAATTAAGCATTATTGGCCCTTAAATAATATATTTAATTTTTCGTGAAAAATAAGTACAAAGGCTATAGTCTTTGCACCTTTTTTCGAAAAAAAATCGAAAAAAGAGATCGTGGAAGGGAGGTCCGTTTTTCGATACCTCTTATAGTTAGGTACCGAGATTCCCTATGAAAACATCGAACTTTGCCCACCCTGTACTTGAGCAAAAAAGACCTTGATACAAAATACGTTTCACAAATCATTTGAGTAACCCTTTATCATTGTAAATAACTTGAATAAAAATCACTTACCTATTTTTAACAAAGTATTTCATTAAAACGATAGACCTGTTTCAAGACTCCCGTATCTTCACCAGTAGCAGTCTTGTTTATTTTATTTTATTTAAATAAATAACATTGCTACTGACAAACATACGAGTCCTGAAACTAGTATAGCACTTCTACAAGATATCCTTCATTAGAAGATAATTGATTTTTAATTTCAACTTATTTATACAAAACATATTATTTGTTATTTTGCTATAAACACAAAAAAAAACTTTTGTTGACGTAAAAGTCTTTGGGATAGGCGACATTAAACTAGCAATTTACAAGAAATTAAAAAAAAAAAATTGTGTTGCCGAGTTTCAGAAATGTGGGTTGTTTAAAAAACGTAATTAAACCCAGTCGGGTCAATCAAAAGTGGAAAATTTTAATACGTGCGCAAACAATGATTCAACAATTGTTTCGTATTCCCGTACACAAAATAAAAAAATATACAAATTTTTTTATCATATAAAATGAAAATTATCTAAATGGCTGGATATGGACCGTCAAATTTGTAAGGCATGGATAAAATGGATTGCTCAGCAATGTTGTTAATCCTAATTTTGCTATTAATTGCTAACGGTTGAACTTATTTAAAAGGGAATTATATTGCCATAGCTGTTAATAACATATGCACGCGCTACAAGGTTCCAGTTATACTTTTTCCGGTCATTGTCGACATGTAAATGCTTCCGAAATTAATACCGTTCGTCACCTCTGATCCGTGTGCCCTTTGGAATCTAAAGTTGATAATGAATCGATTTTTAATTTCTGTCAGAGAATCATCGTCTGTGCTATGTGTAATTTTTAATACAATTACTTTTTGACCTACTTTAGGGCAATTATAATTTTACCGACGAGTTCCATTAAATTGTTTAATTAAGAAATTATGATATGCCAAAGTACATGCTGCCGTAGACATGTGCATGATGATTTGAATGGAGATAGTATGAGTTAAATGAATGAACAAGAATTGAATAATAAAGGCCGGTCATGATAAGGAGTTTTTCATTAAATCAACCGTCAATTTATGTTTACTAGTACGAAATAGAGTTTGTCTGATTTGGTTATATTTGCAAGGTTTATCGAGAGCGACATGCCAGTATAAATTAACGATTACTGTGTTCAATTAAAACCAAAGATACATGTACATACAGTGAAACTTTGGTAAATGCTCGAACGATCTGAGTAATTGGTTTTATTTAAAAACACAAGTATAATAAAATCAGTTATCTTCTTTCTCCTTGATCTGGATCAGATCAAGAAAAAGACAACGGAAGAATTTGAGATAGGAACAGGGCTTTAGACAGGGAGACCCATTATCAGTCCTCATATTCAACGTAGTCCTGGAAAACAGTAAGAGACGGAAGACTGAACACAGAGGGAACAATACTAGACAAATGTTACCAACTCATAAGTTATGCCGATGGTGTAGCTATACTGGCAAGAACTTTGAAGGAACTGGTAGACATCACAGGCAGAATGGCAGAAGCAGCACAAAAAATGGGATTAAAGATAAACGAAGATAGCACCAAGCTAATAAGAATAGGACAACAAACAATAGAAGACAGGCTACTGGTAGGGAAATTTGAGGAAGTAAATGAATTTGGGTACTTAGGGACACTACTCACAAACAGACTGGAAGAAGAAAAAGACATAAACATGAGAATTCTGAAAGCCAACAAAAAAGCAGGAGATTTAAATAACCTCATAAGAGCAAAACAGTTATCTAGGAGCACCAAACTACGTTTGTATAAAACGATACTAAGAGCTACAGCGATCTATGGGTGTGAGACCTGGGTACTGACAAAAATGCAAAGGAAGCCCTAAGAAGATGGGAAAGAAAAATAATTAGGAGAATAGTGGGAGGGAAGAGAACAGATGAGGGATATATAAGAAGAACGAACGAGGAGGTATATACAATTTTCAAAGAAGCAACCATAGACAAAGTAATAAATTATGTGCATTATTTAAAAAATTTAACCAGTAACCATTATGACACTATTGTCCACTACAGTATCAAGGGTATTCGTTCTATAATTGCTAAGTTGTTAAATATTAAACATTAATATTTTTCTAGAGTCCGTTCCTATCGACAGTCTAAAAAAAACTTATTAACTAAAAATTATTGATTTTAGGTGCATTAAAACCTTATTCATTTTAAAGGACTTATTGGAAAGTGATAACATAACAAATGATGAGGAAGAAGAGAAATTTCTGTAGTAATACGAAACAATCGCACAAGAATATGAACAAGAAATAACCGAAGATGAGTTGGATAGAGCGATACATAAAATGAAAATTGGAAAAGCAGCGGGCCATTTACCTGAAATGATTAAGTACATGGGAATAAATGGAAAGAAAATGCTGCTAAGAATATTAAATAAAGCATGACAGGAAAAAGATATTGCAAAGGTATCTATTATATTACCGATATTCAAGACTGGCAATAGTAAAAAATGCGAAAACTATAAAGGCATATCTCCACTTAGTGTAGTAGAAAAATTATATGAAACAATTTTGGAGGAGGGATTAAGGATACATTTCGAAAGAAATTTGGAAGAGACGCAATGTGGCTTTAGACCGGGTAGAAGCAAGCAGGATCTAATTTTTACCTGGAACATTTAAAGATGCTGTACATGTGCTTTATCGATCTGTCTAAAGCCTTCGATGGAGTGCCAAGGGAAAAGATCTGGAAGATATTAAAACAAAGTAGAGTGGGAGAAGGATTATTAAACGCCATCAAGAGTTTATATAGAAGTAGTAGAAATTATGTGCGAACCCATAACAGCAGTTCCCAGGAATTTATAACAACAGTAGGAGTAAGACGAGGAGGTACATTAAGTCCACTGGTTTTTATAATCCTTATGGATAAAATAATTAGAGAATGTAAACAAAACAGAAAACACAAAGAAAGCCTACTGGTGTTGGAATAAACTAAAACCAATAACCTTAACAGAATTAGCCTTTGCAGATGATGTAGTGCTATTAGCTAAAAGCGAAAAGTACTTGCAATTCAATCAAGTCGTATGGGCAGATACATTAAGTAGATATAATATTAATATTAATATAACAAAAACAAAGGCTATGGTTATAGCGAAAAATCATGAACCAGTTATAATTATGCTAGACCAAAAATCAGGTAGCGAATTTTAAATATTTAGGAACAATAATTGCGGAGAATGGTAAATTGAAGGAAGATCAGAATAAAATGGGAAGAAGAAGTGGGGCAGAGACTAGAAGAAAAAGGAGTCAGCTGGAGAGATGTGTCACGATTAGCTAACG
Source organism: Elmis aenea (assembly GCA_947652605.1). Classification (NCBI taxonomy): domain Eukaryota; kingdom Metazoa; phylum Arthropoda; class Insecta; order Coleoptera; family Elmidae; genus Elmis; species Elmis aenea. The sequence continues at coordinate 27,982,229 of OX393584.1, forward strand.
ATAGGCAGGAGTGGAGAAACATAACACAGAAATAGAAAAGCATACCTCGACACCGAAAGGTACAAGAGGAATCGATTAAGAAGAAGGAGGATACAATTTTCTTTTTTTTCTCGATTTTTCATATCCGTTTTTAATCGATTTGTATTATTGTGACTTTAATTGTTTTAAATAAAATGTTTAAGTCAATTTTTGTACAGACTACAGTTTCTCTATAACTATTATGTTTCAAAAGCTAAGGGGGCTCTTGATTTTCGATAAGGAGTGCGGCAATCCATTTTAAGAATCCAATAGCGGGCCACTGTTGAAGTTAAGACCACTGATTCAATAAAATTCAAACTTCACGATAAATACAAAATCGTGTTTGGTTATATAAGTTGTGGTTAGCGGTTTTGTAGTACGAGAAGAGCTGCACGACAATTTAAATTATACCAAAGCTTGCGTCGAATACTTAATTGAGCTTTCTGAGACGATAAACAACAATTATTGCTTAATGGAGGTACAAATGCTACACGACTAGATCCAATATTATCGATCTGTTATTCAGTTCGCAACATAGTCTGCATCGAACATTTTATTCCAATTTTTGCAGGACTGGATACATAATCTGTGGGAGGGCATAACAAAAGCGTGTTATCCTTATTTTAAATTCAATGTTTATATTAGAATCAATGTGAGTTATGTTGGTATGAAAAACATGTGAATTTCGGAAACCGTTAGATATAATAGGACGTTTAAATTAGAACTGCAATAGTCCTTGTTGTGACTAAGCCTAAAATATTCTTTAAAAAAAACTGAAAAACTTCACTTATCAATTTTAAATGTAGCTTTCTTATTATTAACGTTATAAATCAGAAATTTGGTTTATCTAAGTTAGATAAACGCTTTAATCGTCTGGCATTGTAAAATTTTACCCTTGCCTAGTTTTGAGTTCTGATATTTAACATTTTTGGGTCTTATTAACATCATATTGGGTTTTATGTTGTCAGTTGACGAATTTTATGATGAACACTTAACAGAACAACTATGAGCTTTTTTTAATATGTGAAGATATACAGGGTGCTCTGATTTAAATCGCTCCGACGAAGCAAATATTTCGGGTATTCGCGAAGTTGCTAGTGAAACATTATTGACTCAAATTTATGATCGTTTGTCTTTCTAATTAACTACACAGGCCGACATTTCAGAACTTAGTGAACGTTGTTTCAATTTTGATAACTGTTCACATCGAGTTTTTCAGAAAAATGGAAAGACAGGTTAATGCGTTTTCAAATAAAAAAATTTAATTTCACAACTATTTAAACAAAAAACTATTTGTATAGTTCATATTAAAATCGCTGTTCTTATATAAGTAACATGCTCTGAATTCAATGGCACACCCAGTTTTCGCTATCTCATTAAGTTTTTCAGCAATATGGAAAAAAAGATTAATAAGTCCAAAAAATGTTTGTACTTCAAAACTATTTGTATAATTTTGTTAGAATTGCTGTTCTTATATAAATAACATCCTCTGAATTCAATGACACACACAGATTTTTGCTATTACATCAAGTTTTTCAGGAAAATGGAAAAACAGATTAATGAGTTTTGAAACTAACAAAAATAATTTTAAAACTATTTAAACAAAATACGATTTGTATAAATTATATTAAAATTGTTCTTATATAAGTAACATGCTCTGAATTCAATGGCACACACAGTTTTTCGCTATCTCATCAATTTTTTTAGCAAAATGAAAAGTTTGGGTCCAATACGTAGAATTGCATAAATGTACGAGTATATGCCTGCCATATGCAAATAAAGGATTTTAATTCTACCTGATGTATAAAACAAACGGATTACGTGCATATTTAAAGGGTTAATAAAATTACCGTTATTGTATTTTGATTGATTTCAAACTGTTACAAATCCGGGACAGCAGGTAATTAGCAGCTAGCCTTCGGACCAATATGCTCGGGTCTACAAGACGTCGCGTCGTACCTGCACAGCTGGCGTAGCCTATCCAATTTATTAAAAAATTCTTTTGTGTGAAAACCTGATGTGATATTAAAAAACAAAAAGCAGATTCGTAATCAGCGCCACCGAATTAGCAAATAGCACCAATCAAATTCAAAACAACAAAAATCATGTCGGCCTGTGTTATAATTGAAGTTAGGATCGGCTTCTTTATTTTCTTTAGTTTTGATTTTAGACAAATATAATGTTAGACATGTGTGAAAACTCGGATTATTAAAACAACAATGCACTTCATTGTTTTACTTCCGGTTTCGGCGGAGTTGACCCTAACTTTGTTAATTCAAATGGCAAACTCCATATATATTTACATTTTTGGAAAAAGGACGCAATTTTTAATATAACTGCACCAAAACTAGAAACAAACAGAGAAGATGAATCTGTTTTAGAATACAGCCAGTGTACATATACATTATAGATATATATAAATTTAATAATAATTATATTCTTCATAAAATGAAATGAAAAATTTGCTAAAATATTTTTTTAATTGAACTGCAAATATACGACACTGTCATGTGCACAGCCGTCATTTATACTGAATGTGTGGTATCGATTTGCGTTGATTACTTTAACTTCTTTTGCGTAACGAACAATGCTTACATTCAATGTGATTTTAAAAACCTTTGCTGTTATATTCATATTTTATTCAGCGATGTTTTGGAATTTTAGTTAATTTAAATTGTTACTCAGTTAACACTTTGGCCATAACCTTTGCACATTACACTTTTTCATTGATTGAAAAATCGTAATATAATTGATTTGAAGACTAATAATCATTATTTCGGCTACAAATATAACCTGTATACAGGGTGAGTCACGACGGACGCCCCGGAGTTTTTTTTGACGAAAAGGCATATATTCTCTAACTTCTGTCGTAGTTAGATTGTGTAAGTCGATAAGGGCTACATTTTAAAAATATTTTCAAACATACATGGTGATCCAAAAAAAGTTATACTTTTTCTTATGGTATATTTTTAATTTCCTCTTTAAATTGTCTTTAAAAAATGTACCTGGTTATATGGGTCTAGTCAACCATTTTCGTGAAAATTCGCTTGCAGATTAGATTGACAATAAAATAATCTATCTAACTTCAAGCGAATTTCTTCAGACTTTTCAAAGTTTTTAAATGTTGAAATTTTTTTAAAATTACTGTGTTTTCATGAAAATGCAATTAACACTTAACAATTGACTTTAGATCCATATAACTGCCACAGGTTAGAAAATATATGCCGTTTCGCCATAAAACTTCAAAGCGTCCGTCGCGACTCACCCTGTATATGTAATGACACTTTGATTTGTTTTATTAATCCTTAAACAACGTTTGTTTGCAAAACAATGAAAAAAAAAAGTTAAGTGCGGTTCTTGAAATATATAGCAATACATACACTTTTTAAACAAGCAGTAAGATAAGTTTTCATTCATATCGGTAGTCTTAACTGATAATTTGTTATTATATTGTGAATTGGTAAAGTCGAAAACGATTACTTGTTTTGTATTATTGTCTTATCATTAAGCGTTATCGATTATTTGTTTTGTTTTAGTTGATTAAGGTACATACATAGTTATCAACGTGTCCCTGAATTTAATAAAAGTTCTATGACATGATACGTTAGTCATTGACATATACAAATAGTTATTTGAATATTTTATAAAGAACATGTTGATAAAAAGTCATTAAAATAAGTGAACTATTTACTTTGAAAAAAATTATTGTGTCGCCTGATACCAGCATTAGTGGCAGTAAAGGAACTTATTTGTGTTATATATGGCATGACTAAATAAATACATCGTTTGAAAAATTCGTGTAAATGCTGGATTTCGGCTTTGCTGTTACTAAAAGATAAAATAAATAATGAAACAAAAAATAAATTTTGGGTTTGAAACAATATAAATACCAAATATAATTTGTAGACGTACAGTGAGTGGGTGTAATTACAAACAGAAAGAAAAACTTTCATTTGAAAATAGCTTCTGATGTGATACTCCGTTATTAGACTATCGAAAACTCTCATTCGGCGTTCAAAATGTAGCTAAAAGACTGGCGCATCCAACGATGTAAAGAAAGTGCAAATAAAACACTTTTTGATATCATCCACTGCCGTCTGAAAAAGGTCCTTTCAAAAGGTCATACTTGTGATACTTGTCATACTTGTGATCGCGTTGGCTATGAGATTGTGTAGGGAAAAAATCAAAGTTTGTTATAGTTTTTAATCAAGGAAAACTGGAAAAAAGAAAAGGTGCTCATAAAGAGAGAGAGAAAAGGCTAAAAGTACTTCACGAAGTTGCTAAAAAAAAATCAAGTTAAGTGATTTGTTTGCTTTAGCTTCTAAAGTTAGTGCACCTGATGTTGAAAAATCATTGATCAAGGATAGCATTCATCAAATTCGACAAAAAATGACAATCTAATCTGCTCCATTGAAACGGACAAAATTGAAACGTCGATTATCAACGCAAAGTCTTCATGTTCAAGTCTAACTTACCAAGTAACAAATATTTTGAATGCTTATCAGCTAGTTGTTTCACAAAACCAACACGTCAAAATTTTGAGTATTTTTTTAACAAACATCCTTGTCAGCCAACTATTGGTGATATAACTTATTGGCCATTTAAGCCAAATGTTATATTTTACAGAGATGATAAAATAAGCAGACGATGATTATCATATTGTTTAGAAAAAGAATCTCTATTTTGTTCCGTGTGCTTGGCATACAGTGCGAATGTTCGTTTGTAAATGATGGAATGAAAGACTGTAAGCATACTCTGCAACGTGTTAAAGAACATGAAAATATTAAGATCCATGAAAATTGTGTTTATATGCTTAAACTTAAAAGTAAAGATATTTATGGTTTAATATTCTCAAATGAAGGTAGCTTACGTCAAAAAAAATGCTCTTGAACGCAAGCAAGTATTGGAAAGAATTATAGATGTAAAACTAATTGCAAAAATAGGTTTAGCTTTTCGGGCTCACAGGAATCTACTAATTCACTTTCATTAGTCATACAGCATTGCTTTCAGCATTGTGAATACGTACCTACAATACGCTGGCGATTAAAAAATATTTAAAACAATAACAAATATTACAGATTGTCTACTGCTACGAGAGGATCTCCACAGATTAGAAATGTACTGTTAAATAAACAAACTTGCCTAGAATGTCAGTAAGTGCTGTAGAATTACCTTTACACGAAACAAAAATATAATCCTACTCGTACATAACTATTCTTTGAATAGTTATGAACACCACAGCTTTAAAAGATTTAGGAATTCTATTAGACTGTAAACTTCTTTTTGCTGAACATATCGAATATATTAAAAACAAATCTCTTAAAATGCTTGGATTATCATACGTGCCTCAAAACATTTCAATAATGTTAATGCTATTAGAACACTGTATTATTCATATGTTTATAGCATTTTAAATTTTGCCTCTATCATATGGAACCCACAATATGACACCTATGCTAGTAAAATTGAGGGAATTCAAAAGAAATTTTCGCACAAAAAACACATATTTCCCGAGAAACAATATGAACAACAATTATAAAAATCTAAACATGCTCTCCTTAAAATCTCTTGGAACGCTTAGTGATATAACATTTCTTTACAAAATTATTAACTACAAAATAGATTGTCCTAATATTTTATCGTTAATAAATTTTAAGGTACCGAGATTAGGACTACGACACTATTTTCTCTTTTATTTAACACCTTGCAGCACAAATGCCTTTTTTTAACTCGCCAATCAACAGAATTCTTTACTGCTATAATCGAACATTCATAAATACTGATACATTTAGTCATTGTTATAGCAAAAAATATGAAAATGTTGAATTTATTTTTTCTCTCATACATTTTTTATTTAATTCATTAGATCAATTTTATTAGTACTTTCTGAAGGTACTTTTTAATAAAGAATGTAACTGTTATTTTAGATGTTCAAATGTTATAGTATAACATTTGAAGTACGAGGAATTTTGTACTTTTAAAAATTGATTGTAGCTTCGCTCACACTTGGGAATAATTCATCTAATTTAAACAAACCTGTATCTCTTATAATAAGCGAGATCCCCATGCTGGAAATGTAATCTAAATTTTGTTGAATAACATTTATCTATATAAAAATTAGATTTTTTTCATTCGGGGAGCCTAAACTTTAAGATCTCAATTCGGGAACCGCGTATTGCGAAAGTCTCAAAAGCGCTGATTTACACTATCAATAAGAATGATCTACCCTCAAACAACCAATTCAAATTTATCATCCATACAGAAAAATTGCATTCAAGAAAGAAACGAAAAACTATAAAACCCAAACAATTGCGTTGAAACTTCATACACGCGTTATTTAAACCCTAAGTAACAATTATTTAACGTTAGTTGGATAAAATTACGAATAAAGATTATCGATAGTTTATGGAAACATCTGGTTAAATGTTACATTGAAAAAATAAATAAAATAATGAATTGCGTCCGTTTAAACTATATAATCTCTCAAGAGACTTTATCCGGGACACTTAGTTAGACCTTTCGATACGGGGCATCATTTAAGTACTTCACTTCTTTCAATTTCTAAAGTTGTATCGAAAGGATATTGATGTCTATTTTTACACTGATTTGATTATCGTATTAGATTAAGTACTATTGGAATGTAATTCATTGAAGCAAACGATAAATGATGACTTCTCAGGGTCTCTAGTAACCCAAGGGTCTTCTAGTTTGTATTCAATAATATCGTCTTACACGGTTTACAAGGGTTTGGATTTAGATGACCTATCTCTTCAATTCTATTAAGCTATACAACAGTAGCTCTTAAGCCACATATGTTGTAGCACATCCTACTAACGGAGAAATTACGAATTTACTTTGATGTTATATGGAGTAGATGGAATGAAATACTGTTTGTTTTGGAGAGATGTTCACTTGTAAGATTTCCCATGATACAATTAACTTGCCAAAGCTTAAAAGATTTCTTATTTTGTTTTGGTGCTTTTACTTTGGGTGTAGCAATCGCTAATTGGTTTTATATTTTTTAATAAAAACTCAAGGATGAAAAAAATCAGTTCTTATTTTATTCTACAAAAGGTACTCATAAAAAGGAATCATTTTAGCAAGATTTTACACTCTAATCTAAAGTAGTTGAGAGTTTACTGAAAGTAATTTGCTAAGGGTGTGCGAATTTCGATGTTTTCATAGGGAACCTCGGTAACTATAAGAGGTATCGAAAAACGGACCCCGCTCCCTCGATCTCTTTTTTAGAGAGAAAGTTAATGGTGAAGACTAAAATTGGTTATCGTCTTTTGTTTTCGAATTATCACCGATAACTCGATTTTTCGACTTTTCGCTTTATGCCTATATTTCGCTCGTTTATGAAAATAAACAAAAATAATTTTGACGTTCTACAGGCACTTTTTTGATAAGAATGCAGTGGCGTAGACAATTAAAAAAAATATTCGAAATTCGATTTGTGACAAAGTTGTATTTTTTTAATACGAAAAATTATCTAATTTTTGCTATATTGTAAAGAAAATGAATACATCGACCCCACATGATGTGTACTATTGGAAGGGGGAAAAATCCTGTTTCTCGTGATGCCACAGCCAACTATGGGTTCCATTAAAAAAAATGCAACTTCATGTCACAATTCGAATTTCGATTTTTTTTTTTTATTGTCTGCGCCACTTCATTCTTATCAAAAAAGTGCCTGTAGAACGTCAAAATTACTTTTCTTTATTTTCATAAACAAGCGAGATATAGTCATAAAACGAAAAGTCGAAAAATCGAGTTATCGGTGATAATTCGAAAACAAAAGACGATAACCAATTTTAGTTTTCACCATTAACTTTTTCTCGAAAAAAGAGATCGAGGAAGGGGCGTACGTTTTTCCATAACTCTTATAGTTACCGAGATTCCCTATGAAAACATCAAAATTTGCCCACCCTGTACATGAGTATAGATTATTTTCTACTAGTGGTAAAGTTGTGAAAAAAACACCTCATACAATGTAATTACATTATTCGCAATGTTATCCAGTATTTGGGGGAAAAGCTTTGCCATTTACTTTGTAACTAACTTAGAAAGTTTGTGCTGTTTAAATATATGGCGAAACTTCTGTTTTTCGAAAGGAGTTATTTCTGATCGAGGAACAATGCACATATGATAATACTAACCAGTAACTGGTGAAGTGTGATTTGACAAACAATACCAATTAAAAATTCATGTTCTGGCGGACACTAGTGATGAAAAATACTTTTGTAGTGGACTCTACATTCTTAAATTTTACAGTCTAAATTAATTTAGTCGTGTATGTGTGTGAGTGGGTTATTAACATTTTGAACTATAATAGTTTTGACTAACTCCAAACTTCTGCTTAAATTAATCATCGCACAAACACCAACAAAGAGAGATAATTATTACAAGACTATATTGACTATGTCAATAATTTTAAAGTGTTAATAATGATTTGATTTTCTTTGAAGTCTGCATGGTTCATTTCATGATTTGTTTAGATGTACTTTACATACGGCACGCCAAATCCAATAATAGGCGATATGTTTGTCTGTATAAGATACTTTGCAAAGCGATTTTCTACTCAACTTATTATTAACAATAAATATACTTTTAAAAGCTAATGCGGTGTATAATTACGGTAAATTGAAGTAAATCTTAATATTTTTCTAGTCCGTTCCTATCGATAGTCTCAAAAAAAAACTTATTACCTAAACATTATTGATTTTAGGTAGGTACATTAAAACCTTATTCATTTTTAAGGACTTATTGGAAAGTGATAACATAATAAATGATGAGGATGAAGTGCAATTGCAGGAGGAATACGAAACAAGAATATGAACAAGTGATAACCGAAGATGAGTTGGATAGGGCGATACATAAAATGGAAATTGGAAGAGAACGAGGTCATGTGGTATTTTACCTGAAATAATTAATTTCATGGGAGAAGAACGAAGGAAAATGCTGCTAAGAATAGTAAATAAAGCATGGCAGAAAAAAGATATTCCAAAGGACTTGGAGGTATCTGTTGTATAACCGATATTCAAGATTGGTGAGAGTAAAAATTGCGAAAACTATAGCGCAGGGGTGGCCAAACTTTTAGTCGTTAGGGGCGACTTTTGAGAGAAAGTTTACCCGCGGGCGACTACGTTTTTTGTAAGGTACTTACGAATCATTATTGTTTTTTAAGGCCTTTTTAAGTATTTACAAATCCATGACTTTTTTTTAGAAGATACTTACGAACTGTGTCTTTTTTTTATGAAATTTTAAATACTTACGAAATGATGACAGTTTTTTTCTAAAAGACACAAACTGGTGAAGACATTTTACTATGACTACTATAAAATTACCTATAAATAACTATTTTCTAGCACTGGTTCTGAATTTTAAAACGTTCAAGAAAATACAGGAAAAAAGAAAATTATTGTTTGACAATTGTATTAAAATAAATTAAAAGCAAATTTCACAAAAAAAAAACAATAGAATTGTTTTATTTTGATGACACTTGGCATTGCATACACAGTTTTGACAGTTTGTCAAAATTTGGCTCGTATGAACTTAAACTAATTCTTAAACACAATTCCAAATGTAGATCAGATAATTGTGACCTATGTTTAGTTTTTATCCCATTTATGCAGGAAAATGCTAATCTTACAAATATGTCGTAATAAAAAAGGCATTGAAATATGCAACAACTCTCCAAATATTTGGATATTTATCCCTGCTTATTAATTTCCAGAAGCTTTCTTTTGAAGCCATTGATTTTAAATGTGTACTTTGTGTATCTATAATTTGCAGAAAATGATTTTGAATTATTTTTTAAATTCAAATATGTTGTGAATTTATCAATATAATTTGTCAAATTTTAAGTTAGCTTCACGGGCGACTTCCAGAGGCATTGCGGTCGACCAGTCGACCGCGGTCGACGTCTTGGCCACCCCTGCGTATAGAGGCATAGGAAAATTACATGAAAGAATCTTAGAGGAGAGATTAGGGAAACATTTCCAAAGAAATTTAGAAGAGGCGCAATGTGGCTTTAGACCGGGTAGAAGCACGTAGGATCTAATTTTTACGTTAAGACAGTTAAGTGAAAAAATATTGGTACATTCAAAGATGCTGTACTTGTGTTTTATCGATATGTCTAGCCTTCGATGGAGTGCCAAGGGAAAAGATCTGGAAGATATTGAAACAAAGTAGAGTGGGAGAAGGATTATTAAACGCCATCAACAGTTTATATAGGAGTAGTAGAAATTATGTGCGAACCCATAACAGCAGTTCCCAGGAATTTATAACAACAGTGGGAGAGACAAGGAGGCACATTAAGTCCGCTGCTCTTTGTAATTCTTATATATAAAATAATTAAAGAGTGTAAGCAAAACACATAGAAAGACTACTGGGGTTGGAATAAACTAAGACCAATATCCTTAACAGAACTAGTGTTTGCAGATGATGTGGTGCTATTAGTTAGCTAAAAGCGAAAAGTACTTGCAAGTCAATCTAGACGTATGGGCAGATATATTAAGTAGATATGATATGAATATTAAAATAACAAAGACAACGACTGGGTGTAACGAAAAATCATGAACCAGTTACAATTATGCTTGACCGAAAAAAGATAGAGCAGGTAGTGAATTTTAAATATCTAGGAACAATAATTGCAGATAATGGTGAATTGGAGGAAGATCTGAATAACAGAATAGCGGCAGCGACAAAATTTTACTACGGCACTAATAAATGTTTGATAAGCAAGAAGGATATATCAAAAGAAACGAAGACTCGAGTTTTTAAAGCAGGGTACGTACCCGTTCTCACGTACAGTTCAAAAACTTGGACACTAACACAAAAACAAAAACAAAGAATACAGGCACAGGAAATGAGAATTCTGAGAAGAATTGAGGGATGTAGACTGATCGATAAAATCAGTAACGGAAAAAATCGAAATAACCTAGGAGTAACAGATATTAAGAAAAAGATGGAGACGAATCCAGTTAAGATTGCTTAGACATCTACTACGCATGCCAGAAAGTAGATACGCGGAAAATGAAGATGGAGGGAAAAAGAAATAGAGGAAGACCAAGAATAAAATGGGAAAAGGAAGTGAGGCAGAGACTAGAAGAAAAAGGAGTCAGCTGGAGAGATGTGCCACAATTAGCTAACGATAGGAAGGAGTGGAGGAACATAACATAAAAAAGCGTACCCCGACACCGAAAGGTACAAGAGGAACCGATTAAGATTCATTTTTAAAGTAAAACTTAATTTCTTAAGCTTCAGAAATAATGTAAAAAAACAGAACATTATACGTAGGCATAGACGCAATTTGCGCGCGCATTTAGGTTCGATAATTGAAAAAGAAAAACGCGTAACCGCAACAAAAAATACTAAACCGCGAGAGAACTTTGTGAAACTTATCTGTTGCACTTCTTGATACGTTAAATAGACACAGTTACGTCAACATAATTACAAAATGTAGCCATAATTTTTACAATATTTGCAGAAAGTTGCATTAAAACTGAATGGTTTTTAAGAAACCGCTTGCAAAATTTGATTCCCTTACACAACGCGAGTTTTGGGCATCAGATCACGAAACTGTTTGAGATAGAAGCGTTAAAATGATTATCATGTTAGACTAAAAAAGAATATCATTTGCATGGTAAATATTTTCACAATTACCTGGATAAGTCGGAAGCTTTTGGCAGTGATACTTAGTTTTCAGCGATACGTGTTTGAACGGAAAATGCAAGAAAACCCAGTTATGTTATTAGCACATTGTAAAAATTTTAAATACAAAAATATTCACTCTATAATAAACATATAAAAACAAACCTTAACGTTGGGACCAGATGATAAGATGTGTTTTGAGCCTTGAAGCACGTCGTAATGAAAATTTTACGAGCGATCTGTTAAATTTCGCACTTCTAGATTAGATTAATATATGCACTTGTGAGAACAATTAAACTTAAAAAATCTGAGCACTTGTTGATAAATTCTCTAAACCTTCGCCACACATTTTAATATATGTCCCTTATGGATACTCAAAGAACAAAAAGGCACAAAGAAAACATATTTAAAGTAAAGGTAATATGGCCTCAAATTTCATACATTATTTACACCAAAAATAATATGTAAACATTCGCAGTTCGTTTAAATTATGATTTATCTTTTAATGAAAAGTAGAATAAGTAAATTATACCTTTTTTGAAACAGTCGAATCAATAAATTAACCTCGAAGTTTCTTGGACTTGAAAATGTAAAACTCTGCATTTTGACAATAAAATAAACGTAAGTAATTCGACTAATATAAATTGATTAATCTCACGCCCTGCATAATCTACAACGAAACACAAAAAAGAGATATACATTTGTTAACACAGCCATTTTACTTACGTATTCCAATCAGGTAATGTTGATTGGAAATGAAGACGAAACAATATTGCGATGTCTTTAATGTACACTAATGTCTTTTTTCTACGACCACTAATTTAAATGACTCTTACCGCACAGCCTGCATTCATAGTAAGTAGGTCAAGTGGGCAAGCAAAAAGCACAGTTTTTTAAAAAAATGATCAAAGTAGACAAGTCAAACACTTCCTGCATGCCCAGTAAGTGAGTTATAACGCACGGTAAGCAAAACGCACGCTTGTGTAGAAATGTCAACGTCGGCTTACGTCAAAATTGACAAAACAACGTAATTACATTAGCCAAAAACCGTTAAAATCGTAGATAGTTTGTGATCGTAGAAAAAGTATGCTACATAACACGAGTTGTAAAGCAATTACGCACTCGTGCGAAAAATGCTTCTTAAAACTTTTGCTATATAATATACCATAAACGTTTTCCAGTAATATGTATCATGTGGGGTTGATTTATTCATTTTCCCTATATTATAGCAAAAGTTAGGTAATTTTTCATAATCAATCTTTTTCTAGTAGTAGGCTAATGTCATTAGGAATATACCTGGCAAAACTGTTCTGTTGTTTTAACGATAGTTTGACAGAAAAATTCACGTATAGGTTAGGTTACTTGTACTTTGTACTTTGCACTTTTTTCGACAAAAAAAACGATTTTCTTTAAACTAAAGTAAATGGCTTAAAACCTCTTATACGCGTTATTAATGGCCAAATTAAGGATTATTATACTTAAAAAATGACTTTTAATTTTTCGTGAAAAATGGAAAAAGTACAAAGGCTATACAGGGTTCTCGTTTTTCGCGGCTCACTATGGGGATCTCGTAAACGGTAAGAGTTACGACTTCGGTTAAATTGGGGCAAAGTTGTATATTCAGGTGCTTAATAATTTGACGCCAACAGAACTTATCTAGCTTTTTTAGTTTTTGAGATAAAGGGAAAAAAGTAAAAAAGTGGATTTTTGTTTTTTGCCCGTAACTTTTTCATTTGATGTCAAATTTCATTTCTGTAAAAACTTTTTCATGGCCACTTTTTGCAAGGAATCAGAATCCCCAATTATATTTTCCATGCGACGTTTCGTTTTTTTAAAACCATCATCAGGTCAATTTTTTCTTATGGACGCTATTTCTGATTTTAACGCCAGTTTGTAGAGAATTTTATTCTGAATTCGAAAATGTATAACACTTGGCACTTTTTTGAAATCATTGTTGTTAAAAATGGCTAAAACAAATATTTTATTTAAAACAAATCCTAATCGGCATGGTAAATAATTTTCTTTGTCTCTTTTTTCTTGGAAGCAGGTAATTAAACCGCATTAAATTACTATTAAAGGGATTTAATTAAATATTTAACACAAAACGAAAATAGGTAGGTATTTATTTATTTATTGGACGAAAAAAAAAACAGCTATGCCACCCATGCACGGTCACCCAACCAAGAACAAACTTAACTTGTCAAACGAATGCATTGGTTACATCTTTAACGAGTTATGCCCTTTATCTGCATTAATGGCTTCTAATAGGTAAACAGATTTTTGGACGTTTTTTAAAAAGAATGAAAACTTATATTTTGTTGCACATTTTTATATGCCAAATAAGGGATTAAATGTATTAGTGTATTTTACCTGCTTTTGTTAATGAAATGTCAATTTTATTTCATTCAAAATGTTTATTGTTTAATTAAGCTTTTTCTTTAGCACCATGAATCAGATCAGGTGACCATGTTTTTTGACATCTAAAAAAAAAAAAAAGCGCGTGAAACGTCAAAACGGCTTGTATTTGGTCTAAACTGTAGTTATTGCATAATATATTCGTTTGACAAGTTAAGTTTGTTCTTGATTGGGTGACCGTGCATGGGTGGCATAGCTGTTTTTTTTTCGTCCAATAAATAAATAAATACCTACCTATTTTCGTTTTGTGTTAAATATTTAATTAAATCCCTTTAATAGTAATTTAATGCGGTTTAATTACCTGCTTCCAAGAAAAAAGGGACAAAGAAAATTATTTACCATGCCGATTAGGATTTGTTTTAAATAAAATATTTGTTTTAGCCATTTTTAACAATGGTTTCAAAAAAGTGCCAAGTGTTATACATTTTCGAATTCAGAATAAAATTCTCTACAAACTGGCGTTAAAATCAGAAATAGCGTCCATAAGAAAAAATTGACCTGATGGTGGTTTTAAAAAAACGAAACGTCGCATGGAAAATATAATTGGGGATTCTGATTCCTTGCAAAAAGTGGCCATGAAAAAGTTTTAACAGAAATGCAATTCGACATCAAATGAAAAAGTTACGGGCAAAAAACAAAAATCCACTTTTTTACTTTTTTCCCTTTATCTCAAAAACTAAAAAAGCTAGATACGTTCTGTTTGCGTCAAATTATTAAGCATTTGAATATACAACTTTGCCCCAATTTAACCGAAGTCGTAACTCTTACCGTTTACGAGATCCCCATAGTGAGCCGCGAAAAACGAGAACCCTGTATATAGTCTGTACTTTTTTCGACAAAAAAATCGATTTTCTTTAAACTAAAGTAAATGACTTAAAACCTCTTATACGCGTTATCAATGGCCAAATTAAGGATTATTAGACTTAAAAAATGACTTAATTTTTCGTGAAAAATGGAAAAACTACAAAGACTATTAGGTAATTGTTGATTGTTTATACTTTTTTATCTTAAAAACACGAAATGGCTTACGAATATTACGAAAAGTATGATATGTTAGAATGTTTTATTCAAAGTAATAATAATTTTAAAGCTGCATATGAAACTTATTTTAATCGTTCCCCAGGAAGGAGGCAACCTAATAAATTTAATGAAATATGAGATTTTGTTTCAATCTTCCAAAAATAGATTTATTAGGTTGTCTTCTTTATGGATAACGATTAAAATATGTTTCACTTGCAGCTTCAGAATTATTATTACTCTAAATAAAACATTGTAACGTATCAAACTTTTCGCATTATTTATTATTTTAATGACACAACACTACTACTAGAAAATAATGAAATGTGAAAAATTACTTATTTTTTCAATAAAGTTAGCAAAAAGAATAAATCAACCTCACAATGGGAAAAAATCTTTTTTTTTTCATGATGCCACAGCCTACTATGAGTTCCATGTAAAAAAAAGTACAGCCTTATGTCATAGGTAACTCGAATTTTGAAATAGTTTTTGAAAAATCGTCTGCGCCACTGCACTCTTATCAAAAAAGTGCCATATCAAACTTTTCGTAATTTTCATATGCCATTTCGTGTTTATAAGGTTGAATATTATAAGTAACAATCAAACAATCTACAATTACAAGCCTACTGCTAGAAAACAATGAAATATTAAAAATTACTTTGAAAATTGTAGATTTTTGCTTGAACTGTTCGTTAATTCTTATTCAAAAATGTGCAATTTTGTGACACTGGTTTTAATCGTGTGTTAAGGTGTTTGCACTCAGAGACAATAACCGTTGTGTGCTTGACATTTTTCGACATAGATTTCACCACAAGCTACATAAAAGTCAAACATTTCCCGAGAGTTTTACTGGAAAGCTTTAAATTAAAAATTCAGTTAAATATTTATCTCATAGCAAAATTTTGTTCGCAATTCTATTTGAGATCAAACTTTTTTAAACGCGTTTATTTATTTTTCAGCTATGAGTAAATAAAAATGAAATCGCTTCAGCAGTAGGAGCGAATGTTGTGGACAAGTTGTTGTATTTATTAAAAATGTTTAATCAACGCAATTAACAAGACGAACTTTCATTTTAAGGTAAATTAAATTTGTGCGAAGGTGGATTACTGGTTACATTTACATATAAGCATGAAAAGAAATATTTACTGGTAAAAGCAAAAAGTGAGTGTTGTTCAAATAAACCATAAAATTTCGTTGTGTGCTTGTAATGTGTTTTTAAGTATACGTATGGGTATTTTATTAACTTTGTCCTTTAATATCATAGATTAATTGAGCAAAAAGCTATAAGATGTTTGTTTTTTATTCTTTACGCATTCAATAACTTTGTGTTCGTTTATATGAAAATTTAGTGCATGCATTTAATCAGAGTTATTTGCTTTCGTAATATTCTTAAACTGAATTGATTATAATATAAATTGCTTTTTATGAAACAATAATCTTTGTATAATTTTTTTCTTCCTGTCTGCAGGATAGGATTGTTTATTCAAAATTTTATTCCAAACGGGGAGCACGCGAAAATCTACAACAAACAACTAGGGGTGCACAACTACATTGCAACAGGTCAATGGACAGTAAAATTAATATGGGTCGGTTTTACCATTAGGCGACTCTAGGCAATTGCCTGGGGGCGCCAAGATACGGGGGCGCCAGCCTTACCCATAAAAAAATATTAAACGATGACGAATTTAAAAAAATGTTGACAGATGCGGTAAACATCAAGAAAGGGTTTGACTTTAAAAAAGGAATAGTTTGTGTATGAAGCAGAGGATGAAATCAACAGATTTTAAACAAAAATTTGAGGTAGACTTTTATTTCTTAGTTATTGATAAAAAATAGCATCTGTCGATGAAAAATTCAAGCATATACAGGGTGCTTGAAATTTAAGTTTAAGCATGGGAATCTAGCTTATTATAATACAGCCAGAGTATAGGTTTAAATTTGTCAAAGTTGCTAAATTTGTTGCTCATTAATAATCCGAAGAGAAATTGGAAATATCTCAAACGGTATTCGACAAGTTTAGGAAAAACCGTCTTTAACTCCTTTGGAGTAAGAAATATTTCAAATGTGTTAAAACTTTGCCCAAGCAACTTTTTAAGCCGAATCGGATGGTGGTCACAAATTTTTTCTAGATCGATTCGTTTTTGTTTTGTGACAACCAACTTTACTTTTTCTTATGAGCGCAATTTTTGCTATTTACATAATCAAATTGCATTTATTTTTCTAAATTCATTGATGCATCACGCAAAGCGAATTTACTTCTTTATTCTTTGCCAAAATTCCTTCGTAAAACCTCTCTTACTCGATTGATTGATTATATTAAAAAATAAATTTTAATTTTGAGCTTACATAGTCAGGCTGGGAAATTTTGGCGCTGCACTCGTACATTCAGTAGCAAGGCTGTTCATGGTAGTACAAAAATCATATTTAAAAGAAGGAAAATGCCAAAAAAACAGTGGTAAGATTTATTATGGAGTGTTCTAGCCTATGCATAATAAAAATCAAAAAACACTGGTGGGAATGGCTTAAAAAAAAAAGTAACATAATAAAAATTTGCACACTTAGAAAACCTCAAAACGAAACAAATTGGGTAAAACCAAAATAAGGTAATTTTCTTTTTAAATACATAAACTAACAATAATAGGTTTAATAATTGCCTTTCATTTTCCGATATATCGAACAATGAGCAACCATCCAGGGACCCACGAGAAACGTGTGGAAAAGAAATAAGGTAACACAAACATTTATATTTCCGAAAGTGCGAAATTTTAAATTTGATTGATGTCCCGGGTGACTTTTATTTTAACACATGTACGACCTTTAAACAAGTTTTCTCATATAGGCGTGTAATTTTATTTAAACAAGGCAAATAAATGAAAACGTCGTGACTCAAGACGTGGCCTAATTTGCCGACTATTAATTTGATGATCGGGCTATTAAGATGCAATAAAAATTATTTCATAGATAATAATTGTCGTGTATACAAACATATTTTGATTAAAAACCTTGAGGTTTATGAATGACAATGCGTTTAAATTTAAATACATACAGGTTTAATTAACAAATCACTCATACATTTTAATAACAAATCGATATATAAAGAAAGTCTTTATAAATTTTAATGAATTTTAAAAATCTTAAATGGTTGCCAGAAAAACGCGAAAATAGAGGTTCTTATAAAAACGGTTTTCCCTTGGTTAAACGCCTACGCAAGTCACATACATAGATTTAGTTATATAACAGATATACCACAACTTCTCAAATCATGGCGCTTTTGTAGGAGTTTCGTTTTTGACGTTTTTCTCCGGAACCGTTTAAGATTTTTTCAAAAACTTTGCACCATTTTACTTGCAAAGGATGCTCGAATTAATAAATAGAAAAATTTCTATTTTATCTCTGACGGTTTCATGAACAACGCGATCGCAAAAATTACTTTTGTTACTCAACTTTTCAGTTTTTCCCCTATTTTTCAGAAGGAAATGGCCAGTGGCACGTATAACTCTGCAAAACGTTTAGTTTTGATGTTCTTGATGCAATAAACACAGCCTTGATCAGATTCTAGCGACAACATTTCGTGACCTTCCCTGGTCAGTAAATATTTTTCAAACACTTTTTTTAAATATTGAGATATTGTTTCTTAATTTAATTAAAGATTATAATTTTTATAAGTATTTTTATTCACATATTTAAATAAAAAACAAATTTATAGTCATTGCAGATTATTGCTTTTTTAAGAAGACCTAGGAACTAAAAATCTGCCTTAATCGTCTGTTATATACTTTCGTTTCGTTTAATTAACTCATAATATGCACGAATATTGAGTCTTCACAATATTTATTTTAAAAATAAATATACTGGGTTTGACTGTTACATTCCTATAACTTTGTTATTTTTAGAGGAAACCCTTATAAACCTCATATTCTGGTAAATTGCAGGAAATTTTCTATAAAATAACGTCAAAATCTTTTTTCTACGATGATATACAGGGTGTCCCAGATTACATTTCCAGCATGGGGATATCGCTTATTATAAGAGATACAGCTTTGTTTAAATTAGATGAATTATTCCCAAGTATAAGGGGAGATAAAATCAATTTTTAAACGTACAAAATTCCTCGTACTTCAGATGTTATGTTACCTTTTCTGTCTTAATCATCAGATCAATTTTATTTGTACATTTTTAAAGTTTTATTTTATGTAGCATGTATCTGTTAATTTAGGTTTTTTTTTAATACCTACCATTTTCGAGATGTTACCCCTAATTTCATTTTTTCTTATGAGCCGCGAAGTTGGCTATGGAATAATTAAATGTGCTTTTTTTTTTCTCTTTTAAATGAGATATTACTTGCTAGATGATTATTGGTAGCCACTATATTCATATATGTTTTACCAGGTATATCCTCAATGACATAAGCCTACTACTAGAAAAAAAATGAAATATGAAAAATTACCTAATTTTTGCTATAATGTAAGGAAAATTAATAAATCGACCCCACATTATATATATTATTGGAATGGGGAAAGAATTCTCTTTCTTGTGATGCCACAGTCAACTATGGGCTCCGTTTAAAAAAATACAACTTTATGTCATGACTCGAATTTCGATTTTTTTTTTGAAAAATTGTCTACGCCACTGGATTCTTATCAAAAAAGTGTCAACATTATTTTTCTTTATTTTTAAAAACAAGCGAGATATAGTCATAAAACGAAAAGTCGAAAAATCGAGTTATCGGTGATAACTCGAAAACAAAAGACGATAACCAATTTCAGTTTTCACCATTAACTTTTTCTCGAAAAAAGAGATCGAGGAAGGGGGTTTCGTTTTTCCATAACTCTTATAGTTTCCGAGATGCCCTATGAAAACATCGAAATTTGCCCACCCTGTACATTTGCTCAGCTTCAACAGAATTTTTATACCAAAAAATATAGCATATCAACATGTCAGATTTTTCATTCATGAAGAAAAATATAAATCATGTAATTTTCAGAAAAAATAAATTAGCTGACGCCAGTTAAATTCATTTTATCGTAGAGTTTTAACGTCATTTTATTCAACCTACGATTTCTTTAAAAATAACAAAGTTATGGGATTGTAACAGTCAAACTAAATCAACCGGTTCGTAAAAAATCACTAATAATCATTAAGAAAAAGTTTCTTAAAAAAAAATCTATACTGATGTTGCTTTGTAAATGATAACTCAATAAATAAATACTTGAATTATATAAGCGATTCATGTACTAATATATGTAAGTAAATAATCTTCTGACGAATATACAAGAGCTTGGAAGCTGGTATGAATT
Source organism: Elmis aenea (assembly GCA_947652605.1). Classification (NCBI taxonomy): domain Eukaryota; kingdom Metazoa; phylum Arthropoda; class Insecta; order Coleoptera; family Elmidae; genus Elmis; species Elmis aenea. The sequence goes on from OX393584.1 coordinate 28,002,631, forward strand.
TTCTTTAAGGAGCAATTGTTTCCAGAAGATTTTTTTCCATGTATTTGTAAATATCATATAAATTGTGTAACTTTTGGGTTATAATTTCATATGTATAAGAAAATTTACAGTGCAACAGGCACCTCCACCAAAATTATTTGTTCAATATAATTTAAGTTAAAAAAATCCCTATAACTTTTTTGTTAAAAAAAAAATGTCCCAGCATGCGATGACGTCGACCCAGAGGTAGTCAACTTTTTTTATAAGTATATTACTTTATTCCATCATTTTGGTACAAAATTTTGTTTTGAATAAAACTATACATATAAGAAAAACAACCACACGTAGGGACATTATTGAGTTTCAAAATATATTTAACATCAAATTTGAAAAAAATCAAATCACTGTAACCTTCCGTAGGCAGTTTATTGTGTCGAACAAGTAGAATGACGTAGTTTTTATCGGCCATTTTACCCTAATTGATTTCACAATTGTATGTTTAACAATTAAAATTGTCAACGGCATCGTTAATATGTCAAGATAAGGCAAATATGATGCGCGGGGGATGCTAAGGGCGGGACAGCGCATTGGAACTTTTCGTAGGCGCGAAAAACCTCCATATAAGAGATGGCCCCTGATTCGTCATGCACATCAACTGTTGAATTCGTGCAAAGTTCTTGTAGTGTCTTCGTGTATCGGGCCATCTAATTCACAGTTGCAGGTATGTCAAAGATCTATTTCTAATGTATATTTCGTACACTTTAAAATTTCGCGTTAAACGAATTCGAAAATATCTTGAGCTTTTGGTGAAACTTTGCCGAATTTTCTTTGAAAATTCGTAGCGCAGTCAAGTCGCAAAATTATTGCTGTTTTGTCGCAACAGTGCACATCTCTGTGCCTCGTACAATAGTTTTAGCTACAAAGTTGAAGATATACAAAATTTCATTACCTATAGTTTATTTTTTTCAAAGTTATTTCGTCATCAGTTTTGAATCTTAAAAATGTATGATACACTAATTCCGGGCTTTACTTGTGCGCTAAAAACAGCTTTGTTCGACCACAGAACTTTAAAATTTTGTAACTGTAAATTCTACATTTATTATATCTTCGAAAGCTCTTGGTTAAAATTGAATTTTTAGGAAAAATTTTAAAAATTTCTTAACATACAAAATAAGAATAGATGTACAAGGTTGAACGTATACAAAATTTCATGACCTATAGTTCCTTTTTTTCAAAGTTATTTCGTCATCAGTTTTGAATCTTGAAAATGTATGATACATAGGGCCTTACTGGTGTACTAAAAACAGTTCTGTTCGAGCAAAGAATTTTATAATTTTATTCTTAAGAAAATTGTAAATTCTTCATTTATTATATCTTCAAAAGCTGTTGGTTAAAATTGAATTTTTGGTAATAGAAAATTTAAAAAATTTCTTTACATACAAAATAAGAATAGATGTACAAGGTATACAAAATTTCATGACCTATAGTTCCTTTTTTTCAAAGTTATTTCGTCATCAGTTTTGAATCTTGAAAATGTATGATACATAGGGCCTTACTGGTGTACTAAAAACAGTTCTGTTCGAGCAAAGAATTTTATAATTTTATTCTTAAGAAAATTGTAAATTCTTCATTTATTATATCTTCAAAAGCTGTTGGTTAAAATTGAATGTTTGGTAATAGAAAAATTTAAAAAATTTCTTAACATACAAAATAAGGTGCATCAAAAAGTTATTTTTTGGCTTGTTTAGCTGAATTGTAGTAGTTTATTAAGACTTTCAAATTTAAAATATTTTTGAAAGGGTTTTCTTCGAAAATTCAAATTTGAACTCCGTGATTCTAATTTAAAATCACACTTGCGCCGTTCTGGAAAAAAAATGCTTTTTTGATTCATGATAATTTTTTAAATTTCGCCAGGCTATTTTGCGTTGCTATTATCGCCATTTAAGAATATTATATGGGTACACTTTGTATGCTGGTAATTAAAACTTAACTAAAATTCATGCAAAAACCTATAATTAGAATATGCACTTAAAAAAAAAAACTTCAAATAATATTTCATTTGGTACGCGAAGAAATTTTTGAATTTTCTTTACTCGCTTGAGATACGAAGCAAGGGTAAAATTAAATTTTGATATTTTTGGTGTCGTTTTGGCCCAAAAACACGAAAAAATTAGTCGGCTATGTTCGTATAGGTCCCTAATTTTTTCGGGAAAAAAAGGCAAAAACCACCTTTTCAATTTCTATAAAAAAATTAGAATAGCATTTCCAATGATTACAGGGCTAATCCAACAATGTAAATCATTTAATAGTGTCCCAAAAGAGTGGCGTTTATTAAGTTAATCCAGAGACACTCTCAGTTAAACTTTGAAATGGACAAATTTGCATAAAACATTTTAATAATGCAAGGGCATTAATAGAGTTTAATAGCACGTTAAGTGTGGCTTTCAATCTAATACTTTCACAAAAGGTTTATGAGTTTACTCTTTGTCGCGATATAGTGTGAAGTTTCTTTATTAAAATAGCGATAATTAAAATTACCTTTTGTCTCCTTTATTACTTTCCGTTACAAGGCGGAATAATGCAGTCAGTTTCAACAAGGATTGCCTTTTAGGATGAGTTACTCGATAATACAGAAATTTGGCGAGTACTCGATTATATATAAATGCGTACAGGGTCTCAAGAACCATAAAATGTTCTAACCAGAATCAGCCGAATAGGATCGATTTTGAAAATAAATCCAACAATTCTTTAAGTTACATTGTATTTTCATCGCTTTCATCACATTTTGGGATTAAATAATCAGGTTTTCTTGAAAAGGATTATATTCCTGCTTTTATTTCGGGTTTAAAATATCCACAAGAAACAACAGCACGTTCATTTGTCATTCAAAACGATTTTTACACTTGTATAAAATAAATCTGCACAACTAAGTGTCAGAAAGTTTTGTGATAGTGAAATGAAATGAAGTTTTGAAATTTTAAAACTATGAAATCTTTTAATGAAAATCCAAGTGTCAATAAACCAAGTTAAAAGAGCCCTTATCGTAAATGACAAAGTACAATTTGTTACAGGGGATGTAGCGGCTGCATTTTTGTCGAGCATAAATTAACTGGATGTCGACTATCGCTCGACATAGTGGACATAATTTTACATAACTCTATAAAAATGTCAGCGGACTCGTGCACGTAAAATATGTGCAGGTAATATATTTGCTTTGGAGAAGCATTATAAAATCATTACAAAGCAAAAATTTGCAAAATTTACACACAAACAATCAAAGTATTTTCTTCGAAAACTACAAATTGATATGAGCCGTACATTATATTAGAAAAAACAAACTTTTTTAAAACAGTTTTTCAATTCATTTACAAATAATAGAACAACCATTTCCATGAATATTTGTTAATAGCAACTTAAACCAACTGAAGGTGAATTAATTATTGTTATTTTATGTGTAAATTATGCGTGTATGAAATTTAAAACCAAATACTTAAGTTTAAGAAATTTTCATTTTTTTTTCGAAGATGCAAACACTCAGCTTTGCACTTTTTCCATCTTCCACAAAAATATTAAAACTATAAATATACAGTATTATTTCTTCTTCTTCTAAATCGGTTCCTCTTTTACCTTTCGGTGTCGAGGTATTTCTATTTTCTCTTAATTTTTTATAAAAATCTTTAAATCGTAATTATTTTGAGAACTCATAATCCTTACACAGGCCACATGGTTTTTCTTGTTTTGAATTTGATTGGTGTTATTTACTAATTCGGTGGCGCTGATTACGAATCTGCTTTTAGTTTTTTGATATCACATCAGGTTTTTACACAAAAGGATTTTTTAATAAATTGGATGGGCTACGCCGGCTGTGCTGGTACGACGCGACGTCTTGTAGGCCCGAGCATATTGGTCCGAAGGCTAGCTACTTATTAGCGATGTCCCGGTTTTCCGGTTTTGTAACAGTTAGAAATGAGTCAAAATACAATAACAGTACTTTTATTAACCCTTTGAATGTGTATGTAACCCGTTTGTTGTATACATCAGGTAAAATTAAAAATAAATTACTATATTTTTTGTTTTTTGAGGACACGTTAATCTGTTTTTTCATTGTGCTGAAAAACTTGATGACACAGCGAAATTCAGGGCATGTTACTTATATAAGAACAGCAATTTCAATATGAATTATACAAATAGTTTTTTGTTTAAATAGTTTTAAAATTATTTTTTTTGTTTAAAAACTCATTAATCTGTGTTTCCATTTTCCTGAAAAACTTGATGTGATGGCGAAAATCTCTGTGTGCCATTGAATTCAGGGGATGTTATTTATATAAGAACAGCAACTCAAATATAAATTATACAAATAGTTTTTTGTTTAAGTAGTTTTGAAGTAAAACAGTTTTTTTTTTAGATTTTTAAATCATTTTTTTTTCATTTTGCTGAAAAACTTGATGAGATAGCGAAAAACTGCGTATGTCATTGGATTTAGAGCATATTGTATATATAAGAACAGCAATTCTAGTATAAATTATACAAGTAGTTTTTTGTTTAAATAGTTTTAAAGTAAAAAAGTTTTTTTTTTAAACATATAAATCTTTTTTCCATTTTACTGAAAACCTTGATAAGATAGCGAAAAACTGCGTGTGCCATTGAATTCAGAGGATGTTATATATATAAGAACAGCAATTCTATTAATTCTACAAATAGTTTTTTGTTCAATAGTTTTGAAATTTTGTTGAAAAACTTGATGTGATAGCAAAAATCTGTGTGCGCCATTAAATTCAGAGCATGAAGAACAGCAATTATAAACTAAATTGTGCCAATAGTTTTGAAAGAAATTTGGTTGGTTTAGAGATTCAGAGCATGTAATTTATATAGGGACAGCTATTCTAATATAAATTATCCAAACAGTTTTTTGTTTAGATATTTTTGAAATTTACTTTTGTGTTGTTTTTCGTTAAAAAGTCAATATTCCGTTTTTCCATTACCTCAAAACTTGATAAGATAACGAAAAACTGCATGTTCCATTTAATTCAAAGCATGTAATTTATATAAGAACAGTTATCAAAATTAAAACAACGTTCACAAAGTTCTGAAATGTCGGCCTGTGTTATTTTAACACTTAAAGGGTAGAATGTGCCCCTAAAAAATGTGGCCCGGCAAAGCGCAGGAGTTATTAGGATTAAAAACACACCTAAACTGAAAACCCCAAGCCCCTTTGGGGCTCTAGGGCCGCGTCTAGTGGCTACATGTAAATCTGGCATTAAACGCATGCCTAGGTATCCATAAATAGCTTTTTCAGAAATTTCATTATCAATTCTGGTAAAAAAATGTAACACGCAAGACTTTTTTTTTTACCCAATGGTTTGTTAAATTGCGACAACGAAAATAGTGCTAAATAGATTATTACACTTACCTTATTAAAGTCATTTTCTAGACGACCAGGTCTTCTTAATGAATGTCTAAAAAGAGGAGCCGCATGAACAGTTGGAACATTCAAATATGGAATGTTCAAATCTGGAAAATGCACCGGTAGAATCATTCAAATCTTGAATCACTCAACGCAGGAATCATGCAACGATGGAACCATGCAACAAGGGAATTGTCCATCGCTGGAACGCTCAAATTTGGAATCCAAAAATTAAGAATTTTTGCTGCCGTCTATATTACAACAGCATAAGTATAATATAATTACAGAACACTTCGTTTTATATTTTGTCTTGAGTGATTCCAACGATTCAAGATTTGAATGATTCTATCGGTCCATTTTCCAGATTTGAACATTCCATATTTAAATGTTCCAGATATGAATGGGTTACCCTAAAAAGATTGACACGGCACTTGGAAAGTTTAAAAATTCGCCATTTTGCATTTGCTATCGACACAAATCGTTTTAAAATCATGCAAAACCGCCAAAATGTCCCTTCAATAGTTCGTTACTAAAAACGAAAATAAACTACTACAGTCAAAGAATCTGTATCTGACAACGATTGAAGATTCAAAGGGATTTAGATAATTTCTGAAAACACCACCTACATTTAAAATAATACACTCGTGTTCAAACTAGGGGGTAACTTAATTAGTTCAAACAAAAAAATCTAATTCTAGAATATGGCTAAAAATAACATATGCAAATGCATGTAGTGTTAAGGCAGTTGCTTTGGTCTAATTTTTTTTTAAATTTTAACGCGAAAAAAGTGCAAAAATTTTAAAAACAATTATTTGAGAGGCACTTACTAATAATTAAGACATAAATAATGTGTAAAAAGTTTTCAGAACTATTTGCTTTAGTTATAAAATTTGTCTACGCAACCATCTGTTAAGCCCTTGAGAGCTAAATTGAATTTATCGTTAAATATTTTAATTATCAATTCGTGAAATATTACCGTCAATTGTAGAATTTACAAAAACAAGAAACACATCGATAACAGATGCATACATTCATACGTCACAATGTATTTACGACATTGTCGATGGTCTGGGATTCAGTTGGCACTCTGTAATAACAATGTGTAAAACAAATACTTTGTGAAAATCTGCAATACGTGATTAAAAACAATTTTACTGCAACTGACATTAAATACACGTGCGATGTATCTTTGTCGATAATGCACAATGATGCAGGTATCTAATATTTTTAAATAACATCGTCACTTTTGGATGCAAAAGAATTGCATTGTATTCTTTTAGTTATGATATTTTTTATTTAGCGTTGGATCGTTTTCTAAACTTTATTCGAGTGTGTGAGTAATATCGAATTCTTGTGTTAGCGCCTTTTGTGAAACCATATACCTTCAAGTGTATAGCATTTCAATAGGCCATGTTCAATCGCTGTACGTGCAGTTCTGTATTTTATTTATTTTCGAGACGCGTATTAGTAGATTATCGAAAGGCTATTGTTCCAGAATGCATCAGTGTACTATTATGACGTTAGCTCTGGGCGTTATGCTTGCCTTTTTGACCAGCACTTCAGCCATGGCGACGGTTGTCTCATCGAATCTTTGCCCGCCCGACGCCTCGCCAAAAGTACGGCAGCTTTGCTTATTGGCGTCCTTAGAGCAGTTCCTAGTAGAAACCCCTTCACGACAAAACAGTAAGTATAATTTTCATGACTCTTGCCGAACGCGGAAACTTTTTGACTTCGGGATTTTAAAAATAAATCCGGAAGTTCTTGAGGTGATTTAAACGGCTTACATATCCATTCCACACTAAGGATATCAAACGAACTTGAAAAAATCCAACTGTACCTTGGGCTTCCAACTTTTAACAGGTGCATTGAAATTATCGATAATTTTTGGTAAATATGCCCGAATGCAAGTTGAGCTAAAAAAAAACGAGTGCACGAGTGATTTTTTCTGATTCAACTTGCATGAGTAAAGATTTGTCAAAAATTATGGATTATTTGCAATGCACGAGTTATATTTTGTCAGAAACTGCATTTTTGTTATATTTATAATGTGTCATATCTCCCTTATTGTTTTAAATATCGAAAACGTTTATGAAAATTATTGTTGGATATTTTTATGTAGATTTTGACAAACTCAAAACCGTTTTCAATAATATTCCCGGTTTTTGAGTAATTAAAGAAAAAGTGTTTTTTTGTCATATTAATAATGTGTCATATCTCCGTTACTGTTGTAAATATCGAAAAAGTTTATGAACAATATTTCTAGATATTTTTATGTTAGGTTCGATTACCTACACTAAAAAAACAATTTTTACGCTCGCCGTTAAAAAATTATGACAAACACCTTTTTTAAATAAAACCTACAGTTGGCTAGGACCTATTTGTATTTCTTATTTTTATCTCATTCCAATTATACATGGTGGTTCACTTTTTTGTAGCAGGACAGTCGATACAAAAACTTATTTTAAAGCGAATATTCCATATCAACAAGGGTCCATAAACGCTTCATTTAAAAGATACAGGGTGTTGAAATTTTTGAAAAAATATAGCTAATTTTTAACTGTTTTCCAACCAGTAGATATATTTAAAGCAATATTCGCTTTAAAATAAGTTTTTATATCCACTGTTAAAGTTCTGCTATAAAAAAGTGGACCACCCTGTATAATTGGAATCAGATAAAAATAAGGAATACAAATAGGTCATTGCCAACTATAGGTTCTATTACAAAAAAAAGTAATTTTGTGTCATAACTTTTTAACGGCGAGCGTAATTTTTTTTTTACTGCAATCGAAGTTTACATAAAAATATCTAAAAACATTGTTCATAAACTTTTTCGATATTCACAACAATAACAAAGATATGACACATTATTAATATGATCAAAAAAAAAACGCTTTCTTTCCAATAACTCCACAACCGGAAATGATAGAAAAATTTTAAAAATAGTTCTGAGTTTGTCTCAAAAACTGCACATTTTTGGTTAAAAAAACGTTTCTCTATCTTGAATATAAAGCGAGATACCCATGTAATCCCATCGAATTTGGACCACCCTGTACAATATCATTAAATTCAAAGGATGTAAAACAACTAAACGTTTAGTTTACATGTGAATCATGAAGTAAATTTGCCAACTTAATAGACTTTTTACAAGATCCACCTTTTGTTTCGTTGGATGCGGAATTGTAAAACGTTTTCAAAAGTACAGAAACACGAGCATTGTTGAAGTAGTCGTATTTATAAATTATAAGTCGGATCTTTTACAGGCCAATTGCCGAAAAACACGAATTTTTGTGTTTGCTCTTGTGCTTGTCAAGTTTAATCCTCATTGAGGACTAAACTCCAATTTATGGCGTTATATATAACGACATTACAGCTAATAATCATGGATTTTTCAAAGGCCCACCATTAATCTCCTATGTAAACCTTTCAAATTTGCCGTGTGGATAACATTGTCAAATGCAAATGAAAATAAAATATCCAGTTTTTGAGAATTAAGTTAAAAACAACTTGTTAAAAATGACCAGTTAGTATTTAAATCGATTTAATTGTTTGTTTCTTTCAGTGGATGCCATGGACACACAGCTATACGATCGAGGTACAAAAAGGCAAGATGTTGACCACGTATTTCTTCGCTTTGGAAGACGTCTTGGTCTATAGACGTTCCTGCAATTACCCAGCTTCTTTCCTGTTGGACTGATTCGTTTTCTTTTGTTTTATTGCTTTAAGGGTAAAATTTGTATTAACGACTTTTAAGTGAAATGTTGAGAAAAACGCTTTTTGTTTGACTACCTAAATAAATCGTTCTGTTAATTTGCTGTGTACAATATTAAACTGTACTTATTAAAAATCATTATATATTTATAAATATAACGAGTTTCCTATGTTTTTATTCACACCCATCGACGAATCACAGTGTCGGAAACATTAACAACTGGACCCTAGACGACAAAAAAGAGAGCATAAAATATTATGAGCGCTTTAAAAAAAAAAGGGACCAAACATAAGGTTACATATTACGTTGTTCTGTTGACTATTATAATGGCAAAACGTAACAAACTAATCTTTTTAGGAACAGAAATAAATGAAATTATCTTGAGTTAGTCGTTCGTCCTCATTTTCTCATCTAGATAATTACCACACTTTATCTCTCAGATAACCGAAACGATACAGAAGGTGTTATAGTTCATTAACAGATTTAATGTAACAAGTGATATTTGTCTCATCACACTAAATTAGCACTAAATTCTAAAGTTGCGTTTAAACTTCATGATTATATTTGGCTGTGTCGGTCAAATCTGATCAGGCGCACTCAAAAGCATACGTGCAACAATTATTAGTTAACTTGATTATACAACATGTTGATAGCAGCCGTCAAAATCTGCTATAAAGAGCAATTCAGTAAAAAAATAAAATAAAACAGTATTAGACTCAACTTAAATGCTGTCATAACATTTGCAGCGGTATAAAACACCAGTAAAGCAACTTCTGAATACTATACTGACATAAATAGTTGTGATTTTGGTTCTACCATTGCAGATGTAATTCTTCAGGACTACTAGAGGTCTTCCAAGATTAACTGAACTGTAACCAAAACTCGACTAAAGCGTTAATTACAGCGCCACCTAAAAACATACGTCTGTTTCAACAACGGGGTTATAACCTATAATAATAATATAACGTGTTTAGAAAGGTCTACATTTCAATCGCCATCCCCTCTATTTGCGCATTTCGCGGTTCAGTTTATCTTGAAAGACCTCTAGATGACACTTGAAGTATTAAAGAACTCACACAGTATAAATTTGTCATTAAAAGATACTCCTATGAATAAATCGCCTCATTAATTCGTGTCCTGTATTGACCATGGGCTAGCAGAACTTTCCAATTTAAAAAGAAAATTAAGGACCATCCTGGAATTTTTTTAAACATAAAACAGATGTAAAAAAATGGTTTCTGAGCGAACTAAATATTTTTCTTTAAAGTATGCATAAGGTTTTTACAAAATTAGAGACAAATGCAGAACTTGAATTTTGGCCAAAAAAATGCGATTGATTATTTTTCAAAAACTTTGAAGAGCTGAAACAAATGTTTAGACTGTTTGAAACAAAAGATTTTCTGCGATTTACAAAACTATAAGGAGTTTTCTCTTATAGGGATGCAATGGCCAAACTGGATCGCCCGGAATACTTTTTTGTGCAACTTTGAATATCTATAAGAAAAGATTAACCTAAACCAAGACGAAAAAATATTAGTACATTTAATTAAAATATGATGAATACGACAAAAGCTTTTAATTAACAATTTATTAACAATAATTGGCATATATACAAACAAATATACAGTTCACAATATACATTTCATTTTCATTTACATACATACCTAGCGAATTAAAAAAACCGTTTCTTGTATATTTTATTGGTTCAAATTTTCTTGGGTCAGCCACCCTTAAATAGCTAATGATTCGTGGTAATTGAATTTAAACAAAGCCACATCCTTTAAAAAAACAGGCTACTAATTTTTTAATTTTGGACTGGTACTTTTTTAACCAATTAGTTTAGGGAATGTATGTTTTTTCACGTTATTTTGCCGAAATTTAAATTTCTTTTAACCCACTTGGTATGTTGCGAAAACACTATAATACTATACACAACTAAAAGCGTATTAGTTCTCAAAAAAATAGTCATGACAAAGTATTGTCACAACAAATTAACATTCACAAAATGGTTTAGTTTTTACAATAGATGAAAACATAAAAAAAGAGCAATATTTTTCGACTAAAGCGAGCTGCCAATTAACATTATATTTGTCAACTTTTAATTACGAGATTACGTAAGTTTTATAAACCTTTGGTTAGCTATAAAATACTGCTACAGTGAAACCTCCATATTCGTCAGCCTCTACAGGGTTCCCAGTTAACGTGAACAGCATGGGGATCTCGTAAACGGTAAGAGATACAGAGTTGGTTAAATGAGTCAAAATGACCTATACAGGGTGTTTCATAAATATTGCGAAAAAATTCAGGTGGTGATTCCTTATCGAAAATTAAGGGGGCTCTTTCATATACAATTTTTTCCTTAGACGTATCCTTTCTGAGTTACACCTCCCTAAAGGGGAACGGTAAAATTAGGTTTTTATTTTATTTCTCAAATTTGGAGATGTGTAGGACCCACCAAAAAACTCTGATAAAAAAACCAACAGGGGTCGCACTTTTCAGCCCCCTGTGAAAGCGGGAGATGATTGAAAATATTACTAGGCAAAACCTTTTAATAAGTAAGAAACATCTAGCAAATATCATTCTACTACATTCATCCAAAATAAAATCCTAATTTTACCGCCCCCCTTTAGGAGGGTGTAACTCCGGAAGGAGATGTCTAAGTAAAAAAAATTATATGAAAGACCCCCCTTAATTTTCGATAAGAAATCACCACTTGAATTTTTTCACAATACTTATGAAACACCCTGTATATGGAAAAACCGGTTCCATATTTGTCCGTTATTGAATAAACACCGAAGCCCTATCTCTTTAAATAAAGAAGTTACGGAACTGTGAAGTTGTCACCAGGACACGCTGCATTTTCAGCAGAACTATTGTTTAATTGGCAGCTAGCATTCGTTTACAGTAGCGTTTTGATAAATTTTAATCGACCTTTATAGCTAAAGTCCTGTGAAACAAACCTGTTAGTACAATTTATCTCATAGCTCTAAAGGTCCAATAAAGGATAACAATTTAACCCATTTCTGATAGAAATAATAGAGAGACAAACAGTAAAGCAATAACAATCGTATTCGTTAATGCTTGAACGAATAAAACTATTCGGCAAAGTTGGTAGCATAAACCACATCACCACCTACGTTTATAAGGCATTGTCCCTGAAATAATCAAATATGGAATTCATAATGAAACGTCACAAACACAAGCTTGTTAATTATCAATATTATTAATACACTTTCTATTAATTACTTGTCGCTAACATGTATGTATTGCATGTTTTATTACATTGTTATTTACATTTTCCAATCTCATAGCAGAAGCTTGCGCATCAATAATATATTATTACACGTTCAAGATATAAAAAAAGCATCAATTTCTCGAAACTTAAATAAACAACAATCTATAAATGGTTGAAACGTTTTAGTGAACCATACAGGGATGCGCAAAAGTATGGAAACAGACAAATATCTAGAATACCATTGCAGATATAACAATGAAATTTTGTATCTGAGCGTTATAGTATTTTTCGGATTCGATGGAAATATTAAGGTTGCAATACGACTTCCGGTTCAACCGGAAACGGACTCAAACTTTGAAATTTTAAGTAAAACACCCTGTATATTTTTACAATTTTGGATTCCTTTTAAAATTTACTTTAAAAAATGTATAAGGTTATATGGGTCTAAAGTCAACCGTTTTCGTAAAATTTACATTTTTATGAAAATTTTGGGCGATACAACACTTTCACTTTTTTTTTAAATTTAAGTTATTTAAAAAGGCAGTAGAATTTCGTTTGGAAATTAGATTCTTCAGAAACTAGCACAAAAAATGAAAATGTTAATTTTTTTTTCTCTCATATCTTTTTTATGGTATTAATTAGATCAATTTTATTAGTACTTCCTAAAGGTACTTTTTAATGGATAATGTAACTGTTATTTTAGATTTTTTTAATGACTTTTTAAGTTTGAGATATTACCCCTAATTTAGTTTTTTCTTATGGAGCGTCACGTTAGTTTTGGAATAGTTTGATGTGGTTTTTTTCCTCTCCATAGCCAACTTCGCGGCCCATAAAAAGAAGTGAATCAGGGGTAACATCTCGAAAATGATAGGTGTTTAAAAAAATCTAAAATAAGGTTACATTGTACATTAAAAAGTATCATAAGAAGGAACAAAAACAGTTGTTCTAATGATTAAGACAATAAAGTTGTGAGGGAAAAAAGAAATTCGACATTTTCATATTTTTTTGCTATAACATCTGAACATGAGCAATTTTGTCATTTTAAAAATTGATTGTGGCTCCTCTCATACTTGGGAATAATTAATCTAATTTAAACAAACATGTCTTATTATAAGCTTATTATATGCTGTGCATTCTTATCTTGGACACTGTATAATATTTTATGTTTATCAACAAAAATTAGCAAAATTACTAAAAAACTGGGAAATCTAAGATAAAAATCAACGTTGCCCAGAAAAAAGCAATAATAGTGTTTTATTTCGACTCTTGCTAGTTTATCATTTCACTCTTTAAACGTAGACAACAAAACAAATGTAATGCGAAATTAAAATAACCGCAGCAATTCTTAGTATATGAATGTATTTTATACCTCTTACTAAGACATCAGCAAAAAAAAGTGTTTAAATCATGACATAACTTGATTTACAGCTTTTCCAGTTAACACAATTGTTGGTACTACTTTAAAATGACAAAACGCTCAACTTGAATCTAGGAAATGTCTTATATTTTAAATTTAAGATGTTTCACAGTAGGTGTTCAAACTGCAAACCACCATTTTCAATGCAAAGGCGACATTAAGATAAAATTTCTCTGCGACAAAATGACAAATGCTCTGAAGTAACATCTTCAAGTGCTCCTTTATTCTGGCTTGCAGCTCTTCGATGTTTTGCGGCACCTTAACATAAACTTTATTTTTAAAGTTTTTATGTCGTCGTTCGAAGAGTGCCAAGAGATACTAGCAAGGGTCCACATAAAACAATGGAAGTCGATTATTTAGTTATTTTGCTTATTTTTGTAAATAAAAGTATAAAATATCATAACGTTGAGGAGAGAAAAAAATAACCTTTATGTCTAAAACATCACCTACTATAAACCTGGCATTTAAAAAGGAAGTTGGTCCAATATACAGTGTGTAAAAAAGGTATGGAATATGCTATATATCAGTAAATATCCACTTTAGGGAAAAATGTTTTGAATAAAAGTTGTTTGGTACCTACTTAGTTTTCCACCATAAGACAAAATTTAATTTTTTTTTCGAATAACAAAAGCGCAATGAAAAGCAATTGCATTTTTTTAAACAAGGTACCCCTATATTATACTCATCTGATAGAGAATTTTTTCTCTTTTCAATCATGCAAAACTTTAGTACCCTTACTTAAGCAACTTTTTGAGAAAAACGCAAAAATTATTTTAAATGATTAGTATTTATTTCATACCAAACAAAGCCACAAAAAAATCCTTTGACATTTTTCTGTATTAACAACGACAGCCGAGATATTTAAGTGTAAAAATCACTCAAGTCATGGAATTTTAAAACGAAACAAAATGTTGTTTACTTTACGAAGAGCTAAATTGTGTCCTATTTAACCAACCTCGTAGTTATTATTTATGAAAATAGCAATTAGCAAGTAGCCGCATGAAAACTTGGAACATTCAAATATGATATGTTTAAATCTGGAAAATGCACCGATAGAATCATTCAAATCTTGAATCGTTTAACGCTGGAGATTTGAATGATTCTACCGGTGCATTTTCCAGATTTGAATGTTCCAACTTTTCAAGCGGCTCCGAAAAGTGAAACATCCTGTATACTCGTTTTTCGTTTATATTGCACAACCTGTATGGTCTCTACATGTACTATGATTAATCACACAAAGAAAAAGAGCAAGGCTATATAGCCTTTGTACTTTTCCCATTTTCACGAAAAATTAAAAATCGTATTTAGGGGCTAATAATCCTTAATTTGCTCATAACTAACGTGTATCAGACGTTTGAAGCCATTTGCTGTAGTTTTAAAAAAATCGATTTTTTTGTTGAAAAAAAAGTGCAAAGACTATAGCCTTTGTACTTTTCCCATTTTTCACGAAAAATTAAAAATCGTATTTAGGGGCTAATAATCCTTAATTTGCTCATAACTAACGTGTATCAGACGTTTGAAGCCATTTGCTGTAGTTTTAAGAAAATCGATTTTTTTGTCGAAAAAAAGTGCAAAGACTATATATAGCCTTTGTACTTTTCCCATTTTTCACGAAAAATTAAAAATCGTATTTAGGGGCTAATAATCCTTAATTTGCTCATAACTAACGTGTATCAGACGTTTGAAGCCATTTGCTGTAGTTTTAAGAAAATCGATTTTTTTGTTGAAAAAAAGTGCAAAGACTATAAGCCTTTGTACTTTTCCCATTTTCACGAAAAATTAAAAATCGTATTTAGGGGCTAATAATCCTTAATTTGCTCATAACTAACGTGTATCAGACGTTTGAAGCCATTTGCTGTAGTTTTAAGAAAATCGATTTTTTTGTCGAAAAAAAGTGCAAACACTAGCCTTTGTACTTTTCCCATTTTTCACGAAAAATGAAAAATAGTATTTAGGGGCTAATAATCCTTAATTTACTCATAACTAACGTGTATAAGAAGTTTGAAGGCATTTGCTGTAGTTTTAAGAAAATCGAATTTTTTGTCGAAAAAAAGTGCAAAGACGTGAAAAATGGGAAAAGTACAAAGGCTATAGTCTGCACTTTTTTCCACAAAAAAATCGATTTTCTTAAAACTACAGCAAATGGCTTTAAACTTCTTATACACGTTAGTTGCATTTTCCAGATTTGAATGTTCCAACTTTTCAAGCGGCTCCGAAAAGTGAAACATCCTGTATACTCGTTTTTCGTTTATATTGCACACCCTGTATGGTTCCTAAATGTACTATGATTAATCACACGCAAATTATTTTGCAAAGAAAAAGAGCAACGATCAACAGTTCTTTTGCCTGAGCCTGGTAGCAAGTTTTCAATGTTTTTTAGTACCACTTGGTTGTTTTTTTATTTACTATAACAGTGTCCACTATTTAAAAATTAATTTAGAATAAAACTTAAAAGCTCCCGTCTAGATATATTTAAATATTTGGCCTTAACTTTTTGTACAATAACACGTCTTATTCACATAATTTCTGAAACCCTTCATTCTCTCCAAAATCTCTGCGGTTTGCATCTTTTGTCGTTAATATTAATTTCCGTTTTTCAAAGCACAGATTTTATTCATTTAACGTTCAGCCCTGGTGTTACTGCTTGAGTAACGGAATATGAAAATAACGGTTTTTGATATAACGCAATTAGAAATGGCAAATTGCAGTGGCTTTGTAACTTGCGTTCCTGAATTTCACACTTGGCTTTTAACTCATTATTTAAATTATTACTCTGATATTAAATCTGAGCAAAGTTTAATAACCTGTGATTGTTAATTATGATTAAGGTGCAATAAAGTTTTTACAGCTAATTTTCGACTACCTAAAGTGAACTGGCAGAAAAAAGGGAGAACTTGATCCAATGACTTGTATAGCAAATGAAAATTAAAGCTTTTTGAATTTAATCAGCACTAGGTGACAACAATCTAGTCATTAAATACGGACCAGCTACACACACTGCTGACAATTAATTTCTCATCTTCTGTTACTGAAACTCGAAGCCTGTATTTATTTCTTCAGGTTTAACACGTACGTAAAAACACTGCAGATCGTTATTGTAAATATATAAACAAAAAAGGGCTTTTACTACTATTTAAAAAGTGCAAAGACGTTCGTAGATAAATATGTAGGTAAATAAATCCCTTTACTCGAATATCTGATACTACGCAGGTTAAACTTGTCAATTGCAGTTTTTTTAAAACTAAAATGCTTTGATTAGACGTTCACAATTACTTTCTGCAATAAATTTGTCCCGCAGTAGTTTTGTAATTTATTAGAAAACACTGTTTTTTTTTTGGTATACGTAAAACCTGATATTGTTAATTAGGTTAAGCTATGCTTAATTCGTTTAAACATTGGTAATAAGATAATAAACACCACTCCGCCCACTTGGTTTTGATCTAGGAAAATTTCTACGTGATTGCTTTCTGTAAAGGTTACGCTATTTTTAAATTCGTATACAGGGTGTCCCAGACTACATTTCCAGCATGGCGATATCGCTTATTATAAGAGATACAGGTTTGTTTGAATTAGATTAATTATTCCTTAGTATAAAAGGAGCCACAATCAATTTTTAAAAGTTCAAAATTCCTTGTGCTCAAAAATTTGTCGATTTTTTTTTCAGGAAAAAAGTGCAATTTTTTATCGTAACTGCGGCTAAATAACTGCCATTAAGGCTGCAAACAAAATTTCAATCCAATGTGGTTTAGAAATGTTTCCGATTCTTCCGGAAAAAGTCAACATTTTCAGAGTTTTTCAATTTTCCAACCAAGTTCAAAGTTATAGAACGTATCGCGATTTTAACTCGCTTATAAATGCTTTCATTAATAGCGGCTTTCATCTCATTAAAATTAAATATCGTCGTGCTCTTAATATTCAACAGAAATTCGTGAACAATATGTGTATTTCATTGCCGACAGAACAAACTTTGTAATATCGGTATTTACCAAAACCATAATTTACGTCAATTTTAAAGATATATCGACATTACTCGTCAATAGCACAAAACGCAGTTCCGTAACAGACGAAGTAATGAAAAGGTAGTAATCACTTAATCGTTTCTAATTACATGAAAATAACTTATTTTTCGGCAAAAACTTTAACGTGTATAACGAGCAGATAGTGTAGGACGAGCTTTAATGGAGGTTTGGAAATAAAACTCGAAGAAGCTTTTGAAATTGTGCCCAAATAAGTACTTTAAAATTATTTATAATTAAGAATGAATGCCAAAGTTGCTTTTATTAAATGAAAAACGAAATTATTTTAAATAAGAATTCCTACAAAACAAATATAATAGCGACTAAACCTTGAACACTGACTGGTCAAAGGTGTAAATATGTAAATAAAATAAAGAAAGTGTATATGGGTACAATTCCCGTTTTCATATTTCTCAGATCAAATCATCAAAGTTCTGCAATGAAATTGGAAAAGAATTCGAACGATTTTTTAAATCAGGTCGTCAACAGTTTCAATAAAATTTTGGACAGGTTATTTTTATTGACGCTGTTTTTTTGAACAAAACGTGGTTTTTAAAATTATCTAATTTAAGTTCCAAGCGGAATTCGTGAAAAATGGGAGAAGTACAAAGGCAGTACAAAGTATAGTCTTTGCACTTTTTTTCGACAAAAAAAATCGATTTTCTTAAAACTACAGCAAATGGCTTCAAACATCTTATACACGTTAGTTATGAGCAAATTAAGGATTATTAGCCCCTAAATACGATTTTTAATTTTTCGTGAAAAATGGGAAAAGTACAAAGGCTATAGTCTTTGCACTTTTTTTCGACAAAAAATTCGATTTTCTTAAAACTACAGCAAATGGCTTCAAACTTCTTATACACGTTAGTTATGAGCAAATTAAGGATTATTAGCCCCTAAATACGATTTTTAATTTTTCGTGAAAAATGGGAAAAGTACAAAGGCTATAAGTCTTTGCACTTTTTTTCGACAAAAAAATCGATTTTCTTAAAACTGCAGCAAATGGCTTCAAACTTCTTATACACGTTAGTTATGAGCAAATTAAGGATTATTAGCCCCTAAATACGATTTTTAATTTTTCGTGAAAAATGGGAAAAGTACAAAGGCTATATATAGTCTTTGCACTTTTTTTCGACAAAAAAATCGATTTTCTTAAAACTACAGCAAATGGCTTCAAACTTCTTACACACGTTAGTTATGAGCAAATTAAAGATTATTAGCCCCTAAATACGATTTTTAATTTTTCGTGAAAAATGGGAAAAGTACAAAGGCTATAAGTCTTTGCACTTCTTTTCGACAAAAAAATCGATTTTCTTAAAACTACAGCAAATGGCTTCAAACTTCTTATACACGTTAGTTATGAGCAAATTAAAGATTATTAGCCCCTAAATACGATTTTTAATTTTTCGTGAAAAATGGGAAAAGTACAAAGGCTATATAGTCTTTGCACTTTTTTCGACAAAATAATCGATTTTCTTAAAACTACAGCAAATGGTTTCAAACTTCTTATACACGTTAGTTATGAGCAAATTAAGGATTATTAGCCCCTAAATACAATTTCGTGAATAATGGGAAAAGTACAAAGGCTATAGTCTTTGCACTTGACTAGGTGGACACCCTGTATAGTTATAGATTTCCCAAATAATTTTATTTTTGGTAAAAGTTGGTGCATGACCTAAAAGTAACTTTAAAATTTAAAAAAAAACAACAAAAATTCGTATGAAAGTAGATTTTAACGATTTTAGAAATATTCGCAAGAGTAAGGTGTCCCCTTATCTTAAGACTGTCAGAAACAGTTCATGGGAAAAAGATTGTTTAGAATTCAATAATAACACCAAGTATAAAACATTGTTTTCGTATAAAAAAGGCACTTTAACTCTTGCGGGTATTTCTAAAATCGCTAAAATCCAGGGTCATGAATTTTTATTGAACTATTTTCAACTTTAAATTAGTTTTAGGCCTTGCATCAACTTTCATTAGAAATAAGAAAATTAAGAAATCAATAATTAAAAACTTTTCCATTTTTTGCAGACTTTTTAAATGTTAAATAAAATAACTATAAAAATAGAAATTGGAAATTTCACATGAAGTAGTATTTTAAAACAATTTTTTCTTGTGAACTTGTTTTATTACTCTTACAATAGGGGCAGTTTACTCCTGCGAATATTTCTAAAATCGCTAAACATTAATTTTAAGCTGACTTTGGTCAAGAATAAAATTTTCTGAGAAATCGCCAATAAAATATTTTACCATTTGTTGCACACTTTCTGAATGACCCTGCATATAATACATAATTGTTACGATGCGTTTTATTAACAAATAGCTTCCAGTTCGTATAGATTTGCATTACACATGTAACTGTCCAGCATATCATGACAAATTAGCATTGTTTACAATTACATGGGTTTGCCAGTCAACTCGTTTTTTAAATTTATTGTCTGATACATAAACGCCTAGCAATGGCAAAGGTTTAACTCATAAAACCTAATTAAATATGCAAAATAGAAACACAGAAATATAATTTTTACGGTTTAAAAATACCGCCAAACAGCATTATGTGGGTCTAGGGTACCTCCCTCTGTGGGTCAAATTTAGTCAATATGCAACAATCAATACATGTACATTGGGTTGCCTTCATCACTGAATAATATTATAAAAGACGCTTTTCTTTCACTTTTTAGTACAATTTAACTTGTTATTATCATTAACTATTATAATTATTAAAATAGTGAACTTAAGAAATCATTTAAGAATTTGTTTAATACGTCTAAACAATGATATTGTCCACTATAAGCTGTACTTTACCGATTACAAAATAATTTTGCAAAGATTCCTTTGAAACAAAATTGTTTTATAAACGATGCAAACATTATTTATTTACATTAAAAACAGATAAAGGAACCTCCTATGACTGTTGTGATTTAAAAAGCACCAAAATGTTCATTATATGTTCACAGCAGCAATTCAGCATAATAAATACAATTTTATGGTAGAGGTATTTCAGGATAAACTGAACTGTGACGCAAAAACAGAAACTCGTCTCAAGCGTCAATTACTGCGCCACTTAAAAACAAACGTCTATATCCACAACGGGGTTATAACCTACAATAATACAATGTTTTTAGAAAGGTCCACATTTCAATCGCCATCCCCTCTTTTTGCGCATTTCGCGGTACAGTTTATCCTGAAAGACCTCTACCAAAATTTATTAAAGAATATAACTATTGAATTTAGGAGACTAAATATTGACGTTTTAAAACTATAACTAGAATTTTGAGCCACCTACCTGGTTTTTGTGAAGATTGTGGTGAAGAACACATTCAGTCATGTAATAGGCAACCATCGCATTTCCTCCCAACGCAGTTACGTGTGCTCTGACTATGGCCAGTACTTCTGTTACAAAACTATGGACAAATCCACTCAATCCACCTTCCTGAAACAATCAACACAGTTAATTAGACATACGCTATGTGCACGGTAAAATATACATTACCTCTCGAATGGACGTTGTTTCCCTTATAAAAAAAAAACTCAAATTGCCCAAGTACCTCTCGATTTTACCACCTGGTATATACGACAAAGGAGTTATATCAACTCCATGCTTATCTCTGCTTAGTACCTGGTTAATAAATATGCATAATTAATGCTTTAAAATATCCAGGTAATACTCAAATCACTTTTCATCGGCAAAAAATAATTAACATGTTGACTGTGGTGGACAACAATACTGTCCTCATTTGCACGCACTATCGGTAGCCGAGGTCTGATACATTTTTTTAATGTATTTTGAAAATTCCATTAAAATATTTAAGACCCACTATTGCCTGTAATACAGCTTCCGCTGTAGACTATTTCTAATAAAACTGCCTACAGCAGATTGAGAAGAGGATAGCTCGGATCATTATGTTAGTGAATAAAAATCTTATTAATTTTGTACACCCTACATTTAAATTGTATACAATGTGTCCAAAAGGTATGAAATATGCTATATATCTCAGTAAATATCCACTTTAAGGAAAAATGTTTTGAATAAAAGTTGTTTGGTTATTAGTTTTCCACCATGAAACAAAATTTAAATATATGTTTTTTGAATAACAAAAGCGCAATGAAAAAAAATTGAAGTTTTTCAACTGACAAGATACCCCTATATTATAGTCATTTGATAGATTATTTTTTTCTATTTTCAATTATGGGGTCGCCTTAAAAATAAAGTTGTTTGTTTTTCGAATAACAAAAGTGCATTGAGAAACAATTGAATTTTTTTTATATGACAAAATACCCCTATATTATACTCATTTGATAGTTTCTCTTTTCAATAATGGGGTCACCTTAAAAATAAAGTTTATGTTAAGAGGCCGGAGAATATTGAAAATGTAAAAGATCATATTAGAGAAGAGATGAGGTCTATTACATATGAAATAGACTATAGTTAGGGAAGTTTAGAGAAAATACTCCCGCACTGGAAAGAAACAAGTTATTGGTCCCCGGGGACTGATAAAGCAGTCAACGTGTTAACAGTTAGTGAAATCGATGCTTACATGTTTCGGTTTGGATACGTTGAGTTTATTCCTGAATGGCGATTTCGGTCGAATTCTTTGTGGAACTAAATTCAAAAAGTTGGGGTTTGTTTGGTCGTCGCTTTGTTCTACTATCGTATCTTCTTCCAAATTAAAAATTAGTTCATCGTCTAAAAGACAAAGTATTAGCACACTTCACTTTCCTAAATTGTTTAAAAATTACCGTTGCGCTTGGAAGACTCTATCGGTGATACTTGAGCAGTTTTTCGCTTGCACTTGGGTACCTTGTGTGGCTCATTTAATCCCAAAGCTATTCCTAAAATATAGTTTTTTTGTTAAGCGTCTTTAAAAAAAAATTTGTTTTATCATTAATTGCAAAAAAAAATTTTATTTGTGTGAAATCCGCTTGAAAAACATACTTAATATATTTATTGATAACAGGCGCCTACTTAAATACAAAACGCAACCTACTTAGCAGGTTGCGCCTAAATAGGTATGCAATGTGCTTAACAAAGCGCCTACTTTCGGCATTTTCAGGCAACCTGCGTAGAAAAGACGTTAAATTGATTGCATATCAATGTAGGCGTAATGTACAGTATGCAACCCACTAAACGTTGCGCCTATTGGTAGGCAACCACGACACAAAACGCCTACATATACATGCAACTAATTTGACATAATAGTTACGCAGGCTGTCTTAAAATGACAAAAGTAGGCGTTTTGTTCAGCACATGTTAAGTGGGTTGCGTTCTGTAATTATGAATTACAATAAAAACTGAACAATGTTGTTCTTATGACAAACAAAATTAATTTCTGCAGTATACAGTACCAAGGTAATCTTAAACTTCAATAAAAATTAAAATAGATTGGGTTAAGATTAAGTTACTAAAGATTTGGTTTTGAACCAGAACTGTCAAAACACATTTATTAGTAAAAGTCCAATAAAAATTAAACAATGCAATATTTAGGTTTCAAATATGAATTTATAAAGTATATTGCACTAACTCAATCGAAAAAGGAAATAAAAATCAAACCATATCAGGTAACGATTAAATTATAAAAAATGTTGTTTTAGACTAGAACTGTCAAAACACAATTTATTAGTAAAAATCCAATAAAAATGAAACTATGGAATATTTATGTCTTAAATATGATTTTATAAAGTACACTGCTCTAACTCAATTGAAAAAAGAAATCAAAATTAAAATAGATCTAGTAACGATTAAGTTATTAAAAATTTTGTTTTGGATCAGAGCTGTCGAAACACATGTATCAGTAAAAATCCAAAAACGATTAAATGATACAGTCTTTATGTGTCTTAATATGAATTTATGAAGTATATTGTATCAAGTTAATCTGTAACTTGCCTACAATTTAAAATATTGATGGTTACGATTAAGTTGTTAAGAAATATGAATTTCTGAAGTATACTGTACTAAGTCAATCGAGAACTTGAACAAAATTTAAAATATTTAAGATAAAGAATAAGTTATTAAGAAATTTGTTTTAGACCATTAAATATTTCAGAAGAGAGTAATTGTTCACAAAAAATAAGTTCTCTTTTTACACTTTCAACTTCTGGCAACCCTAGGTTTAAGACTATTAATATATGGCACTCGAAGTGAAAAACGTTGCCAACCCTGGTTTTACATCATATTAAAATGCCATAAAATAGACATTAAAAACTATTTTGATGAATTTTTATTTAAGGAACCCTAAATCCCCAGTCCGTCCTTTAAGTTTCAAACGTACGCTCCGTACTCTAAAAATTGAATAAAATCACCCATCACGACAAATCGAGTTCTGTTGTACGTAAATTTTAATAAACAAGGCAAATAACGTACCAAGAACGCTCAACTGGATATCATCTGCTTCCGGCAAATCAACCTTAAACTGTAAATTACATAAAGCACACGGTGTCATCCTGCGCAACTTGAAGTACACGCTTTGCAATAGCTTATGGACCTGATTGCTTAAATTGTACGGAGGTTGCAGCTTCGCTCTCCAAACTTGGGTGAACATTTGAGAATTTTTAACGAGTTCTAGTTCTTCCAGGCCCGGAATGAATTCCGTATTAACGACATGAAAGCCGTCGGGGGGCCTAGGCTCTAATACCAAATTTATTAGTTCCACATCTTCGGGCTCATCCACCTGCAATAGATATTTAACATTTTTGAAAATTGTCAAAAATCGGTTTTTGGCTATATTTCGAAAATTAAAAAAGATATCAAAAATCTGTGTATGGCAATGAATTCCTCTCGAAAAAAGGAATCGAGACTACGTACTCAGTTTTTTTCTATCTCTGATAATAACCAAGATACCCTGTATGGGCATCGAAAATAGGCCACCCTGTACTTGTAAAACATGGAGATTAGGGACATTCCCGGGACCTAAGTCCCGGGAATTCCCGGGACTTTCTTAGTCTCGAGTCCCGGGACATTTAGTTCGAGACTCGAGACGAGACTTCAATGTTACAGAACACTGAAATTTATTTTTTATACTTCTAAGTTTTAAACAAATTTTACTGCCACGAGTTTAGCAAAAATATTTTTATATTTTTATGTTTTAAAGTTTAAGGAGAATTGTTAAGTTTATAAGTTAAAATATATTTTACTTATGCCTGTTATGTATAAAACAAGCGAAAATTGTTAATTTTATTTAAAATAGGTATTTACTTGGAAATATATATTTTATTAACTGTAGACTAAAGACTAAATTAAAAATAATAATACTATACTTTATTCATAAAATAAATGCTTCAAAACAAAATCCGTGAATATAGTTTAATTTAAAAAAAAAATATTATTATAAGTTAGCCGCGTTCAGTCAACTGTCACGACCGATTCACGATTACGATACGTTCAAAGAAGCAATTTTAAGTATTAGTCTGTGCTTTCAGAAACAATGTCACTGTATAGTGTATAGTAATAATTGTTTTTTTACTGAGAAAATAGCTGTTGCATTTTCACTATATGAATATTGCATCATATTTCTTGCTATTTATGAAATCTTCCGGCATTTTTGAAGGGTTATACCTCCATTTTCGAGTGGGTAAATAAAGTTCGCAAAAGTCTCGAAGTCCCGGGAATTCCCGGGACTTTGATAAAAAAAAGTCTCGAGTCCCGGGACTTAAAAAATTGTCGAGACTCAGAATCCCTATACCCCACAGCCAAACTAATTCCTTTTTTACAATTTTGACAATAAGAAATCTTAAGTAATGCATTTGTTCTCCAAAAGCTGTAAATAAAAAGTTTGTGTTATGTAAGGGTTGGTCAATAAACAGTTCACATTAAAAAAAAAAAAATCCTACACCACAGCCAAACTAATTCCTTTTTTACAATTTTTACAATGAGAATCTTAAGTAACGCATTTGTTTTCCAAACGCTGTAAATAAAAAGTTTGTGTTATGTAAGGTTTAGTCAATAAACGGTTCACATTGAAAAAAAAAATCCTACCCCACAGCCAAACTAATTCCTTTTTTACAATTTTGACAATGATAATCTTAAGTAATGCATTTGTTCTCCAAACGCTGTAAATAAAAAGTTTGTGTTATGTAAGGGTTGGTCAATAAACGCTTGACCTTGGAAAAAAAAAATCTCAACCCACAGTCAAACTAATTGCTTTTTTACAACTTTGACAATGAGAATCTTAAGTAATGCATTTGTTCTCCAAACGCTGTAAATAAAAAGTTTGTGTTATGTAAGGGTTGGTCAATAGACGGTTCACATTGAAAAAAAAATAAGCCTACCCCACAGCCAAACTAATTCCTTTTTTACAATTTTGACAATGAGAATCTTAAGTAATGCATTTGTTCTCCAAACGCTGTAGATAAAAAGTTTGTGTTATGTAAGGGTTGGTCAATAAACGCTTGACCTTGGAAAAATATAAACTCAACCCACAGTCAAACTAATTGCTTTTTTACAACTTTGACAATGAGAATCTTAAGTAATGCATTTGTTCTCCAAACGCTGTAGATAAAAAGTTTGAGTTATGTAAGGGTTGGTCAATAAACGGTTCACATTGAAAAAAAAATAATCCTACCCCACAGCCAAACTAATTCCTTTTTTTACAATTTTGAAAAGGAGAATCTTAAGTAATGCATTTGTTCTCCAAACGCTGTAGATAAAAAGTTTGTGTTATGTAAGGGTTGGTCAATAAACGCTTGACCTTGGAAAAAAATAAACTCAACCCACAGTCAAACTAATTGCTTTTTTACAACTTTGACAATGAGAATCTTAAGTAATGCATTTCTTCTCCAAACGCTGCAGATAAAAAGTTTGAGTTATGTAAGGGTTGGTCAATAAACGGTTCACATTGAAAAAAAAATAATCCTACCCCACAGCCAAACTAATTCCTTTTTTTACAATTTTGAAAAGGAGAATCTTAAGTAATGCATTTGTTCTCCAAACGCTCTAGATAAAAAGTTTGTGTTATGTAAGGGTTGGTCAATAAACGCTTGACCTTGGAAAAATATAAACTCAACCCACAGTCAAACTAATTGCTTTTTTACAACTTTGACAATGAGAATCTTAAGTAATGCATTTGTTCTCCAAACGCTGTAGATAAAAAGTTTGAGTTATGTAAGGGTTGGTCAATAAACGGTTCACATTGAAAAAAAAATAATCCTACCCCACAGCCAAACTAATTACTTTTTTTATAATTTTTAAAAGGAGAATCTTAAGTAATGCATTTGTTCTCCAAACGCTGTAGATAAAAAGTTTGTGTTATGTAAGGGTTGGTCAATAAACGCTTGACCTTGGAAAAATATAAACTCAACCCACAGTCAAACTAATTGCTTTTTTACAACTTTGACAATGAAAATCTTAAGTAATGCATTTGTTCTCCAAACGCTGTAGATAAAAAGTTTGAGTTATGTAAGGGTTGGTCAATAAACGGTTCACATTGAAAAAAAAATAATCCTACCCCACAGCCAAACTAATTCCTTTTTTTACAATTTTGAAAAGGAGAATCTTAAGTAATGCATTTGTTCTCCAAACGCTGTAGATAAAAAGTTTGTGTTATGTAAGGGTTGGTCAATAAACGCTTGACCTTGGAAAAAAATAAACTCAACCCACAGTCAAACTAATTGCTTTTTTACAACTTTGACAATGAGAATCTTAAGTAATGCATTTGTTCTCCAAACGCTGCAGATAAAAAGTTTGAGTTATGTAAGGGTTGGTCAATAAACAGTTCACATTGGAAAAAAAATAATCCTACCCCACAGCCAAACTAATTCCTTTTTTTACAATTTTGAAAAGGAGAATCTTAAGTAATGCATTTGTTCTCCAAACGCTCTAGATAAAAAGTTTGTGTTATGTAAGGGTTGGTCAATAAACGCTTGACCTTGGAAAAATATAAACTCAACCCACAGTCAAACTAATTGCTTTTTTACAACTTTGACAATGAGAATCTTAAGTAATGCATTTGTTCTCCAAACGCTGTAGATAAAAAGTTTGAGTTATGTAAGGGTTGGTCAATAAACGGTTCACATTGAAAAAAAAATAATCCTACCCCACAGCCAAACTAATTACTTTTTTTATAATTTTTAAAAGGAGAATCTTAAGTAATGCATTTGTTCTCCAAACGCTGTAGATAAAAAGTTTGTGTTATGTAAGGGTTGGTCAATAAACGCTTGACCTTGGAAAAATATAAACTCAACCCACAGTCAAACTAATTGCTTTTTTACAACTTTGACAATGAAAATCTTAAGTAATGCATTTGTTCTCCAAACGCTGTAGATAAAAAGTTTGAGTTATGTAAGGGTTGGTCAATAAACGGTTCACATTGAAAAAAAAATAATCCTACCCCACAGCCAAACTAATTCCTTTTTTTACAATTTTGAAAAGGAGAATCTTAAGTAATGCATTTGTTCTCCAAACGCTGTAGATAAAAAGATTGTGTTATGTAAGGGCTGGTCAATAAACGCTTGACCTTGGAAAAATATAAACTCAACCCACAGTCAAACTAATTGCTTTTTTACAACTTTGACAATGAGAATCTTAAGTAATGCATTTGTTCTCCAAACGCTGTAGATAAAAAGTTTGAGTTATGTAAGGGTTGGTCAATAAACGGTTCACATTGAAAAAAAAATAATCCTACCCCACAGCCAAACTAATTCCTTTTTTTACAATTTTGAAAAGGAGAATCTTAAGTAATGCATTTGTTCTCCAAACGCTGTAGATAAAAAGTTTGTGTTATGTAAGGGTTGGTCAATAAACGCTTGACCTTGGAAAAATATAAACTCAACCCACAGTCAAACTAATTGCTTTTTTACAACTTTGACAATGAGAATCTTAAGTAATGCATTTGTTCTCCAAACGCTGTAGATAAAAAGTTTGAGTTATGTAAGGGTTGGTCAATAAACGGTTCACATTGAAAAAAAAATAATCCTACCCCACAGCCAAACTAATTCCTTTTTTTACAATTTTGAAAAGGAGAATCTTAAGTAATGCATTTGTTCTCCAAACGCTGTAGATAAAAAGATTGTGTTATGTAAGGGTTGGTCAATAAACGCTTGACCTTGGAAAAATATAAACTCAACCCACAGTCAAACTAATTGCTTTTTTACAACTTTGACAATGAGAATCTTAAGTAATGCATTTGTTCTCCAAACGCTGTAGATAAAAAGTTTGAGTTATGTAAGGGTTGGTCAATAAACGGTTCACATTGAACGAAAAATAATCCTACCCCACAGCCAAACTAATTCCTTTTTTTACAATTTTTAAAAGGAGAATCTTAAGTAATGCATTTGTTCTCCAAACGCTGTAGATAAAAAGTTTGTGTTATGTAAGGGTTGGTCAATAAACGCTTGACCTTGGAAAAATATAAACTCAACCCACAGTCAAACTAATTGCTTTTTTACAACTTTGACAATGAGAATCTTAAGTAATGCATTTGTTCTCCAAACGCTGTAGATAAAAAGTTTGAGTTATGTAAGGGTTGGTCAATAAACGGTTCACATTGAAAAAAAAATAATCCTACCCCACAGCCAAACTAATTCCTTTTTTTACAATTTTGAAAAGGAGAATCTTAAGTAATGCAATTGTTCTCCAAACGCTGTAGATAAAAAGTTTGTGTTATGTAAGGGTTGGTCAATAAACGCTTGACCTTGGAAAAAAATAAACTCAACCCACAGTCAAACTAATTGCTTTTTTACAACTTTGACAATGAGAATCTTAAGTAATGCATTTGTTCTCCAAACGCTGCAGATAAAAAGTTTGAGTTATGTAAGGGTTGGTCAATAAACGGTTCACATTGAAAAAAAAATAATCCTACCCCACAGCCAAACTAATTCCTTTTTTTACAATTTTTAAAAGGAGAATCTTAAGTAATGCATTTGTTCTCCAAACGCTCTAGATAAAAAGTTTGTGTTATGTAAGGGTTGGTCAATAAACGCTTGACCTTGGAAAAATATAAACTCAACCCACAGTCAAACTAATTGCTTTTTTACAACTTTGACAATGAGAATCTTAAGTAATGCATTTGTTCTCCAAACGCTGTAGATAAAAAGTTTGAGTTATGTAAGGGTTGGTCAATAAACGGTTCACATTGAAAAAATAATAATCCTACCCCACAGCCAAACTAATTCCTTTTTTTACAATTTTGAAAAAGAGAATCTTAAGTAATGCATTTGTTCCTTAAACGCTGTAGATAAAAAGTTTGTGTTATGTAAGGGTTGGTCAATAAACGGTTCACATTGAAAAAAAAATCCTACCCCCTAGGGATTCTGTCCCGGGACATTCCCGGGACTTTTTTAGTCTCGAGTCCCGGGACATTTAGTTCGAGACTCGAGACGAGACTTCAATGTTACAGAACACTGAAATTTATTTTTTATACTTCTAATTTTTAAACAAATTTTACTGCCACGAGTTAAGCAAAAATATGTTTATATTTTTATGTTTTAAAGTTTAAGGAGAATTGTTAAGTTTATAAGTTAAAATATATTTTACTTATGCCTGTTATGTATAAAACAAGCGAAAATTGTTAATTTTATTTAAAATAGGTATTTACTTGGAAATATATATTTTATTAACTGTAGACTAAAGACTAAATTAAAAATAATAATAATAATAATACTATACTTTATTCATAAAATAAATGCTTCAAAACAAAATCCGTGAATATAGCTTAATTTAAAAAAAAAAAATTATTATAAGTTAGCCGCGTTCAGTCAACTGTCACGACCGATTCACGATTACGATACGTTCAAAGAAGCAATTTTAAGTATTAGTCTGTGCTTTCAGAAACAATGTCACTGTATAGTGTATAGTAATAATTGTTTTTTTACTGAGAAAATAGCTGTTGCATTTTCATTATATGAATATTGCATCATATTTCTTGCTATTTATGAAATCTTCCGTCATTTTTGAAGGGTTATACCTCCATTTTCGAGTGGGTAAATAAAGTTCGCAAAAGTCTCGAAGTCCCGGGAATTCCCGGGACTTTGATAAAAAAAGTCTCGAGTCCCGGGACTTAAAAAATTATCGAGACTCAGAATCCCTAATGGAGATTGACTTAATTAATTTTGTGCATTATTTGTAGGTGGAGTTGTAAGTGCATAAGCAAATTATGTATTTTTTAAAAGTTCAAAAAGTAAGCTTTCGATTTAAGTCAAAGCCAACTATGGTTGCCATTTAAAATAAGAAAGTTAGGTGTAATATTCGATATTTATGCGAGTTAAAAAAAATTGAATGTCGCTACCTTATTAAGGACAAAAAACCATGCAAAAAAGTCTTAAAAGTTTTTCTCTATGTTTTTGTTTAAGCGAGATATTTAACATTTTTGAAAATTGTCAAAAATCGGTTTTTGGCTATATTTCCAAAATTAAAGAAGATATTAAAAATCTGTTTACGGCAATGAATTCCTCTCGAAAAAAGGTATCGAGACTACATACTTGGTTTTTTTCTATCTCTGATAATAACCGAGATACCCTGTATGGGCATCGAAAATAGGCCACCCTGTACTTGTACAACATGAAGATTGACTTAATTAATTTTGTGCATTATTTGTAGGTGGAGTTGTAAGTGCATAAGCAAATAATATATTTTTTAAAAGTTCAAAAAGTAAGCTTTCGATTTATGTCAAAGCCAACTATGGTTGCCATTTAAAATAAACAAGTTAAGTGTAATGTTCGATATTTATGTGAGTTAAAAAAAATTGAATATTGCTATCTTATTAAGGACAAAAAACCATGCAAAAAATGTCTTTAAAGTTTTTTTCTATCTTTTCTTTTAAGCGAGATATTTAACATTTTTGAAAATTGCCAAAAATCGGTTTTTGGCTATATTTCGAAAATTAAAAAAGATATCAAAAATCTGTTTAAGGCAATGAGTTCCTCTCGAAAGAAGGAATCGAGACTACATACTTGGTTTTTTTCTATCTCTGATAATAACCGAGATACCCTGTATGGGCATCGAATATAGGCCACCCTGTACATAAATATACTTTAATAACAAACAACTATATTTAAAAAAACTTAAAAGACAAAAATCAGTGTAAAAATAAATACATTATTTAATGCAAATGGCAGCACTGCTACAAATTTCTTTCAAAGTGAACCACCGAAAATACAGAGTATGCTAAATTTATACTTACTTCTAAAACACAACAGTTTTTATTTTCCAACGAAAAATCTATGATAGCCTTTTCGTCATCCGATTCATCATCTGAGATCAAATCAATCGGCACATCGATGTCCTAGAAAGACGACACTAAAGGAGTGTTACTACAATGAAAATGACGGCATTACCAATTGATATAGTTCCCTATTTTTCTTCACCGCACTGTGCAACACTTTCTGCATGGCCACTATTTTTTTATCATCTGGAAATCCATCAGAAACCAGTTTTGGCAATGGAGGAACGGGTAGAGGCAAAAGGAAAAAAGCAGTGCCCGTCGCGATACCAATGAGCATTTTTGAACCAATCGAAATCCTAACGCTCAAACCAAATATCGAATTCATTCCTTTTACTTTTAACTTGGTTAGAAGCAGTCGATGTAATTCGTATTCTAAAAATGGAAGACCATCGGATATATCTTTGGCATTCGATTCTCCCCGTAACTCTTTCAGCTGTCGGCAGACATGGGCTTGGAGAAAACATCCACGTCCTACAGTTGGAGCATTTTCAGGAATTTCTATTGTGGTCAACAAAACATCTGGAACTTTACCGACCCTGAAAAAAAAAACGGGGCTCAGAAACACGAAATTTTCTTTAAAAAAAAAATTACCTGCACACATTGCATTTGGAGGTGGTAGCTCTTAATGGTACAGAACTGCCTGAATACGGCAAATGGCAAATACTACAACACTGTGTGTTACTGAAAGACGTATTCAGGACCTCATTTTCGGGACTTTCTGATAACATTTTTGTAGTTACATTATTCTGGAACACAAATCAAAAGGTTTTTCAAAACTTTGGATGTGAACTAAATCAGATCAGATCTTTTTATGAAGCATCTCTTTTAGAAACCAGATTAAAAGTATATTTCTACAGCAGATTTTTCTTTAAAAAAATTAAACAGTGTGTTCAAAAGGTAAACAATATGCTATATATCTTAGTAAATATACAGGGTGGTCCAAATTCGATGGGATTACATAGGTATCTCGCTTAATAGTGAAGATAGAGAAACGGTTAAATTACCAAAAATGTGCAGTTTTTTGGGACAAACTCAGAACCGTTTTCAAAAATATTCTATCATTTCCGGGTTTTGAGTTATAAAAGAAAAACTTTTTTTTGTTTTATTTATAATGTGTCATATCTCCATTATTGTTTTAAATATCAAAAAAGTTTATGAAGCTTATTTTTAGATATTTTTATGTTGATTTTGATAGAACTAAAAAAAAAAATTTTACGCTCGCCGTTAAAAAGTTATGACACAAACTCACCTTTTTTTAAATGGAAGCTATAGTTGGCTATGACTTATTTAAATTCCTTAAATTTTTCCCCTTTCCAAACATATAAGGGTTGATATATTTACAAAGGTTTTTTAATTTTTTTAAAGATGAGAAACAAAAAGTAAGCTGTGAAAACAAAATTAAAAAAACAAGAAAAACCAGAAGCGATAGAATATATTTGAGAACGGTTCTGAGTTTGTCCTAAAAAACTGCACATGTTTGGTAATTTAACTGTTTCTATATCTTGACTATTAAGCGAGATACCCATGTAATCCCATCGAATTTGGACCACCCTGTACACTTTAGTCTTTGTAATTTTTGTATTTTTCGTCAAGATTTTAAAATTTTAATTTGCAATAATTGAGAGTGTTATTTAGGGTGGCCACCCCTGCTGTATACAGTGTGTCCAAAAGGTATGGAATATGCTATATATCTCAGTAAAATCCACTTTAGGGAAAAATGTTTTGAATTAAAGTTTTGGCACTTAGTTTTCCACCATAAAACGATTTTTTTTCAAATAACAAAAGCGCCATGAAAAACAATTAAATTTTTTTAAATGACCAGATACCCCTATATTATACTCATTTGAAAGAGAATTTTTTCTCTTTTCAATGATGTGTGGTCACCTTAAAAATAAAGTTTATGCTAATAGGTTGGAGAATATCGAAAATTTAAAAGATCGTATTAGAAAAAATTCGTCAAAAAAATTCAGTTCTTATGTTTTTGTTAGAAATAAATACTAAACAATTAAAATAATTTGAGAGTATTTTTTGCGTTTTTCTCAAAATGTTGCCTACGTAAGGGTACTAAAGTTCTACATCGTTAAAAAGAGAAAAAAATAATTATCAAATGAGTATAATATAGGGACACCTTGTCATTTAAAAAAATTCAATTGTTTTTCATTGCGCTTTGGTATTCGAAAAAAAAAAGATTTAAATTTTGTCTTATGGTAGAAAACTAAGTACCAAACAAATTTAATTTAAAACATTTTTCCCTAAAGTGGATTTTACTGAGATATATAGCATATTCCATACCTTTTGGACACACTGTATACAGCAGGGGTGGCCACCCTAAATAACACTCTCAATTATTGCAAATTAAAATTTTAAAATCTTGACGAAAAATACAAAAATTACAAAGACTACAGTCTTTGCACTTTTTTTGAGTAAAAATCGAAAACTTTTAAAACCAAAGCAACACTATTTACACCCTAAATAAATTTCGATTTCGATAAGGGACCAGTTTTCCGCACGACCAAATCAAACAGCCCCTCAACAAAGAAGTCAGTTTATATCATATAATATGAATACTTACATTTTGAGGTATATCGAGTGCCTTTTGTAAAATCTTATCTTTTTCTAATTCGAGCGAAGACAGTGCTTCTTTATTCGTGTAATGAGGTTTAGGTATGATCGGTAACCCCGCAAGGCTGTCACCGATTTCTCCCGTATACTGGAAACCAATTACTGCTGCTGTACCGCTAGCACTAAGTACGCATATATCGTCACTGTAAAATGAAAAATTAAGAAGAAAAAATCCAAACCAAATTATACTTCAAACAACTTTATACGTTTAACGTGAACATAATGAATGAATTTTATTGTGTTTTGATGCTTGGTAGTACAGGTGTCCCACAAGGTATGCCTTCGCTAATATTTGCATAAATCGAATGTTTAGGACCTAAATAAAATCGTTTCAAGCAACAACAAAAATTTAACGTGTCCCTTTATATACAGGGTGTCACTGTTAAAGTAAACATCATGGGAATTTCGTAAACGGTAAGAGATACAGAGTTGGTTAAATGGATCAAAATGATGTATAATTTAGGAGCAATTGTGCTATACAAAAAATCTTGAAAAAATAATTTGTTGTTGCGCTATTGATAAAAAAACAAAACACATCAGCTCTTTGGTTTTTTCTTATAGCTTGCTTAATTTATGACACACTCAAAATATTTTTTGACATTGTTGGGGCACATTTTTGCGAAGATTTGTAATTTGTCAACAAATTTTACCTACATACCTTTGTTTTTGTTTTTTTAACATCAACTTTTTTATTTCAAATACGGCTGATATTAAAATAACAAAAACAAAAGATAGGTAAAATTTATTAACATTTCAGATATGCACAAAAAGTGCTTCAATAATGTCGAAAAACATTTTGAGTATGATTTCAAAAAAGCAAGTTATAAGCAAAAAACAAAAACCTGAGGTATTTTGTTTTTATCAATAGCGCAACAACAATCAATTGTTTTCAAGATTTATTTTATAAAACAGTTGCTCTTAAATCATAGATCATTTTGATCTATTTAAACCAACTCTGTATCTCTTACCGTTTAAGAGATCCCCATGCTGTTCACTTTAAAAGGGACACCCTGTATATAAAGGGGCACTAAACATTCGATTTATGCAAAAAATAGCAAGGCATACCTTGTGAGACACCCTGTATTAATAGAGCTTAAAGATTAGTCAATATTAACATCCAGAATGATACACCTTTGCCAAAAATAGTAGAACAATCAAAGAATTCATGAAGATGATGCTATTCCTTTTTAAAACAAAAATTAAGCCTGTAGTAGCGAAATGAAACATCGATTCACATTAATTACCATATGCTAGTCGATTCAAAGTATCCTAACACGGCATTGCAATTTAAAGCGCGGGCATGTGATCGAATTTCCATGCGCAGTTCAGACCACCAAATATCTCGAGACTCTGGTTCTTCTAAGTTCGTTATCCTTTCTAATAACTTAACAGAGCGTGCACTTACAGCTCCACCTAGAAATAATGCACTAAATTAATTAAAAGACAATCTCCATGTTGTACAAGTACAGGGTGGACCAAATTTACTTGGATATGACGTTTAATTGTTTAATAATTGCAAACATCACTTGTTTACGAAATCATGGCCAACTTTGATGATTGAATTTTTACAAAATTGGCCATATCTCGCTTATTTTTGGCAACAAATATATAACATTATATCAACGGTTGAAAGGCAAAATGGGATAGGCGACAAAATACAAACTTTACAGGAGAGCAGTTTAAAGTTTAAAATTTGGGGAGGAAAATCATTAAAAATTAGCGATCAGATTTTAAAAGGGTAAAAGGCGTAATTTTAAATTTGTTTTGGACATTTTATCTTATCGCCACAAATCCCAAATTTGTAAAATTTCCCGTTGGTTAGTAAAAAAATCACTCTTTGGTCTTCAAAACACCGTCGGAAAAAGGGACAAAAAGCCACTGTATGGAAATAAAACCTAGACCATTCGATGCAGAAAAATCACGCGATTACAACGGTGTATACGTATAACTCGATTCGTCAAAAATTGTCGGTTATCCCATTTTGCCTTTCTACCGTCGATATATTTTTGAAAAGCTAAAAAACAACTCTCACATAGTCATGGCCAACTAGGGTTACCATTTAAAAAAATGAAGTTTACTCCATATCTCAAAAGTCAAGGTGGCTAAAAAAAAGTTACTTTTGTTTTTAAATTAAACATTAAAATCTGTATAAATAAACCTATATAACAATTTGTTCTAATTTAATAAATAAAGAAGTTATAGCAAATTTTCAAAAATTATGAAATTTCATTTTTCGTCTGTAGTGCCAAAATGGAATCCCATAGAAAAAATTGTCGTTATTTTCTCAAAAAAATAGCCCAAGAGACCGATAACAGATTTTAGGTAACCAAGGTAAAACATTCGAATTTGGTCCACCCTGTACAGGGTGGCCTATCTCGGTTATTATCAGAGATAGAAATAAACTAAGTACATAGTCTTGATTTCTTTTTTCAAGGGGAATTCATTGCCATAAATAAATTTTTGATATCTTTTTCAATTTTCGAAATATAGCCAAAAACCGATTTTTGGCAATTTTCAAAAATATTAAATATCTCGCTTAAACGAAAAGATAGAGAAAAACTTTAAAGACATTTTTTGCATGATTTTTTGTCTTTAATAAGATAGCGATAGTGTTTGTTTGTTATTTCATAATTAACTTCATAACTGCTAACTTCATAAATAAAAACGTAAAACTTAAAATTCTTTGTATTTAATCTAATTTTAAAAACAATATAAGCAAATTATACATTTTTGAAAAGCGCAAACAGTAAGCTTTCGATTTATGTCAAAGCCAACTATGGTGGCCATTTAAAATAAGAAAGTTAGGGGTAATATAAACATTTATATGAGTAAAAAAAATTGAACATCGCTATCTTATTAAACACAAAAAACCATGCAAAAAATGTCTTTAAAGTTTTTCTCTATCTTTTCATTTATGCGAGATATTTAACATTTTTGAAAATTGCCAAAAATCGGTTTTTGGCTATATTTCGAAAATTAAAAAAGATATCGAAAATCTGTTTACGTCAATGAATTCCTCTCGAAAAAAAGAATCGAGACTACGTAGTCAGTTTTTTTTCTATCTCTGATAATAACCGAGATACCCTGTATGGCCATCGAAAATACGCCACCCTGTACAGGTTTTATAACTGAATTCTTTTGATAACAATGATATAATCAATATACAATCAGTCAAATAAAAATATATCTTAAAAACAATTGACAAAATAAAGCAAAAATATATTTTCACATAAATATGAATAGTTACCTAGTACTAACCTAAATAGAGAATGAAACCGGGCGGATACTTAGTCATGGTTAAAAATGGATATTCCAGCATATCAAAATTATCTTGGTGTATATTGGATCGTAGCAAAATTCCAGTCCGTGCGGCATTTCCGATTGCACCACATCTATCACTTCCGGTTAAGCTATTCCCTGTTTATTGCAAAAGAATCAGTACAATATGTACTCGTTATTACATGTTATTAAATGGTTTTCAATATTAAATATACAGATTATTAATGAAAGTGTGTGAAGTGAGAAGGCTTTAATGCATACAACAAAAGGGCTCAATCTGACACAGATACAGTTACGTTGACGAAAATTGGTTTAGTATTTCCATAGGAATACTACATACAAAAAAACTATTACACAAAAATGCAACATTAAACGTTGATGAAATACTCACTTTTCCTACAGAATCCTATTGCAAGAACATTACCATCCAGAACAAATAAGTTTTATTACCATTTAACGAAAGTACTTGATACTTTGACAACACACCAACTTTTTAAGAAATATTTTGAACAAATACTTTGATACTACAACAGCTAATTTAACTCATTAACACAGCGTGTCCAAAAGGTATGGAATATGCTATATATCTCAGTAAATATTCACTTTAGGGAAAAATGTTTTAAATAATAGTTTTCCACCATAAGACAAAATTTAAATTCTATTTTTTCGAATAACAAAAGCGCAATGAAAAACAACTGCATTTTTTTAAAATTACAAGATACCCCTATATTATACTCATTTGATAGAGAATTTTTTTCTCTTTTCATTAATGGGGTCACCTTAAAAATAAAGTTTTTTTTTCGAATAACAAAAGCGCAATGTAAAACAATTGAATTTTTTTAAATGACGAGATACCCCTATATTATACTCATTTGATAGAGATTTTTTTTCTCTTTTCATTGATGGGGTCACCTTAAAAATTAAGTTTTTTTTTTCGAATAACAAAAGCGCAATGTAAAACCATTGATTTTTTTTAAATGAAAAGACACCCTTATATTATACTCATTTGACAGAGAATCTTTTTCTCTTTTTAGTGATGGGGTCACCTTAAAAATAAAGTTTATGCTAAGAGGCAGGAGGATATCAAAAATTTAAAAGATCGTATTAGAGAAATGATTGGGGATGTTATTAACTGGTTTAAAAACTGAGTTTATCATTGCCAAGCTGTAAATGGTTCACAGTTTGAACACTCATTCTAGATTTTGACAAAAAATTTTAGTTCTTATGATGTTTTTGTTAAAAATAAATACTAAACAATTCAAATAATTTGAAAGTAGTTTTTGCAGCCTCTTAGCATAAACTTAATTTTTAAGGTGACTCCATCATTGAAAAGAGAAAACAATTCTCTATCAAATGAGTATAATAAAGGGGTACCATGCCATTTAAAAAAATTCAATTGTTTTTCATTGCGCTTTTGTTAT
This sequence comes from Elmis aenea, assembly GCA_947652605.1. Lineage (NCBI taxonomy): Eukaryota > Metazoa > Arthropoda > Insecta > Coleoptera > Elmidae > Elmis > Elmis aenea. The sequence goes on from OX393584.1 coordinate 28,041,866, forward strand.
TCGAAAAAAAAAAATTTAAATTTTGTCTTATGGTGGAAAATTAAGTACCAGACAAATATTCAAAATATTTTTGCCTAAAGCGGATATTTACTGAGATATACAGCATATTCCATACTTTTTGGACACACTGTATACAACAAACCTTACTTATGTAATACAAACTGATTCTGAATGCTTTTAAAAACAACACTTTACACTTAGTGATCGATTGATCCACACAAAAGAGGCAAATATTGTGCAAAAAAAAATCAAACCAAAAAATTGTTTCAACATATTGAAAAAATAACTGGGTGTAAGAACATTTGTTTTACAAAATTATAACAGCATTAAATTACTTATTTTTGCAAATAGGCCTTTTAGGTAACATGAAATTATATCTGGGCTCATGGTGGCTATTTTAAAGAACTCGTTAAACTTTGAGTTTCCGTTTAACGTACAGATACTGATTTTTTTTAAATTAAAAATACATAACCGTTTGAGGTGCTGCTGACCTTATTATAAAAGGCAAATTTTTATTTTCTTCGCCCCTTCGTATGCCAATAAATGAATTGTCAATGCCTTCTTTCTCAGCGCTTAACGTACGTTTTGAATTTTAAACTATTCCATCACAACCGCTTACCTTTGGGAGTGACAGTTAAATCAGAATCCGACGATCGGCGATGCATATAAGAAGCGGATTGGAACTTTCCCGGGGAGTGCGAGAGTTTAGCTCCGACCGATTCCGTCCTCTGGTGACCTGACTCCTGTCGGGCAGGATCGGCAAGGCACGTTTCTGTTATCCTAAGAGAATGGGCAAAGCTGGCATGCATATTAATGTTGCTGTTAACGCCTTCGTCGAGTTTTGTATCGACCGGCACGGGGGTATTATTTAAGTTAACCTCGGGATTAGGGTCGGGGTCGATTTTAGTTAAATCGGGGGCGTCTCGATTCGAAACACAAGAATCTTTCGCGTCGGTTACTATATTTTTCGGTTTCTCTGTGTGTGAAGTCACTAGTACATCGTTAACCTTTTCCATTAACACGGTCTGCAGAGCAGTTTCGAGAAGGCCTCGCTCGGTCTTCACGCCGCTCTCGTGGGACGACTCCCTGTCGTGACTTTTACACGACTTTTTCGTCGATAAATTACTTAACGACGCAAATTTTTTTAGAGCGAATTCCAAGAACCCAAATTTATGTTTCGGAAGTTTACCGGAAGTCCGAATTTTTTCGGCTTCTGCGCCGTCTAAGAAACAATCGATATTTTGCGATGGTAAATGGATTAACGATTTGTAGCTGCCGGCCTCCGCTAAAGAACAGGTACTATCCTGTTTTTCGTTTAAGTCCTCGTGGGACCTCGATTTTGTTAGCACTCCGCTTGTTTCTGCGACATGCGAAAAACCCGATTCTTTTCCGGTTTTGGACGGACTAGGAGATGATGGTAAATGAAATAAGTCGAATACTTTATCGCTTTGGTTGGCTGGTGATACAGGGGGGGTATATGTTCCCATTATATTTACTTTATCGAGAAGTATCGTTTGCATGGCCGTCCGGAACAGCCCTTCTTGATCGATGCCACCTTTCATCAATTTCACCGGTGGTATAATAAATTTCGATTTGAAAGTACTCTTTTGTTTTGGTAGAACGGTTGGTAGGCTTGCTTGAACAGTTTCAGTCGGAATTTCGGCAGACGAAATATATTGTACAGTTTCAGGAGCGCCCTCTACGTCGTCGTCGTCGTTTCCGACTGTAAAGTGTACGGCATCGTCTTGTTTAAAGTCGTTGCCTCGAGGATCGTACATCGAGGACGCTTCGCTTCCATCGATCTTGAAATTATCCTCATCTTCGATTTCGTGTAGATCCGTGAGCGTATCGTGACCTTTCCATGCTCGTTGCACGTCCGATTTCGTTGCCCCGTATAAGTCATCATCGAATTCCTCCGAGACCGGGGAACTTTCCTTTTTCGTTTTCAATCTGCCGTCGAGTATCTTGACGCTTTTGATTATATTGCTCACGGTTTCGAAATCGAGATTCCGTTCGTCCTTCGCGTCGGAAGTCTCGTCGTCGTCCGAACTGTAAGAATGCGAAGAGCACGAAGAGGAAGACGCGTTCGAAGAAAAACCTCCCTCGGAAACGCAGGGGCGTAATAGATTCGGCGACGTTTCGAGTTCCTCGGCGATGCTCGAAATGGTGATTTTATTGACCGGTGAGCTCGACGGTGTCGCGCCGTCGTGGGCCTCGGTTATGCAATCCAAACTGCTCTGCATCACGGACGATATCAAGAATTCCGCCATCACGCTCGAATCGCTCGTGCATCGTCTGAACAGGGGCTTGCGTTTGTTTTCGTGTATGTCGGAATCGCTCGCGCCTATATTGTACTTTTCTTCGAGGGCACCCGAATCGGATAATTTCGTTTTCAACGCGTTCATTTTCTTCGAGAGCAGACTCTGCGAGGAGTATTTTAAATTTTTCAAACGTTGGGAGAGGCCCGTACCGGGATTGCCGCGCATGTCTTCCTGTTTCAATAGAGTCTGCAACGAAGACGCGTGATGTATGTTTTCGGAACCTGTCTGATTCAACGACTGTGTCGACTGTTTAATTTTATGGGCATCGATATGCGAGAGATGACGACTGACGCTTTTCGGTTTTTTCGTCGTGATGTCTTTTTCGAGGAGCTTAACACTGTCGTCAGTCAAATGCTGGGAGGTTAACAAGGATGTACTGGCGGTGGCGGGGGAATATATTAAGGGGTTGTTACTGGTTTTAGAGTCTAAATTAAAGTGTAACTTGCTCGTCGAGCCAAGGAATTTAAAATAACTTAGTGCACGCCTACATGCAGCGCAAACACAAAAAAGTAAATTAGTTCAAAAATATTCGAAAACATATAAAAAAAAATTTTGAAAAATTTGAATTTAAAAAAAAATTGCTTACTCTTCGCAGGTCGGATCCATGATAGGAGACGACGACGGTATATCCCGTAATTTGACCAAAGTGACTGCAGTTCCTATGCCACGTGCGACAATTCCGGATTCTCCTTCCAAATCGAAGCACTGTCCGTAACCGATAACGGCGTTACCACCGAGGTCTAAGGCTTTAACGCCGATTTTTCTTTGTAGCTCGCCGGATAGCTTAAAAAACAATGTTTGCCTGGCCTCGTTAGAGGCCCTCGGAGTTCGAATTTTATCTATCCACTGGTATTCTGGGTCGTCGTTAACAATTAATTCTTCGACGAATCCGTGGATTACTTGTGCGTAATAACCGTGTGGTATTACAGGAGCTAGAAACGGTTACACTCGAATAAAACATTAAACAATATAAAATTTTATTGGTTGCTGCAACATTTCTCGAAGTATTATGTTTGGTATCGGCATCAACATTTACTTTTTAATGGGGTATATTCCAAGTATACAGGGTGGTCCACATAGAAAGGCCACTATTGGGATCTAGGGCTACAAAGAAGTTTAAATTAGACAAAAAAAATCAGTGATGCTTTAATGTTTTGAAAAATTTTCATACTCAAATTTATTTTATTACTGTTAAGTATATTATTATTAAACTTAATATGGTCTTTAAATATTTTGTTTTAGTTAAATATTCCATTTAAAAAGTTACAAATTTCATGTTATTTTTGTTATTCCTTGAACAAATGCGTAAAATAAATTGATTGTAAAAATAATTTTACAATACTTAAAAGTCGACTTTTGTATTGTTTTTATTGTATAAGTATTTTGATTAAGATTGTCTAATAAATAAAAAAAGCTATTATTGTATACTATAAATAAAATTATTATTAATAATTTATTATAATCAGTAGATGAAAAGCTGTTTTTAAAAATCAATAAATTTTGGTTTATTTTTGATTTAATGTTTACTTTTATATTAGTTAAAATTTGCGTTAAATGACAGAACTAAATTGTCTTTTGTTTCATGGCACTCTATAGCTTCGTAGGGACTTGTTGATGAGTTTTATTTGTTATGAGGCTAAATATATTAAACCTTATGTTATTAAAAAGAGAAAAAAATGCTTTTTTATGAGGCCATAGCCAGGACCGGATTTGGACTTGATAAGGCCCTAAGCTATTTGAGATATGGGGCCCTTTATAAGTCCAGATATTATATGTCAGTGCTAAATATGATATATTTAAGTATATATGACAATTGCTCACTTCGACAATTTTTTTTTGGGGCCCCCAAGCTATAGCTTGGTAGCTTATACGTAAATCCTGCTCTGGTCATAGCCAACTATGGTTTCCATTTAAAAAAATGTAAGTTTGTAATTTACCTAAGAATTTAAACAATATTGAAACAAATGAATGTTATCATTTTATTTATAGTGCGTAAAAAAATCTACTTTTTCCGCAAAAATATTTTTGTCCCAACAAGTATAACCGAGTTATTAACCATTTAAAAAAATGCTTATTTTGATTTTTGTTTATTATCTAGCGTGCCATGGAAATTTTTCAAAACATTAAAGCATCACTGAATAGGTCTCAGAAAATGGAACAATTTGTATAATATAAACTTCCTTGTAGCTCTTACCATTTACGAGATCCCAATAGTGGCACTTCCATGTGGACCACCCTGAATATTAAATAAATTATTACAACTTACAACAAAAAAAAGGAACGCCACAGGAAGATTGTCGAAATTTATTGAAATCAGAAAACAGTTCAACTTTAACAGTAATGTGTACTTCCCCTCTTATACCATGCATTGTATCATATATTGGAAACCAGCCAGACATTACTGAGTTGGACATTTGTTCGGTATTGTTACTTGGCTCGGTAGTCCAACCAAATTTCGGAAGCAATAATAAGGGATTTAAATCTAAGTAAACCTTTCCAATTGCATCATTAGCTGAATACGTGTCATGATCCATAAGTCGGATTTGTAGAGGTTCGTCTTGCAATTCACTATCATCGAGCTAAAATAAATTATTAAGTTAATAACAACTACCAAGAAAATGTACTTTTATTTTGATATACCTCAAATTTATACCACTCCGAGTTCCATAGCGGGTTTAAAGTCTTTCTGCACACATCGGTTTTAAACGTCGTATTACCCAGTTTTATTTCAACATACGCATCAGTGGTATCGCTTGAGCGGTCCATCACTGGCAAATTTCTGCCAGCAATTATTTTAACTTTTACTTTACCAGGCATTTTATAAATTAATTTTAATGTATAGATTTGAGGTTATGTATCTGTCAAGTCTGCTATTTTAACTACATATTTCTACAAATAACTGCAATAAACATTATAAATTAAAGAATGTTTATATGATTCGTGATTATTTACAACATTTTAAATCATTTACCTGATTTACAACACTTTGCCTATGCCTATTTAGTAAATATAGGTATATTGACAGTCGGTATATATTACATATATTATATACCATGTATTACATATATTTTGGCCCAGTTTATATAAAATTTAAGTTGTTGGGCTGTTGTTGCCAGAGAGTTCTAAATAAAACTACCTTAAGTTGTACCACATTTTTATTTCATACTTGAAACATAAGTACGACACACAAAAACTTTTGCAACATTTCGAATCTCTTTTTGCCCCCATACAGAAAATATAATTGTACACTAATTTTTTTTATCAAAAATGGTTATTTGGACATAAAATGCAAAAGCACTTTCATATGGGTAAACATATAGGGTGTTGTATTTAAAAAAAAAATTGTTTTTGCAGAATCATTTCAATTTTAATTCGAGAGGAAACATTAAGACAGAGGCAACTTTTGGCAAAATAGACCATTAATTTAATAACCAAAACAATTTCGTAATTGTTAAGTAAAATTTTCCAGGCACATGCACACCTGCTCGATTTGGAGTTTTTCCAAAGGTTTTGCCCTTGTAAAGTAAAATAAAAGTAATATTATTTTTGTAATTTAAAAAAGAAGAGTGGTACAAAAAGCAGGTTGAGCAGATTTAAATCAGGTGATTTAAAAAAAAATCATCAATTTAAATCACTGATTACATGAGCACAATAAAATAAAATTTTCTCAAATAAAAAAAAAACAGGGTGGCCATAATCTACATGTGTTGTATGGGTAATTTCGTTATTATAAGAGTTACATGGTCGGTTAAATTAGCAAAGTTGGGCAGAATTTCAAACAAATTTAATGCCATTTTGACAGTTCACCTACACCTTCAACTGTTTTATATATTTTGAAAAAACGAAAAACAGGCGATTTTCAATGCTAAATAATTCCAGAGACATCTATGGTGAAACCAAACTGTAAAATGATTCCTGTAGATAATTGTGCGTAGAATTAGAAAAAAATATCTAAACAGTCATGGCACACTCGCTTTTTGAGAAATAAGCCACTTGCTTTTTTTAAATGGCAACCATAGTTGGCTGTAGGTTAATTAAAGAGCTTTGTGTTTCTGATTTCAAAAATGTATGAGTTATCTATCTATTTTTATTACTTTTCTTAAAACTTGCCAAAAACCAAAATTATTACTAAATTTGATAATATGGCATATTTAGATTTAAATCAAAAAAATCTGATTTTAATGAAATAAATCGATTTTTTTGTTTTGTTTTTTAAATTATGATTTTTATCCACCTTGACAAAATGTAATAATTTCATTTACTTCATTGTCCATCCTATAACACAAGGGAAAAAAATTAACAATATATTTATGACTGAAAGTAAAACTGGTTGTGAAAAATAAAAATGTTAAAATGCAGTATCTTACAAATATAGATTTATTTAAATACAAACTGGTAGTTTTACATAAGAGAAAATCCTGATAATAACTACTGCTTATTTATCAACGAGCTTGTACTAAACTGACGCATCTTCATGATTTTGCATTTCAAGTATAGACAAATGAAGCAGTAGTTTTCTTAGGATCACACGATTCACTAACAATTCACAACTAAGATGTATTATAAACATAAATTAACAATTTACCATAAATAACCTGCTAATCTTTTACAAAACGCCAAAGATGTACTAGGGCAATAGTACTGAAGAAACTTAATACTGTTCACAGTTGCTTTCATAGTTAAAAGCAGTATTTATGGAAGAACAAATTAATCAATGTGCGGTAGAAGTGAAACATGAAAATTACATCCGACAAAATGCACACATGTAAACAATCTAAGTTTCACGTTACATTATAGCCTCATAACTCGAAAGCAATATGCATATAAAAATATGGTCCGAGGTATAAAACAAAGTCAGAAGTAATCATATCATCACGAGATTTACAAAAACATATATTCACATATAAAGAGCACATATAAATATATGACTGTATTTGATATTTTATAAACATAATTTTGATTTCAACAGCAGTAAAATAAAAAAATTATATACAAGGAGTACTTGATATGAATTATAATAGAATTCAATTCTAAACTTATGTACAATTACATATAAATTTGAGGTAAAATTTACAACAGGCTATTTAGAGCAATTATTAAAGGGATTTTTAGCTTTGCGTTGATAGGACAACTAATCTGTACTATTTCTTTATACATTGTACAATTTATTGATTTAAACTTGACGTCTGTTACCAAAGAGCCAGCTTTTTCAACATGCAGTGTTTAAAAATACCCTATCAGTACTATTTGATAAATTTCGACTGTGTCAATGATGTAAGGCATAAAAACTATTAAAATCATACCGTCCACCATCTTTGGTAACAAACTACCATATGCCCACAACAAAAGCAAATAAATTTCTGTTAAAATTATAAATCTATCTGGAGCTTCGATCAAATAATTTAATTAATGAATTGTATAAAAATAACATCTTTAAACATCATTCACAACTAGTTTGCTCTTTTGCACGATAAACTAGGTTTAAGTAATAAATAATTTGTAACTGAGTAATTTTCGAATCCTATCATGAAAATGAAATGAGAATGAAAAATTAGAACTAATTTACACTCTAATACAAAAGCTGCTAGTTCCAGTTTCACAATATGTAACCATAGAAAAATTGATTCTGCGCCTACAAAAATCTAAAAAGAGCTTAAACTATCATTTAATTATTGATGCATCGAATAATCTACCATCTGCGTACAAACTATAAAATCGAACTAAACAGGTATAAATAAGTAATACTCGAGATATTGTGTTGACAACAAAAACTCAAAATATTATTTTTAATATTATACACTTTAGGTTGAAATAGGTAAATAATTAAATTTAGATGACTAGTTTAGCTTGTAGCTTTAAGACGAGGATGCAAAAGCTCATTTTAGAATTTTGCATACTGTTTACCGAGATACAAAAAAAATGTGCAAAGAACTGCTTTAGCCTTTCCTTATCCGACAACTTGCTATAACATACAAAGTTGGACAACTCAATGCAAATCATCACAATGAAAAACTACAACTATTAACACCACAGAACAAAAAAAAAATTTAAAGAGAAATTTATTTGTCAGCTTCAACTTTTGTAGTTATGAAATTATTTGGATAATTAAAGTGCGCACAGTTCTTTGAATATGTGCAAAAAGGAAAAGAAGCGAACTCTGCACCCGATATATCTCTATCACACTTGAAACAAAATGGGTGAGAAGGCCTCTTTATATGATAGAAAAAAGTAACACCGAAAGTATAACAAATAAACGACATGAGTTTCATGATTTGATTTCGCATGGAAAGGTGCTTGCTACATTATACAAAAATGATGACAATTAAATCTAAGGTTTATAAAAACTTTTAATAATTTTAACTTATATCGCCGTTATTATTATACTAAAGTCACTGTACACACCTTGTCTATTCAGACATGGCTAGGCCATGAAGTCTGGGTCACTATAGTCATTTCCACTTTCATCACCCGATGAACTAATAAACTTTCGTCGCTTCCTTTTTTTACTATGTTTTTTACTCTTTTCGGTCGTTCTATGGGGACGTGGTGTACGTCGGTTGTCACTGTCTAACCTCCGATTGGAAATTACAAGTTTGGGCACTTTTGGTGGGGTTGAATCCTGCAAACACAATTCGGTACTACTTTAACACAATTTCAATTAAAACTAAACTAGGATAACGTAGATTAAACCAGTGGTTCTTAAATTTTTAGTAGTCGCAGGCCCCTAAATATCCTAAAATATTTTTGCGGCCCTTTATTTTGGGCGAATCAAAGATATCTTTCCGATGGTTCCAGCGCAATTAAGTCCCGGACATTAATTCCCCTTTAATAACCTCCCCGAAAATAACCCCCTGTTTAAAAACCTTTCCTGATAATTAACCGCCCATGCAAAAAAGCAGGGAGTAATTGTCCTGTTACGTTCTTCGATGTAATGAATACAACAGTCGTGTTTTTGCAAATTTAAAAGCATGTACAGGGTGGCCTATTTTCGATGCCCATACAGGGTATCTCGTTTATTATCAGAGATAGAAAAAAACTAAGTACGTAGTCTCGATTTCTTTTGTCGAGAGGAATTCATTGCCGTAAACAGATTTTTGATATCTTTTTTAATTTTCGAAATAAAGCCAATAACCGATTTTTGGCACTTTTCAAAAATGTTAAATGTCTCGCTTTAACGAAAAGATAAAAGAAAAACTTTAATAACGTTTTTAGCATGGTTTTTGTCCTTAATAAGATGGTGATATTCAATTTTTTGAATCTTATAAATATCTATATATTACACTTATCTTTCTTATTTTAAATAGCAACCATAAGCAAATTATATATTTTTGAAAAGCGTAAAAATAAGCTTTTTAAAATGGTTTTTTGTCCTTAATAAGATAGCTATGTTCATTTTTTTTTTACTCATACCAATATCGATATATTACACCTAACTTTCTTATTTGAAATGGAAACCATAGTTGGCTTTAACATGAATCGTAAGCTTATTTTTTGCGGTTTTCAAAAATATATAATTTGCTTATGGTTGCTATTTAAAACAAGAAAGTTAGGTGTAATATATCAATATTCGTAGGAGTAAAAAAATTGAATGTCGCTACCTTATTAAGGACAAAAAACCATGCAAAAAATGTCTTTAAAGTTTTTCTCTGTCTTTTTGTTTAAGCGAGATATTAAACAGTTTTGAAAAATTCCAAAAATCGGTTTTTGGCTATATTTCGAAAGTTAAAAAAGATATTAAAAATCTGTTTACGGCAATGAGTTCTTCTCGAAAAAAGAAATCGAGACTACGTACTTAGTTTTTTCTATCTCTGATAATAACCGAGATACCCTGTATGGGCATCGAAAATAGGCCACCCGTACAATTATAATTTTTTAAATATTTAATTTAATAATTATTTATTTATTCTGTTTATAATAAATAAAACAAAACAAATCTAACAAATTGACAGGAAAATTTTTTACTTAAAAAAAATAATGAATCACATATTTGGTTATATTATATCAACAAAAAACTTATTACCAAATTTAAAGCAGCTTATGCTTGTAACGAAGTTATAAAATAATAGATTTGTAGAATGAGAATAGTACTTGAAAACAAATAGGAAAAAAAATAAACAACTGTCCTTGGAGAAAAAAAAATTTAAAAAAAAACCAATTCTAAAACATAGTAACATAACGCAAATGTGGAACGAACTAAATAAACGAATAATATTCTTTTAACCTTTTTACTAATCTCCTTTTTTAATCCGTATCTTTTAAATATTCAGGTAAACTAATGTTAAAAGTTTTTAAACTTAAAGCAATTGGATTATTTAGGCCAATGTTAGAAAAAACAGGTTGCAAATAAAAACACTGAACACCTCGTGTTTGGTATTCATGCAAAGAATAGTCTTTTTATGATAACATACGATTTTTGTTTATTTTTTATTATTTTGTAAATAAGTTGAGCTTGTTCGATTTTTACTTAACTTTTCAAACAATAAATTTTTAATATATTATACACATCTATGGTACGTTTTAAATAAGTTATATTAAATAGTATCTTGACAATTTTATTTCTATTTGGAATTTTTTTAAAAGTGAACTTGCACAAGACGCCTAAGCAATAATTTAAAAAAGCGTGATAGATTTTATGTTTGAGTTATTGTGTTAATACAATAATTAATTGCTAGTTGGATTCTCTATTTCAGATAGGAGTCGCTTAATTTGAATTTTTTGTAAGTATTTTTTTTAAGATGTTAATATTTAAAAAAGTAAAAACGTTTCATAAATTTTTCGCGGACCCCCGGTTAAGAATCGCTGGATTAAACCATCAGTCAACCATACAAGAGTTAACAAGCCAATCGATCGAATGCGTTTTAAATTTGCCTGTGCGTCCCAGAATAGGCACACCCAATTTCTCCAAGTCCGGCCCTTTTAATTATCTATGTCTTTATGTCTCCTTACCTTGTAGTTTGACAGAGCAACCTGGTCAGCCTCGTTAAGAATTGCTGGGGCCGTACCAGACACTGAATTTACGGCTGCTGTATTGCCTGAATTCAAAGCAACTAGAACCTTATTATTTTCATCGTCGTCGGGGTCATCGGGATCCAATTTAAGCATCAACTGCTTGAACTATAACAAATTAACTGTCTTAGTTAAGTACTTTTAAAATAAACAGCTGACAAATCACAATTGTTAAAACACTTAAAACACTTGATGGATTAATAAGAGTACTAAACTTACATCTAAGTATTGATTGATGAGATCCTTCCTTCCCTCTTCGTCCAAAAATTCTGTTGGAGATCCTTGTTTAAGTTTAGTAATTGTCCCTTTGGGATTAAAATGTGCATTACTTCGTCTATTCGCCGTCTTCTCATACACTTTCGCTGAATCCGAAGGAGAATACTGTTGAAGTTTTCTAAAATGCAAAAAAAAACAACTTTTAATGATACCTTAAGTAGCACGCGCACCACTTCAAACCACTCTCCGCTGACGATTTTTGAATGTTTACAAGAATTCAAGAGTACTGTTACATTCATTCACAGTAAATTTGAGGTGAGAGTGCTCAGTAATAAAAGCCACACAAGCAACAAAATCTTAAAATCATAAGAGTGTGTTCATATAAAAGGAAGTTTATTGGAAAGCTATACAATGTATCCAAAAGGTATGGAATAGGCTATATATCTCAGTAAATATTCACTTTAGGGAAAAATGTTTTGAACAAAAGTTGTTTGGTACTTAGTTTTTCATCATGACAATTTTTTTTTTTTCGAATAACAAAAGCGCAATGAAAAACAATAGATTTTTTTAAATAGCAAGGTACCCCTACATTATACTCATTTGATAGAGTTTTTTTTTTTTCAATGATGGGGTCACCTAAAAATTAAGTTTATGCTAAGAGGTCAGACAATATCGAAAATTTAAAAGATCGTATTAGAGAAGAGATGAGGTCTATTACACCTGAAATGGTTGGGAGTGTTATTAACGGGTTTAAAAACCGAGTTTATCATTGCCAAGCTGTAAATAGTTCACAGTTTGAACAGTTATTGTAGATTTCGTCAAAAAAATTTAGTTCTTATGATGTTTTTGTTAGAAATAAATACTAAACAATTAAAATAATTTGAGAGTATTTTTTATGTTTTTATGTCATTTGTCTATATTGACCAAATCTTGCTTCCAATGGATCTGTTTGAAATTTTCCCAACAATACAAATTGTATTTTATGTTGCTCAAATAAATAATTTGTCAATAATAGTAACGTATTGCAAGTATGTGTTAATGAAGAAAATGTCTGGTTTGTCAACTTTCCGTTTTGTTTAGCTATGTTATTAATTTCTAACTCATCCCATTTCTTAACCCACTCTACAAAATTTTTCAAAAATGCTAAGTTTTCATGTTGCAAGTTTGTTATTGGTTCTGCATACTGATCACGAAGATATTGCCCTTTATATAAATTTTTGCAATTTACAATTTTCCACCAATTAGAAATTAATTGCATAAATGTGATTGTACCCAAAGCATTCATTTTTAAATCATTTTGGAACATTTTCAAAGCAGTAATGTTCTTTTTGTCAAACAATTTAACACAAAGTAACACATTTTGTCGTTGAATTCCTGTGGGACTTAAGACTAGCTTGCTTAAAGCAGGTGCAGTTTTAATTACATTAAAATTTTTTGAATAATAAAGTCGCCTTAGGTGTGAAATTTTAGCTTCTAAATACCTATTGTTGTCACAGCTATCCATAAGTTCTACAAAACTAGAATTTGGAATTAAAAATGCTTGATCGGAATCTTTTTGATTAAGCCAATTGTTTCTAATTGATTTAAATAGATGCATAGTATCAAATAAGAGAAAAATCGGTTTTTGGTTGTATTCATTAATTATATGTGATTTTATATTACCATTGCATAAAAGTTCATAGGCTTTTCTATTTACTTTATTGTTATCACAGATTAGGGATAATATTTCATATTCGCAATCAGTTATTTGCATTAATAATCTTAATTATTTTGATTTAAAAACAGCACCTTACCGCAATCGATTGTTACTATTGAACGATGTTCGCAATGAAGAACACTCAGTAAGATAATAGATGTTGGAGATACAAAATTTTCTTTAATTATTAAGTTTTAGAGACCAGCAAAGACAGTAAAACGTACCGCAAACATGAGCAAATAATGAACATCCGCCTTTATCCCCACCACTTTTCTCGCGTTTTGCTGTAAGGAGCCGGCCCGTTATAACGATGGTCCCGGGACTATTAAACTATTATTTTAGATATTTAGAATTAAGAAGATTTTTAGATTTTTATTTTATTTCATTCTATTTTTATTTTTATTATATTTACTATTACCTATGTAAATTATGTTACAGTGTAATAGCAATTGCTAAATAAAGCTAACTTAACTAACTAACTAAAAAAGGAAAATGATAAAAAACCAACAAAGAAAACCTCGAAAATGGGTCGTATTGCTAGAGACGGAAAGAAATGGAAAGAACATGTTAACCCCCTCTATCTATGTCCCGTAAGGGGTCTATTATTATTATTATTGTTTACATTCACTGAATTTTGAAATAAAAGTGTAAATAAATTTAGGAAACCTACCTGTCACTCAAGCCGTAAGCGTCTTTCAGGTGCTGCTTAAGCATCAACAGTAACAGGCAGCCTTGAGCTGCTGTAAGACAGTCTTGAAGGTGGGAAGTATCTTCGGGAACGCGGGCAACAAGTGTGGCTTCGTCGTCATCATCTTCATCAAGTGCTGATACCATTACATTTTCGCCTCCTGCGGTTTCGAGCGCTTGTCTCTGAGTTTCAGTCAATAACAATCCCTGAAAACAAGCACATACATAAGTCACTCACAAAAAAACAAAAGAATAAAGCTGTAACAAATCGGTTAAGTTTTGCACATCCATTGGGAAAAAATTTAAACAGGTTTGATTAAAACTTTTAAACTCTTTAAGCCCTTAAACCTCCCAGATATTGTTTCTACAGGGTTCTCGTTTTTCGAGGGCCACTATGGGGATCTCTTAAACGGTAAGAGTTACGACCTCGGTTAAATTAGGGCAAAGTTGTATATTCAGGTGCTTAATAATTCGATGCAAACAGAACCTATCTAGTTTTTTTAGTTTTTGAGATATAGGGAAAAAAGTAAAAAAGTGGATTTTTGTTTTTTGCCCGTAACTTTTTCATTTGATGTCGAATTTCATTTCTGTAACAACTTTTTCACAGCCACTTTTTGCAAGGAATCAAATTTCCCAATTATATTTTTCGTGCGACGTTTCGTTTTTTTTAAACCATCATCAGGTCAATTTATTCTTATGGACGCTATATCTGATTTTAACGCCAATTTGTAGAGCATTTTTTTCTGAATTCGACAATGTATAAAACTTGGGACTTTTTTGAAACAATTGTTGTTAGAAATGGCGAAAACAAATATTTTATTTAAAACAAATCCTAATCGGCATGGTAAATAATTGTCTTTGTCCCTTTTTCCTTGGAAGCACATAAGTAAACCGCATGAAATTACTATTAAAGGGATTTAATTAAAAAAATAGGTAATATTAAATATTTAGGAATGCATTAACATTGTTCACTTATTAGCAAATATTTTTAGAATATTTTCTTCGGTTAAGTAATAAACTTCTCTAATATGTGTATTTAATCTTTATTTGTAACAAAATTTTCGTATTCAAATAATATAAGTGTTCATAGTCTACAAAAAACGTCCAGAAATCTGTTTACGCTTTTTGCTTATTAGATGTCATTAACGCAGATAAAAGGAATAACTCGTTATTTTTTGTTACAAATAATTGTATGTCAAATAAGGATTAAATACACATTTTAGAGAAATTTATTACTTAACCAAAGAAAATATTCTAAAAATATTTGCTAATAAGTGAACAATGTTAATGCATTCCTAACATATTTATTAATACCTAATTTTTAATTAAATCCCTTAAATAGTAATTTCATGCGGTTTACTTACGTGCTTCCAAGGAAAAAGGGACAAAGACAATTATTTACCATGCCGATTAGGATTTGTTTTAAATTAAATATTTGTTTTTGCCATTTGTAACAACAATTGTTTCAAAAAAGTCCCAAGTGTTATACATGGTCGAATTCAGAAAAAAATGCTCTACAAATTGGCGTTAAAATCAGATATAGCGTCCATAAGAAAAAATTGACCTGATGATGGTTTGAAAAAAAACGAAACGTCGCACGAAAAATATAATTGGGGAATTTGATTCCTTGCAAAAAGTGGCCATGAAAAAGTTATTACAGAAATTAAATTCGACATCAGAAGAAAAAGTTACGGGCAAAAAACAAAAATCCACTTTTTTACTTTTTTTCCTATATCTCAAAAACTAAAAGAGCTAGATAAGTTATGTTTGCGTCAAATTATTAAGCACCTGAATATACAACTTTGCCCTAATTCAACCGAGGTCGTAACTCTTACCGTTTACGAGATCCCCATAGTGGCCCTCGAAAAACGAGAACACTGTATACCCGGGCTACGCTTCTCAGCTTAACCGAATTTAGTTTATTAATGTTCATCCCACTCACCTCTCTAAAAGATTGAAGCAGATTTGTTCCAGACACTGAGATCATTATGTCGATGTGGTGGATAATAAACAAAGGCTCATCATGTACAGCATACGGAAAATAAGCCAAATTATCGGCCAGGTACAACATATATGATAAAGTTGTATGCTAAAAAGTCTGTGTTAGACCTAGTCGATCAAACGGAATCAATGAAACTTACCACATGTTCGTCAAACTGTTTTAAAATATTGAGAATTAAGGCACGTCTTTGTTGTCTGGAATTTCTTAATATCGAATATAAATAGCCATTGAGAGCAGATGGATATTCACCCTGTTCTTTAATCCGAAATCCTCTTATTATCTTGTCCCCTTGTAATATCTTTTGCAACTGAAAAGACAACCTTATACCCAAAGACGATTTAGTGTGTATAAATCCCGGATATTTTTTCTCAATTTCTAGAAGTTGTTTGTCTGCCGTATGGGAAATCATTTTTTCACAATCGGAACTCATACATATTAAATAAGGTACGATCTGAAAACGTCGCGAGATAAGTAAAGCCGTTCGAGATTCGGACAAAATCGACACTTACTTGTACTGGATGAACTAAACCTTGCTGTAAAACTAACTGAATCACTTTTAAAGCCGGTTGGCGAACTTGAAGGTCAGAATGCAGGTACGACTGTAGAATTTCTTTCAAGTACAACTGAATAATAGTGCTAGCCATTCCAGAGGAAATGTCTCCCATCTCTTTTAAATTTTCTTGCTTGGAATGTTTCGACCCTGAAACAATAACAAAATTTAGAACAATCGTTCACCATTTTAAACAATTGATTTGATTCACTTACATTCCATGTCCTGTTTAATCATTCGTTTTTCCTCCTCAAACAAATACTGTTCGATGTTTATAAGAACCTCGCATTTCATTTTTAAAGGAGCCGTCTCCGAAGTCAGCATACGATGATAAAACAATTTCAAATCGTTTTCCAACATAAACTCGTAATGTCTAATACAGATACAGCCTATTGCTCTCAAGGTATTAGCTTGTATGTCGACATCATCCTCTTGCAAAAAGAATGACAACATTCGATATACTTGATCCTTTATATCCTTCTAAAAATTGAAAAAAAACATAGTAAGTACAATACCTAGTGATAACAAAGAATATTAACAATAATGGAGTTATAAACTAGCAAAACAGTATAATTTTTAACTGGTGGGGTTAATTTTTTAATTGTTACGCACAGAGCTGGGCATTACTTAATAATTTTTTTACTTCAGTACGTTTCCGGTACTTAAGACTTGTACTGCAGTACATTTTAAAATTAGTTACTTAGGACTTGAATCTCAAATACTTCGGTGAAAATACTGGTACTTATTACTTGTATTAGTACTTCAGTACCACAAAAATTACTTAAGTACTTTGTAAAATACTGCAGTACAGTGCAAACTACTTAAGTACTGTAAGTGAACACAAGTACTTTTTAAGATATTAAGTTTTATAAGGTAGAAACTGTGGTTTTCAACGTGTTAAAACTTGTCTAAAGTTTTAAACACAACCCGCATTGGGGCAAAAATAGTGGTACTGGTACTTATGATCCAAGTACTTGTGATAAGTACTCAAGACTTAAGTAATTTTGGCCAGTACTTGCCCAGCTCTGGTTACACATCAAAGTTCTCCATCATACACGCATTTTGGCATTTATACCTAATATTTTGGTCAACTAGATACAACTTAAAGTCACTTACCGGATAATCTCCAATCACATCTGGATCTTTGAAATCAAAGTGTCGAAGAAGCAGTCCAACAATAAAAAGAGCCCTTCGAAAGTATCTTCTATGCTTATTGTCGGACAACTTCATTTTATCCGTGTCACTTTCCAACCAACGTTTGCATATCACTAAATATTCGAAGTATTTGGAGAAACAGTCACGTATCAGCTTGAAATTTCGTGTTACATTATTAACGACAGACCCAAGGCACGATAAGCAACTGGCAACGATCGGCCGCTCGTGTTGCAGTATGAGCTTCATGGAATCTTCTTCCAGTTGCGCCAAAAACGTCTGACTTGGATGCTCCATCAATGGAACAACCAGTTCCAACATTCGTGCGACATTACTTATAATCTGTACGTCCCCGTTCGACTGACACTTCAAACTTAAATATGGTTGTAACGTACTGGCATGTTTAACTAATAGCTGGGGCCTTATTTTAGCAAATATGAACAACGTTGTTAGACAAGCAACTAATCGTTGTGATGATCCGGTGATTTCGTTTGTTTCTTCCAACCGTAACACATTTTCTATCAAACAATCGACTATTTGTCTGCAAGCTAGCAGTAATGCCTTTGGGGGTTCAGTTAATATTTTTGTAGAATCTTCTTTATCTTCTTTGGGTTTAAATAACTGGAACAACAAATCAAAATTAATACCAATACACAGTAAAGAATAATGGTCACATCTATTTAAAGACAAATCAATTTAAGTAATAAAAATGTCGCTGATTTGTTTTAATACAGCTCAACTCGAGACATATAATAAAAATATTGTCAATAAAGGATATAACCAATATATTATTTAAAAGGAAAGAAATTATGTGCGAACCCATAACAGCAGTTCCCAGGAATTTATAACAACAGTGGAAGTAAGACAAGGAGGCACATTAAATCCACTGCTCTTTATAATTCTTATGGATAAAATAATTTAAGAATGTAAGCAAAACACAAAGAAAGCCTACTGGGGTTGGAATAAACTAAAACCAAAATAAAAGTTGTGTCATTTGAGGATGGAAAATACGTAGAATCTTCTTTCCAGTATATTTTAAATGGAGTTCCGCAAGGAAGCATACTTGGACCACTGTTATTTATCATTTATATAAATGACATGTCAATGGTAATAAAATGCATAAATAGTACAGTAGTGAATTATGCAGATGACACTAACATACTTGTAGCAAGTAAATTTTATCCAGAATTACTGCAAAATCTTAACGAAAATATGACAGTTACCTATACAAGACTGGCTATTAAATAACAAACTGGTTTTAAATTCAACAAAAACTAGCTGCATCCTTTTGAAATTAAAGAATATATATGGAAGGCCAAAAGTCATTGAACTATTAGGTAATGATATGGAATACTCAGCCTATGTAAAATTTCTTGGTTTATATCTGGACGAGAATTTAACATGGAAAGTCCATACTGTCAATCTACTGTCAAGATTAAGCTCTATCTGCTATGGAATCAGGGTGCTATCAAAACAAGTTAATACAAAAACATTTCAGTATACTATGCAAATTTTTACTCATTAATGGCATATGGAATTATATTTTGGGGTAGCTCCACAAATGTTAGTCCAATCTTCTTTACGCAAAAGAAAGTCATAAGAATTATTTATAATTTACCCTATAAACAATCATGTCGTGGTGTGTTTAAAAAAAAAAAAACAACCTCCTAACCTTTTTTGGACTTTACATTTACAAAAGTTTAGTGTTTTTATTAAGGAACAATCACTATTTTGAAGATAATAAAATTGTGCAAGATAACTATAATCACCAGGCCAAAAACATATACAGGTATCCACAACATCACCTTACCAAGTTAGAAAAAAAAGCCTTTTATGTTAGCATAAAATTGTTCAATAAACTACCAGTGTATATAAAAAATATCAGTGAAATTTCTAAATCTACACAACTTTTTAAGTTTTTGGTTGATCTTGAACCTTATACTGTGCAAGAATATGTTGAGAAACACCTGATATTCTTTTGTTTTGTTGGCGCGTTTGAACCAATGTTCTACATCAGGGGTGTCAAACTCAATGGCTAACTTGGGCTATACAAACAAGGTTTAAACCTTAGATGGGGCGCAAAAAAAAAAAATTTTTGTTTAATAATAGCAAAAAAAGAGTATAATTAAAAAAACGTTTAGCGAATTATAACTATCTTATTTTTATTCTGCGTCGGTTTGTTATTTAATTATATATTATTGTGTGCCGATATATTGGCCGGGCGGCAAAAATGTTCGTTGCGGGCTGCGAATTTGACACCCCTGTTCTACATTGTATGTTTCAGATTAAATATATTATTATTATTATAATCCTTAACAGAACTAGCCTTTGCAGATGATGTGGTGCTATTAGCTAAAAGCGGAAAGGACTTGCAATTCAATCTCGATGTATGGGCAGTACATTAAGTTGATATAATATGAATATTAATACAGCAAAGACAAAGGCTATGGTTATAGCAAAACATCATGAACCAGTTACAATTATGCTAGGCCAAAAAAAGATAGAGCAGGTAGCGAATTTTCAATATTTAAGAACAATAATTGCAGAAAATGGTAAATTGGAGGAAGATCTGAATAACAGAATAGCGGCAGCGGCGAAATTTTACTACGCCACTAATAAATGTTTGATAAGTAAGAAGGAAATATCAAAAGAAACGAACACGCGAGTTTTTAATGCAGTGTACGTACCCATCCTCACGAAGAGTTCAGAAACTTGGACACTAACTCAAAAACAAAAACAAAGAATACCGGTACAGGGAATGAGATTTCTGAGAAGAATAGAGGGATGTAGACTGATCGATAAAATCAGTAGCGAATTCGAAATAACCTAGGAGTAACAGATATTAACCCTTTACTGTTGTAGAAATACAACAAACATGTTTAACTTTGTATTTAGGCTATTTTAATACCTAGAACGATTAAATATATGCCGTTATGTATGTTGAACAGTTATGTTTCGCTAATGTACTTATTAGAACCATTTTTATTTTTGGAAGGGCGTCTCACCCTTAACCAGCTGACTATCAGTATCAGTCTTACTCTACAAGTTTGCTGTTCAGTTAGAAGTTATTTTAGTGCAAATATTAGTTTAAAATAAATACCAGCCAATATTATAACGTATGTAAATGACGTTTTGTTATATATTAGGAAAAAAATAAATTATTATGTAGTCTTGATGCCACCAAATATGTATGTTGTAGATATACAACATTATGCAGTTGGCTTATAGTTTTTGCTGTATAATATTCAAGGAAGATATTTCTACAAAATACTTCTAATTTATTTTTAGCAAATTATCATAGCAAGAAAATGTTATACCCAAGAGAAACCAGAAGATATTGTCAATCATCTTAGTGATATTAGTGAATTTGAATTTTCTGATAAAAAAAATGACATTCTTTGAGTTTCGAAAGGAAGTTGCCCAATGCCTGTGCCGAGTTGGACAAAAAACTACTATTAAACGTGGACCTCCATCCAGTCTTGATTTAGAAGAAATGCTTGCAAGTAAAAAAAGCAATGTTCTTCCCCTGGATCAAATGGGACACTGGATGGTTTGGTCAACAAGAAGTAGGTGCAAATTTCCAAATTGCACCGAATATTCACAAACAAGTTGTGAAAAATGCGGAGTGAACTTGTGTTTTAATAAAAGAAATAATTG
Source organism: Elmis aenea (assembly GCA_947652605.1). NCBI lineage: Eukaryota > Metazoa > Arthropoda > Insecta > Coleoptera > Elmidae > Elmis > Elmis aenea. Next base: position 28,063,153 of record OX393584.1, read on the forward strand.
TTTTAAAAAGTTTCACACTAAAGTTTGATATTAAATTGGTGTAACCACTGCATAATGTTGTATATCTACAACATGACATTTTTGACCTTTTTAAATATGTTAAAATAGTGACAATTGTAAAATATTTTTTTTGTAATTTTTCCTAAATAAATACAATCAAAATATACACAGTATATTTTTTTTATTAATTTAAAAAAATCATGCATTAAAGGGTTAAGCAAAATATGGAGACGAATCAGTTAAGATGGCTTGGACATCTACTACGCATGCCAGAAAGTAGATACGCAAAAATAGAATGGAAAATGCAGATGGAGGGAAAAAGAAATAGAGGAAGACCAAGAATAATGGGAAAAAGAAGTGAGGCAGAGACTAGAAGAAAAAGGAGTTAGCTGGAGAGATGTGCCACGATCAGCTAACGATAGGCAGGAATGGAGAAACGTAATACAGAAATAGAAAAGCATACCTCGACATTAATAGGTACAAAAGGAACCGATTAAGAAGATTTTGGAAAGGAGCAGCATGTTTAAACATAATACTTACGCTAACGAGCAGTTGTTCGAACCACTCGAGTCCTACATCCTTCGATGATGCAACAACATCAGTAATGTTCATTACTTTTCGTAAAAGAGCCGTGTCCTTGCTGGGTGTAAACCACATGTTCTGGAACACTTCCATGACCAACTTCCTTATGCCTTCTTCATCGTTAACCCTCCGTATCATTTTCACACATATCTCTGGAATCTTCGGGAACTCTGGGCATTCGATGCAGATATCTTTCAAAATTTTGATGACACGTTTCCGTACACTCACACCGGTATCGAGAATTCTGGCGGACAGCATTTCGTAATATTTGCTGATCAGTTCTGGTCGACTCAGTACAAACTTTCCGACCAGATCGACGGCCGCTTCTCTTACTGACGTGGCGTGATCGAGAAATGAATGATTCACTCCCATTTGCATGTCGTGCCTGCCCAGCACGGAAGGATCGGCTTCCACAATCATGGTGAGACATTTGAGAGCTTTGGTACGAATTGCGATCGATGTTTCTTTGAGTACTATTAGAATCTGTGAACACAAAAAAAATTAAGCAAACAAACTTTAATAAAAAAAATAGATGGGTGGTTATAACCAACTGGGTTAAATACTTACTGCTTTTAAATATTGATCAAAGCTCTGAGAAAAATATCTTTTAGATGCCAAATATCGGGCAATAAGTTCAGCACTATTGTAATCGATATAGGTCTGAAAAATCTGAACTCTATTTCCTAACGATATTTTCTCTTGAAACGGACGTATCTTGCCCACAAGAAATTTTTTCCTAGCATCAATCGTACGATGTTTTTCCGCACTTTCTTGACTATCCGACTTGTCTTTGACTCTATCCATATTTTCTTCCATATCAGAATCATCGACTTCATCCTCATTGATGGCTGTATAACAACAAATACATGTTAGCAACAAACAAGTATCGCGACTCGAGCGAAACTTACTCTTTTCATTTTTACGGGCCCTGTGGTTGTCTCGTGGATTTCGTTTACTCTTTTCACCGGCAGCCAGTCGAGCTTTTTCATTTGTGGCATCTTTGTACCATTGAGATATATAAAAATGTCTTGCGTGGCGCCACGCTTCGTCACTTTGGGCATTAACAGACAAGAAATCTAATAAAACCCGTTGCAAGAACCTTATTCTTTCTTCGTCCGTATTAATTTCTACATGTTTCTTCTGCAACAACGCCATAAGATTACACTGTATTTTATTAATCACTAGTCAACCGACATAACATTAATATACAGTGTGTTCCAAAATCATTGGGATTACATGGGTATCTCGCTTAATATTCAAGATAGAGGAACAGTTAAATTACCAAGAATGTGCAGTTTTTTGGGACAAACTCAGAACCGTTTTCAAAAATATTTTATCATTTCCGGTTTTTGAGTTACTAAAGAAAAACTGTTTTTTTGTTATATTTATAATGTCTCATATCTCCCTTATTGTTTTAAATATTAAAACAGTTTATGGAGATTATTTTTAGATATTTTTATGTACCAAAAAAAATTTTTTTACCTCGCCGTTAAAAAGTTGACACAAACTTACCCTTTCTTAAATGGAAGCAATAGTTGGCTATGACCTATTTAAATTTCTTATTTTTTTCACATTCCAAATATATAAAGGTTGATGTATTTATTTTCAATAATACACAAGTTACAAAGGTTTTTTAATTTTTTTGAAAGATGAAATGAAAAAGTAGGCTGTGAAAACAAAAAAATAAAAACAAGAAAAACCGGAAATGATAAGAATATATTTGAGAACTGTTCTGAGTTTGTCTTGAACATGTTTGGTAATTTAACCGTTTCTCAGTCTTGACTATTAAGTGAGATACCCATCGAATTTGGACCACCCTGTATACAGGGTGTCCCAGATTACATTTCCAGCATGGGGATCTCGCTTATTATAAGAGATACAGGTTCGTTTAAATTAGATGAATTATTCCTTAGTATGAGAGGAGCCACAATCAATTTTTAAAAGTACAAAATCCTCGTGCTTCAGATATAACAAATATGAAAATGTTAAATTTCTTTTTTTTCTCATAACTTTTTTGTATTAATCATAAGAACAATTTTATTTGTACTTTCTGAAGGTACTTTTTTATGTAGAATGTAACTATTATTTTAGATTTTTTTTAACACTACCATTTTCGAGATATTACCCCTAATTTAATTTTTTCTTATGGGCTGCGAAGTTGGCTGTGGAATAGTTAAGTGTTCTTTTTTTTCTCTTTTAAATGAGATATTACTTGCTATATCTATTTTTATTAAAAAAAGTCACAAAATCAAGATAAATCGTATTTTACTAATCACTTATCAAGAAGCTATCTATGAAAATAAAAACAAAATACAACTATTTAAATGTTAAAGGACAGTTACCATTTGTCTGCGGTATCATTTTTATTAGAATTTTATATTATTGTTGTGTAATTCGATAGTCTTTTTAGTAATTGTTATAATGATGGCTATATTCAAAAATAGCGAAATATTTGACGTTGAGATGCTATATTCTTTACCATAAAAACTATTTAGTAGCTAAGCGGATATACTTAGAGCTATATCACGAGAGAAAGCAACGAGGTGCGAGTAATTAGAGAAATTATGTTTTTTTTCGAAAAATCCAAAAAAAATCAATAATTAAATGGAATTATTTATTTTTCAGTTTCTATTGCAAATAATAATAATAATAATATATTTTATCTGAAACATACGATGTAGAACATTGGTTCAAACGCGTCAACAAAACAAAAGAATATCAAAAGTGTTTCTCAACATATTCTTGCACAGTATAAGGTTCAAGATCAACCAAAAACTTAAAAATTTGTAGTTTAAATTTAGAAATTTCACTGATATTTTTTATATACATTGGTAGTTTATTGAACAATTTAATGCTAACATAAAAGGCACTTTTTTCTAACTTGGTAAGGTGATGTTGTGGATACCTGTATATGTTTTTGTCCCGGTGATTATAATTATCTTGCACAATTTTATTATTTTCAAAATAGTGATTCTTCTTCAATAAAAACACTAAACTTTTGTAAATGCAAAGTCCAAAAAAGGTTAGGAGGTTGTTTTTTTTTTAAACACACCACGACATGATTGTTTATAGGGTAAATTATAAATAATTCTTACGACTTTCTTTTGCGTAAAGAAGATTGGACTAACATTTGTGGAGCTACCCCAAAATATAATTCCATATGCCATTGATCAGTAAAAGTTTGCATAGTATACTGAAACTAATGTTTTTATATTAAGTTGTTTTGATAGCACCCTGATTCCATAGCAGATAGAGCTTAATCTTGACAGTAGATTGTTTGTATGGACTGTATAGCAAAGAATGTAGCATTTCAACATATAAAATTTGTAATCAGTTGTGCCCATAATTATATGATAACAAATTTGCTACAAAGACTATCGAATTAGACAACAATACTATAAAATTCCAATAAACGATACCGCAGACAAATGGTAACTGTCATTTGACATTTAATTAGTTGTTTTTTGTTTTTATTGTCATAGATAGCTTGATAAGTGATGGGTAAAATACGATTTTACTTGATTTTGTGTCTTAATTATAAAAATAGATATAGCAAGTAATATCTCTTTTAAAAGGAAAAAAAACACATTTAACCATTCCATGGCCAACTTCGCAGCCCATAAGAAAAAAAAAACAAATTAGGGGTAATATCTCAAAAATGGTTAGTGACAGTTACATTCTCCATTAAAAACTACCTTAAGAAAGTACTAATAAAATTGATCTAATGAATAAAATTAAAAAGTTATGAGAGAAAAAAGAAAGTCAACATTTTCATATTTTTTGCTAAAACAGTAGAAGCACATGGAACTTAGTACTTTTAAAAATTGATTGTAGCTCCTCTCACACTTGGGAATAATTCATCGAATTTAACCAAACCTGTATCTCCTATAATAAGCGAGATTTCCATGCTGGAAATGTAATCTGGGACACCCTGTATACATGCATAAGAAATGTGGATTACAAAAAACGTACCTTATTGGAGCTATCGTCATCGTTTTCTTTGGATTCCTCGGATTTAATATCCCTAATCATTTGATCAATGGTATTAACTTTGCAGTGTGATAATATGCTATTTCTTCTAAGTCGTGCAGCTACAACGCCTAAATAATCTAAACTAGCGACTCTCAGCGACATATCCGTTCCTTTATTCGAAAAATTCTTCACCAGCATTTTCCCTAGCAGACCTAACAGTAATTCGGTAGCAGGCCATTCGGGTTTGTTAACAGTCGACAGGAGATCTTGAACGAAATTTTCGAACAACGGCCTATAATCGATGTCCTCCGTTTTGCTGCCGCATTTACTCAGAAACACTGCAAGAAACGTTCCCGCCGTACTCGTGGCCTTCTCATACTTGTTGCATATTAGTACGTCTTTGTCGACCTGAAACAGTTAAGGAACAGAACAGCATAAATTAACACGTCTATGCACATTAAATCGTGAATTTTTCTTACATTTTTAACATTTTCACTCTGCGTGTTGTTCGTAATATTTTCATTCGACAAATTTTCTGGAAGGGCCACAACACACTGTATTAGCTGTAAAACCAAAGCCGTAAGCATCTGTATGTGTTCTTCGCTATTCAACCGATAGGTTCGTAAACTACGTTTAGTGCTAGGAAGACGAGCTATAGAAGCCAGGATATCGTCCAACAATAACCTCCGATGCTTCTCGTAACGGGTAAATATCTGAAATTCAAGGCACACGTAAAAGAAATTCGCATTGTCGTCGCGGAGTTACGAACCGTTGTCACCAATTTTAAACAGGCAAGTTGCAATTCGCTCACGTTTTCCACGAAAAATGGAGAAACGCCCATAGAAGATGCATGCAGCACCGACGTATCCGTCAGTATTTGAATACTCAACAATTCTGCTAGCAAACAAATTAATTCCGATATTTTATTATACAAAACTAAGATGCTCTTTTCAGATACGCTCGCCGATTTTTTCTTCCTTCCATCTGCAAAACACAACATCACAAATAAATTTTTCTACTCATATACCGGGTGATTTTAATTATTGAAAATAACCCCAACAAACCTTATATTTGTGGAAACTGAGACAAATTTTCTATTAAATGATGTGCATTTGTTATCTCTAAGATGACATATGTCAAATCTGCGATAGGCAACTGTTTTTTTTTTTAAATTACATAATATACATTTTTTTGTTGATTCGGATAGAGCAGGGGTGCGCAAACTTTTCATATTATGCCCTCATTTTTTTCAGCATGTCAACAATGTGTTTTTTGCTTTGAAGTTAGCAGGCATCAATAATTTTCGATCAACAGAGAGAAATATAACATTGTAAACAGAAAAAAAAATGAAATGTGAAATAAACATAATTTTTTCTTTCAAAATTATATCATGGCTGTCATTGCGCCCCCCACATCATTCGTCGCGCCCCCTAGTTTGCGCACCCCTGGGATAGAGAATTTAGTTCTGAATCTGACCATGTATTAAAAAAGTATGCATACATAAGAAATTTTTCGAGAAAAATCAGTTCAAAGTTTATTCAAATCATAGCAAACAGTCTATTTAACATAACAAAAAAAAAAACAAATCCTAAAAATTATACGATAACTACCAATGGAAATGTATTAAAAATTAATTTTTAATAAAAATAAAAACAAATAATAAACGTTGACATAAAAAAATTAGACTCTAATTTCAATCAAACAGTTACAAATAGAGGACAACTGTGTTTGGAATGTGAATACATTAAAGCCTAATTTTTTATGTCGACGTTTATTAGTTGTTTTTATTTTTATTAAAAATTAATTTTTAATACATTTCCATTGATGGTCATAGTATAATTTTTAAGATTGGATCGTTTTTTGTTATGTTAAATAGACTGTTTGCTATGATTTGAATAAACTTTGAACAGATTTTTCTTGAAAAATTTCTTATGTAAGCATACCTTTCTAATACACGGTCGGATTCAGAATTAAATTCTCTATCCGAATCAACAACATGTATACTATGTAATTTAAAAAAAAAACAGTTGCCTATCGTGGAATTAACATACGTCATCGTAGAGATAACTAATGCACATCATTTAATAAAGAATTTGTCGCCGTGTTCCATTTAAAATAACAAAGTTATGGCCATTTCCGGCGAAACCGGAAGTGAAACAAAAGTGTAACAATGTTCAAATAATTCAGTTTTTTGCAAATGTTACATGTCTAAAATTTCATTTGTCTAAATTCAAAACTAAAGAAAAAAAAGGGGGTGAGCCGGATTTCAGTTACACCCGGTATAAAAACCCAAGAATGGCACAAAAATTAATATTAAATATGTTTCGTTTGCAGGTTATAATTTTATTTATGTCAATGTCAGTGTGGTGGTGTCGCTATGGAAATTAAATGATTAATTAAAACTTTATACATAATAATTGTCATTCGGTTCATTTACATTAAAGTTCGTTCTATAATATAATTTTAATTTTGTAGAAAAAATAGCATTTACGACTTGAGATGAAATCAGTTTTTTTCGTTCGTGGCTCGTGGACAAATCTCACCTCACAAAAAAAACTGGACTCTCATCTCTTGTTGTAAAATATACTATAAGGTTAATTGTATAAGCGTACCTTTCTTTTTGTTATCCAGACGGTAAGTCGAGTCGAATGTGGGAAATATTGTGTTGTGGAGCTGGTACTTTATAAATAAAACAACGTGGTCAATAACATCTTCTATGTAAACCCTCTTCGGCATATTAGGAGAAGTCATTATGTAAAGCGAAACGAGGCAAGCGTCTGCAGCACCCATAACTCGCTCCATGGCCGTTTCCATCCATATCTGACGAATATTTTCATTTTCCTCCTAGACATTAAAATAAAACGTTATTAAAACATCAACACGCAAATATAAAAATCGTACATCTGTAACTGGCGATACTCGATCTCCACCTCTGCAATTAAGTTCCATAATATTCAACAATCGAACTAGTCTATCTGTCGGTATCATTTCTGTTGCACCTAATGTTTTTAATTTAGCTGCCTCGGCAAGAAGCTCGTGCATTATATGCCTCGGCAACAAAAATTCTTCAGGTACTACTCCATCATCTCCTACAAAATAATAAGAGTTAAGGCTTCCATCCAGGGTTGAGCAGATTTAAATCAAGTGATTTAAAAAAAAAAAAATTGATTTAAATCAAGTGATTTAAAAAAAAATATATTAATTTAAATCACAGATTATATGAGTACAATATAATATTTATAATAAAACAAAATTATATTACTATTAGTAATTAAATACACAAAATGGTGAATAAACCATATCAATTTGCTCTTGTAAAGTAATATTCATTACGGAAATGCAATAATTCAAAAAATAAATGACAAGTTTTTGAGTTAGCGAAGTGAACAGTCAGTTTTTTCAATTTCCACGGCACTCTATTGCTTCAATAACGAGTTGAAGAAAATGTCGAATATCTCGAAAAGTATGAGTTTTGGGTATAGGACATACTTAACAAAATATGAAGCTCCTTTAAAGACGAATTCGATGACATAAAAAAATACAAGGGTTTGCATTTGAAAAAATCGAGTTACGAGCTTTTGAAAATCATGGAAGTTGCCAACTATTTATAAACACCCCTGTATGTGTGATTCAAATTTTTTCATATCGAGTGAACAGATAAATTTTTTCTACATGTCCATACCAAATTACAACTCTGTACTTCAAAATAAATTCAGGAGAATTTTTTAAATAAAGACTTAAAACCTTGAATAATTTAGAAAATTAATTTTTTTTTGAATAATTTAGAATTTTTTTTTTACAACGCCGTATAAAAACCTGTATTATATATTGATGCAAAGCTAAAATTAAGGCGGTCAAAAATATTAAATAAAAAATTGGGTGTTGTATTTGAAATATAAAAGTTGCTATTAGTTCCAGAAAGGTGACTCACCCTGTATATTTGAAAATATTTTTATTGTGTTGTTTAGAAAAAACTGTATAAAATAGCATTTGAATCAACTTCATATCTCAAGCCGTTTAGCCACAATCGACCGATCCCGCACTAATGACTCACCCTGTATATAATTAATTAAACATCACCATTGAGCACTGATTTTTTCAAAATTCTTAATCATTATATTTAATTTTTCATTTTGACAAAAATTCACCAATGAATTAAATATATTGGTTATTAAATATATTAGCACAAAACAGAAATAGCATGTGAATATGTCACTAAATTCGATAATATGGTACATTTGATTTAAATCAAAAAAATCTGATTTAAATCAAATAAATCGATTTTTAAAAAAAAATCATGATTTTTATCCACCCTGCAGTTCCATCTAGTTAGAATTTACAGTCCTCACGCAAGGTATCACAAAAACTGCTTACCTATTTCGGGCATGTCGGTTTCCTCCACACTTTTCATGACGGTTTCAACAGTTTTATTAAATCTGTGATAAGTATTCGTTTCCATGAGTTCTTCTATCGACAATTTTTCCAAAACCGGTACGAATCTTTTCTCGACTCGTTTCAATTTTGGTTTAGTAACGACCGGTTCTTCAGTTTTGGTATTTTTCCTTTTCTTGGTATTGCCCACTAACGCCGAGAACGTATCCGGAACGTAATCGTCGTCTTGCGTATTGTGATTCTTCTTGTCTTTACGAGTCTTCTTTGGTGATTCGTCCGATTCGGAATCGGATGCTTCACGTAAATTTTTGTCATCCTTTAGTCTACTGTTCCTCGTGGAATTTTCTTTTACACTTTCCGCTAATTTTTGCAATCCTTTCTGCATCAGCCTTTCATCCTTAATTTTAAAAATATATATTACAAGAACTAGTTCAGACACATGTGTATCCGTACGTACCTCTAGGGAAAGTCTGTCCAGCATAACTACTGGTTGCCTAATTATAGCTGCAGGTTTCGTGCTTGTACTCTCCATTTTTATATTATACGCGTCGGACTTGGTCTTGGATTGGTTACATTCAGAAAAACTTGTATCTGAATGCTCTGGTGATGTCTTTACTTCTACTTTTACAGAGTCACTTAGAACTGACGAGCAAGAAGTGGGTATCGATGTCTGATGCGATGCAGGGGTTTCTGTAGCTTGGGCTGGTGATAGTCCTAAGCAAATAAATAAATTCGTAACAAAACTTTTTATTAAATAACCCATATTTTTAAGCAAATATGCCAGGTTATTTGTTTAATTAACGAGTGTTAATATTTAAAGCATGGTTGATACACAATAAATAGATTTAAGTTTTAATACAATAATTAATAATTAATTTAATTTTCAAAAGCACAACAGTTACCTAGTGAAACACTATGTTGTTAAGCTATTTTTTTTAAATAAGAGGACCAATTATAGCGATCAGAACTTTAACAAATACAAATTAGTTACTAGGATATTCAAACTATCTTAACAATCAATTGTTTTAACATTTTTTGTGCTGTTGCCCCACATACTCCTACCACGTGACGCTAAAAATCCGAGAATTTTGTTATGAACGATATTTTGTGCACTTAAGGGAAGATAAATGACAAATATATTGGTACACATAAGTAGGTGAGATCAAAGAGCTATGTTGATAATATATTAAGCTAGGTAATCTTATAAACTTAAAGAAAAGCAAGCGCACTCCAGGTAAATTCACAAGTACTGCAAACTCAAGCATTAACATAAAAACGTGGTTTTTATTATTCTTGCAATTAGTCATGCTCGCACATACAGTGTGTCCAAAAGAGATGGAATATGCTATATATCTCACAAGGGAAGGTCACGATACGTTGTCGCTAAAATTTGATTCCGGCTGTGTTTATTACATTAAGGGCATCAAAACTAAATGTTCTGCAAAGTTATACGTGCCACTGGCCATTACCTTTGGAAAAATAGGGGAAAAACTGAAAAATTGGTACAAAAAGGTAATTTTTGCGATCGCTTTGGCCATGAAACCGTCAGAGATAAAATCGAAATTCTTCTATTTACCAATAGGCGCATCCCTTGCAAGTAAAATAGTGCAAAGTTTTTGAAAAAATCTTGAACGGTTCCGGAGAAAAACGTCAAAAACGAAACCCCTGCATAAGCGCTATGAATTGAGAAGTTGTCGTATATCTGTATTACTATATCTATGCGACTTGCATAGGCGTTTAACATAGGGAAAACCGTTTTTACAAAGGCCTCGTTTTTTGCGTTTTTCTTCGGAACCGTTTAAGATTTTTTCAAAAACTTTGCACCATTTTACTTGGAAAGGATGCGCGCATTGGTAAATAGAAGAATTTCAATTTTATCTCTGACGGTTTCATGGCCAACGCGATCGCAAATATTACTTTTATTAATCAGCTGTTCAGTTTTCCCCCTATTTTTCCGAAGTTAATGGCCAGTGGCACGTATAACTCTGGAAAACATTTAGTTTTGATGCCCTTGATGTAATAAACACAGCCGGAATCAAATTCTAGCGACAACGTATCGTGACCTTCCCTTGTCAGTAATATCCACTTTAGGGAAAAATGTTTTGAATTAAAGTTGTTTGGTACTTAGTTTTCCACCATAAGACAAAATAATTTTTTTTTCTTCGAATGACAAAAGAGCTATGTAAAACAATAGTATTTTTTTAAATAACAAGGTACCCCTACATTATAGTCATTTGATAGAGAAGTTTTTTCTCTTTTCAATGATGCAAAACTTTAGAAACCTTACTTAAGCAATTTTTTGAGAAACTCGCAAAAAATACTCTCAAATTATTTTAATTGTTTAGTATTTATATCTAACAAAAACATCATTAACGAAATCTACAATAAGTGTGTTGGCAATGATTAACTCGGTTTTTAAACCCGTTTATAACATTCCCAACCATTTTAGGTGTAATATCTTTAATACGATCTTTTAAATTTTCGATATTGTCCGGCCTCTTAGCATAAACTTAAGTTTTCAGGGTGACCCCATCATTAAAAAGAGAAAAAAAATCTCCACTAAATTAGTATAATATATGGGTACTCTGCCATTTAAAAAAATTCAATTGTTTTTCATTGCGCTTTTGTTATTCGAAAAAAAATAATTTAATTTTGCCTTATGGTGGAAAACTAAGTACCAAACAACTTTTATTCAAAACATTTTTCCCTAAAGTGGATATTTACTGAGATATATAGCATATTCCATTCCTTTTGGACACACTGTATATGTTTAAGTTCAGTGCAATTCATTAATTACCCATAAATTGTAGTTATTTTGTATGTTATTTCAAATATTATGTTAACGCTTGCTTCTCAGTCACTTGTGAACAACCCGTAAGCTTAGTTTCTGCTTTTATTTATACCAATACATTCAAAAATTAATAACGATAAGTCATGCACCAATAAATTTTTCAATTAAACTTATTAATCAATAATTAATAAAGCATTTAATGATCATATACAAAAAGGTCAATGTTTTTGCAGTAAAATCATTATCAATTAATTCTGTGTTAACATACGATAGCTGATGCGTTAACCCAGAGGTTTCCAACTGCGTTAACCTTTGAGAGGCCACGCTGTCATGATTGTTACGACAAATTGAACTTTTTACACGTTTTACTTTTTTAACACTACCAGATTCGCCATAACTTGATTCTATTTCTAGAACAATGTTCATTTCATAAATTGGCGAGGAAGAATTTGTGTGTGTGAATACTTTTGAGTATTGAATATTAATAAAGGAAAAATCATTTTTGTCTTCTTAGATTTCAAGTAAAAAACAATATACGTTTTTAGAAATTAACTTAGTAATTAATAAAAATGTAGCATGTAAAATTGAAATTAAAATGAAACGTATTACTTTGAATAATTTTTTAAATGTTTAATTCTATCAAATATTGGATGTTTCCCTATAAATGATCATTAAAACAGCAATATTATCCTGAATGTCTTCTTTTAAAACAATTAAATTATCTACAAGAAATGTAAAAAAATACAAGGTGTTGCGTTTAAAAAAATGTATCAATGCATTTTGAAAATTTAGCTAAATGGACAGAACAAACCAAACGTCGTGTGTATTATTTTTAAAGTTTAAGTTGGTTTTATGCTTTTATGTACAAAATACCTCATACGTTTTTAAAAGACAATTTAATTTGGAATCTAAAAAGCTTAAAATATACAGCGTGTTGCATTAAAAGTAAAAAATATTGCATGTAGGTGTGCGGAAACAAAACACTCGGTACAGACGAAAACAATTTCAAGTTATGATCCCCAACAAATTTTATTTGGAAATTTATTTTTTATTTTTAATCAATAATAAACCAGATATGACAGCAATACGTACTAGGCCAGAGGTCGGCGAACCGGGGTAAATTACCCCAAGTGGGGTAAAAACGAAATTCTTGGGGGTAATGAGTACTCAATAGACATAAATAAAATTATATAAAAAAAACCCTTTGTTCAATAAATCCTTTGCATTTAAACAATCTACGATATTCTTCCTTTCATATCAAGGGGGTAACGTCGGTGTAAATAAATATAATTTGGGGTAATAGGTAAAAAAGTTCCCTGACCCCTGCACTAGGTGAACACTAGGGTTTCTTTCCCGGGATCCCGGTCCATTTTAAGCTATTTTATATTTCCCGGGAAATGATTTCTGTCCCGGGAATTCCCGGGATTTAAAAAAAGTGTTGTTTTCGTTTATTTTGTGCTAAGATATTTGTAATACTATCATAACTTATCAGAATTTCATACTTAAAATGTCTTTACTAATAGTAAATTATGGAAAAACTTCAAAATAATTTTTCTCTTTTAGTATGGCGCAAAGAAGCCCGGTCTCCATTACAAAGTTAATATCTTCAAAATACTTTTACAGTTTTATTTTTGTGTACCCTGATAATTCAAAGCAAAATAGCTTATAAATGAAATTTTATTGATAATAACGATGTTTCTTTGCTGCTAGATGCTCTCAAGACAATTTCACCTATATCAATAAAGACTGAGAGAGCATTTTATGCAGCTGGACTTTTTGTTAATAAATTAAGAAAAAAACTAATTGACTGAAGCACAGATCACCTTTGTTTTCTTAAATCACATTACAAAAATTCATTGTAAAAATTATATTATTGTATTCATAAATATGAAATTGCAATAGAAAGGTTATAATTCCCAAATGTATGTTTCTCTCACCAATATTATTGAATTATTTGTAATAATCATGGAGCAAATGCATTACATATATGACTTGGAGTTGTTTTTAAGTAATAAACCGCTCCCTTAATTTTTTGGGTTATTAATTTTAAAATATTGACATAATTTATTACATCCCGGGATCCCGGGAAATCCCGGGACAAAGGCCGATTTCTTCCCGGAATCCCGGGACAAGCAAAATGGTCAAATATGAGAAACCCTAGTGAACACCCTATATTGTTTGACATAAAAATCACAACGTGCGCCTGCTTATGGTAAGAAATGTTGCGTACTCGTGTGAAAATTAAGCCAACTCGAAAATTTAACAACAATCGACTTGACCTTTTTTTCGCTACGACAGTCCTCTCCGCTAGAACTACCTAGCTGAACGAGACTCCACGCCAAAAGTGTACACCATTTAGTTATTTCATATCTCAAATAAAGGGGAATTCATAAATACACATTATTATACGCTAATTAAAATTAGAATTCGTTTGTTTGCACAAAGCTACCAAATAATACGAAACACTAAGGTTATATTAAACGGATGTTGTTCTGTTATAAAGTTCGTTGCCCTTTTTCTAATGATTAGTTAATTTCGACCCTTAAATTAATATAAAGATATTTTGAAATTCGTGCCTTTTTATACTATTAGGCCTGTCACGCACGGGAGATATTGTTTATGAAATTGCCCAAAATGAATAGCACTAAAGTAAACGAGTGTGAACACAGGGACGATTTTCAAATCATGCTGATTTTACATTTGCCTCTGGACCTAAATAGAATACACGTTTTAATGCATGTGCACGCACAGACGACTTTAAGTTATATAAATTCGATCAAAAGTTCCTATTTTCAAACAATTGACACAGATGGATACTTACCTTGGGCTTATACAGTGTGTCCCAAAAGGTATGGAATATGCTATATATCTCAGTAAATATCCACTTTAGGGAAAATGTTTTGAATAAAAGTTGTTTGGTTATTAGTTTTCCACCATAAGCCAAAATGTATATTTTTTTTTTCGAACAACAAAAGCGCAATGAAAAACAATTGAATTTTTTGCAATTGCAAGATACCCCTATATTATACTCATTGGATAGAGAATTTTTTTCTCTTTTCAATGATGGGGTCACCTTAAAATTAAGTTTATGCTAAGAGGCGAGAATATCGAAAATTTAAAAGATCGTATTAGAGAAATTATACCTGAAATGGTTGGGAATGTTATTAACGGGTTTAAAAACCGAGTTTATCATTGCCAACTGTAAATGGTTCACAGTTTGAACACTTATTGCAGATTTCGTCAAAAAATTTTAGTTCTTATGATGTTTTTGTTAGAAATAAATACTAATCAATTAAAATAATTTTTGCGTTTTTTTCAAAAAGTTGATTAAGTAAGGGTACTTAAGTTTTACATCATTGAAAAGAGAAGAAACTTCTCTATCAAATGAGTATAATATAGGGGTACCTTGTCATTTAAAAACATTCAATTGTTTTTCATTGCCGTTTTGTTATTCGAAAAAAAAAATTCATTTGGTTTTATGGTGGAAAACTAAGTACCAAACTACTTTTATTCAAAACATTTTTCCCTAAAGGTACCCCTACCTTGTCATTTAAAAAAATTCAATTGTTTTTCATGGCGCTTTTGTTATTCGAAGAAAAAAAATTAATTTAGTCCTATGGTGGGAAACTAAGTACCAAACAACTTTTATTCAAAACATTTTTCTAAAGTGGATATTTACTGAGATATATAGCATATTCCATACCTTTTGGATACACTGTATAATGGTTAAATTAGTATTAAGATTATTATTATACATTTAAGTAAAAGATGATACCTATTTATAAAGTGTAACTAGCTTCTGTCATCTATCACCGAATATTGTAAAAAAATTGGGTAAAGCGTACTGCAAAGTACAGCCGGACCGTGTTTAGCTTCGTAAATCTTTCACAATGTTACAACTATTTTTTTTCCGATAAAACTGTTTCACTTCAAAGAATAAAGAGTTGTAACAATTTTAGATGTTTAATAACTTATAATTTGTTAGTAAATTTAACAGAAAAAATATTTAAACGTTATGATTCTTTGCGAGTGAACTTGTTAACACCTACACAAATGGGGCAAGGGACGTAATTTGTTTTTACCTCTAGTAGATCGCCTCAGTTGCCATATTTGTTCTGGTGCAATATCTTTTTCTTGTGTTATGTTGTACGATGCGATGTCTGGTCCATGATAATGGGAGTTTTGATTTGGGTTGTCGTTTTGGGTTATCTGAGTATTGTGGCAATTTATAACAGACGCAGCTGGTTTCTGTTCTGTGATAACAGATGGCCGTTGTATTGCAGAAAACCTATTTACTATAGGAGAAGCGGGGCTACTCTGAGGTGTGTTTTGGTCACAAAATGACATTTGATTACAACTAGAAGGTGAAGCTTGTGTTTGTAGAGTTGGTTGACCCGTATGATTCCATTGTGGTAGTTGCGATACAACAGCTGTAAACAATTGTCGTTAAAACCGTAACCAAAAGCTTAAGTCTGTCGTTGCTGCATTAAAAACAAACGCAGTTTAAACCAATAACGCATAACAACAATTTTATTGACGAACGAATCAAACATAAAAGTAACGATACTTTTAAAAAAACGCAATAAAAATCATTGGTAAACCACAAATCTACTTTATAAAACAAACAAAAAAATTTAATTAGATCGGATTAATTCATCCAGGGCTGTTTTTCTAGAGCAAAACGTAATAATTTTTGGCGTCTAAGTAATAACCGTTGTATAACATTAATCGGTAATAAAATATAAGAAATTTCTCAAACATAATTAACCGAACTGGCACGTTAACATGTACAAGCAGTAAAACAGCACTGAATTTATCGTTGAAAAGACAATATAACTGAATACGTACTGGCAGCACCATCAAAAACATTTGGATTAGCAACTAGCATAGCTCTAAGTAACTCTGGCATAGTTTCCTGCTGATCAGGTTTAAGTTCTGCACCTGCATAATGGTCTTTCACTTCTCTATAAATACAAAAGAAAATTAACAAATTACTGGATTTAATAACACAAACATTGCGATTCGATAATTGCGTAAAAATATGTATAATTGTTAATATTAATGTGACTTTGTTGAAAAATGCTGACGTTTGTTATTGGAATTTTATTATGAAAACAAAAACTATTGTTATTAAAATACTGAAGACTTACATGTGACTCGCAGATGTTTGTACTAAAGACTGTACTAATTGTGGGACAAGGTTATCATCTCGCACTCCAAGTAAATTATGAGCCTCTTCTGCTACCCTCGGGTGAAAGAGTAGAGATTTGTTGCTCAGTGTTTGCGGTAGAGGTGTAGGTAGTGGCATCTCCGGCAACACTATGATTATAGGATCGTGTTACATTATAAGAAAAGGGGAATCTTTGTCAATACACTTACAGTCCGTGAGACTAGCCACTCCTGCTAGCGTGGTGATGGGGACACTCGGAATTTCCCGATCCATCTCCACGGACAAGCACTGTGCTCACCCGAATACCATGATTGCTAATTTACCTGAACATAAATTTGGGTACTTATTATCCATGCTTGTAATGTAAAGTTTTTTAAAACAAACTGTCAAAACCTTTTAATCAGCCGGTTTTCCATATAACAGATAAAACGATTTAGGTTATAGTAGGTTATACTTCCAACAAATACAACCTAACCTATCATTCATCTACAAAATCCTACAAACGAATACGCACATTTAAGCACCACAATTATTTGGTTTATGAACTACTTACACACTCGTTCTCATTACAGTTAACACTAACATGTTACACTTGATTACGAAGAATAATTTAAAAAACAATTCAAGTGACATAAGTGTCAACACAATTTTAGATGACATTTGACGTGCAGAAAGAAGCACAAATTCACTTAACAAATAGGTTAAACCGTATGCAATTCATGATTACACCTTTCACACACAATATTTTAAAGTTTTTAGCACAACTAACCACTGAAAATATAATTACCTGGTCGATGCATTTTTGAGGTAAATGTATTTGTTTTCGTCTCGGATGCTTATTAGTAGGTTCCATCCGAGTGGAATTGTTGAGAAAGAGCTGCATAAAATATCAAGTCCTCGTTAGTATTGATAAATACATGATTACACTTATGGGAAAACTGTTCACTTTTTATACACACATTATATACAAGAAATGAATCCAATGGCGACGTTCTAAACAGACAGTTTATGGGAGGCAAACTCCAGCAAACCAGATTCTTCTTATTTAGGTACAATATTAATACTAGAGGGCAGTACTATTTTCCGCGGGTTTTTTAAAAAGCGAAGCCGGTATGCGGTATCCATTAGTTTATTATTATTTTATATGTAAATATGTATATACAACATACATTATGACCTTACGATTTGTACTTGCTATAAAAATAATAATAAAATCCGAAAACAGTAGTCATTTCCTTTTGATACAATTTTTACTAGCGTAAATGCTGATTAGTACGAAAAGTTCATAGTTTTTATTTAAATTACTGCTTTTATAAAGTCTCAAGTGATTACAGATATGAAAAAGGGTTTTTTGAATTACAGAGTATGCTTTAAGTTTTTTTTTTAAGTTATCGTATTTTTTTTATAACAATCGTTACTCAAAATAAGCGTTTTGCTAGTATTTGCAGTTCCTGTTTAATCCAGTTGATATGAAAAATATGCCTTTATCAATTAAAACACAAATCTTAAAATGCATATGAAGAAGATGTTTATATTTTTAAATCATTTTAGGGTTTACTAAAGAAAAATGTTTGTCCTTTTACAGAATTCTGCAATTTTAGTGTAATTCCGTTACAGAATGACGTAGTAATAAAAAAGATGTCCTCACTTTGCAGTGTAATAGTAGCCAGGTCTGTACACAGGTAGGTGCAGAGAGGAAATGTGCCCAGGGCACCAACATTTCAATTTATCTGGCAACACTGTGTAAATTTTAATAATATTTTAGTACTTTTTCTGTTGTATGGAGATACCATTAATATGCATTACATTAATAAACAATGTTATTTTGATTTTAAATTTGTAGCAGAGTAATGAGAAAGGCTTATTCAAAAGGCACTGTGTTTTAGCTTGTTCCTGGTGCCAAATGCTCTAGCCATGGCCTATGGCCCTTGTAGTAGCATCACTGTTATTTTCAAAAATACTGTAATATTTACACAATTTGATTAAACTAACCAAAATATGTGCTACTACACTGAAATAGTTGCAGATAGGGTTGCCAGAATATCTCTTTTAAAGAGAACATGTCCTCTTTTTTTCCGATCTTATTGTTCACTCTCTTTTTTTATTCTGATAATTTTTGTCCTCTTTTTTCCTTAGTTACTTTTGGTCAGATTTATAAAAAAAATTATAGAACTGAGTCGTTTATAGGCCAAAGCAACTCCACTTTATGATTTTTTAAAAATTTTAGTGCCAAAGCACTTGATTGATGTTTAACTTTTTATGTTTAAAACCAATTTCTTTAATAATTAGGTTTAACAGCATTAAATGGCAAAAAAAGATGTTGACCCTCGAATAATAAGTTATTTATTTCAGAATAAACAATTATTCCAGGAATATACTAGGTAATAAATTTTTTTACTTACGAATGTTCTGCTTTGTTTGATAAAGTAAAATATGTTTTCATAAAAACTTTATTTTTTTACAAATCGTAATTTTAATAAACTATGTAGCAAAAATAAATTATTTGTGTGGAATCCGTTTGAAAAAGCCCAAACATACTTAATACATTTATTGATAACAGGCGCCTACTTAAATACAAAACGCAACCCACTTAGCAGGTTGCGCCTAAATAGGTATGCAATGTGCTTAACAAAGCGCCTACTTTCGGCATTTTCAGGCAACCTGCGTAGAAACGACGTTAAATTAATTGCATATCCATGTAGGCGTAATGTACAGTATGCAACCCACTAAACATTGCGCCTAATGATAGGCAACCACGACACAAAACGCCTACATAGACATGCAACTAATTTGACATAACAGTTACGCAGGCTGTCTAAAAATGACAAAAGTAGGCGTTTTGTTCGGCACACTGCATACCCATGTAGGCGCAACGTGTTAAGTGGGTTGCGTTCTGTAATTGTGAATTACATTAAAAACTGAACAATATTGTTCTTATGACAAACAAAATTAATTTCTGCAGTATACAGTACCAAGGTAATCGTAAACTTCAATAAAAATGAAAATAAATTGGGTTAAGATTAAGTTACTAAAGATTTGGTTTTGGACCGGAACTGTCAAAACACATTTATTAGTAAAAATCCAATAAAAATTAAACAATGCAATATTTATGTCTCAAATATGGATTTATAAAGTATACTGCACTAACTCAATCGAAAAAGGAAATAAAAATCAAACCATGTCTGGTAACGATTAAATTATTAAAAATGTTGTTTTAGACCAGAACTGTCAAAACACAATTTATTAGTAAAAATCCAATAAAAATGAAACTATGGAATATTTATGTCTTAAATATGATTTTATAAAGTACACTGCACTAACTTAATCGAAAACAGAAATAAAAATAAAAATAGATCTAGTAACAATTAAGTTATTGAAAATTTTGTTTTGGATTAGAGCTGTCGAAACACATGTATCAGTAAAAATCCAATAACAATTAAATGATACAGTGTTTATGTGTCTAATATGAATTTATGAAGTAAATTGTATCAAGTTAGTCTGTAACTTGCCTAAAATTTAAAATATTGATGATTACGAATAAGTTGTTAAGAAATATGAATTTCTGAAGTATACTGTACTAAGTCAATTGAGAACTTGAATAAAATTTAAAATATTTAAGGTAAAAAATAAGTTATTAAAAAATTTGTTTTAGACCATTAAATATTTCAGTAGAGTAATTGTTCACAAAAAATAAGTTTTTTTTAACGCTTTCAACTTCTGGCAACCCTACATATGGTTAGAGTGAAAAAATATAGTCGATAATTATAAGTTATAAGTAATAGTAAGGATGGCCAATAAATATCTAGTTGTATCCTAGTTAAATATTTATTTTTTGTTATCTTATGTAGCCCAATTCTACTATTTTTTAGTTGGGTACTGATTACATTTTAATTGCAAAAATTATAAAAAGATAATTTTGAAATAAAAGATGTTTTAAAGTAAAGAAAACAAAAAAATTAATGTATAGAAAAATTAAAACAATGATTAATCTACTAGGTACTACAAAAGCAGTTTGAAATTGGGCAAGTTCAAATTTATCTTCCGGTTTTCTCCGATAACAAATTCAGCGAGAATTTCTTCCGGATTCAGTTTTTTACCGCTTCACTTTCAATGTTGATAATTAACAAATTTTTGAATCTTTCAACTAAGCCAGGGGGGCTTATCCCCATTATAACTACGCAAATGGGCTTTATAGTGAAATTCAAAAACATGTTAGTGTTATTTTTTACTCAGTGACTTGAGTTTTAAAAAATATCTCGGTTTTCAATTTCCTCTTTTGCTAATAGTTTTTTTAACTTTGAACTATGTTATATAATCCAATAAAATAAATTATAAGTTACTTACCATAAATGGAAGCACGTTGTTTAGCACTGTAAGATGATAGGGCGCATCGTTTTTCATTTAAAGAAATTAATTTTTTTTTACAACTGTATCATGTAGATTTTTATACTTTATTGCATTGTTTTTAACATTTACAGGAAAAATAATTAAAAAATGAATGCTTTGGAATATAACTAGGACTGAACTTTCATTGTAGATTTTAATGCTTTGTTGCATTTAGTTTAGTCGACACAGAATGATTAATTAAAAAAATAAATGTTTTGGGATATAACTAGGATTGAACGTTCAATGTAGATTTTTATGCTTTATTGTATTGAGTTTTGTCAACATGGAAAAGTACAAATATTGCATTTGCATTACACCGACTTCTAGCCTGGAGTACACAATTACATTGTGTGTAATATTAGTGTTGTTTTTTTGTCCATTTCTGTATGCAACGCAGAACACGTTGCCCGCATACTTGTAATAATAAACACGTTGTATTTGCCAGTGTCCAGTGCCAGTGTATGGAGATCCCTTTGATTTATAAGTAATCCATCGACCTGCTTTCCAGTTTTGACACAGCCATTGCAAAAACGAAATCCAAACCGAATCTAATCCGAAAAAATGTAATCAAATGAAACACTGCACCGAGACCGACTGCTTACAATTCCAAATATTCTACGGTGTACTCAACTAATACTCATATCTAATGATTACTGATACAAATAGGTATATTACAAATAACCATCAAATGACAATAATATACACACAAATGCAGTATGTGACACTGGACAATAAGCAAGAAAATGACAGTTAACAGATAAGTAGATTATTATAACTAAAGAGGGTCGGAAACACAGAGATCTGAGTCAGTTCAGTTCCAGCAGTGGAGGAGAGTGGGATGTGCACCGTATCGGGTTGGGTCGGTCTGCTGATATGTCGCTTCACCTTCCGTCTTAACTCGGCTCGAAACAAAGCGTCGCGGCACGTCTCACCTGCGGCTCGAGAGGGGAGGCGGAAGGCCGAGCTTTTTATTTAATTTGCCACGGATCGGCCCTCCGCCGAAAGGTGCAGAGATCGTACAAACCTCATCTCTTATCCTAAAGCTAACGTTATATTGTAATAAGAACTTTCTTATAATAAGTTATTGCATGAATTACAGTTTATGAGGTACTGTACTTCCTAATATATAACCTCTGTACATATAACTTTTGCACTCATTTTATATAATAATAACCACCATTTTATCAAAACAGATAGAATATAGGTATGAGTATATAATGTATATCATCAATGGTTTCTTAATAATGGAATGCTTCTTGTCACAACAATATTTGAGCTATAGCCCTGCGTATTGCCGGGCGGGACCGGGCGAGCCCGCGTCCGGGGCGAGCGGCTCGGCGGCGGCAAAGTCAGCCGCCGGGACACTCGTCCGTAACACAACAGCTACACACGTAGAGAAAGTAACCAATAAGAATATGTACTATGTTACACTTATGCTAGAGATCTACACAACACACAAAGAGATAATAACTCTTATAGATAGTGATACGTAATTCATAATAATTCATAATAGATAATCATTATATAAGATTAAAAAAGTTAAGCGGTATATAATAGCAAATGGCTAGTCAAATAGAAGCTAAGAATGGTAAACAAGCAATGTTGATAGACATATAACATTATCATTTGCAATAGATCGTTGTTCTGTAAATGGAATTAGTCTACGCGAGTTTCAATTTAGGCCAGAATATAACCGACAGAATCACCTAATGTCGCTATATAGTTTGTGCTCGGGAACACCTAACTGATTGTACGTCGACCCGTAAAACGTGCCGGCATCCTGCACGGCTCTCGGTCCCAGCCGGAGTGTTCGGAAAAAAAAGGGTCGGGGTACAGGGCCGTGCGGGCCCCCCGCGACTAGGCCCCTCGACACGGCTATCACAGGCGGGGGGCAGGTGGGTCGGTAGCGGCGTCGGTGCGAGAACTGTTCGTTGCCTTGCGCACCTCCGTCACCGCTCAACATCGTAAAGATTTGTGAACAGACTGCATTTTTTTTTTTCAATTGTACTTAAATCTTCTAGTGCGATCAAACTTATAAATCTTATTTACATGTCCGTCTTTCAGTGCCGCCAGGCGGTTGTGTGCGTTTCGCTTTTAAAACCAAATCGACTGCGTCTTCGGGCGCAGTCCGTCATCGATAATACCATAAAAATATGTACCATTTATATTCATTATTATCGGATCCTCAAGGTACTAGTGTTTTACAAAAATAAAGTGATTTCTGAGTGAAGTGGTGGTGGTTGGTGGGTTAGTCAGTAGGTGGTTAGTGGCGGCCAACTAACATCCGTACGTCGGTCTCGCCGCTTGTGCCTTGCATTGCATTGACGCCACAGCGAACACTACACGAGACAGCACAACTAAAAACGGGATGACAACGAAACAAAAAAAAAAAACTAAAACAAAAAAAAAACCATAAAGAATAAAATAAAGTTTAATTGTGTATTCAGGAGAAATGTTATTGTAATATAAACCAAACCAAAATCACAAACAAAAAAACACTAGAGTAACTATGAAACTAACGGAAAAATAAAAAGTCAATTCTGAGTCGTAAAAGTAAAAACAAATTTGAAACAACGCTGCGTGATAGAAAAGAGTTGTGGTCTCGCTAAAGCATTGCCGTCGCACTAAGTCATGGCATATTAAGCAAAACCACTGCAATATAAATTGTCAGAAAAGCTTGTAAGGATACAGGCAATTAGAAATGGTAATCATTGTGTAACTAAATATTAAACAAACACAAACACATAAAAAATGAGATTCAGGCCGAGTCCACGAGGCAGCGGACAGTTTCGTTCGTTCTACGAGGTAATGTGATGGCCTCGGCTGGTGCCGCGGCCTCGCGGTTCTCGGCTAACACAAATACAACTGCAACGCCACGAAACAAACATATATCAAAATTGCTACGCTCCCCTCTGTTTTACAGCAACGGCGTTGCATATGCGACTAGTTCGTTTAATCATAATGTACATGTACACAAAACACTACATATAATAAATACACCTTAAAGTAATACTAACGTCAACTTATAAGAACTCAAAAGCAAAATAAATTACTACCGTAGATTTACTATCTGCGTGTGTCAAATCTTTGGACTTGTTTCCCAACAAAGTAATAACTAAAATAAATAAATACTACAACTTTCTGATTTTAGCTATGTTGTACAATATTCAACTATCAGTTTATAGTTTTCAGTTCGTTTATTAACTATCTTGCACGAGAATTTGTAAAACGTACTACACGAAAATGGATATCGTCTCGTATAAATTTCGCATATTTTTTTGCACAAAATGACACTTATATATCAGACCGTAAAATATGTTAGGAAATGCAAAAGCATTGGTGACTAGTTTCGTATATTAATAAGTACAAAATTAAATAGTTACTTGGAACTTTTCCCCGCATGCCCCACACCGACGCGCGCTGCCGTATTAAATATCTATGAAAAGTTTGTGCTCTCTACACAAACCGACAATAATAAATACTAAAATCTATTTTTTAAAGGGATCGTAACGTGCGCAGTGTGGGGCACGCACGTCCGGGCAGTTATAGACTGCCACTCTATGTAGTCTTGCTCTTGTTTGTTTTGAAGCTGACCTGCAACACGCGGTTGCCTAAAGTGTAGCCGTTTAGCGACTGTATGGCTACAACGGCCTCGTCGTAGTTCGTCATTGTGACAAAGCCGAATCCCTTGCATTTGTTGGTTTGTAAGTCGCGGATTACTTTGACGCTTTGTACGGCACCGAATGGACCAAATAGCTGCCACAAGACATTCTCTTCAGTTTCTGGCGCCAAGTTGTACACAAAAATGCACCAACCAGATCCATTCATGGAGTTGCCAGGTAACATCGAATTGGCCAACAGGTCTCCGGCCAGCGGAGAATACCTACACAACAAAAATTCACACATCATTTTCATACACTTACAACAAACTAATATTCAGTCAAAACAATTATTACATAGCACTATACATGGTGTGTCCAAAAGGTATGGAATTATACTATATATCTCAGTAAATATCTACTTTAGGAAAAAATGTTTTGAATAAAAGTTGTTTGGTACTTAGTTTTCCACCATAAGACAATTTTTTTTTTTAAATCACAAAAGCGCAATGAAAAACAATTGATTTTTTTCTCTTTTCAATGATGGGGTCACCTTAAAAATAAATTTTATGCTAAGAGGCCAGAGAATATCGAAAATTTAAAAGATCGTATTAGAGAAGAGATGAGATCTATAACACATGACATGGTTGGATTATTTTTTTTTGAATAACAAAAGCGCAATAAACAACAATTGAATTTTTTTAAATGAAAAGATACCCTTATATTATATCACCCTGTATTACATTAAAAAAATGTTTAGAATGTGTAAAGCATGCAAAAAGAAATTTTACAAAATGTTTTCCTTGACAGAAAAGTCAAACAAATTTATTCTCTACATGTCTGACCTTATATCTTATACTTGTATATTGTACTCATTTGATGGAGGATTTTTTTCTCTTTTCAATGATGCAAAACTTTAGTACCTTTACTCAAGCAACTTCTTGAGAAAAACGCAAAAAATACTCTCAAATTAATTTAATTGTTTAGTATTTTATTCTAACAAAAACATCATGAAAACTAAAATTTTTTGACGAAACCTACAATAAGTGTTCAAACTGTAAACCATTTACAGCTTGACAATAATAAACTCAGTTTTTAAACCCATTAATAACATTCCCAACCATTTCAGGTGTAATTTCTCTAAGATCTTTTAAATTTTCGACATTTTCCGGCCTCTTAGCATAAACTTAACTTTTAAGGTGACCCCATCATTGAAAAGAGAAAAACCTTTATCAAATTTCATTTAAAAAAATTCAATTGTTTTTCATTGCACTATTATTTGAAAAAAAAAATTGTCTAATAGTGGAAAACTAAGTACC
This sequence comes from Elmis aenea, assembly GCA_947652605.1. Taxonomy (NCBI): domain Eukaryota; kingdom Metazoa; phylum Arthropoda; class Insecta; order Coleoptera; family Elmidae; genus Elmis; species Elmis aenea. Next base: position 28,089,364 of record OX393584.1, read on the forward strand.
AAACAACTTGTATTTAAAACATTTTTCCCTAAAGTGGATATTTACTCCGATATATATAGCATATTCCATACCTTTTGGACACGCTGTATATCTCAGTGGCATATTCAAGAGGTGCAAAGGTTTATATTTGACAAGATTGACCCATGGGTCGAGCTTAAATATTTCAAACTTAAACCCCCTATTAAAAAAAAAAAAGATTACGCCACTGACATATACATTTAACAATTTCATTAAGTTTGTATGAATGTTCAACTTTGATAAATGTTTAAAACAAATTTATTTGGATCCTTTAATCCATAACGCAGTACCACAAATAATATTTTTTGTTTTACACTCTTTGATGGTAATTATTTTAAACTGGATCTTTTATTGACAAACAGAGCCATTGTAAAAACATACAAATTGAAATGCAGTTACGATAGAAAATTACTTATATATTTTTTAAGTGTCCAACAATATGAGATATTAAATGTTCGACAGTTACATACAACAATTTAAAAAAAGAGTAAATTATGTATCATAAAAAAATTAATTTAATATAACTATAAATCAATGGAAGAAAAATTAATAAAAACTTAGTCCCCACTTCTGCTTCAGAAGAAAGTAAAATGCAACCAACATTACATATGAAATTGCAGAAAACTGAAAAATAAAAGTCGAAATAAATTACCTCGAGTAAAAAACATGAAATAAAAATGGGGCCATTACGCAGTTTTTTTTTTACATTTTGGTAAGGGTACCACTTACATTAGAAATTCAATTAGCAGAGAAAGATTACGGATAGAAAGTAGTATAGGCCTGCTCTTTAATTAGAATTGAAGTAGCCGGTGTTTTAGAGTCAGTATTTTAGAATTCGGGATACATTTCTTTGACAATGAGATAAATTTTCACGCAGACCTACCTGAAACGGCCCGTAGCATGATGAATAGGTCCAGCAAACCGCCTTGGAGCTTGTGGAGTGAGATAAGCCGCCAAAGGCGGAATTGCTTTGTTATTGTTACTGGGATTATTAGCGAACTTAACAGTTATCGGTTCTGTAGAGCCTTTCGGAATCGTTCCGTTTAATTCTTGGATTGCCCTTTCGGCTTCCATACGTTGATCGAAACGTATAAATCCAACGCCTTTCGAGAGGCCTGGATAAAAGAAAAAATGATACTTCTAACTTTTAAACCGCATTTAGCATATCACAGCTTTAATTAACTGCTAATTATGACCTAACTTACTGCAAAAGTGTGTCATATCTGATGGACGAAAAGGCCGTTTAGGAAATGTCCAGAGAACAACACTAACTACAAGTGTTATACATTAAAAAAAAGTGACATAATAATGCACAAATTGCTTTTGTTTAAAACTAAAACTGCTACCAAAGAGGAGGGTGCAACAAAAAGACCCATGCACACTATTATTGTTACATCACGAGTCCAGTGTGTGAAAAAAAAACTCATAAAGCATATTCTTAAACAGCCTTTCGTAAGTGTTTTCAACTCGAAAGCAGCAATGACGTATTTATAAATAATAAATCACCAAGGTATATCTATCATTGCTAGATTCTGCATGTACAGGGTTGCCAAAATTCAACGGGATTACATGGGCATCTCACTTATTACTGAAGGTAGAGAAATAGTTGAATTACTCAATATGTGCAGTTTTTCAAACACAAATTTAAAATCATTTTCGATTTTTCACAAACTGTCGAAAAAGTATTATTAGGTTATTTTAATAATGAGCCATAATTATTGTAGATATCGAGATAATTTGGTAAGATTTTTTGCTTATGTCTGAACTTGTCTCGATAAACTGCACATTTTTGGTAATTTAGGCATTTGTCTATGTTTAATAATAAGCGAGATACTCATGTAATACCATCGAATTTTGACCTCTCTGTATTAGTGTTATATGGTGTAGTGTATGATGTTTAGTGTTTTGTTTTAACTTACAGTGTGGTTAAATGTGATTGGTTGATGGTAGTGAGTGTGCTGAATGGATTGCTCTGCTTTTATTAACACAACTTAACGCAAAGAATAAAAATAATCAAAAAATAATGTACTTCACATGCTACGATTCACAACATAAAGTAAAAAAATAAAACAACGAAAAGCAAGTGTATGTATTAAAATGAAGAAAAACCCGCAGTTGCTGAAATAAATATTTATTTCGTCATTTGTAATCGGGGGTGTGCTTCACTCAAAAAAATTTAGAGGCATTTATTTTATATACTACAGTTAAGAGTTTGAACTATGCAAATTTACTGGGGCGACCGCGTCGTTTCCGAAGCTTGACTTAAATTTTGATTATATACTAATTGTATTTCTGCTAATTATTAACATTTCCGAAACAGAACAACCAAACCAAATGGTGGGCTGATGATTTTTGTGAGTGTTGTTCAGTGGGGTGTAAAAGTATAGAAGGGGTGGTACGTACCAGACGGTATATTCTCTCCGGCCCCCGTGACAAACTGACGTACTAAGAAAGAGAAGAGAATAAAAACGCAAAAATATAGATACAATAAGATAAATAATTCATAAAAATTAGCTACGCAGTACCCAGGTGTCGAAGCACCATGGACCACCAAAAATGTCAAAATAAATTGTGACTGATCTTCATAGTAACTTTGAATTAAAAAATTAAGTCATTAATAAATAATTATTAACAATAATTAACTCAAAGCTACAACACAACAAAATCATAAAAAAATAAATTTTACTGATTACAATACAAAATGCAAGTATGTTGATGTATTTTGTATGTATGTAATTGTAACAGTGGCATCACCTGAGCATTTTTATTAAGCACCAGCACTCATGGACATCAAACTAAAAATATAATAATTAATTTCATAATTGTCTTCGAACCTTGTTCCATTTATACGTGACTATAAATCGCAACAGCTATCTAATGTTCAAAAATCAATACTTGGCGATATATCGATTCATCCACATCCAGGTAAACACCAACGGCCTGTACTCACCCTGTATACTCCTCTTAAAAAACGTAATTTTGGATTTTCACTTTTATTATTGTTATTAACCGATTTTTAAAATTTGTTTTAACACAGAAATGGCATATTTAACAGACAACACATACAACGAAGTTTCTTGTACAAAACAATCAAAATGACTAACCGGCCAAAGTAAGTTATAGGGCAGTTTTAACCAGTTCAAAATGCAAGACTGGTCGAAAAAAAAAAACAAATCTATACAAGTACGTTCCTTTAAGACTATTGCAGGTGACTTTTACATTCATAAATATCACCTACCTCAACTTGCTAAATATACCCGTGCAATTTAGCAAATCCGTATCTTTACAAAAAAAAAGTTCCACTCAGTAAGCAGCCAATATGCATATTATTGGAATATAAATACTCAAAATTATAAACATTTATTACGACAATATATCCATTTAAATTTGAGGAACATGCGCTGTTGATTGCAAGAATTATTTGTGGTACGAAACAAATCAATTTTGATAAGGATGTGGTTTATAAATAAGTCGGAGACTTGGTAAATAATAATTGTATCGGTCTGTTTTTCTCGAGTACGAAAGCAAGTTTAAAAAAAAACACATAATTAGTCGTATTAAGTATTAACTATAATTTTTCACTATTGGATCTTGTAAACAAGAGCTACTAAAATCAGCTTAAAAGAGTAGAGTGTAGGAGTTTGAGCTAATTTCAAATCTGTTTGCAGATTTCAAATAAACCGAACCGTTCCAAAATTAAACGACAATAACTGCTATAACTGTTTTTTTTTTTTAAATATCTTTATTTATAGCTCTTTTGTTTTGGGGGATTAACTTACGAAAATAAGGTTATACAGTGTCATTCAAAAACTCTGCAACAAATGGAAAAGTTTTTTATTACCAATTTCTCCAAAATTTAATTCCTGATAAAAGCTGGTGCATGGTCTAAAACTAATTTTAAGATGAAAAAAAGTTTAATACAAAGTCATGGGACACTAGATTTTAGCGATTTTTGAAATATTTGCAAGAGTAAAGTGCCCTTATTTAAAGAGATACAAAAAAAAATATGAGAAAGGGTTATTTAAAACCTAAAAAATAAGGCTAGAATTAAAAGTTTGACAGTCGAATTCCAATTTTTATTTTTTAAAGAAATTTTAACATTCAAAAAGTCTGCAACAAATGAAAAAATATTTTATTATGGATTTCTCAGAAAATTTTATTCTTGATAAAAGTTGGTGCATGGTCCAAAACTAATATTAAGATGAAAAACAGTTCAATAAATGTCACAGGACACTAGATTTTAGGATTTTTGAAATATTCGCAAGATTAAAGTGCCATTATTTTTACATACAAAAACTTTTATGATTAAAGAGTTATGAGGAATCTAAAAATAAGGCTAGATTTAAATTTTGACGTACAAATTCCAATTTTTATTTTTTAAGAAATTTTAAGCACTTTATTCTTGCGAATATTTCAAAAATCGCTAAAATTAGAGTCCTATGACATTTATTACACTTTTTTTCATATTAAAATTAGTTTAAGCTCATGCACTAACTTTTATCAAGAATAAAATTTTCTGAGAAATCAATAATAAAAAACTTTTCCATTTGTTGAAGACTTTTTGAATGACCCTGTATATGAAATTTGAGGAATCGAATGGCTGCTCTTCTTTTTTGTCATTTTTTAAAATATTTTTTAGGCAACAGTAGACTTCTTAATATTTTATGGACGTATTATTCGATTTTTACACAAACAAATAGAATATCAAATATCAAATAAAACCATATAAGACGACATAGTTTTTAGTTAGTAAAAATTTTGAGTTTAAAAGAAATATAAAGTCGATTATTCGCTCGTTAAAAAATTGAAATATATCCCTAAAAGCAAAAAAAGGGGATAAATAATTTTGCCATTTGTTTTTGGGAGTAATTATCTAAAATTAAAAAACATTTGGAATCAGCTTTAAATTCTACACACTTCTGACTTAGTTAACTGAATGTAGCTGCTAGTTACCTATATCCCAAATAGTGAGAGAATAGTGAAACGCCCTGTATATTGATAATTTTTTCTTTCAATTATTTTTTCTCGTTAGCAATAGCACACGGTGGTAGTGAGTAGCATGGTAAATTACTAGGTTTAATAACATCAGATAGCTTTTTTTTTTTAAAGAGAGATAATTGCTTTGAGTTCGTTTAAACTTTTGAATATTTAACACTGCTATTTGGGCAACACAAAAAACGTTACAAATAAAACATGGAACAAGGTCAAACGGCTGTAAATAAAAAGGTAATATTAACAAAAAGAAAAAAAAAAACAAAAAAACAATATAAAGCAGTCCACGAGTTTTTGCGGCAAGTGTACACAACAAAAAACTCTGATGTTGCATTTCAATTTTCACGCATTCAGAGCAACGAATGAAATACTCTGTTTCAAATATTATTTTATGATTTTGAGTAAAACCAAAGTTTCAATTTTGAAATAGAGTACTACGATAACATCATTAAAACAATGTCATTAAAAAAAAGGTTACAACTTACCAGTTATGTTGTCACAGAGTATACGCGATGTTATAATGCGACCATAAGGGCTGAAAAGAGCCTCCAGATCTTGCTGGGTCATATTTTTTGGCAATCCCGAAACATACAAATTGGCCCCTTTAATTGCTTCAGAACTTGGCCTGGCATAAGAAACCTGAGAATACGAAATAAAGTCTAAGTTTTGGAAAAGTTTACGTTTTAGCTTCAATATCAAAAGTGATCCTTTTGCAATGTCATTGGCTGAACTTTAAATTTTGAGCACAAAACCAAAACAGACATTCGCCTCGAATATAGTAATATGGTAAGTGATGTAAGCGATTTAAATATGTAGCGGTTACGTTGCCAACAATTCAGGTCAAGCCTGGTATTAAAAACATTTGTAGAAAGATTAATGGGATATAGTTCGTCCGGCGAGTGCTTCAGAAGTTACTGATGATCTCTAGATGCGACAAAGATAATAAAAAGGCTGAAAAGCTAACACTAAAATTCCTGTTTTATTTCGTTCAAATCAAAATCGTTCCATCTGAAAGAGAGCAAATTGGTTTTGGGGCCAACAATTTGATAAAAAAAGCTCTAGTAATTAATTACTTAAAGAGATTTACGGAGCAAAACAAGAATTTTCTTCAGTGCAGCATCCAGACAATGCAAAACCGCGTGTTTTCTTAGATTCTAAAGCCGACAGCATACGCCGAAAATTACGCAAAGACGTACACAGTTAAGAATCCAAATTTACAACTATTTAGTATTGCTGAGACAATTCTACAAAAATATCAGGCCTTACTGAACAAAATAATTACAGTCATGCACATTCAAACTGATTTGAAGAAACATGTCTTCAACTTAACATATTAATTTGATTTAGTGGTGGGGTTTGTGAAAAATTAAATTTTCAATTCACGCGATGCAGAAATTGATAAAAAAATTGAGGTGAAGTGCCTTTAAAATTTACTCAACGTGAAAAATAAAATACTGTACAGGGTGGCCTATTTTCGATGCCCATACAGAGCATCTCGATTATTACCAAAGATAGAAAAAAACCAAGTACGTAGTCTCGATTTTTTTCCCGAGAGGAATTCCTTGCCGTAAAAAGATTTTCGAAATATAGCCAAAAACCGATTTTTGGCAATTTTCAGAAATGTTAAATTTCTCGCTTAAACAAAAAGACAGGGAAAAACTTTTAAAGACATTTTTAACATGTTTTTTTGTCCTTAATGAGATGGCGATATTAATTTTTTTAAACTCATATAAATATCAATATATTACAATTAACTTTATTATTTTAAATGGCAACCATAAGCAAATTATATATTTTTAAAAAGCGCAAAAAGTAAGCTTTCGATTTACGTCAAAGCCAACTATGGTTGCCATTTAAAATAAGAAAGTTAGGTTTAATATATCGATATTTATGAGTAAAAAATATCGCTATCTTGTTTAGGACAAAAAACCATACTCAAAATGTCTTTAAAGTTTTCCTCTATCTTTTCGTTTAAGCGATATATTTAATACTTTTGAAAATTGCCTAAAATCGGTATTTCAAAAATTAAAAAAATTCTCAAAAATCTGTTTACGGCAATAAATTCCCATCGAAAAAAATAGACTCGTACTTAATTTTTTTCTATCCCTGATAATAACCGAGACACCCTGTATGGGCATCGAAAATAGGCCACCCGTACAATTATGTTTAAATATTATTATTTTGCAAGAAATTGAACGAAATTCCGCAATCTTGTATTGATCAGTGTACTCGATTAGCGCGATTTCTATTAATGCGGCGTTTTCTTGGAAAATTCGCGTTGTTCCAACTTAAAAGCCCTTGAAATGTGAGCAGTTTTGGAATTGTTTTGAAGACGGTGCTTCAACCAAGTCAAAGAAGATGTGGAATCAAGTGTAACTTACCTTTATGGTTTTGTTTTGGAGTCGAAGTCCGTTGAGTGTATTGATAGCTTTTTCAGCGTCCTCTGGCCGATGGTAATTGACAAACCCATAGCCTAAGCTTTGCCCTGTAACCAACGGACTACTCAAAACTCCGGAGGGAACTGTAGGCAACAAAAATTGCGAAAAATAACCATTAAAAAATTTAAAATGATATTCCTACATAGCTTTCGCAATCTGTGGCAAGATTTAAACATCTTTCACACTGTAATATATAAGTTAATAAAATTACTGTGATTGTGAGAGCGCCATTTACTAACCGTAATGAACGCGTAATTATTTGCCACTCGATTAACGTTATCAGATTTAAAAAATCCATGTTTATAAATATTGCAGTTTGAAGCTGAACAAAACTGTATATGGAAATTATTGCACAACACAAGGTCTGAAAAATTATAGAAATGCAACATAAGTTCACTGATCAAAATTAAAAAAATCCATTTTAAAAAAAAATCTATTAAATAACACCGATATGATTTACGTCAAGCGGATCAGTGAGTTACTTATTATAGTCCATGTTTAAGCAAAATTATTAACAAACATGATACGCGATGTAAACACTGGCCGTTATCAATCGCGACCATGAAACGAAGTTAACAATTGTGCCGATACAATTTTAACTTACAAGTACTCAAAACTGCAGCTGCATTGGCAAACCATTTTTGCCACACAAATGCGACCTATTTTAAAGTAATATAAAGGGGTTCTGAAACACTCTATTTGTGCTTACGTATTTTAATTTAAAAAAAAAATAAGGATTGTGTTCGCACAATACGACAACATAAATAATACAAACTCTTATTAAATTTAAGGACAAACAGTCCATTGTTTAAAGTCAGGTTTATTCAATGATTAAATAAACTAATTTTAAGATAGGGAGAATGTTTACAAAACGTAAATTAACTTTAAAAGCCAGAGAATAGCTGACTACCGGCTTTACAATAAGTTCTTTTGTTATTTATAAACTTAAAATATTACTTCAACGTCTGCAAATCGGTTCAGAATTTACACAAAACGAAAAAAGAGACATTGCATAGTGTAAAGATATTTCTTAAATATTTGCGAGGTGATTTCTTATCAAAAATTAAGGGGGGTCTTTCATATACAATTTTTTCCTTAGACGTCTTCTTTCGGAGTTACACCCCCCTAAAGGGGAGCGGTAAAATTAGGTTTTTATTTTATTTCTCAAATTTGGATCAATGTAGGAAGGTGAATGATATTTGGTAGATGTTTTGTTCTTATTGAACGGTTTCCCATAGTAATATTTTCAATCATCTTCCACCTCCACGGGGGGCTGAAAATAAGGTTTGTTCGAGTCGTTTATAAAAGATATTCCAAGATGGCGAAAATCTTTTGGACGCCCTGTATATCAGGACGAGGTTTAAACAGTAGTTTATGAAAACATATTGGGTGCATTAATCTAGGTTTGAAAATTTTCAAAATAAATTTGCTGTTTTCGGAATTGTGTTCCGAATCTTTAGGCACGTGGTCATAAAAAAATATTTCGAAATCAAAACGTTTTCGCACAGCAATTGAAACTGTTTTTCGTTAGACTTAAAAGGATATATACAGGGTGCCCAGATTAAATTTCCAGCATGGGGATCTCGCTTATTAGAAGAGATACAGGTTTGTTTAAATTAGATGAATTATTCCCAAGTGTGAGGGGAGCTACAATTAATTTTTAAAAGTGCAAAATTCCTCGTACTTCAGATGTTTTAGCAAAAATATGAAAATGTCGAATTTCTTGTTTCTCTCATAACTTTTTTTGTGTTAATCATTAGAACAATTTCATTTGTACCTTCTTAAAATACTTTTTTTTATGTAGAATACCATTTTCGAAATATTATCACTAATTTCATTTTTTTATTAGCCGCGAAGTTGGCCATGGAATAGAGTTTACATGTGCTTTTTTCTCCTCTTTTAAATGAGATATTACTTGCTATTTTATAAATAAGACACAAAATGAAGAAAAATCGTATTTTACCCATCACTTATCAAGCTATCTATGAAAATAAAAACAAAAACCAACTAATTAAATGTCAAATAACAGTTACTATTTGTCTGCGGTATCATTTATTAGAATGTTATATTATTGTTGTGTAATTTGACAGTCTTTGTAGTAATTGTTATAATGATGGCTACATTCAAAAATTGCGAAAAATTTGATATGTTGAGATGCTATATTCTTTGCCATAAAAACTGTGTAGAAGCTGAGCTGTATCCCGAGAGAAGGCAACGAAATTTGGAAATAAACTTAAAAGAATATGGTTTTTTCGAGAAACCAACCAAAAATCCAAAACAAATCAATAAAGAATTAGAATTATCTGTTTTTACAGTTTCTATGGCAAAGAATGTAGCATTTCAACATATAAAACTTTTAATTAGTTGTAAATGAGCCCATGATAACAAATTTGCTACAAAGACTATCGAATTACATAACAATACTATAAAATTCTAATAAATGATACCCCACAAATAGCAACTACGATTTGACATTTAATTAGTTGTTTTTTCTTCATAGATAGCTGGATAAGTGATGGGTAAAATCCGATTTTTCTTCATTTTGTGTCTTATTTATAAAACTAGATATAGCAAGTAATGTTTTATTTAAAAGAGAAAAAAAAGCACATTTAACTATTCCATAGCTAACTTCGCGGCCTTAAGGAAAAAACGAAATTGGGGGTAATATCTCAAAAATGGCGAGTGATAAAAAAAATCTAAAATAACAGTTACATTCTCCCTTAAAAAGTACCTCCAGAAGTGATGAATAAAATTGATCTAATGATTAAGACAAAAAAGTTATGAGAGAAAAAAGAAATTCAACATTTTCATATTTTTTGCTATAACAACTGAAGCACGAAGAATTTTGTACTTTTAAAAATTGATTGCAGCTCCTCTCACACTTGGGAATAATTCGTCTAATTTAAACAAACCTATATATCTTATAATAAGCGAGATCCCCATGCTGGAAATGTGGGACACCCTGTATATTTTTTAAACTAGGTGTGTCGAATGTTCCAAGTTTTAAATACATACGCAATTAATTTTACAAACTGGAGTAACTGATATTTTGAGAGTATGTACCATAACAATTACACAACGTTCACGTGCGTGTATGACTCACACACGTGCGTGTGTGCAGGAAATGTGATAAACAGTAGACGTTACTAGACAAAGAAGAACTCCCAGTACACTGCAGACGGAAATACTCGAACAGTAAATAAACGCGGTTTTATATCGTAACGTAGTATGTATGTTAGCTATGTATTGGTGACAGATTCGCTTACGACACGGTGAGTCCCACCAGTGCATACCCAGGGCACATACTACACGCTCCTCACACGCCAAAACAGACGGGCACAGTTGGTGTATGACAGATAACAACGAAGCACAAACAAAAATGCAGTTATATCGTAGTTTATTGCAAAATTCTGTTTGTGTAGGGAAAACTACGTTTTTTATTTTCTTTTCTTTAACGGTTTCAAAGTTTATGGCATACCCAGTAGTAAGTATTAAAAAAAAAATGCTCTAGAATCACGTTTCTTTAAAATTAAATCAAAAATCTAGTACATATCAAAAAAATGAACGCAAAATTATAAACACGTATAAGCCTTTCGTTAAAAAATCTTTTAAATTATTTGTAGGACGAAATACTTTTTTTCCAGTTTTAAGAATCTTGCCTCTTCGTCAGTAGATATTTATTTATTCGTATGTCGTAACAACGACCACTATTGGCCAAGACATTGGCCTTAAAACTCTGAAACCATGTTGGTTTCGTGAAATTAAATGTTTTGTCACCAGTTGATGTCACTTTTTTATTAATTATCTACCGAGGAAGAGACGAAAGTTCTAAAACCAATTTATTTAAAATGTCTGCAACAAATGGAAAGGATTTCTAAAAACCTTATTCTTGAAAAATTTGTTGCATGCCCTAAAACTAATTTTAAAATAAAAACAAGTTAGTAAAGATCATACGACACTAGATTTTAGTAATTTGAGAAATACACATACGCGAAAAAAAAGTGCCTTTATTTTAAGAGTTATAAAAAAAAAACAAAGAAAAAGTTGTTAACAAATCAAAAATATGACTTGATTGGTATAAAATTTAACGTTAAATTTCCAATTTTTATTTTTATGGTAATTTTTATACAGCGTCACTCAAAAAGTTGCAACAAATAGAAAAGTTTTTTGTTATTGATTTCTCAGAAAATTTCATACTTGATGAAAGTTGGTGCAAGGTCTAAAACTAATTTTAAGATGAACAAAAGTTCAATGAAAAGTCATAGGAGTAAAGTGCCCTTATTTTAAGAGATACAAATTTTTTTTATGAGAAAGAGCTATTTGAAACCTAAAAATAAGGCTAGATTTAAATTTTGACGGTCAAGTTCAAGTTTTTATTTTTTAAGAAATTTTTACATTCAAAAAGTGCAACAAAAGGAACAGTTTTTTATTATTGGTTTCTCAGGAAATTTTATTCTTGATAAAAGTTGGTGCATGGTCTAAAACTAATATTAAGATGAAAAAAGTTCAATAAAAAGTCATACGACACTAGCTTTTAACGATTTTTGAAATATTTGCAAGAGCAAAGTGCCCTTATTTTAAGAGATACAAAAAAAGAGTTATTAAAAACCTAAACATATGGCTAAGTTTAAAATTTGACGGTCGCTTCCAATTTTTATTTATTAAGAAATTTTAAGCACTTTACTCTGGCGAATATTTCAAAAATCGCTAAAATCTATTGTCCTACGACTTTTTATTAAACTTTTTTTCATTTTAAAATTAGTTTTAGACCATGCACTAGAGTCCTGCAGTCGGGTCGGGACCCGCGGGTACCCGCAGGTTACCCGCAAAGCGGGTCGGGTTGCGGGTCTTTAAATAATGAAGTGTGCGGGTAGCGGGTCGGGTTGCGGGTATAACATATTGAATTTTGCGGGTAGCGGGTCGGGTATCGGTCATTCGTACACAAAAGCGGGTATTCGTTCTGATACTATTTTTTAAATAAAATGGTACAGATCAAGTGAAGCGAGTTTTTTATGGAATTTATTAGGAGTACTATTTTTAAATATGAATGAACTGTATAATATTATCGCCTGCTTGTTATATTTATTACCATGTTTAAAACAACAAATATATATATAATTTGGAAAACAAATATGATTAAAAATGTATACGAAGCAATTTTTATGTATTTACACGAATACTATCGTACAAACGCACAATGAACAATACAAATACAAAATGCTTTGTAAGCAAGTCGACATGCTGTTTCGCATTTAACTCATTAAATAAAGCCTGCCACACACAATCTAACGCGCGATTCAGCAAGATTGAACCGATTTGGACGGCAGACAAACAAGTCTGCGAGTCGGGTGAAAGTCAAACAAATTACAATAAAGCGGGTAGCGGGTCGGGTACGAATAGCGGGTCGGGTGCGGGTCTAATAACTTAGAATTATGCGGGTAGCGGGTCGGGTGCGGGTCTATTAAACCAGAATCGTGCGGGTCGCGGGTCGGGTGCGGTATTAACATCAGCTTTGCGGGTCGGGTGCGGGTCCGAAAAATTGGACCCGCGCAGGACTCTACCATGCACCAACTTTTATCAGGAATAAAATTTTCTTAGAAATCGATAATAAAAAGCTTTTCCATTTGTTGCACTTTTTGAATGTTAAAATTTCTTAAAAAATTTAAATATGACCATCAACATTTAAATTTAGCCCTATTTTTAGATTCTAAATAACTCTTTACCATAAAATTTTATTGTATCTCTTAAAATAAGGGCACTTCACTCTTGCGGATATTTCAAAAATCGCTGAAATCTAGTGGCATACGAATTTTATTGAACATTTTTCCATCTTAAAATTAGTTTTAGGGTATGCGCCAATTTTTATCTCCAATAAATGTTTTGTACAAGTGGATAATAAAAAACTTTTGCAGACTTTCTGAATGACGCTGTAGATTTCCTTTAACCAAGAGATCTTACGAAAAAAAAGATAAGTGATCATTGATATTTAAAATTAATCACTTCATGATTCTACACATGGCCCCTTTAATAAAAAATGCCCCCCAAAATCTTTACTAAAACCATTGTTTTCAGCTAAAGAATACATTTATTACAGTAACCAAAACAAGCACAAAACAAAAATCACACAACAAATAATTAAAACAAATGTTCTATTCTAACCACAAAAAAAACAGTCGAAAACTATAATTGAATTCTCCTTTTATACACTGCTCTTTAAGCTTTATAATAAAACTGAACGCTGTAAGGCTGTGAATCAAAAACATCTAGGATATTTACTGGACCTTAAATTTACTCTAAATTGAAGCAGGTGAAAACTTATTCATCTATGACATAAAGACAAAAATTATAGAATTAAATTCGTGAGATTTCATCTGAAGTATTTAAATTCATATGAAGTAACGAAAAAAAAACAGCAAAATCTTAGTAACTTTGCAGTTAAGTACTTGTCTAACCAAAAACGGAGGTCGAACATTGAAAAACCTTTAAGTAGCTTTAACTTTCCCTCCAAATATTTTAAGTTTTCGCCCAAATGCACTTCTGTACTTTAATTTTCTGAATCTGAAATGAAAAAAAATATGCAAATGAATAAAGTGCCACATTATGTACAAAAAAGTCAGCGTTATCTGTGAATGCATTAATGTCTATTTGCGAAAACAAACATTTTATTTCAAAAGCACTGTTATACTACATCATACATTTATAGTTGCATTTCCTGGGTGCCATGAAAAAAATTACAAACAACTGATTACTTTTAAGGCCTCTACTCATTACCCAACTTGTCGGAGCCAACCGTCGGGAACTCCGAGTTGGGTGTTGTCTACACACCTACCGATCAGTCCAACCAACACAGCATAAACGTCATAACTTTTTTTATTATTTTGGCTCTGATGCAATTTTGTGGATAACAAATTTATAAATAGCGTTAAATTTTCTTTAATAGTCCTTATATAGAGGAATGTGGTGGGGCGGTTGGCTTGTTGGATGGTCTGGCCACCCGACCGTTCCAACTGTCGGGTTGGTCGGGTGACTAACTACACATTAAACAATTTATCGGAATGGTCGGCCGGTTGTCCCGACAAATTGGTAGGTGAGTAGACCCCTTTAGATATCAGGAGAGTAGAAGAAATGGTGATTGAGAAAAAGAAATTGATGTTATTTATTTGTATGTGTTCACTTGTAAATCGTTTTTCGTTGTTTTTTTTCCAGCTGCGTTTTAGAAACAAAACCCAACTAACTACCAGACCCGTCAATTGAAATAAATTTAAGTCCAACTCTAGTGTGGTACCTAGCTTTTACGACGAAGAAAGGATGTGTTCCTTTCGGTTTTATCGGCCTATGACATTTGACCTTAATCATGTAAAAAAAAAAATTAACCATATTCAAACTGGCTATTATGTCACACAGAAACGTAATGCGGGAACAACTTCCGGTGTTTACTAAAATGGATAGCAGTTAGCAGTTGTCTGTAGCGTAATTATTTAACTACTGCACTATTACGTCATGCCAGCAATTTAATTAGTTTTTGGTGTAAGAGCAAATTTAAATATCTTCGGAGCAATTTTCATTCTTCATTTTTTGAAATGGGCTTAAGGATTTTGAGTAGGGATGTACCAATTAATCGCTAGATAATCGGTAATTGGGCGTATCGGCACTTTTGCCGATTAGTTCATCTGAACTGTTTTTAAAATAACTTTGACAAACATTTAGATATTTAGGACACAAAAACAAAATTTTGATGTTTATTAAGAGGACAACATTCAGCTTTTTATTTGTCAAATGGCGCCAGCATGGTTTAAACCCAGAATCGGATGTCTCTCTTTGCATAAGTTAGTACAAGATATTTTTGGAATTAAAAGGTGACCATAAAAAACTTCAGCTGTTTGTTTAACAATGGGTTATTTCTAAACGAGACAACTGAGGTTGTAATGATCTTTAGAGCACGCTGTATAATTCGGATATTTTTTACGTTATTCATTTAATAGTCGCATTTGAATGAAGAGTAAACTGTGACTTTATAAATAACTGTGCATTTCCATTAACAATTTGAATTTTGTTCATAACTGAATATTTGCGTTTATTAATTTTTGAAGATAAAAAATGCAATAAAAAAAACAACGAATCTAAAGATGGATGAAATAAATTCAAAAGAAAATAAAAAACGAAAGCCATTGTTGTATATAAGCATCGCTTTTCCTGGTAAAAAAGTCGCTTAAAAAAAGATAAATACTATGAAATCTTACCTGTTACTTTGTCTCTTATCAACTTGCAGCTCTCTACTTCGCCGATACTGGAGAAAAGGGACCGTATTTCCTCCTGTGTCATGGTCTGAGGGAGATAGTTAACAATGAGGTTTGTTTTGGATTCTTCCTGTCCACCGCCCTGGCCTCCACTGCCTCCATTTTGCTGGCCTACGACTCCAGCGTCCAGGCCGTTAGACATCATATCTTCCTGTTCAGTAATTTCGATTTCCTCAATTGAACAGGCCTCTTCACTGTCGTTTTGATCGTCAAGTTGCTTTATAAACTGCAAAAAACGTGCAGCCTCCTCGGAAAATCGTTGTGCCGAATAACTATCGAGTTGTATTTGCCCGAAAGGGAGTTGATAAAGTTGTACTTCAAAAACACGGTGAGAGGTCCGCTCTGATGAGTTTACAAAAGATCTATACTCATTCACTTCTACTTTATCCCAGCGATAAATATATGGATCTTTGCAACGGTTAAATCCAAACAACACCTCTGTGTTGCTATAATAATGATTTAGTACGAATTGGCGTCTCCTCAAATTCACGACTTCGTAACTATGGATGCGATCAACATCAATATGCGAAGGAATAGCACGTCTATTAGGTGTGACTGGTACGTATAATCTGTCGTTTTTCTTTTTGGAAATTTTAAGAATGTAATGTATAGTTAGTTGTTGTTTTTCGCCCTCGATTTGTCCCAACGTACCCAAATCGAAAAATGTTTTCCCGTATATGTTCGCTTCTAATGCTCTACGTTTGTGGACTTGGGCTACTGGAAAAAAAATTGTACCATGAGGATATGGTTTGGAACAAGTATAATTAATTACAAAAATAATTATACAACAGGCGCGTTGCTAAATTTAAACCTTTACGATTTTTAATAATTCACTGAGACACAAAATTCCTCCAAGAACAGGAACAATTCGGACATAATCGTCCACAGGGGAGGGCAAACGGGGCACTTGCCCCTTCCTGGATTTAAGTACTCCATTAATAACCAAATGAAAGAGGATCAAGTTTAAAGTTAGTTTTAATATTTTAATGCATTTCTTTGCAAGCTTTGCCCACCCCTGGATACTTTTCTGTGGACGCCCATGGATACGGATATGACTGACGGGAATTCATCGTTAAGTTATACGCTTTAGGTAGTGCTGCATTCGAAGAAGACCGGCCCTGACTCGCTTATTATAATTGCTAGAGTACATTATGTTTAAATTTGGCAAAGTTGCTAAATTCAGTGCTCATTAATAATCCGAAGAGAAGTTGGAAACATTTAAAACGGTATCTGTGAAAATTAAGAAAAACTGGAAAATGATTTTTGAAAGTCGTCTATCTCTATAACACCTTTAGAGTATAAAACGTTTCAAATGCGCAAAAACACTGTCGGGACAACTTTTTAAGCCAAAGCGGATTGAAATCATTTATTTTTCCTAGGTCGATTCATTTTTGCTATTTACATCAATTCTTTTTATACAGCAAAAATTGCGCCCATAAGAAAAATAAAGTTGGTTATCATAAAACAAAAACGAATCGACCTAGGAAAAATTTGTTATTACCATCCGATTCGGCTTAAAAAGTTGCCCAGGTAATATTTTTACACATTTGAAATATTTTATACTCCAAAGCAGTTAAAGACGACTGTCAAAAATCGTATTTTCCCGTTTTTCCTAATTTTCTCCGATACCGTTCGAGATATTGCCAATTTCTCTTCGGATTATTATTGAGCACCGAATTTAGTAACTTTGCCAAATTTAAACCTATACTCTAGCTATTATAATAGGCGAGATCCCCATGCTTAAACTCGAATTTCAAACACCCCGTAAATAGAGAGATCCAGTGGCGGACCTAAAAATATTGGTTGCCAGTTTTAGTTGCATACAGTAATAATATTGGTAGAACTCCTCCGAACTAAACTGGACTGTGACGCAGAAACCAAAACTCGTCTAAAGCGTTAATTACTGCGCCACCTAAAAACAACGGCGTTATAACTTATAATTCCTAGATAGGTGTTCATTTACCGTTTGCCCGTCGTTGTGAGATCATAGTTCCAGTGTTTATTTGCTGCAAAGATCACCTACATAATTTTTGCAATATTAATCTTATGCGCCAAAAAACCTAACGTTTTTAGAAAGGTCTACATTTCAACCGCCATCCCGTCTTGCGCATTTCGCGGTTCAGTTTACTTCGCAAGACCTCTACTTTTATTATAACTTTAAGTTACGATAAGGTCATTAACTTTTAACATATTGTCATTGAATAATGCAGCGGTCTTCAAACTCTTTTGGTCGCGCAACCTCACTTTAATGACGCAGGACTAACGCGCATCCCACCTTGGAGACCTCTGGCCTAACGTTTAAGGGCAGCCATTTAATCAGGGACCCACGTGTCATCAGGCAAGCCGACACCCTGGCCAGTCGGCCACTGGAGAAATTTTTTGCACTTCAAAATGCAGATATATTTCTTTGAATGTCACGTATTTACTGCAAGTAACCCCCTGAAAGGTTGAATGCGCCGCCAATTGACGCGCGTTCCGATACATTTTTTTAAGCTATACACCATTTTGAAAACGGCGAATTAAAACCGCTGCTGCACGCCTTAAGTCCCGCGAAATGTACCTACATATCTAAATCAAATCAAAAGCCCATGCAATGCAACGCTTTGAACAAAATATCGGACAAACGCTAAAATTTTGCCAATTGTGTGAACCCATTCCGAAAGTGCGGCAAACCAAAGGGCACGCAACCTAACCTAGCTATTAAGAAATAATTTCACAATTTATTGTACAACAAAATAATACGTAAATAAATTAAATAATGCAAATAAATATGTGTTGATCTGCGATGCCGCTTTGTCCATGGTCGTCTTCCGAAGATGGCTAACCACAATTGTATGGCGAATCAAAATTCTACTGCTAAATTATCGAATCAAAAACTTACAAATAAACATTTTTTTGTATGGGCGTTCCATGTTCGATTTGGAGATTATTAAAATATTAATCAAACTCAAATATTTTCTGCACTAACACAAAATGCTTCAGGAACAATTTCACACACGCTTAAAACGACAGACGCTAACGTGACGTGTTCGCTGTGAAGTTAGGCACTCGACAAAAATTTTAAAATTAACGGTCATTTAGTTATTTTGAGGTTACAACGCCGTGGTGTCAGATGTCGCCCCAAGTCGGCAAAATTTATCAAACGTACAACGTGGTTTTACCAAACGCTAGGTACGCCACTGTGCGATACCAAACTAGTACGCCTATGATTACTGAAAATGCTCATTTCTTTTAGACTGCGTTAAGCTATTGGAGAAATTTACGATTGTAAACGCTATTTCGTGCCTAAAAGGTTAAATTAAAATGGTCTATTCGCAATTGTTACTTTTTTTGACCCCTATAAGTTTCACAGAAATTCCTGCTATTAAATGACAACATTTTATTTTGTATCTGAAACTGTCTACAATGCTGATAATAAACACTATCTACTTCATTTTGTTAGAAAATCGATATATATGTATGTACGCAGGGAGCCTGAAAATAGCCGGAATGTTTCGTTTATAATTCGATTGTAAAATAAACGATTTTAGATCACAATTTAATGTGTTACAACCATTTGCGCCCTAGAAGTGAATATAAATTAAGAATCTTTTCAACTGCGGTATAGAACTAAACAGAAATACTTCCTTGTTGAAATAATATAACCATTTCCACTGATAAGTTTTGTGGCGTGGGTGACAAAAATGTCTTTATCTGGTGTGTCGACGTTATTAATTGTCAACTTAATAAAGTAAAAAAGGATGCCTAACAATTTCGTCTATATAAACCGGGAACATTTTGAAACTAAAGCAAATGGCTTAGTACTTCATAAACACGTAATTTATGGCCTTAATAATAATTAATCTTCACATTACTTAATCTTAAAATTTTCAGAAAAAATTTTGAACTTAAAAATTGCTTAAAACTTCTTACATACTACTTAAATATTGATTAGTAGCCTTTAAATCATTTAAATTACAATTTTAAAAACTCCAGGCAAAATGCAAAACGTGCAAGGACTATATTTATATTTTTTAGCATTTGGATTCAGAAAAATAAATGCTATTTGATTATGTGAATAGCGAAAATTGCGCCCATAAGAAAAAACAAAGTTGGTTGTCATAAAACAAAAACGAATCGATCTAGGAAAAATGTGTAACCACCATCTGATTCGGCTTAAAAAGTAGTTTGGGCAATGTTTTTACACATTTAAAATATTTCAAACTCCAAAGGAGTTATAAACGATTTTCATATATCGTATTTTCCAGTTTATCCTAATTTTCTCCGATACCGTTTGAGATATTTCCAATTTCTCTTTGGATTATCAATGAACATCGAATTTAGCAACTTTGCCAAATTAAAACCTATACTCTAGCTATTATAATAAGCGAGACCCCCATGCTTAAACTCGACTATTTGGAATGAGAAAAAATAAATAAAGAATCCAAATAGGCCATAGCTAAACTAAAGCTTTTATTTAGAAAAAAAAAGGTAAGTTTGTGTTATAACTTTTTAACAACGTGCGTTTGTTTTAGTATAATTGAATTTTACATAAAAATATCTAAAAGTAATCTTTATAAACGTTTTTGATATTTACAACAATAACGGAGATACGACACATTGTAAATATGACAAAAAAACAGTTTTTTTTATAATGACTCAAAAACCGGAAATGATGGAATATTTTTGAAAACGGTTCTGAGTGTGTCCCAAAAAACTGCCCATTTTTGGTAATTAATCGTTTCTCTACCTTGAATTTTAAGCGAGATACCCATATAATCCCATCAAATTTGGACCAACCTGTACACCTTAAAAAATAATTTTGTTCCTTTCAATAAAAACGTCCATTAAAAACCCGAAAGTGCAAAGACAGCACACACTCTAAATATAATTAATTTGAGGACACTTTTTGTTCGTTTTTGTCGAGTAAAAGATAGACAGCATTTACTATTTCAAATCATCCAGTGTGCATTGTACAATAACTTATCTATTAAAATATTCTACAAAGAACTCGTACCGCGACACGGATTATCTTCAAAGGGAAAGGTGCTTCACGAGACGCCAAGCTGTCTTCGATTCAGAAACACAAAGACTACCGCAAGAAGCGAACACGTGTGACGGAATTGATAGGTCCGATTGCCTCAAATATTTTGTTTTAGCGTGGCATGCAAAAATGGAATTTGATTTGGGGCAGTCTACCCCACAATCGAAATATTTTAATTGTATCTATTTCCGTTTACATACTAATGAAACCATGGCGCATCATTTGAAAGTACCGGAGTCTATCAAAAAAATATAGTGGACACCCCTGGCGTTTTTCATATATTTATTACTTGCAAAGTTGAGAAGTCTTATTTAGCTTTATTTAAAAATTGTTTATTTTTTAATAAGTACGTAGTGCTATAACTAGAATTTCACTTTCTCCCATCAAATTATTTTTTAGCTGAACAGATATGGGTGGTTATCTATCACAACAGCTTGATACCCGCAAAAACGCATAAAGAAAGAACAATTTCTATACCCGGTTTCACAGTCAGTACTTAAGTTGATTGTAAAATTTTGTTGTTACTGTTGTTATGAACAAAAACGTGTTAGCACGCATTTAACGAATATGGCATAATAATAAAATTAGGCATCAATGTTAAAAGCAGCGATTTAAAAAAAGTCTATAAATAAAACCGTAAGACTGATGCTAAAAAACAAGTGTCAACATTCCTTCAATAATGTACTTTTAAGCTAAATAACACACATTTCGTATTCACATTGAATCTTGCAACCAGCTGTACAATATTCGGTAAATTTTGTCTACTTGAGCACGTTTTTTTCCTCTTTGTATATTCGCAGGTAAATATGCATTTCAATAATCACAGGATTGCATTTGAAAATGGCGAATTTCGATAAATACCTCATTACGTCAGATTCGTTATGTAATACTGATTATTTGTGTGAAAAAATCGGTAAAAATATTAATCAAGACACCACAAAACAGCTAGCATGTGTTCAGAGTCTAAAAACGACAAACAATTCTGTTATCTAAATTTATTTGTTCTTGGCATCTTTTCTCTCATTTCTTTAAATAATTTACAGTTTACCTAACGACTTCAGAAAAGCATTCTCACTATATTTGATATCGTAAATTCAACAGATCCTACGTTTATTACAGAAGAAAAAACCAGCCCATCTAAGTAGAACTAAATTTTCAATACGAAAGTTGCTGAAGCGAAATTTTAACAGAGATTTGCGATAAAACAATTGCTCTGCTTAAAAAAAACAATCTCACACTTATTCAGTATTAAAATTTAATCCAAAATTTCTACGAGAATGCCTCGAAAAGCGAAATTTGTCAAATAACACTACAATATTAGTCAACATAAATAAATATTGGCAGGACCGGCTCAACATTTTTTCTTAAATTCACTGTCACCTTGATTTTGGGTTTCTTGTATTAGCTTTCACACATTCTTTTAGCTGAAGAAGCCAAACAAATAAAATGTCAACAAATTTAAAATAAGCTTTCAAAAAGCAATTTTTTGCTATGTATTACAATTGCTAATTAGCAAATAATCAATTGATTAGTTTGTATATAAAAGCCTGTTATTTTCAAAACACAGTAACAACCTACTACCAAAATTTTTACGGTACTTTGTATTTTACAATTATTGCTTATTTAAAATAATATCGAAGCGTGAAATTGACAGTATTTTTAATGGAAGTGCGAAAAAATAATGTGGCAATTTATAAGCGCACAAAAAAAAACATTATGTGTCCATATTATTTCAAATGTTCTTGAATCTAAATATTATAAAGCAGCAGGACTTCCTTGTAACCCACGATATCGATATGAAATTCTGTTTAATTTTAGACCGCTCCATCTATTTTAGGATAAAGAAGCATATACAAATCTTACAAAATTTAAGACTACGCTTCTTAACGCGCATTTTCAAGTTTAATTCAATTTAGTTGTACAACTACATTTCACCTTGTTTAATTAATTTTGGCTAATTTTGGCGGCAAAATTTACAATGCGGAATCTTTACTTAAGAAACAAGTAGTCACAGCGGCACAGAGCGGTACGTTTTTTTCGCGTAATGATTTTGCAATTGTTGGCATTTAAAGTTATCAAAGAAAAAAATTGTTAAAGTTATGTAAATCAATAAGCAACCTTTTTTCAAAGCTTTATTTATTTATCTTGAGCGAAATTCTACGTTAAATTTCTAGGTATATACAATGTGGCAAATACAAAGAGGGTGTTGATGATTCAACCCTAGAATTCACCCCAACATGTTAGAACAGCCGCCTGTCTTGAAATAAAAGGGGAAAATAAATCTGAACAAGGGGGCAGTTGAATCAAAAAGTGTAAAACATGATCCAGTGCAGATTTCAATATTTTTTTTTGCATTTACAATTCGCACACATGCAGTTGTTTTCGGTTCATTGTTGTTGGTTACGATAGCCTCTGACATGACAAGTTTATTAAAAACATACTTAATATATTACCTCTAATAATCCTCAGTAACGAAACAAGCAGATGACACAAATGTTTAACTAATGCAAACTATAGATGATTTCATTTTAAATAACAAACACAAAACAAATGAAATTAAAAAAACAAAAACTGAAAACGGAACTACCGCTTCACTACTACGCCAGCCGACTTTACACTGCCATACTGATCAGCGTGAGTATTGGTTTGAGTTACTTATTTAACACAGCCCCTTACTTACCCAATGCGCAGGCGTTATGGCCTGGTGGCAATCGTTTGCGGAATTAAGTACTCTGCGCTATTTTTAAATTTTAGCAAAAATTAAAAACTTTAGGAGCACTTAAACTTGTCCACTAAATAAATGCAAAAATACGTCAGTCAAAAAACGCGAAGTGGCCGCCAAAAAGTTTTTTAACGCCGTGCGTGTTTTGGGATATTTTTGTTTTATAACTCTGTATCATCGATCTACTTATAGGTATGGGCGCCGGAAATCAATATCTTTTTCATTAAAACTGTATAATGCACAAAATTCGTCACTGCAGTTAAAAATATTTATAATGTTACCAAATCAATAACATGCAAAGGGCAAACGGTTTGCCGCAAACCGATACACTCCTGGGCATATCGTTCATTTTGCAATGCTATGATTTTTTTGCAAAGCCTAGTAAATTATCCAGTCTCATTCAATTTGCAGCTTTTAAAAATTATTGGCGAAAAATCAACAAAAACAATTTTTAAACCAGACCAATTACCATAGAACTGCAGACACTAAATAACAATTATCTACCCCATGTGATTTTAATTATGAACAAATATTTTCATGAAAAATAAAAAAGTATGGCTGCACTTCTTTGATTGATAAACGAAACATTTTTAAACTTCAACAATTGACTCAAAACATTTTTAAATCGTAGTCTGACTGAACTAAACGTAAAAATTTGTAATTTGGGGTGTAAATTACTTGTGTATACAGGGTGTCCCAGATTACATGTCCAGCACGGGGATCTCGCTAGTTATAAGAGATACAAACATGGGCGTCCGCAGAAAATTATCCAGTAGGGGGGCAAAGTTAGCAAAGGAATGCATTAAAATATTATCGAACTTTTAACATGACCCTCTTTCATTTGGTCATAAATGGAGTACTCGATTCCAGGGAGAGGCAATAGCCCCGTTTGCCCTCCCCTGTGGACGCCCATGGATACAAGTTTGTTTTAATTAGATGAATTATTCCTTAGTATGAAAAAAGCCACAATCAATATTTAAAAGTACAAAATTCCTTGTGCTTCAGATGTTATGACAAAAAATATGAAAATGTTGAATTTCTTTTTTCTCTCATAACTTTTTTGTCTTAATCATTCGTTCAATTTTATTAGTACTTTCTGAAGGTATCTTTTAATGGAGAATGTAACTGTTACTTTAGATTTTTTTTTATCACTTACCATTTTTGAAATATGACCCCTAATTTTGTGTTTTCTTATGGACCGCGAAATGGGCTATGAAATAGTAAAATGTGCTTTTTTTCTCTTTTTAATAAGATGTCTATATTTATTTTTATAGATGTCACAAAATGAAGAAAAATTGTATTTAACCCATCACTTATCAAGCTATCTATGAAAATACAAACAAAAAACAACTAATTGAATGTAAAATGATAGTTACTGTATTATAGTATTGTTGTGTAACTCAATAATCTTTGTAGCAAATTTGTTACAATACAATTATGGGCGTATTTACAACTAATTACAAATTTTAATGTTGAAATGC
The DNA here is from genome assembly GCA_947652605.1 of Elmis aenea. Lineage (NCBI taxonomy): Eukaryota > Metazoa > Arthropoda > Insecta > Coleoptera > Elmidae > Elmis > Elmis aenea. Next base: position 28,114,335 of record OX393584.1, read on the forward strand.
TATATTCTTTGCCATAAAAACAGTGTAAAAACTAATAATTCTAATTCGTTATTGATTTGTTTTGGAGTTTTGGTTGGTTTCTCAAAAAAAAATATTTCCAAATTTCTGTAATTAACGCAAACTTCGTTGCGCTCTTTCGGGATATATCTCTAAGTATATTCGCTCAGCTTCTACACAGGTTTTATGGTAAAGAATATAGCATCTCAACATGTCAAATGTTTCGGTATTTTTAAATGCAGCCAACATTATAATAATCACTATAATTACAACAATAACATAAAATTCTAATAAATAATACCGCAGACAAATGGTAACTATCATTTGACATTCAAATAGTTGTTTTTTGTTTTTATTTTCATAGATAGCTTGATAAGTGATGGGTAAAATACGATTTTTCTTCATTTTGTCACTTGTTTGTAAAAATAGATACAGCAAGTAATATCTCATTTAAAAGAGAGAAAAAAGCACATTTAACTAATCCATAGCCAACTTCGCGGCCCATAAGAAAACATGAAGCTGGGGTAATATCTCAAAAATGATAAGTGATTAAAAAAATCTAAGATAACAGTTACATTCTCCATTAAAAAGTACCTTTAGAAGGTACAAATAAAATTGTTCTAATGATTAAGACAAAAAAGTTATGAGAGAAAAAAGAAATTCTACATTTTCATGTTTTTTGCAATAACATCTGAAGTACGAGGAATTTTATACTTTTAAAAATTGATTGTTGCTCCTCTCATACTAAGGAATAATTCATCTAATTTAAACAACCCTGTATCTCTTATAATAAGGAGATTCCCATGCTGGAAATGTAATCTGGGACACCCTGTATACAAATTTGTAATTTAGGGTGTAAATTCTAAATTACAAATTTTTACGTTTAGTTCGGTCAGACCACGATTTAAAAATGTGAAAACGTGAAAAGTCCTCATTGTTTTATACTCAAGTATACTTGGTTGTCTAACTTGTACAACTGAAAATAATTCGAATTGGTCCCAACGCAAGCAAATAAAAATTTTCTAATAAGTTTTTTTGTGCATGTTTGTTTCTAAATTATATTATATCTAATAAATCTCCAGCGACTATTATCGAGAGCCCAAAAATTTTAATGTTGTTTTAATTAAATAAATTATATACGTGCCTCGATATCAATCAACCCCATGCGATATGATTTTTCTGCTTTTAATGTATAATGAAACAAGGTATGTTACAACGGGTGAATTAATTAATTAACAGCCAAAAAAATGTATGCATGTGTGTGTTTATAAGCAGATGTTCACCGCGTAAATCAGTGGGAGCAAAAATAATAAACCGATATGATAATTATCTCGGAACAAAAATGGAATGTATTTAATTTAGAATTCGGTGCTTGTATGTGTGCATGCGATTTTTAACGATTTGCAATTTCGAATTCTATTTGACCGACCGATAACTGTCCTAAATAAAGAGCGCACATGCCGAACTGGTTTTGAGATTTTTAATAATATGCATATTTCATGCGTGGCACGCGCGCGCGTGGCATATGGTCATTTCGAACTCGCAACTGGGGTGGAACTTACTGATGAAGAAAGCCCACGTCACCCCAACAACCCCCAAGCAAAAGGGACATTATTACACATTCACGTTAACGCCAAATGCAATATGCATCCCTCTCCTATGCGTACGGTATGGTGCTGCGAGATCGCTGCGTAGCAAAACAGCTGATATCTCACAGAGAGCATTATTGCCCCCTAGTTTTTGGTCTAGTCCGATTCCAGACTAGCTAAGCACCATCGAGGGCATTAACCCCCGCGAGTTTCTAGGTTGTAGTAACTCTTTTGTAATGCGATACTACATCGAGAGATCGAACGAGCTGATTTTTTAAATTTCTGGCTCGACTGTAGCTCGATTTGCGCGATCCCGAATAACGCGATTCTCTTAACAAGACGGTCGGGCACGGCTCTGAAAAATACTCGGCCTGACCAGGCCCATATAACGCAACAACGAATTTTAATATGTAAAAATCTGAGTTAACAAAACGAATGGTTATCTATTAAAGTCAAATAAACTCGGAGTATCAAACTTAAATCTATGGATATCATGGTCATCGTCTTTTAAAAGGTAGGCCCACGATCTTTGGTTAGATATATGACGAAATCTAAACAGGAAATTCATTTTGATGAGGGCAATTTATAAAAGTACTAAATATATCAAACATTAGAATTTGTAGAAGAAATGTTTGACTTAATTCGAATATTAAAATTGGAAACATTTCTGCAAACTCTTATACGAATGTACAGGATAACAAATTCTAATGAACCAAAAATGACGACCAAACAGCAATTGTAGAGAATAACGGAACAGTGGTCATGAGGTTTGTAAAGAAAACTCTTTACAAGCCAGAGTTTTCTTTATAAACCTCACAACTGTCCCGTTATTCTCCACAATTACTGTTTGGGCGTCATTTTTGGTTCATTAGAATTTGTCGTTAGATTCTGTATTTTAATATTCAAAAGACGTCAAACATACCTTCTCAGGCACTAATAATCCATTTAATATTAATTCACTAACGAGGAAACGCAATCTTCGACAAATAAGCAAACAGAAGCAAAAAATAACGTTAACAAAGTTGGGAATACAGAAATTGAAAAATAACGAAGGTTTTTAACAACTTCGTTAATAAATTCATATGCAAGCTAATCACAGTAAACTACTTTAGGTCAAAAGTCTAAACAAAATCGCTTCCAACACTAATTGGTTTTCCTTGACCTACAGAGACAAATTTCGACATTTTTAAGAAAAGTACTGATGCAACAACGCGATTATTGAAACTGGTCTAGCATTTCTACAAGCGATCCTTAACAGAGAAGTGATTAAACCCATTTGTATGAATTTTACTGCAGTTTTAATTACGTACTGCAAAAACATTGTTTTTAATTTCACTCAATACAAACTGAATCAACATTGTATCGATCATTTCAAAAACAAAGTTAGTACCATGAGATTCATTTTGAATTCGCTTTTTTGGAAAGAATTGTATTTTTTTATTCGCAAGATTTATTTTTAGTATTTAGTGAACAACATCAAAGAAGTGCTAATTATATCAACAGTCCAAATACCCATACAGCGTAGGGGCAAAACAAAACACTACACAAAAATAATCGATATTAATATGAATTATGGCACCGTGCATAATATAATGAATATTCAGGGTTATCGATTGGAATTTCAAAAACACGCAAGTTTTTTTTGCCGCAAATTATGTTTCAGGATCGCTCTAACAGATTTTAAACTCCATCAGCATTAATTTAAGGAGACCACAAGTTTTAAAAATAACAAAACGTTAAAAAATCGAATTTCAAAGGAAGAGAACTTTTAAAAAATCAAGAAAAACGCATTTCTTTCGTTTTAAATTTATAAAAGAATCAGAAAATATTTTACATCTTTTAATGGGTAATTCGACGGAAAATTTAAGACATTAGCCCAGAAAAACTTACAACCAGGGCATGAAACCAGTTTAAAATACCGGTTAAGCGTTATTTTTGTCCGTAAAAGTGATTTTTAACCGAAACTGTTACTTTTAATGGCAGAAAACGGTAACCTTTAACCAAAATTACCAAAAACATCTTTTTCAAAATCTTTTTTAATAAAAATTACTTTAAAAAAACACAAAATCTGCATTTAATGCGATTAGTTTACCAAAAGTCATTACTGAACGCTTGATTTTACATATATTATAAAATTATAAATAGATTATATCTTTCCATACTTTGCATTCCTGATCTAAATCATGTCAAAACCCGTTTTTTTAACCATTTTTTTAACCAGATTTTTAACCGGTTTTTAAAACCGGTTCATCTTATTTCGTTTTCTTACACAAAACCGTTTTTTTACGAAAAAAACACGGTTTTTAAACAAAAACCATTATAAAAATAAACTTCTCGACATCGGTTAACTGTTAACCAAGAGATTAGTTTACCAAAAGTCATTACTGAACGCTTGATTCTACATATATTATAAAATTATAAATAGATTATATCTTTCCATACTTTGCATTCCTGATCTAAATCATGTCAAAACCCGTTTTTTTAACCATTTTTTTAACCAGATTTTTAACCGGTTTTTAAAACCGGTTCATCTTATTTCGTTTTCTTACACAAAACCGTTTTTTTACGAAAAAAACACGGTTTTTAAACAAAAACCATTATAAAAATAAACTTCTCGACATCGGTTAACTGTTAACCAAGATTTTTTTCGGTTTCGAGCCATGCTTAGAACTGGAAAAAATTGCAGCGTTAAAAAAAAATGAGATAAGGCACGATTTATTAACATCTCTAGCCAGATAGTTGTTCATAATTTTTGATGCAATGCTATGGGAGCTCATGTATTGTACATTTCAATGGAGGTTTGTCTTGCGTAAAGGCGGGGCTGCAGTTTTTTTTCCTCATTTGGTGCATAAAGTTACCTTCGCGTACAAGCAGGTTTTGCAATTACAAAGCGTCAACCTGTATGAGTAGCGAATCATTGTGGAAAATATGCAAGCATCTAAGGCTGCAAAAAGGCGAAATCTGTCGCGTGGGTAGATCGGATATACGTGCGAATAATGGTAACCGCGAAAGCGAGCAGTAAGCTTCGGCCAGGCTGGCTCTGGTATTGATCGACGCCAACTCCCTTTCACGCTCGCAACCCCCGCGAGGGCGGCTAGCTTCTGCTACCGGCAACAGACTTAATCATTATCATGTGCAATATTGTTTATTGCGAAAAATGCACTATCAGTTGAACCACGCAGCGACTTTATAACACGCGAGGTCCGCTATCGTCAACTAATTCGGCAAAATCGCCCATCAAACTCTCAGAGCCTCTCGGCAAAAAGATGATTTCAGACTACATACAGCTAGACAATAAAATCCTAGCACGAGTTACGCGCTCCGAAATGAAATAACAACAATATCTATAAGAGCAATTAATTGATAGCTTACCTTTCTTGAATATCTGGTGGTGGATTTAGAAGCGGCGCTCACAATTTTTTTTAAAAATATTGTTCGATAAACTTTAAATTATTAAAATGTAGGTATTTATGTATCCACTAATATTGCCAGATATTTAAGAATATTGAAAAACGACAAATTAGGGAATTGTATGGATGGATGTATCGCAGAGTGGTCGTAATAGTGGATCTAGGAATACCTTCGGTGATATTTAACAGATGAGTAAAAAGGATTGCACATATATTAAAGACGATTGAATATAATAATATCTAACGATGCAGGTATTAAGCAACCTAGAGTATAATAATTACAACTTATTTATGAAACCTTAATAAATATTTAAATAATTTATATTTTTATACTATTGATTAAATATAGACAATAGTAGTAGGAATTATTATTAATAAGTAATTATGCAAGGAATGATATTATTACATAACGTACACTACCAAACGTAACACAAGTGTTATTCAGAGAGTGCAATAACTAAATGGTGTTGTATGGCGCGGAGGGTGTCGGCCAGGGGTTGATCACGGTCGATATTATGCGCGCGTCTCGACCCCTGGCCCGGGGCACCACACCATCAACGCCACCTGGATTGGGGTATTATCACCACCGAAACCACCCCATTCATGCAGACTACACCATACCTGACATACACCTGAGTTAACTATAACATACTCGCGTACGCTTACGCCGCATCCTTCCAAAACCAACACACCCTTCGTCATTCATGCTCCGTGCAGTCGGATAAAAACCTTTTCCTCGCTTAGATCCAGACGACAATATTTACGAGAAGTAAAAAAAATGGGGTTATCAAATCGGGCGAAGCAATATTTTAGGGTCGTGTGGTCCAAAGCGGAACCTAGGGGTCAGCGATTCAAAATAGAGCTTAGCACCCGGCGGTTGGAAGGAGCCCAGAGTCTCGACAGTCTAAAAAAAAAAGACCTGGACCTGGACCTGGGCTTGGGAAGGCGGTAATGAGACCCACCGGTCCGAAAGTGGGATCAGAAACCGGCGACCCAGAAGAAGGATAGAGGAGGCGGTCCAAAACAGGGCTGCGGAATCGGTAAAAAAAAGTCGACTCCGACTCCTGATAATTTTAGTAGTTCGACTCCGACTCCGACTCCGACAAAATTAAATACTAAGACATTTTATGGTGTGTGTAATATAAAAAAATATATATATAAAAAAATTATTTAAAATTTGAGTTTACATTTTGCGGCAAAGAGCCACCTCGCAATTTTTTGTTGTACTCGGAGTCGGAGTCGGTATATTTTTCCCGACTCCGACTCCACTGACCAGAAATTCCTCCTAAACTCCGACTCCGACCCCACAGCCCTGGTCCAAAAGCAGGACCTGGACAAGCACAAGACGGTGTTGAATCAGGACCGGAATATGATTTTACAGAAAAAACGCTTTAGTTCGATGGCCCAGAAAAGAAGTTGGAACCTGGTGATCTTTAAAAAGCACCCGACCCGATGGTCCGAAGGAAGGGTAAGAAGAAGGGTCGAGATTTGGCTGTCCTGAAAAGAATTGGAACCTGATGATCTGGAAAAACTAGGGCCGTAACGCGGTGGTTTAAAGAAAGCGTCAAGACCTCGTGGTCCGCAAAAAGGATCGCAATCAAGTGATCCTAAGAAAGTGGTGGAACTCAGCGGTCCGAAAGGAGAACTGGCACACTTGATGGACTGAAGAAGGATTATAGTCCAAAAGAAGGAATGGAACCCGGTGGTCCGGGAGAAGGGTCGACCTTAGTGGTCTGGTCCTTCCAGAATTTAAAAAAATCTTCTAGGCTTAAGTCCTGCTCTGCGTGGCCTTGATAAAAATAACACTGTAGAATATTATCATTTTCGTTACCAACACTTCAGAAAGGAAGTAGCTCATTTTTATTCTCTAACTTCGCGCCTCTAATTTACAGTGTGTCCAGAATTCAAGGCTCAACATGGATAACTTTTAAACCGTAATAGATACAAGGTCGGTCAAACGGGATCAAAGTTACCTACTTCATAGAGCAATACAGCGATGCATTTGTTTTTGGAAAAAAAACAAGGCTAATTTGATATTAATGAAATACTAAAAATGTGTCATTTCTTTACATGAATTTATCTCAGTTGCTATCAGATATAGCAAAAAAATGTTTTACAAAAGGGGTAGATATTTTTGATCGCTATAAAATGGTTTTAATATTGTATCTTTTACGAGATACAGCATAAACTTGCATTTGCAAAATACTAACCATAATTAATTTTATAGTCACTCGAGAGATTATTTTTTTCTCTTTTCAATTATGTGCCACATGATAAAAATAAATGAACAGGAATTTTTTAATTACAAACATATATATTTGTAAGAATTACGTACCAGCTAACGAGGCTAACATTTAATGAGTCATTTGAATGAAGAAACTTTCACCATAATATTATCCCAGGGATATACGGTTACGTAAATGAATTTGTGTACTTAGGGACACTACTCACAAACAGAATGGAAGATGAAAAAGACATAAACATGAGAATACTGAAAGCCAACAAAAGTGAAGGAGCTTTAAATAACCTAATAAGAGCAGAATATTTATCTAGGAGCACCGAACTACGTTTGTATAAAACAATACTAAGACCTACAGCGATCTATGGGTGTGAGACCTGGGTACTGAACAAAAATACACGAAGCCCTTAGAACATAGGAAAGAAAGATAATGAGGAGAATAGTGGGAGGAAAGAGAACAGATGAGGGATATATAAGAAGAACGAACGAAGAGGTATATACAATTTTCAAAGAAGCAACCATAGACAAAGTAATCAATGCCAGAAGGATACAATGGCTAGGACATATTGAGAGAAGGGAGGACAGCAGAATAATAAAAGAGATAGCGTGGAAAGAACCTACATACAAGAAAGAAAGAGGAAGACCCAGAAAAAGATGGAGAGAAGCTGTGGAGGCAGAACTAAGAGAGAAAAACATAATGAATTGGAGGAAAAAAGCGATTGAGAGAAGAGTGTGGAAGATCATTACCAAGCTCTGGGCCTAAACGGCCTGCAAAAAATCTTTTATGTATACGGTATATATACGGTTAACTGATTTAATTAAATGAGTTGAATCCCAGCGCATCCACCAATATTTGTTGTTTTAATCGAAATTGTAATGAAATCTATTTTTATCATCATCGCCGTACTATCGTTGTTTTAAAATCTCATTTTTGTTTTATATACTTCATAATTGAATACAACCTAAAAAAACGGCAAACATGGTTAATTTGGATAACATTTAAGCGTAGTAAAAACTGTTTGATATAAACGAAATCGATTTACGATATTTTTAAATGTCATTGTAGTAAAAAAATAAGTTGGCTGTCCTTGCAAGAGAACAAAACGACTGTTTCATTTTAATGCTCCGCTGAATTATGTAATAAAGCTGCGACGCCCACGCGAGCGACCGAGCGGTCTCCGAGATTCTGGATCCCGCGCGCCAAACGACCTTATACCGTCTTAAGGAATTCTGCTCGTGTTCTGCAAGTACCGCTCAAACAAGATCACGAAACGAACTATGTGTATTTCGGGGGTGAATGACCGTAGTTTGTAGGCAACCTACTGAACGCGGCTGTACATACACTACGTCAATTTTATTTCGAACATCCAATATGATTTACTACGTCCGTATGTAAACTCCTTTATAATTGATTTAGCAATATATCCGCGGTAGTTTGAAACACTGATTCTGAAGTGCGTCGCGTGATTATGAACGTACTTAATAAGTAATAGCATTTAAAAGAAAATTAAGGTAGAAAAATAAAGCTGGAAAACTGGAAAAGGATAACATTACTTCCAAATACAGCAGTGGCGTACGCAGAAAAATATTTCAGGGGGGATATTGTTTTAATTTGCAAAACTGACTAATTTCAAGCGGGCATTGTAATGGTGCAATTAGAAATTGATCTAGGGGGGCTAGAAACAAGAAGTGAGTTGTAAAAAAAAAGTCGCAGGCGTCCACGGGGCGGCAGCCCTCCGGATAACAGCGCCATAGGCATTTTTTTAAATCTTCAAAACTAAATGTACCCAAAAATGGCATTTACGAGTAAATTATATAAACATATAATATATTTTATATTATACTAGCGATTCCGGAGCCCCTTCGGGGCTCCTTCACCGCTAGATCCCGGCTTGCACGTAGAAGGTTCGAGCGTTTAAACGTTACGTCGAATTGACAAATTGTCAAATTTTGACGAAATTCTCGCTCCAGACGACCCGATTTAAATGTTGTGTGTAAGATTTTGGCACGTTTTCCTCAATATCTTTTCCGGACGATTTTTTTGGGAATTCTCATATAGCCTATGTTCTTTCCATGGTCCTATAGATTGTCTGTGCCAAATTTGGTCAGGATCGGATGAATGGTATAGGAATGCATAAAGAGCAAACATCCATACAAACATCCATACAAACATACATACATTCATTTTTATATATATATTATATATAATATATAATTTTAGTTCGTTTAAAATTTTCGGAGGGGGGGATTGATTCCCCTAATCCCCCCTTGCGTACGCCACTGAAATACAGTGAATCCTTGATAAAAGCGATTGTTCGCAGGCGCACAATACGACATTGCGTAATTTGTTCATTTTTTGCAAAATTTATCGATAATTTTAAAACTAAACGAGTCATTTTTCGCAATGACTAAAACATCCCCACCATTTTTCTTAATACAATAAGCTGTTTTTTTTTGGTTGAAACTACAGTCACGAGCAAGTTTAAATTATAAAAAAAAATTGTTTTTGACTTAACAGTTTAATAATGTAAGGTAAGGTATAAGATATTTAATTAATAGTTGAAAATAAAATAAGTTAGTTGAACTGGGTTCTCGGGCGCTGAACCGCGTCTGTTGCTGGTCTCTAGGGAGACCGAGTTTTCAACGTTTCGACGAGGTAACACTCGTCATCTTCAGGAGTCTGGATTGGATAAAATAAGTTAGTTTACACTTAACAGCAGTGTTTTCAAATTTGTGGGACGCGCCCCCTTAGGGAGGCGTGAGACTATTGCCAGGTGGGCGGGCAACTTTTACCAAAATATAACTTTTTTCTTGATGCAACATTGCTTGTAAATTTTGCGTATTTAGTGGATATTTTTGAAAAACTCAGGACGTAGTAAAATATTTAATTTATGAAGTTAGATTGTTACGAAAATTGAGCAGGGGCGCAACCAAACACTCTGTATAGCTGAAAATAATTTTAAATTATTTATCCTATGATCTCCAACAAATTGTGTTCGAAAACGCTTTTTCTATTTTGAATTATAAAGCAGAGCTATGAAAGAAATACGCGCTAAGTATGTGTCTTTCATAATTACCTATGTATTTTTTGGACAAGATCGAAAATTTTTTGAACCTTATCAACTTTCTACACACTTAATTTATACACCAATATAGCTTGCTACCAGTTTATTTAAATCGTGATTTGAAATTCGATTTTAAGGATCTTCGGATTTTTATCAAGTATACACTCAAAAAATTATACATTTTTGGTGGATGTGCCGGGCCCGTATGTAATCATGGAAATTCCCATAAAACTACGTACACTACATTGACTTAAAGTTTTATACGCAAGTTATTTGCACACTAAATAACAATTATCGAACTGCAGATGATCCAAAGTGTAATTTAAACAGATTCATAAAAATCGAAAAAGGTTGCGTTTGAATTTTTTTCGACGGGAAATCGATTTTTTAAATAACAGTAATTGACCTAAAATATCACACACGAGTCATTTAAACCCTGAAATACAAATAGACTTTGCACTCTTCTCAAAAATGAAACGAAAAATTTTTCAGCTACAGCAATTGCCTTAAATCCAGGGGTTTGGAGCAGTCCAATTTTTTAATTGCTCTGCTCCGGCATCAAAATGCCTGCTCCAGCTCCGCTGCATGTTCCAAATATTGTTAGCTTTTATAAAAAAGTTTTTTGATTAAAAAAGCTGTTCTTAAAAATAAAGTTTTAATTTTATCTTTTATCGGATATGTAGAAGTTGGTCAAAAACAACAATATTTGACCCTAACAAACAAGTGAAGTTAATAAATAAATATTTGAAAAAACAAATTATTGATCTTCAAACGTTGAAAAAACGTTTAAATAAAATTGTACATAATAAACTGGAGCAGTGGAGCAATGAAAATAATTTTCTCCGGACTCCGCTCCTGCTCCGGGCAAAAACCCATTGCTCCACTGCTCCGTGCTCCAGCTCCTCGCTCTGCTCCAAACCCCTGCTTAAATTTTCGCAGGTGGATTCATACTTACTAAATAACAGCTATCTACACCCAGACGGTTCAAATTATGATTAAAAAATGTGCAAACACCATAGCCTTTCTACTTTTATCAAAAAAAAATATCAAAAAAATCCAAACTCAGGCAATTGATTTAAAATTTTATATACACAGTAAATGGCTATTTATAAAAAATTGGAAAAGTGCAATCTGTAATTGCTGGATTGGTAATATCGAATCAGTTACCGTCTGGTGAGGTCAACACCTTCCAATACTACACTCAATAGATTCACTTTTACATCCGGAATTTTAATAGAAGCAATAGCATTTTTACTTCACGCAAATGTACGATTGTCTGTCATTTATGTATAAAGAAATTTTCAAAGTACTCACAACCTTTGCCAGTTTTGTAGGTTAATTCAACCAGATAGGTCAATAACCCAAGCTTTAAAATTTTCTTTACGAGGAAAATATCCCGCGATCGCTTCACATAGCTGTTTTAAATTAAAAGCCAACTATATTCTGCTAGTGTTATGGTACAGTGAGCGATTGTGCTAAAACTTTTTTTTAAAAGAAGCTTTTTCAATTTATTTACTTGAGCTCCCAATCCTTAAATGGTTTTTTCATTTTTACAAGCGAAGTGGCGGTTTTAAAACGGTTGTTATTTTTTTATGGAACGGTTTTAGAAAAGCTCGTTCTCTCCCACATGTGTTGTTCTAATTTGGTTCTGCAACAAAGCCATCTAGAAACCATCTTTAAAAATAATAATTTTCATATTAATTATGAACTTTTAATATTGCAGTGTTATTCCTGTGGCAAGCACCATCCCAAAATGGCGTGTCTGGTTAGTATCGACCAAACATGTGTTGAAAAAATTGTCAACTTTGACGACGACAACAACCAGTTGTAGTGGAACTGACGACAGACGGTCGGTCAACTTCAGTTCGAACTTGTGCAAACGTGATCGGATATCGGTTTGTTCTAAATTCGTAACGTTGCGTGTCTGAAGTGAAATTAATGTAATCATTTTGACAAGTTGTCTATCGTAAATCATGGCTGATTTTGGAGACGGTACGTAATTCCACAATTACATGCACGTTGCCCCGTTTCAATTAAAACCTTGCACTTTCGCATTTCCGGTTGTTTTTATTTAGCCACCGAACGAAATTCAAAAGAAATAAATGACCTATTTTATCGAAAACATGCAAATGCAGGCACAGGAAACATGGGAAAAATACAATGTATGTCAACGTCATTATACAAAATTTCCTCGTCAACATTTTTAACATGTACTACAATGTTCAATGTATTAATAATTGCTTTTCCCTCAGTAGCTGCAGCAATAAAATAAAATTTAAAAAATCCTTTTTAGCTTTAAAAACGGTATATTACTGTAAGATATTCGTAATAGGAGTACACATTACAACAAAATTTTATAATACACTTACTTACTTAATCCTATAGCCTATCTACCTATGAGGGTGTAACGCGTAATTTTAAAATATACCGAGTGTTAATGACGTGAGGTACACCCCCTTCATTTCTTTAGTTTTGATTTTAGATAAATGAAATTTTAGATATACGATACGTGCAAAAAACTGGGTTTTTGAGCACGTGCGCACAACTGTTTTACTTTCGGTTTCGCCGGAAATGACCCCAACTTTGTTATTTTAAATGGAACACCCTGTATATTTATACATTTTTGGAAAGCGATTTTGGATACAACTGGTTTTGTTTAATTTTTATAACTTAAAATAATTTTTGAACCAAATTTTTTTATTAAGTGTGCCGTGACCTGCATAAATTAAATTTTATTATGTCGACAATTGTCCGAAAAACGTTTTTGTACATTTCAATTGGCATTTAGGTTACTTTAATCGGCTTTGAAGGTTGCGGAATCGTTTTTTTTTTTGACAAAGAGCCATTTTTTTTTAATGGAGCTATGGTGGTACAAGCGGTTATTTAAATCTTATAACGAATCCATCGATACCAATAACTTGTATTTTTGTTAAGAGTCTGCTTAAATTATTGTAAAAGATTTATTAAGAGATCCTGTTAATCGCAGTACAGGGTGGTCCAAATTCGATGGGATTACATGGGCATCTCGCTTAATATTCAAGATAAAGGAACAATTAAATTACCAAAAATGTGCAGTTTTTTTGAGACAAACTCAGAACCGTTTTCAAAAATATTTTGCCACTTTTGGGCACGTTTGATTTTAAAATTAGAAAAATTTTACTTATGGCGCTGTTATCTGGGGGGCTACTCCCTGGGCCCACCGCACCTCTTTCTTGCAATTCACTTTGTGTGTCTGGCCCCCCTAGAAAATTTTCAGCCCTGTTTAAAATTAATCAGTATTATTTTTGCAAATGAAAACAATATCCCCCCCTGAAATTTTTTTTTTTTTGCGTAGGCCACTGACTATGACCTATTTGAATTCCTCATTTTTTTCTCTTTCCCAATATATATAAGGGTTCATGTATTTATGTTCAATAATCGCAAGTTACGTAGGTTTTTTCGTTTTTTTTCCCAGAAAAACATACTACCTACATAACTGCTGATTCAGACTATATTGTTGTTCAAATATTTATAATGTTTATCTCAACAGCAAATTAAAAAACCTTCGTGATTGTACTACATGAATTTTAAAAGGTTTTAAACACTTTTTTTGTTTTCACAGCCTTGTTTTTCTTTAAAAAAAAAACCTAAAAAACCTTCGTATTTACGTATTATTGAAAATAAATACAATAACCCTTACATGTTTAAAAAGAGAAAAAAATAAGGAATTTAAATAGGTAATAGTCAACTATAGGTTCTATTTAAAAAACTTTTTAACAGCGAGCGTTTTTTAGTGTAATCAAATTTTACATAAAAATATCTAAAAATATTGTTTATAAATTTTTTCGATATTTACTACAATAACGGAGATATGGCACATTATTAATATGATAAAAAACACTCTTTATTTTAATAACTCAAAAACTGTAAATGATAAAATATTTTTGAAAACGGTTTGTCTCAAAATACTGCACGTTTAGTAATTTAACTGTTTCTCTATCTTGACTTTTAAGTGAGATACCCATGTAATCCCATCGAATTTGGACCACCCTGTACATTTTTGACGATGTATCGAAAATTTTTATATTCAAGCAAATGATTTCACCCTTCATGCACATGTTATTTATGGCCTAAATAACGCTTATACACTCTTAATTCTTTCAAATTTCGTATACAAAATTTTGATTTAAAAAATGCAGACCCTAGTCCTCACAATTTTTAGTGAAAAAATCGAAAAAAAATTGAATTAAAAATTTTGCTCAAATAAAAGCGTTTAGCTATCCATTACAACTTACAACTCAATCAAAAACATTTAATTATCGTGCACATAATGACGCTATGCCGGCAGTTAAGCTATATAAAGCCAACGAGGTCGCATATTTGCTTATCAGATTCTATTTGCGATAAAATTTCACACGGAACACCTTCTCGCTTTCAAAGCACATAAAAGCTCTTTAGATCATTTATTGCAGTTGCACAGAACTTTGCACACGAATGCACTGCTTCATTGAAACGCAGACCGCGTTAACACCCAACACCTATAGAGCAATTAACGCGGTTGGCAAAAATATTTATTTTGTAAAAATGGTTATGGCCTGCGACCCCCTGGACCAAACGAGTATATACCGTCGAAATTTGGAAGGTCAGTTATAATTGTGCGCGCCTTAAAGAGTCTGTGTTTCGTCGAACTAAATCATCTGCAAATATTCGATTTTTTTGTCAAGCTTCACGTTTAAAAACATTGATATCTCTGCTAAAAGTTTTTTTTCTTTTCAGATAGTGAAGATAGCGATGGCGAGGGAGGTTTGGGAAATGTGAACAGAGCAATTATGCGACCACCAGGCCATAGTGGAAAAGCAAAACGTGGCCATTTATGCTTTGATGCTTCTTTTGAAACCGGAAACTTGGGAAGAGTCGATTTGGTGAATGAGTTTGAATACGATTTGTACATACGTCCAGACACATGCAACCCACGATTTAGGTTCTGGTTTAATTTCACTGTAGATAATGTAAAACAAGATCAGGTAATTCGCCAATCAAGTTTTGTTGCTCAATTTAAAGTACGCCCAATTTTTAGCGCGTCATTTTTAACATAGTTAACATCAGCAAGTACAGGAATTTGTTTAACGATAACTTAACGCCAATAGTAAAGTCTTCCACAAGGCAAAAATGGTAAGTTTTAAAAGAACAAACGAAAACCCACGTTTTTAAATGGTCATTTGATACATTTTTATAACGAGCATATTTTTACTAAATAAGGCCCAGTTGTGAACAGCATAGGGATCTTGTAAACGGTAAGAGATACAGAGTTAGTTAAATGGGTCATGATCTATGATTTGAAAGCAATTATTCCACAAAAAAATCTTGAAAACAGTTTATAGTTTTTGGCTGTTCATTAAAAACAAAAAAATTACGTTTTCGATTTTTGCTTGTAACTTGCTTATTTAAAACCATACCCAAGATATTTTTCGACATTATCGAGACACTTTTTTTTGTGTAGAACTGAAATTTGTTGATAAATTTTACCTATCTTCATTTGTTTTTGTTATTTTAACATCAACTTTGTTATTTTAAATACGGGTCGTAGTTGGCTATGACATCATTAAAAAGAGGATTTTTTTCTCATTTCATTGATGTATTGGTTGTTAGGTTTATTTTTAAAAATAAGCAAGTTATAGTAATATTATTGTATTTGTTAAGTTTAATCAAAGTGGCCATTGAACAACAAAACAAAACATCACATAAATAAACTAGCTGTTCTTAATTAAACACAAAGAAACCTAAATAATGTAAGATATTTTTAGAATTACATAATAATTTATGATTTTTCAGTTACTATTACTATTGAATTTAAATTATTATGTGCGTCCAAAGGGTAGCCCACTCTCCATGGACAATACAAATTTGTAATCTGCACTTTGTAGATAATAATGTTTTCCTAAAGTTTTCCAAAAAGTTTGAAAATACTAAAATCACCTGCTGGCATTTTTATAATTTTGTTTGTATTATATCACATAATTTAATTAATGACTAATCATTTAATTTTAAGAAATTCATGCTGTAAGAAGAAAAGTTTTGCAATTTATTTCAGTGTAAAAAAAACTGAAATAAATTATTTTTTATTGTAGGGCAAGTTCATTTTGTTTTTAAATGACCCTACATTGAAAGTATGCAAATACAGGGTGTTTCTTAAATATTGCGAAAAAATTCGGGAGGTGATTTCTTATCGAAAATTAAGGGGGGTCTTTCATATAAATTTTTTTCCTTAGGCGTCTTCTCCCCTCCCAAAGGGGAGCGGTAAAATTACGTTTTTATTTTAGGTATTTCTCAAATTTGGATATAGTAGGAGAATGATATTAGGTAGATGTTTTATACTTATTAAAAGGTTTCCAATAGTAATATTTGGTGGGTTAAAATTTTGCAATTAAAAACAAACCATGACAACCACCAAAATGAATCGTTTTATATTGGAATATTTGATGGTTCATGTGTATTTATTTTATTTTTTTCTCAAAAACGGTAGGTTTTACGAATAAACTAAAGAATAAAAAAAGTTTCTAAATAAATGAACCCTTAAAAAAAATTAATATAAAGATTTAACCCACCAAAAAGTTCTGATAAAAAAATCAACAGGGGTCGCACTTTTCAGCCCCCTGTGGAGGTGGGAGATGATTGAAAATATTACTTTGGGAAACCTTTTAATAAGTATAAAACATCTGCCAAATATCATTTCCCTACAATATCCAAATTTGAGAAATAACCTAATTTTACCGATCCCCTTTAGGGGGGTGTAACTCCGAAAGGAGACGTTTAAAAAACAATTGTATATGAAAGACTCCCCTTAATTTTCGATAAGGAATCACCTCCCGAATTTTTCCGCCATATTTAGGAAACACCCTGTATGTTTTGGTATTGATATCGAACATAAAAAGCATATACAAGAGTACATTTTTGGTTTTTACTTGTTTATCTATAAAAATTAATCGTTTAACGCTAAAGGTGTTGTTTATTTCGTGAACTCCATGGTCCAATCAACACTGGTTAAGAACACCACGTGATTTGCAAGTGGGTCAATAAAGTCTTTTAACACCGACAGTACAATCTAATAAAACAGCTACTACAAGGCTATTTAAACATCGGTAGATTTTTAGGCAAAGGATTCCTAAACGCCACGTATTTTACGAAAAATCGGTAGCGCATCAGGGGCATTACGTATTAAGCTTTACGTTTGGTTTTGATAGAGAAGATGAAGTGTTCCAATTCGCTTTGGCACCTCCATATAGCTACTCGAAGCTACAGGCTTACCTGGCCTGTCTGGAAACGAAAGTCTCGCATCTTAACGGATATTTCAGTAGGGAGTTATTAGGAAACAGCATCGTAAGGAAATAGAAATAAGTAAAATAACGCGAAGGGGTTAGATGCTATATTTTTTCCAGCAAAAGCGACGTTTGGATTTAATTACTATTGGACAACACGATCTGTCTAAAACGCGTGAAAAAAGAAGAGTTATAGCAATTATGGCTAGGGTCCATCCGGGAGAATCGCCTGCAAGCTTCGTTTGCCAAGGTTAATAAGAAACTAAAATCAATGATTGCACAAAACTGTTTTTTTTAAATGTTTATTAAACGTCAGGAATTTGTAAATTGCTAGTAAAGTGTACAGGGTGGGCAAATTTCGATGTTTTCATAGGGAATTACGATTTATTTAAGAAGATATTTCTTCGATTGTTCGAGTAAAATAAGGAGCAAAAAATATTTTTCAATATTTTAAAAAGTAAAAACGTTTTATAAATTTTTCACGGCCCCCCGGTTAAGAATCGCTGAACTATAGGTTCCATTTAAAAAAAGGTAAGTTTGTGTCATAACTTTTTAACGGCGAGCGTTTTTTCTTTTTTTTAGTGTAATCGAATTAAACATAAAAATATCTAAAAATAATGTTCATAAACTATTTCGATATCTACAA
This sequence comes from Elmis aenea, assembly GCA_947652605.1. NCBI lineage: Eukaryota > Metazoa > Arthropoda > Insecta > Coleoptera > Elmidae > Elmis > Elmis aenea. Next base: position 28,132,576 of record OX393584.1, read on the forward strand.
CAATAACGGAGATATGACACATTATTAATATGACAAAAAAATATAACTTTTTTCTAATAACTCGAAAATCGGAAATGATAAAAATTTTGGAAAACGGTTATGAGTTTGTCTGCACGTTTTTAACAATTTAACCGTTTCTCTATCTTGAGTATTAAGCGAGATACCCATGTAATCCCATCGAATATGGACCACCCTGTATAACAACCATAAGTACATTCAAAAACCTATTAAAATGATTTTTTATAGATGTTCAGTTTTAAACAAATTTCGAATGGTATACCCTTGCAACTTTTTTTTGGGCAAAAATTCAGAAATTTTGCAATTAAGTCAGGTTTAATGAGACTTAAACACATTGTAAGCAATCGACCTTCAGTTCTTTTAAAAAATCGTTATAATTTTTTTTTACAGCTGTTCGGATTTTTTTTTATAACTTCCAAGTTCATACATAGCCTTGCAATCTTGTTGCCAAAAATTCAGCATTTGGCTCGTTTGTTTGTAAAAATATTAAACACACCATACGTAAATATATTGACCCTCAGTTCATTCAGAAACAGCTTTCATCAAATTGTATTTCTATTATAGGGTTGATCGAATTATTAGTGAGCTCCCATCCAATAGCTTGCATTCTTCGAGAGCACGTGATATTTAAAATAGTACCTATGCTAAACCCCGATGGAGTGTTCTTAGGAAATTACAGAAGCACCTTAATGGGTTTTGATTTAAACCGATCATGGCATAATGCTTCACCCTGGGCTCATCCAACTTTACGAGCAACTATAGATATGATCGTTAATATTGATAAAACTAAGGTACGCTGCCATTACAAACGCGTATAGGCCGCGTCAAGTCTATTGGCGAGCGGTGGGGAGTTTTCGCGCAGTAGACGCTACAATATGGTCCACGGATCTTAAGGTAGGTATACCAATACAGCTAAGTTGTAGGTGTGTTCAATTCCAATTGCGTTTAGTGCGCATCCCCGCCGCTCGCCAGTATACTTGTCGCGGCCTATATTAACGAATTTGGATGTTTTAGGAGTTTCAGTTGGACTTTGTTTTGGATATCCACGCCAATTCAAGCCTAAAAGGTTGTTTTATCTATGGAAACACGTACGAAGATGTATATAGGTAAGCAATACTTAATTATCTGTTCAAATTGGTAAGTTTACAAACAAATAGGGTTGCCAGAATATCTCTTTTAAAGAGAACATGTCCTCTTTTTTATTGTCAACAACACTCTCTTTTTTTATTCTGATAATTTTTGTCCTCTTTTTTCTTTGGTTACTTTGGTCAGATTTTTAAAAAAATTATAAAACTGAGTCGTTTATAGGCCAAAGCAATAAACTCCACTTTACGATTTTTTAAACATTTTAGTGTCAAAGCACTTGATTGACGTTTAACTTTTTATGTTTAAAACCAATTTGTTTAATAATTAGGTTTAACAGAATTAAATGTCAAAAAAAATGTTGACCCTCGAATAATAAGTTACTTATTTCAAAATAAACAATTATTCCAGAAATATTCTAGGTAATACATTATTTTACTTATAAATGTTCTGCTTTGTTTGATAAAGTAAAATGTGTTTACACAAAAACTTTATTTTTTTACAAATCGTATTTTTATTTACTATGTAGCAAAAAAAAAATTATTTGTGTGGAATCCGCTTGAAAAACATACTTAATATATTTATTGATAACAGGCGCCTACTTAAATACAAAACGCAACCCACTTAGCAGGTTGTGCAATGTGCTTAACAAAGCGCCTACTTTCGGCATTTTCAGGCAACCTGCATAGAAACGACGTTAAATTAATTGCATATCTATGTAGGCGTAATGTACAGTATGCAACCCACTAAACGTTGCGCCTATTGATAGGCAACCACGACACAAAACGCCTACATACACATGCAACTAATTTGACATAACAGTTATGCAGGCTGTCTAAAAATGACAAAAGTAGGCGTTTTGTTCAGCACACTGCATACCCATGTAGGCGCAACGTGTTAAGTGGGTTGCGTTGTGTAATTATGAATTACAATAAAAACTGAACAATATTGTTCTTATGACAAACAAAATTAATTTCTGCAGTATACAGTACCAAGGTAATCGTAAACTTCAATAAAAATTAAAATAGATTGGGTTAAGATTAAGTTACTAAAGATTTGGTTTTGGACCAGAACTGTCAAAACACATTTATTAGTAAAAATCCAATAAAAATTAAACAATGCAATATTTATGTCTCAAATATGGATTTATAAAGTATACTGCACTAACTCAATCGAAAAAGGAAATAAAAATCAAACCATGTCTGGTAACGATTAAATTATTAAAAATGTTGTTTTAGACCAGAACTGTCCAAACACAATTTATTAGTATAAATCCAATAAAAATGAAACGATGGAATATTTATGTCTTAAATATGATTTTATAAAGTACACTGCACTAACTCAATCGAAAAAAGAAATTAAAATTAAAATAGATCTAGTAACGATTTAGTTATTAAAAATGTTGGTTTGGATTAGAGCTGTCGAAACACATGTATCAGTAAAAATGCAATAACAATTAAATGATAGTCTTTATGTGTCTAATATGAATTTATGAAATATATTGTATCAAGTTAATCTGTAACTTGCCTACAATTTAAAATATTGATGGTTACGAATAAGTTGTTAAGAAATATGAATTTCTGAAGTATGCTGTACTAAGTTAATCGAAAACTTGAATAAAATTTAAAATATTTAAGATAACGAATAAGTTATTAAGAAATTTGTTTTATACCATTAGTAGAGAGTAATTGTTCACAAAAAATAAGTTCTCTTTTTACACTTTCAACTTCTGGCAAACCCTACAAACAAACAATTAATAAATAGTTAAATGTATGCGATTATTTTAGGTATGAACGCCACATAGTCTTTCCAAAATTATTTGCAACCGTTGCGGACGATTATTCTGCTTCTAATACGTTGTTTAATGCTGATGTACACAAAGCTGGCACAGCAAGAAGATATCTTTGTTCTGTGTTGAGCAACAGAGTCAATTGTTTTACGTTTGAAGTATCCATTTATGGTTACAATTTAAAAGGATCGGAAGCTGTGATTCCTTACACCGAAGATAGCTGTATCCTAACAAAAAAAAAAAGCAAATCTCTTGGTTTTTAATATGGGCAAGATTCTAATATCGAGTCCCAAATTTCAGACACTCTTGTGTAAATATTGTTGCCTTAATCTGTTTACAGATATGAGATGTGGAAGAAATTTAATTAGGACATTTTTGGAGTATTATAAAGCGACCGGTACGATCCCAATTCGATTGACATCGGAAATGTTCCAAAAAAAGAGAAGACGACCGAGGACTCACAGGTCAAGATCGATCACGAGAAATTCCGTGAGGGAAAGGCCAAAAACGACTAGAAGTCATGCGCTATTACATTTCACAGATCTTACGATTAATTATGACAGTGAGACGTCGGTAGAGGATTTGCCGTACAGTTTTAGAAATATTTTTAGCCCCAAAAGACACTTTCTTGAAAAATTTAACGAACGAGACGTTCTTGAGCAACAGAAGAGGAAGTCAAGTGGCGGTTTTCTTGTAAAAACAGGAGGGACAAGTTCACCACCTCCACCCACATTCATTGTAGCACCCCAGCCTAGTTTATCTATAATTGATTTTAATCTTATTACAAGAAACAGTATCGAAGAAGCAGCCAGGAGAAAAAAAAACTAATTCAGTTTTTAAAATAGCATAACTAGGGGCATAGAAGTTTCAATTATATTCTGTACATTAGTATTATTTTTAGCAATACATATCTATAATTATTTTGCTCGAGATTTTATTATCTGTTATTTTAATTATAGCAGAATTTAAAAAGCTCTAAAACTAAACTAAAACAGTTAATAAACCACGTTCTATTATTAAAGCCTGTTATTTTACAAATATGAGTAGAAAAATAGCTAATGCAGAATAAAAGGCAAGATTCAATGCAAATGAACCAGCAAATGTAAACAAAAATAATTTTTTGTTTGTATTCGAATAAATTTATTATTAAACCGATCTTTGATGGATAAAACAACAGTACATATCTTTAAAATTAAATTAGTTGGATATTTGTCTGTCGCGAGCCGAAAACTTTTTTGTTACTTTAAGGTTAGGTTATTTATTTTTCTTAAATTTTGTAATAAACTTAATTAAAATTTATTATTGAGCAAAAACAACAATAGTTCACAAATAGTCAATTATTAATAACATTTCGAAGACAAAGTCTGTTAGCTACTTGCTTTTATAAGCTTGATATACTTATTTTAAAGGTTTTAATGCAAGCTGCCGACTTACAGAATTTTGAAATTGTATTAGAGGTGTATAATGATAAAAGTACTATTTATTTTTTGATAATTTTAGGTCCAAATGTATACTATACCTTAAAATCATTGAAAAATAAATTTTTGTTACAAATATTAATCAAACAAAATATATTGTTAGGTAATTTTATTTGTTACTTCTTGGCTTCAAGCATGAAATATTTTCTGCATTAAATTTTAACTGCTTTAACAATGAAGTATGTTCTCAGTTCAAAGTAAATGATTTATTTGGAATTTTAAGATCAGATTTATTATGTATTTGATTGTACAGGGTGGCCTATTTTCAATGCCCATACAGGGTATCTCGGTTATTATCAGAGATAGAAAAAACTAAGTACACAGTCTCGATTTTTTTTTTGAGAGGAATTCATTGCCATAAACAGATTTTCAATATCTTTTTTAATTTTCGAAATATAGCCAAAAACCGATTTTTGGCAATTTTCAAAAATGTTAAATATCTCACTTAAACGAGAACATAGAAAAAACTTTTAAGACATTTTTTGCTTGGTTTTTTGTCCTTAATAAGATAGCGATATTCAATTTTTTTTTCTCAAATAAATATCAATATATTACACCTAATTTATGAGAAAAAAAATTGAATGTCACTATCTTATTAAGGACAAAAAACCAAGCAAAAAATGTCTTAAAAGTTTTCTTCTATCTTTTCGTTTAAGCGAGATATTTAACATTTTTGAAAATTGCCAAAAATTGGTTTTTGGCTATATTTCGAAAATTAAAAAAGATATCAAAAATCTGTTTACGGCAACGAATTCCTCTCGAAAAAAGAAATTGAGACTACGTACTTAGTTTCTTTCTATCTCTAATAATAATCGAGATACCCTCCCTGTATGGGCATCGAAAAAGATGTTAACTTATTTTTACATGTATTATTATATCCCTAGCATGTTAAAAGCCTTTCGGGAAAATAATTAATTCAGTTGAATGCTTTCAGTTTAAGAATAAACTTGATACATTTTATAACGGTTTTGATTGGCTCTTTTGGCAAAGAAACAGTTTTTAAATTAGTTTTCTTCTTGCGAAATAGCCTTTGTGGATTAAAACAATTGAAAAAGTTGTTATAACTCCAACTAAATAAAGTACTCTATGTAATAATTAAGCAAAGCAAATAACAGAAACCATAAATAATATTAATTGTTTAATGAACTTCAAAAAGTACAATTTATAAAATAAACAACAATCAAATAATTATTAATAAGTTGCACAATACATCGCGGGTCATTAAAAATGGCACCCCCAAAAAATTACATTTGTCAAATAACTCAAAAAAATTCAATACAAAAAACGGCACCAAATGAGCAAAAAAGTGACCAAAAAACAAAGTCGATTTTCATTCCAAAATAAGTTGAATAATCGAAACGAAAAGCCGCAGTAAATAAATAATTAAAATGACACTGGGGCTGCGCCTTCGTTTTATATATCAAATACGTGATAGGTTGTTTATTCTTTATCTGCGAGTTCTTGATATCTCGCGTACATCATTTTCTTAACACAGTCTTTATAAGATTCTCCAGCAAGAGCGGAATAGGCAGCCTTGTTTCCCAAACCAATAGTGCTGTTGCGCTGCTCAGCCTGCCCAACACAGAAGAAAAAATTATTGACAAAGTCAGCTATTTAAAAAATATTCAAAATTAATGAAACGATGAGTCACGAAATTAGTCTTATAAAGAAATAAAAATCCTTGCAAGCAGGGGTTTGGAGCAGTCCAATTTATTAATTACTCCGCTCCAGCATCAAAAAGCCTGTTCCAGCTCCAAATATTGTCATAGTTAAAAAAAAGTTTTTTAATTTAAAAATTTGTTTTTAAAAACAAAGCTTTAATTTTATCGGATGTCTGGAAGTTGGCCAAAAGTTATAATATTTGACCCTGGCAAACAAGTGAAGTTAAATAAATTTTTAAAGGACAAATTATTGATCTTTAAAGGTTGAAACAAAGAAAAAAATTGTATACAGGGTGTCCCAGATTACATTTCCAGCATGGGGATCTCGCTTATTATAAGAGATACAGCTTTGTTTTATGTAGATGAATTATTCCCTAGTATAAGAGGAGCCACAATCAATTTTTAAAATTACAAAATTTCTCGTGCTTTAGATGTTATAGCAAATAATATGAAAATATAGAAACTTTTTTGTCTTAATCATTAGAACAATTTTATTAGTACTTTCTGAAGGTACTTTTTAATGGAGAATGTAACTGTTACTTTAGATTTTTTTTAACACCTACCATTTTCGAGATATTACCCCTAATTAAATTTTTTTTTATAAGCCGCAAAGTTGGCTATGGAACAGCTGAATGTGCTTTTTTCTGTCTTTTAAATGAGATATTACTTGCTATATCTATTGTTATGAATAAGTTACAAAATGAAGAAAAGTCGTATTTTACGCATCACTAATCAAGTTATCTATGAAAATAAAAACAAAAAACAACTAATTAAATGTCAAATGATAGTTACCATTTGTCTGCGGTATCATTTATTAGAATTTTATAGTATTGTTGTATAATTCGATAGTTTTTGTAGCAAATTTGTTACAACAATAATATGAAATTCTAATAAATGATACCGCAGACAAATAGTAACTGTTTTGTTTTTATTTTCATAGATAGCTTGATAAGTGATGGGTAAAATACGATTTATCTTGATTTTGTGACTTATTTATAAAAATTAATGTAGCTAGTAATATCTCATTTTAAAGAGAAGAAAAAATCTTATTCAACTATTCCATAGCCAACTTCGTGGCGCATACGAAAAAATGAAATTAGAGGTAATATCTCGAAAATGGTAGGTGTTAAAAAAAATCTAGAGTAACAGTTACATTCTCCATTAAAAAGTACCTCCAGAAAGTACTAATAAAATTGTTCCAATGATTAAGACAGAAAAGTTATGAGAGAAAAAAGAAATTCGACATTTTCATATTTTTTGCTAGAACATCTAAATTTCGAGAAATTTTATACTTTTAAAATGGATTGTGGCTCCTCTCATACTAAGGAATAATTCATCTAATTTAAACAAAGCTGTATCTGTTATAATAAGCGAGATCCCTATGTAATCTGGGACACCCTGTATAATAAACTGGAGCAGTGGAGCAATCAAAATTATTTGCTTCGGACTCCGCTCCTGCTCCGGCAAAAACCCGTTGCTCCACTGCTCCTCTCCAAACTTCTGCTTGTAAGTAAACCTTTCCAGACAATTTGTAAAAAGTTAATTAGGAAAAAAAATGTATAATTTTGTTGGACTTGCCTGTATAATTGTGGTGCGGCCCTGGTTGGACTTTCCCAATCCCTGTCCTTCAGTCCAGCCCATTTTCTGCAAGAGCCGGTTTCCAACGTTTTCGGACCCGATCGGTTCGGACACAGACGCAGCAATAGGCAAATCGGCTAACTCACGAGATTTCAGGTATTTTTCTTTCAACTTACTGGGCTGGGGCTCGTCGGTGTCTCCATATTTCATACGACGCTCCTTTGCACGATCACGATAAATAATCTTGTTCGAGGCGGCGTCGTGTTTCTTTTGCGAAGCCACTTTTCGCGTCTCCAAGTTCTGCTTGTGTAAACTGGACAGCTTGGCGTGCTTCGTTAAGGCTTCCGCCGAAGTTAATTGACGTTTACACAGGTTGCAAATTAATTTGGTGTAATCTAGGAAGTCGGTTTCGTCGCACGGTTCTTCGTCACCAGAAGATTCACTCTCACCGTATGCGGCCACTAGTGGCGTGGAGTGAATAGGTTCTTCGATAATAACAGCCTTAGTTATAACAGGCGGAGCTAATACAGAACCTGTACTTTTTTTCTCTAAAACAGAAAACCCTATGTCAGCGGACCCTGCCCCGAAACCGTTGACATTACCACCATTATCTAAGCTAGCACGAGCTACTGAAGATTCTTTCTTTTGATTAAGCGTTTTAGCCCAACGCTCCATATCCTTAGCAATTTTCTTCGCAACTTTTACTTTGTCTTGTTTCTCAAACTTGCGTTTCTTGGTTTCTTCACACATGACACCAGTCGGCTGTTGAACTCCAGCGTAGTTTTCGTAGGAAGTCGGAGCTAAGATGTACGTTAGCTTCTCTTGATCGTAGTACAAATATTTCTGGATGACGCTATTCCAATAATAGCAAGAGTTCGCATCGTAATACAATCCTGTTGTGGTGTCATAATGATAACCACTGCTTTTGTCGAAAACGTACTTGGTTACATCAGGAATGGCTAAAAAAAAAGTTATATATACAGTGTCATTCAAAAAGTCTGCAACAAATGGGAAAAATTTTTATTTTTGATTTCTCAGAAAATTTTATTCTTGATAAAAGTTGGTGCATTGTCTAAAACTAATTTTAAGATGGAAAAAAGTTCAATAAAAAGTCATAGAACACTAGATTTTAGCGATTTTTGAAATATTCGCAAGAGTAAAGTGCCCTTATTTTAAGAGATAACAAAAAATTTTATAGGAAAAAGTTATTTAGAATCTCAAAATAAGGTTAGATTTAAATTTTGGCGGTAAAATTCCAATTTTTATTTTTTAAGAAATTTCAACATTCAAAAAGTTTGTAACTAATGAAAAAGTTTTTTATTATCGATTTCTCAGAAAATTTTATTCTTGATAAAAGTTGGTGCATGGTCTAAAACTAATTTTAAAATGAAAAAAAGTTTAATAAAAAGTCATAGGACACTAGATTTTAGCGATTTTTGAAATATTCGCAAGAGTAAAGTGCCCTTATTTTAAGAGATAACAAAAAATTTTATAGGAAAAAGTTATTTAGAATCTCAAAATAAGGCTAGATTTAAATTTTAACGGTAAAATTCCAATTTTAATTTTTTAAGAAATTTCAACATTCAAAAAGTTTGCAACTAATAAAAAAGTTTTTTATTAACGATTTCTCAGAAAATTTTATTCTTGATAAAAGTTGGTGCATGGTCTAAAACTAATTTTAAGATGAAAAAAAGTTTAATAAAAAGTCATAGGACACTAGATTTTAGCGATTTTTAAAATATTCGCAAGAGTAAAGTGCCCTTATTTTAAGAGATACAAAAAAAATTTATATGAAAAAGTTATTTAGAATCTTAAAATAAGGCTAGATTTAAATTTTGACGATTAAAGTCCAATTTTTATTTATTAAGAAATTTTAAGCAGTTTACTTTTGCGAATATTTCAAAAATCGTTAAAATCTAGTGTCCTATGACGTTTTATTCAACTTTTTTCCACTTAAAATTAGTTTTTGACCATGCACCAACTTTTATCAGAAATAAAATTTTCTGAGAAATCAATAATAAAAATTTTTCCCATTTGTTGCAGACTTTTTGAATGACGCTGTATATGAAATACATTGGGAAAAAAAACACTTACGATAACGTTTTCCATCAGTGCCGTTAGGAATCGACACGTGAGTGGTGTCATAAAACGTTTTGTTTGCCTGCATTTGTTGAATAGCAGACTGGGCGACAGCGGCTGCCGCATTGGCCGCGTCCATCTGATTTTCTTGGTGTAAAGTAATCGAATTTCCAGCGTTTATTTGTTGGGTAAAGTAGTTCCTATAATACTCGATGTACTGATGGTATTCCACGACATTTTTAGCGTAACGACCAGCTGAATACTCGGCTAAACGATCTACATCGCTCAGAGCGTATGTGCTCGGATGGGCGGCATTTGGAAATGCTGCATTGGCCGCCTGATCATAAGCTTGTTTAGTATCTCCCATATTATATTTACAGTAAGATATTATCACTGGAAAAAAAAAATTCTTTACATATATTCGCAAGCAGACAATTTTAAATAATGCATATTTATACAGTGCGTCCAGAATTCGAGGTCGGTCAAATGGTACAAAAGTTACCTACTTTCTAGAGCAAAACAGCGATGCTTTTGTTTTTGGATATTGATGAAAAACCAAAAATGTGTAATTTCTTTACATCAATTTATCTCAGTTGCTATGAGATATAGCAAAAAAGTTTTTAACAAAGTGGTAAATATAAAATGGCGGCAATAAATTTTTTTTAATTTGCACATTCTACGAGATACAGCATAAACTTGCATTTTTTTAAATGCAAACCATAGTTGAGTTTGGTGTCATTTGAGAGCTTATTTTTTTCTCTTTTTAACAGGAATCATTTTATGGTTTGGTTTCACAATAGGCGTCTATGGAATTATTTAACATTGAAAAAATCGCCTGTTTTTAGTTTTTCTTCAAAATATTTAAAAAAGTTGAAGGTGTAGGTGAAATGTCAAAATGGCATTAAATTGGTCTTGAAATTCTGCCTAACTTTGCTAATTTAACCGGCTATGTAACTCTTATAATAACAAAGTTACCCATATAACACATGTAAATCATGGTCACCCTGTATACAGGGTGATTCAGTTTGACGGTCGCACCCCTATATAACTTTTTAATTATTGAAAATAACCCCAATTTTTGAAAACAGAGACAAATTCTTTATTAAGTGATGCGCATTTGTTATCTCTACGATGACCTATGTCAAATCCGCGATAGGCAACTGCTTTTTTAAAATTACATAGTATACATTTTTTTGTTGATTCGGAGAGAGAATTTAATTCTGAATCCAGTCATGTATTAAAAAAGTAGGCATACATAAGAAAATTTCCGAGAAAAATCAGTTCAAAGTATATTCAAATTATAGCAAACAGTCTATTTAACATAACAAAAAATGATCAAATCTTAAAAATTATACTATAATTATCAATGGAAATGTATTAAAAATTAATTTTTAATAAAAATAAAAAATTAGACTTTAATGCACTCAAGCAGTTACAAATACTGTGTTTGGAAGCGGGGGGCGATCACTTTGAATACATTAAAGTTTAATTTTTTCTGTCAACCTAGATTATTTGTTTTTATTTTTATTAGAAATTAATTTTTAATACATTTGCATTGATAATTATAGCATAATTTTTAAGATGTGATAGTTTTTTGTTCTGTTAAATAGACTGTTTGCTACAATTTGAATAAACTTTGAACTGATTTTTCTTGTTTTTTTTTTATGTATGCATACTTTTTTAATATATGGTGGGATTCAGAATTAAATTCTCTACCCGAATCAACAAAAACATGTATACTATGTAATTAAAAAAAAAAAAAAACAGTTGCCTATCGCGGATTTGACATATGTCATTGTAGAAAAACAAATGCACATCACTTAATAGAGAATTTGTCGCCGTTTCCAAAAATATAAGGTTTGTTGGGGTTATTTTCAGTAATTAAAAAATTAAAGGGGTGCGCCAATCAAACTGAATCACCCGGTATACACCTATTATGTTTTTTTAAATCTGAGAAATTAAATTTGGTTTTATTACAAATATTTTATTGTATTCATGTAATCAGTGATTAAAATTGATGATTTAAAAAAAAACACTTGATTTTAATCATGATTTAAATCTGCTCAACCCTGTATTTGCATTTAAAAAATTTCAAAGTTATACTGTATCTCGTAAAATATGCAATATTAAAAAATTTATATCAGCCATTTTATAGCGATAATAAATATCTACTCTTTTTGTAAAGAACTTTTTTTGTTATATCTCATAACAACTGAGATAAATTCATCTAAAGAAATGACACATTTTTGGTTTTTCATAAATATCAAATTAGCCTTGAATTTTTTTTTTCAAAAACAAAAGCATCGCTGTATTGCTCTATGAAGTAGGTAACTTTTGTCTCACTCGACCGACCTTGTATCTATTACGGTTTAAAAGTTACCCATGGTGAGCCTCGAATTCTGGACACACTGTATAAGGTTTTTAAAAATTGATAAGTATATAAAGTTCATACCAGTTTTGCCATCAATATTCAATGGTGGCACCAGATTTGTCAAAGCCCCGTACAATGCTAAAGCATCCACTGTGCTGTCCGTCCCAAGATAACAGATACCCCGAGATGTTGAAGTAAGTGGGTCACGACCAATACAAACTCCCGACACTTTCTTAGCCAATTCGGGTATGGTTAAGCTCAGGACCTGCATGACCGAATCTTCAGTTGTCAACGCATCCAAATTACGCAGCATAATAGCTGTAAGTAATATTGCAATTAGTAAAAAACCATACACAGAAAACTATCACATACTTTTGGTGGTATATATGCAGATTTCATCGCTACCACTGCCTCCTTCTTCACTTTCCATTCTTGATGCATGGCACTTGAAGCAATTATCTCGCCTTTTAAAATTCTGGGCCCCACACTGTAACAATTAAAAAAATCATTAGAGAGTACTCGTACTTAGGCTGGTCATTGACACCATACTGCATTTAAAATGAATCAATAAACTTACAGGTTTTACAATTTATTTCATTTTTAAATCTATTTATGCACATTTTCAAATTTATTTGGAACGGTCTTGTCAAATTTTAACAAGTTAAAATGTCAATTACGCATTGCATGCACAGGGTGGACCAAATTCGAATGTTTTACGGGGTATCTCGGTTACCGTAATAGATAGAGAAAATCTGATTTCGCTCTCTTGGGCAACTTTTTTGAGAAAATAACGCCTATGCAATCAGATTTTTTCTATCGGATTCCATTTTGGCACTACAGACGAAAAATGAAATTTCATCAGTTTAGAAAATTTGCTGTAACTTCTTTATTTATTAAATTAGAATAAACTGTTGTAAAGGTTTTTTATACAGATTTTTATGCTTAATTTAAAAACAAAAGTAATTTTTTCATAGCTACCTTGACTTTCGAGATATGGAGTAAACTTAAATTTTTTTAAATGGAAACCCTAGTTGGCCATGACTTTATGTGAAAGAGTATTTTTTTAGCTTTTCAAAAATATATAGTTTTATATATTTGTTGCACAAAATAACCGAGATATGGCCAATTTTGTAAAAATTCGATCATCAAAGTTTGCCATGATTTCGTAAACCACTTGTTTGCAATTATTAAACAACTAAACGTCATTGCCAAGTAAATTCTGAAACAGCCGCTACGTTTTTATCACTTACAAAGTAATATTCTAACATATTAAACTTTTCAAAGAGTTCAAATTAGCCATGTTCACAATACCACAATAAACAGTTATAAAATACAAAATAATATACGGATTTGCTTAAACGTTAAAAAATTTACTTCGAAATGATGTTCAGTTGTTTAATAATTGCAAACATCACTTGTTTACGAAATCATGGCTAACTTTGACGATCGAATTTTTACAAAATTGGCCATATCTTGGCATTTTTTGCAACAAATATATAAAACTATATATTTTTGAAAAGCTAAAAAAATACTCTTTCACATAAAGTCATGGCCAACTAGGGTTTCTATTTAAAAAAATGTAAGTTTACTCCATATCTCGAAAGTCAAGGTGGGTAAGAAAAAATTACTTTTGTTTTTAAATTAAGCATAAAAATCTGCATAAAATACCTCTGTAACATTTTGTTCTAATTTAATAAATAAAGAAGTTACAGCAAATTTTCAAAAATGATGAAATTTAATTTTTCGTCTGTAGTGCCAAAATGGAATCAGACAGAAAAAATCTGATTGCATAGGCGTTATTTTCTCAAAAAATAGCCCAAGAGACCGAAATCAGATTTTCTCTATCTATTACGGTAACCGAGATACCCCGTAAAACATTCGAATTTGGTCCACCCTGTACTCTAGACGTAGCATTCGGGTACGGAGTATTGCGATAATTTTATTTAAATTTATTACAAACTAATTAACACACACATATTTTCCTAAAAACATTTATTTTGATGGGGCAATTGTTTGAAACATTTGTTTTATGTATAAAACAAAAGCCAAAATGACAGGTTAAGGTTAGGGTCAGGTGGAATACTTAAAAAAATACTCTTAAATAGTTTCTCACCTTGATACAAAACCAATCTGATGATGCTTTGTGGGATGGAGGCTTTTCTGAATTCTGACACAGTTCCTTTGGAATGCTGTATTGCATTATAGCACGATATTGGTCTTGAAGCATGAGTACACCCTGAAAACACAACCAATATTGACTTTAAATACTGAGACTAATATCCCTACCCCTCTTAGAAAAGAGACCTTTGCTGTTCGAACAGCAATTCAAATGTTATGTCTTCTGAAATGTATAGAGGTATTGCAAGTATGAAACTAGCAGAAAATGGCTTATTCAAAAATTAATCGTATCAAAGTGAAATACCTCATTAAAAAAAATCGTACCAAAATTGCTATTCAATATTAGATGAATGTTATTTCCCTTCCCAATTTATTAATGTACTTAATTTTGATAAATATATTTTGAACTGATTGTGAAAATTAAATGAGCAAGTTTTAAAATTAAATTTGAATATTTGAATGATTGGCTCCTTATGAAGTGACAAAAGATTGTACCGGATTAAACTGATCCTTTGGAAAGCTAAGATACCTGTTTCATGTCCATCCACCGTGTGGCCTCAGCTAGTGTAGAAAACTCGACAAAGGCGAAACCGCGTGATGCACCTAAACAGCACAATAGACACCAATGGCATTACCTGAGCCTTACGAACCAAAAATGCACAAATATGGCCTAAAGACAACCTTACTTTCAAATATAATAAAAACTAGATTTTATTACCTGTATCTTTTTTCCTTATTAAACGAATATCCTTGGGCATTAGTCCGCAGTGAATTATATCTTGCCGAATCTAAAATAATTAAATGACGGTCAAGCAAATTTATTGTCGATCAAATTTGTACACTCACATCATTTTCCGTTATATGTTGAGCTAATCCTCTAATCATAATTGTATTGTTAGGGGGCTGGCTTTTATAACCGATGATTTCAGAACCACTAGCACCTATTACCGCTCCATTTGGACTACGCTCACTGTTAACATTACACACGTACAAATATTATCATACAGTTTTCATGCATGTTTTGACTGACTCGGTCTTGTAATGTAAACTGCTATACCAGTCATACCTATCCACACTGTCCCTATCATCGTCCCGATAACCCCTATCTCGATCCCGCATTTTGCGTTCTTCGGATTTTCTTTCCCATCTAGAACTACTACGAGATCTTCTATCACGATTCCTAGAATATTCTCTATCTTTGTGTGAATCATGGTCTCTGTCTCGATAATATCGATCTCTATCTCGACTACGAGACCTACTTCTTCGACTACCTCTTCTCTCCCACGACGATTCTCTGTCTCTTCTATTATAGTCTCTATCACTATCATAATCACTTTCATTGCGGGATATTCTCTCATCTCCATAATCAACATTGTATCGATAATCTGTTGGCAAAAATTTATTATCAATATAAAATACGGGATAAAATTTAAGAGGACAATATTGAATAAGCCTTTTGAATTTTAAATTATCAAATAAATGCAGCACATAAAATGCTACAGTTAAGCTAATAAGCATCCCTATTTCTGAATTAAATTACTTTGGGTTTAATGAGCTTGTACGTCATTCAAAAAGTCTGCAAGGAAAAGTTTTTAATTGTCGATTTCTCAGGAAATTTTATTTTTGCATTGCTTAAATCTAATTTAAAGATGCAAAAAATTATTAAAAATTCATATGAGTCTTGATTTTAGCTATTTGAGTAATATCTGTAGGAGTAAAGTGCCCTTATATAAAGAGTTACAAAAAATGTTCTTAGTGAAAAGTTGTTAAAATAGGGCTAAATATACAATTTGACGTCCAAATTTTTACTTTTATAACAATTAATTTAATTTAAAAATATTCGCAACAGTAAAGTGCTCTTAAATTCAAGAGTTACAAAAAAGTTCATGGGAAAAAAATGTTTGGAATTCAAAAATAGGCCTAAATGTAAAATTTGACATTAATTTTTCAATTTAGAGTTATTTTAGCATTCAAAAAGTTTGTAACAATGGAAAAGTTGTTTATTATCGATTTCTCAAATGTTATTCTTGATGAAAGTTGGTACATGGCCTAAAACTGGTTTTAAGTAGTGTTGCCACGAGACGAGACGAGATTTATCCATTCTCGATCTCAATAATTCTCGAACGTGCTGTCTCGATCTCAAACTCAAAAATCTAATCTCGATTCTCGTATTTTAAGTACGTGCAAACCCGAATCGGTTTGCAGCAAACCGAATTGATACACTTGCAAAACTTTAACTGAGTGTCCTTGATGATATACAGAAAGAACACTATTGTTTCAAGTTCGGTGATTCCCCTATGTAAGCAAATAATGTGAACGCATATTATTAGATGCTACTGTTACATTTACTTTGAAATTGAAGGGGTATCAGCTTAAATCGTGTGTTATAAAGTGTTTACAAGTTTCCTTATCAATACTTTTTGGTGTTAGTTATTGCCGACCATAAAACATTAGCCTGAATTCGTAAAATATTAGTTCTTAAATAAATATGAACCCCAGTACAAAATTAACCGCAAAAAGTTCTTATCCTGGAAGCGATACTAGTGTTGTAGAAGACGATGATGATTCGGTGAAAGATGCAGATCATAAGAATAGTGGAAGTGAAGATACATCGAACGATTCATCAACAGAGCAAACGCCTACAGAAGATTGCAAACAAAAAAATAAGCGTTTCGAACAGATGACTGTTCAAGTAAAGCTCCTTTGTCTCACGACACTCTTTCACCGATATCAAGTGACTCAAAAACGACTGCGGATTTTAAGAAACATTTCGACATTCAGAAAGGACCAGTCACAGGCAGTAACTCGAAGAATGATAAAATTTGAGTCTGTAAATTATGCCATTCAAGAATAAAAATGAAGAAATCTAATACAACTAGTCTAAAACGACACCTAAAAAGACACCACATTCAGGAATATACAAAATCATTTCCCACCTAGGACCGACAATTGCAAACAAGCAATACAAAAATTTGAGGAGATAATTCACCAAACCAAAATCATTAATCAGCTGATTCTTAACGTAAATGCTTGTATATTTTTCTAAATAACTTTAAACAGCTCGAGGTTAAGCAAGTTGAATGAAAACATCAAATTATGTTTTTTTTAAGTTTAAGCAATTTAAGTAAGAAAGCAATAAAATTAATAGTGTAAAGTATATGTACATAAAAACGTAATAGTCCTACAAATTGTTACCGAATGACCTAAAGCGACCATCAGGTATGTATTTAGAAAAAAAAATTATTTAATAACTTTTACGTCAAAACTCTTGGTATAAAAGAAATTGATAAAGTGCGAAACTTAAATCAAAAATAATCGAATCTGAACAATGTTTGTCACTATTTTGTGTTAATTACAAGTAAAAAAAGGAAGCGTCAGACCTGCATGGGTAAAACTGAATGCGGTAACTTTGGACTCCATCAAGTCATCACCTTTAGCCCATACTATGGTTACGCCACTGGTAAAAACTCAAAATGTGTACATGCATGAGCATGCGCAGTCACAACAATACCAAGGCTACATGCTAAATTATTTTTACTAATAATTGCACACATAACAATTAAAATATTGCATAAAACTGTATTATTTTGGTTTAACAGCTTCATAAGAAAATTTAAAAATCGATTATACCTTAACTATTCCCATCATTGTTCGATATTAATTAATAACTTATACTTTGCATGTTATATTCACCGATATTTAGTTATAAATAAATTACAAATCTTTAAGCTTGTTAGTTTTATTTAGCAATCACTAAGTAGTAACCACAACTCAGGTAGAACTTATTTGAGATTGTTCGACTATTACAATACAAATAACGGTTTTGGAAATGAATTGTGGACCTCGTGCATTTCAAGACTTGATTTACTAGTTTTGAAGCTTACATTTAAAGTTCTTGAGAATTACAAACGCAGTTCATTATAACTTAAGAATAAATCAAAGCAAAATTTCATTTTTTCCAAACTAGCACACGTATATTGGAGCGTTTGTCGACTTTTTAAATTATGATATAACATTAGGAAGGCATGCTGGGCCCAGACTTAAGTAGTTGGCAATGTAACTTACATGATTTGTGTGAATTATGATATGATGGAGATCTATGCCCATTGTGTCGCCTATTATAATGTGGGGATCTGGAATGTGATCTGCTTCTTTCTCGATAATCTGGCGAATCCCTCCTCAACTCTGGGGAAATGGACATGCTGCGTCCGTGAGGCGAATGCTCTTTAATTTTGTCCATATTAACAGAGCACTTAAAAACTTAATAAAATACACAAACTAACGTCCACTTAAAAGTTTTAAACATATTTCCATTATTTTCACGATTCCAAAATGGCGGTCGATCGTAAAGCGTAATTTTTCGTAAATCAATATTTTCTCGCACAGCTGTTGCAGTAGATAAGCTTTGTTTTTAAATTGCGCACGATTTAAAATATTTTTAACTATAAATGTAAAACAAGTAGATGAGTAACGCTTTAATAATTAACGCGCACTGAAATATTAATTTGGTTTTCCGCTCATAGTGATCACATTGGCGTGCGTTCTCAAGACGATGTCCCCTACTACTACTGAGTAGGGATTATCTTTACTTTAGGAACATGCGACATAACCCAAAGCGCAGTGTCGTAGTAAAAGCGGTTTAAGGGCGTTTGAAGTTTGAATACACAAAGGCAAAACCGCTGTCGCTGACTAGGCACTGGCCGCTATGAGAACAGCGAAGGACTGAAGTAAAAATTAAAAAAGGCATTTACACTACAGTTCTCAAATTAAATAAACCCTTTACTTAATCTTCTATAATATAAGAATAATAATTCTAATATCCGGAAAATTACGCAGGGCCGATGAGAGGGTGGGGCAGGGGGGCTCTGAGCCCCGGGCCCGGAGGTAATTTAAGGGCCCAGGAGTCCACATACTTTTTTAGTTATGGTGTATTAAATATTCATAATTCACAATTCGTTTTCCTAAAAATAAATTTTCAAATAATTTATTTACTTGGGGTCCATGTAATTTTTTTTCCCCGGGCCCGACGTCTCTCGACGCCCCTGCAAAATAAGTTGTTTTAATGTACCGGTAACCCCCGGTACTCTAACTGAAGGTGTCGCTTGTTAATGTGGGTATTTTCCAGCCTAGGGGTAATCTTGCTATAAACAAACAGTTCTTGTAAAGAACTTTTAAAAAGCATTTCGTAATTTTAAATTTTACCAAAAATATTTATGAGAATTTTTAATAGACCCCAACATACAGGGTGTACAAAAAGTAACGGAACGGATCAATATCTCGTCTTGTGGCAACTTTTCAAAAAGAAGTTTCGAATAAAAGTTGTTTTTTGTTTTTGCGTACCGATACGTCACTTTGTTTTCTTAAATAGAACACCCTGTATATTTTGTACTTTTTAGATGCAGAATTAAATTGTCTTTCAAAATGTATAGGGTTTTGTGTGTCTAAAACCAATGGTTTTTGAGTTATTTAAGTTTTTATGAAAATTTTGACAGAAACAGGACTGAGATTTCACAACATAGCAATTTCAGAACGAATTCCTTTGAAACTTGGTTCGACAATAGTATCATAGTGACTGCTGAATAGTTAAAATTTTGAAATAATACACAGGGTGTTTTTTATGCTCGGTCCTATTGGTTAAAATTCAAACACGGATAAGTAATTTTTTTAAATAGAACACCCTATATTTTTTTACATATTCTTATCGATAATGTAATTACCTTTGAAATTTGTTAAAGGTCTATTATGTCTAAGATTAATATTTCTCGAGTTATTGCTGTTTTCATGATAATTAATGGATACAGACAAAATATTTAATAGAAATTAATTAGTCGGCTTTGGAAATATATCGATAATCTGTTTTAAATGTCAAATAACGTTCTATTTTCATCTTTAAAAGTTATTGGTTTTTCTGATTATAAATTACTTTTCTCTTCGATACGACGCCAGTTAACTTATCATTTTATTTGTGTATTCGTCAATATCTACTTCGAAAGATCGCGCAATTTTTTCCCAAGCATCACTTTTTAAATGTTTTTTTTTTGTATAGTTGGGATCTTTTGGATTCCAAATAAGGGCCTTATTTTTATACAACTCCATCAGCTCCAAACATCTTTCTTCGGTTCACATCATTAACACTCAATAAATTCGCAGATACTGTAGTATCCCGCGCCTTTGTGTTCGTCACAAAATTATCAATAGAAAATGTTATTATAGATACTTAAGACATTAAAAAATTAATTAAGAATTTTGTGGCGGACAAAGCTAAGGAGAATAAATATGCAGATGATTTTTTGGATAACCGAATAAAAATTAAAGTTTAATCAATGCACACATACATACATATAGTTGTGTTTACGAGTATATAAAAACTAAATTTTATACAATTTGTTGACATTATTGTTTTATTTTAATATGCAAATTTTATATTAGCGCCTATTTTGACAATGAGAATCGTAAGCAATGCATTTGTTCTCCAAACGCTGTAAATAAAAAGTTTGTGTTATGTGAGGTATGGTTAATAAACGCGGTTAACCTTGAAAGAAAATAAACCCACCCTCTAGTCAAACTAATTGTTTTTTTTACAATTTTGACAATGCGAATCGTAAGCAACGCATTTGTTCTCCAAACGCTGTAAATAAAAAGTTTGTGTTATGTAAGGTATGGTTAATAAACGCGGTTAACCTTGAAAGAAAATAAACACACCCTCTAGTCAAACTAATTCTTTTTTTACAATTTTGACAATGCGAATCGTAAGCAATGCATTTGTTCTCCAAACGCTGTAAATAAAAAAATTGTGTTATGTAAGGTATGGTTAATAAACGCGGTTAACCTTGAAAGTAAATAAACCCACCCTCTAGTCAAACTAATTCCTTTTTTACAATTTTGACAATGTGAATCGTAAGCAACGCATTTGTTCTCCAAACGCTGTAAATAAAAAGTTTGTGTTATGTAAGGTATGGTTAATAAACGCGGTTAACCTTGAAAGAAAATAAACCCACCCTCTAGTCAAACTAATTGTTTTTTACAATTTTGACAATGCGAATCGTAAGGAACGCATTTGTTCTCCAAACGCTGTAAATAAAAAGTTTGTGTTATGTAAGGTATGGTTAATAAACGCGGTTAACCTTGAAAGAAAATAAACCCACCCTCTAGTCAAACTAATTCTTTTTTTACAATTTTGACAATGCGAATCGTAAGCAACGCATTTGTTCTCCAAATGCTGTAAATAAAAAGTTTGTGTTATGTAAGGTATGGTTAATAAACGCGGTTAACCTTGAAAGAAAATAAACCCACCCTCTAGTCAAACTAATTCTTTTTTTACAATTTTGACAATGCGAATCGTAAGCAACGCATTTGTTCTCCAAACGCTGTAAATAAAAAGTTTGTGTTATGTAAGGTATGGTTAATAAACGCGGTTAACCTTGAAAGTAAATAAACCCACCCCCTAGTCAAACTAATTCTTTTTTTACAATTTTGACAATGCGAATCGTAAGGAACGCATTTGTTCTCCAAACGCTGTAAATAAAAAGTTTGTGTTATGTAAGGTATGGTTAATAAACGCGGTTAACCTTGAAAGAAAATAAACCCACCCTCTAGTCAAACTAATTCTTTTTTTACAATTTTGACAATGCGAATCGTAAGCAACGCATTTGTTCTCCAAACGCTGTAAATAAAAAGTTTGTGTTATGTAAGGTATGGTTAATAAACGCGGTTAACCTTGAAAGTAAATAAACCCACCCCCTAGTCAAACTAATTCTTTTTTTACAATTTTGACAATGCGAATCGTAAGCAACGCATTTGTTCTCCAAACGCTGTAAATAAAAAGTTTGTGTTATGTAAGGTATGGTTAATAAACGCGGTTAACCTTGAAAGAAAATAAACCCACCCTCTAGTCAAACTAATTCTTTTTTTACAATTTTGACAATGCGAATCGTAAGCAACGCATTTGTTCTCCAAACGCTGTAAATAAAAAGTTTGTGTTATGTAAGGTATGGTTAATAAACGCGGTTAACCTTGAAAGAAAATAAACCCACCCTCTAGTCAAACTAATTCTTTTTTTACAATTTTGACAATGCGAATCGTAAGCAACGCATTTGTTCTCCAAACGCTGTAAATAAAAAGTTTGTGTTATGTAAGGTATGGTTAATAAACGCGGTTAACCTTGAAAGAAAATAAACCCACCCTCTAGTCAAACTAATTCTTTTTTTACAATTTTGACAATGCGAATCGTAAGCAACGCATTTGTTCTCCAAACGCTGTAAATTAAAAGTTTGTGTTATGTAAGGTATGGTTAATAAACGCGGTTAACCTTGAAAGAAAATAAACCCACCCTCTAGTCAAACTAATTCTTTTTTTACAATTTTGACAATGCGAATCGTAAGCAACGCATTTGTTCTCCAAACGCTGTAAATAAAAAGTTTGTATTATGTAAGGTATGGTTAATAAACGCGGGTAACCTTGAAAGAAAATAAACCCACCCTCTAGTCAAACTAATTCCTTTTTTACAATTTTGACAATGCGAATCGTAAGCAACGCATTTGTTCTCCAAACGCTGTAAATAAAAAGTTTGTGTTATGTAAGGTATGGTTAATAAACGCGGTTAACCTTGAAAGAGAATAAACCCACCCTCTAGTCAAACTAATTCTTTTTTTACAATTTTGACAATGCGAATCGTAAGGAACGCATTTGTTCTCCAAACGCTGTAAATAAAAAGTTTGTGTTATGTAAGGTATGGTTAATAAACGCGGTTAACCTTGAAAGTAAATAAACCCACCCCCTAGTCAAACTAATTCTTTTTTTACAATTTTGACAATGCGAATCATAAGCAACGCATTTGTTCTCCAAACGCTGTAAATAAAAATTTTGTGTTATGTAAGGTATTGTTAATAAACGCGGTTAACCTTGAAAGAAAATAAACCCACCCTCTAGTCAAACTAATTCTTTTTTTACAATTTTGACAATTCGAATCGTAAGCAACGCATTTGTTCTCTAAACGCTGTAAATAAAAAGTTTGTGTTATGTAAGGTATGGTTAATAAACGCGGTTAACCTTGAAAGAAAATAAACCCACCCTCTAGTCAAACTAATTCTTTTTTTACAATTTTGACAATGCGCATCGAAAGCAACGCATTTGTTCTCCAAACGCTGTAAATAAAAAGTTTGTGTTATGTAAGGTATGGCAATAAACGCGGTTAACCTTGAAAGAGAATAAACCCACCCTCTAGTCAAACTAATTCTTTTTTTACAATTTTGACAATGCGAATCGTAAGCAACGCATTTGTTCTCCAAATGCTGTAAATAAAAAGTTTGTGATATGTAAGGTATGGTCAATAAACGCGGTTAACCTTGAAAGAGAATAAACCCACCCTCTAGTCAAACTAATTCTTTTTTTACAATTTTGACAATGCGAATCGTAAGCAACGCATTTGTTCCACAAACGCTGTAAATAAAAAGTTCGTGTCATTTAAGGGTTGGTCAATAAACGGTTCACCTTGAAAGAAAATGAACCCACCCCCCAGTCAAAATCGTAAAAAAGTCATAAAATTCGCTGTTAATTGACAGCTGCTGAATCATTATTATTGTTTGCTTAATGGATAAGTTTATAACGTGGTAACAAAATAATATTAAAATGTAGATGATCAAATATTTTATTTATTAATTTCTTTGGATAAACAAAGCTTACAAAATCAGTTTAAGTCTATAAAAAAGATTAATAACTACACATGTTGCTAATGCATATAAAAATAACGAATACTAATATTTATTGTATATTTCAAATGAGTTAACTTTCTTGTTAATTAGTCAGTTATCACAGCACTAATATTTCTTCATAAAATCGCAAATTATAATTAATCTAGAATCCTAGTTTAGTCGAAACAGCACCATCATTAAAAGGAGTTTTTTAATGGTAGAGTTTTTTAAAAAAAGTTGTTAGAATTTATAATACTGTCATCTTGAACCATCTTCGCTTTTGGCATATTTAAAAAAAAAACATGTGATAAGAAGGGTTGATGAAATTTAAACTAGAAAAAGTGAACTAAATATGCTCTTTGTCATTAAATTTTATAACTTTATTTAATCAAATTGAAATATTTGATTCGAAGGCAATTATTGTATTTTCGGGCATATAAGACGCGTTTTTTCCTCAAAAAAATGCACGGAAAATCACTCTGCTAGTTAAACGGTAATAATAGAAGGATTTTATATTCATTTCCAAATATGCCTCCGAAACAGGGGTGCATCTTAAATGCCCGTGCGTCTTATTTGCCAATATATTCGGTAATCATTCCGTCACAACTATTTACTATGGTCAAATCTACTTTAAGAATGATACAAGATGCTTTTTTGTATTATATCTGCTCCGAAAATTTGTGTATTCGCACCAAAAAAATAGTATGCAGGGTGTCACAAATTCAAGGGTTAATATACCTGTGTCCAAGATAAGAACGCACAGCATGGGGATTTCACTTATTATAAGAGATAGATTTGTTTAAATTAGATAAATTATTGCTTAGTATAAGAGGAGCTGCAATCAATTTTTAAAATTACAAAATTCCTCGTGCTTCAAATGTTTTAATGTTTTAGCAAAAAATACGGAAAAAATTGATTGTGGCTTCTCCCATACTAGGGAATAATTCATCTAATTTGAGCAAACCTGTATCTCTTATAATAAGTGAGATCTCCATGCTGGAAATGTTATCTGGGACGCTTGTAGAGCTGCAAAGTTTGAGTAATTTTTGTGTATTGAGGGTTGTTAATTTTGATTTCAGCAACTCTATCCTAATTTTCCAGATTTTTGAATCTTAACACATACCGGAGATACAACGAGGCGTCGAATAAGGGACACCCTTTATGCGGTGACATATATATAACTTACATTCAAATAAAAATTACATTATCTAGGATATACAGTGGATATAAAAAATACTGTTGGAATAAAAAAAAATCAGTATTAGAAAATATCATACATCAGTCTTTGTTAATATGGCATGAATGTATATGTTTATAAAATATTTGGCATAAATTATAATAAGAACATTAAAAGGAATGTTATCATAATTTTTCCATGGTCAGTATTTTTTACTTATAAAATAAAACAAATTAAAAGCCAGTAGAGCTGATTTCGAAACTTTACAAACGTTCAAAAAGAGATTTAAATTAAAACCAATCAAGCAGACATTCAGATGCTGTTGTTGATTTAATTTTTTTTCTCTAAAACTTTCATTTGGTATCTATTGTTTGTATTTTCTGTATTGCTGTAGAAATTCTGATTGATATTGGTTATAACTTCTAAATGTTAGTACTAAAGTTGGTACTTAAGTTTAATAACAATAAATAATTATAAAAGCTGTATGAAATCGGCTTCTAATTTGCCCACACACTTTACTTTATCAGAAGAGTTAAACGTTTTTCGTCATTTTTTGTTCACGTAATACCGCCGCTTGGTTTTAAATTTGTAGATTGTCCGTTTTTATCAGTGACGCAGTTTCTGAGAGAATTTCTCGATAGTTGGCGCGAATCTGAAAACGCAACGCTCGTTTTAACTCGGTTAAATAATTTTGAATATGCTGTCCGGTATTGTCGATTGCTGGCAGCGTAAATTATTGGATTTATTACACTGGAAGCCCATGCTAAAATCGACGCCATTACGTGGAGAATGGGATATCGGACGTCATCATCCAGTACATTTACTAACATCAATGGAAGGAAGCATAAGAGAAAACAGACGAAAATTGTCAGCATCAGTCGTGTTAAACGACTATCCTCCTTTTCTCTGTGGGTTTTCCTATGTTCTTTGGCAGATATTTGCCTGAAAAACAAAACTGATTTTAATATTCATCGCTTTATTGGTGCCAAGGTACCCCAAACTATTATCTTAAATGCTAATCTAATCAATTTCGTATTGATATACAGGGTGGTCCACTATTTTGTAGCAGGACTTTAACAGTCGATACAAAAACTCATATTAAAGCGAATATTCCATATCAACATTGGTCCATACGCTTCATTTTAAAGATACCTACAGGGAGTTGGAAATTTTCGAAAAAATATCGATAACTTTTAACCGTTTCCCAACCAGTGGATATATTTAAACCAAATTTGGTATACAGCACCACCTTACAGGTTAGTATATTCGATGAGAATTTTATGCCCCACAAGCAACCAGTGGCGGAGTTGTAGGGGTTCAGTTTCAATAAATTTTATAAAAAACTAGTACGGCCCTGTTCAAAATCAAACTCGAACTTGTTTTTGGGTAGAACATTTTATTCTAAACAAAAAGTGTCTCTTGAGTTTTCTTGGTATCTGCCACCGTTTGGCACTAAATTTGATTCATTTCACAATTTTCGCGAAAAGTTCGTTCTAAAAATATCGCGTAAAGCAGAAAATTGCAACTTGCAGAGTAAATGTTCATTAATCGTTAATTTAGCGGAACATCTTCCCTTATTATTAGCATGTTCTGTTTTTACAAACTGCAAAGATCGGTAATTACTTCTTTATTATGAATGTTAGCTTTATTTTTAGATCGAACTTAGGAGCAAATTTTTCGCGAAAATGGTAAAATAAATCAAATTTTGCGCCAAACGGTGGCAGATACCAAGAAAAGTTGAGAGACACTTTTTGTTTAGAATAAAATGCTCTACCCAAAAACCAGTTCGAGTTTGATTTTGAACAGGGCCGTACTAGTTTTTTATAAAATTTATTGAAACTGAACCTCCACAACTCCGCTACTGGTTGCTTGTGGGACTTGAAAATTTTCACCGATTGTGGCAACCTGTAAGGTATACTAAATTTGGTTGGGAAACGGTCTAACATTATCGATCATTTTTCGAAAATTTCAACACCCTGTATCTTAAAAATGAAGCGTTTTTGGACCCATGTTGATCTGGAATATTCGCTTTAACATGAGTTTTTGTATCGACTGTTTAAGTCCTGCTATTAAAAAGTGGATCACATTGTATTAACAAAGACACAGCGAGTGGAACAGTGCTATCGAGGTTGCAAAGGACAGAAAAAAGTGGAAAGACTCGTGCAAGAAAAGGCAAAACTTAACTCCAAACCCTCTACACTGGAAGGCAGAAGAGGCCCGGATAAGTAAGTAAGTAAGTATTACTGACGTACGAATGATCAAAGTTAACATAAGGTAAATTAATTCTTCTACTTTATTGTCATTTCAAAATAAATTAATAATACTGGCATCTCTTTTATTGTTGTGCAGACTCAGAGTTAACCCTCAGAGTACCAGGCGGGGTCACTGAGTGACCCCACTATCAATATATTGTGAATATTTTTTTTATTACTGTTTTTACGGATTTCTCCGTCTACGACTTTTATTTTTTTTCCTTTAGAAACATAATTCCAGCCTTGAAATTTATTTTGAATTCTTAACATCCATAATATCGCTATATTGTTGGCTGGGGTCACTCACCGACCCCGCCTGGTACTTCAAGTACCAAATTTGTATAAGAGGAGATTGCATGCAAAGCTGTTGTCGATGTATATAAATAGTGTCTGAGAAATCATTAGTCCGATTCTTGAACGTTAGTGATCATGTCGCAGAAAATTTTGAGTGAGAAAGAACTGCAGCAAATAACTGAAAATATGACCCTAAGCCCTAAGCAGTGATGAAGGTGAACACTCTGATGTAGTCAATTGTCTCAGAAGATGAAGATACAATGTCCGGAGCTGATTCTGAGGACGAAAGCTGGGATCATTTTTCTTCAGATTCTGAAGGACAGTAAGTCCTCTATTGTTTGCGCCCGCTGTAATTTGTGAAACCCATAGGGTGCAAACGAAAACAATAGTATGTAAAAAAGATTGCATCAACAATGAATAACAATATTTTGATTATATTTAATAAATTTTTATGATTTGAAACATGTAACAATTTTGTTTTATCCATCAAATTTCCCGCATGTCACATATATACGGTAAGTCAGTTTTTTTTATGAGAAACCAATTTTTAGGAATATAAAAGTCAGTAATAATGTTGATAAATAGACTAAGAAGACTTATAACAAATAAACACGGAGAAATATTGCTAAATTATATCATAATTACCGAGATTGAGTTGGGGTCTATGTGACCCCGCGTGGTACTTTACGTACATTCTTGGAGCCTGGTACTCTGAGGGTTAATCAAGAAAGCGACGCCAAAGCGTCTTATTAGAAAAGTGCTACAAGGTGCAAATAAAATCTTCTGTAGTATCTGTACAATATCTTTGTACTAATGGTCATCCATTTTTGAAGACTTTTTTGAGATCCCACTTTAGGACACTGACATAATCAAAACCGGTCCTGTTCAGACAAATTTCAAATGTTAAAGGTTGCTGCTATGTAATTGAATAAAATTATTAACAAAACACTGCTTTGTATTTACTAGAACTAAATTGGTTTGACGTACTTTTTCTATAAATCAATTCGCTTTGCTGAATCATTCACGCCTAAATTATTAACGCTGGTATTTTTAAATCTCACAATAGCACTGATAACACTTGTGAGTAATTTTTGCAATGATTCATATGACGTGCACAAAAATGGTTAATTTAATTTTCGCTTTTAAAACACATCTCTAATTTTCTTCAAGACCAGTTTACCACAAAAAAACCATAGCAATGAACAAGACTAAAATTATAAAATACTTAAAATTTATGCCAAAAACATGTAAACTTTGGATTACTTAGTTTGTACAAAAAAAAATTCACTGTTCCTTATTTTCAGCTTTTCCGGAAAATCGGTTTGATTTCCCGTAAACTTTCACTGGATCAAAGTTGTAGCCCATAAAATTTGCTATCCGGAATGGGCCGACCGTTTTTTTGTGCAACCTTTCGTTTTAAAGATACAGCAGTTGCAAAGTCTAAGAAACGAAGTTTTTAAATTTTTAACATTTTTTGTACAAATTGCTTTATAACTTTTAAACGATTGGCTGTAGACAAAAAATGATTGGTACCAATTTTGTAGAGAATTTCATGCTCTATTAAAAAGCTTCAACGTATTTTATGATAAAATTGATATTTTCGGCGACAGAGTCTTTTAAAAGCAGAAGTGTTAAAAAAGTCAAGCAAGTGTTGATATCTGCTTAGCATTTGATTTTAGGAAAAAGTTTTGCTTGATTTTTTTTCTTAAAAAAAGGCCCTCTATCACCACTTAAAATATTTGCGCTCATAACGGGGACACCGTGTATTTAACTGTATTCAGAGGTTCGCTAAGTTTAAACATTATTTACTTACTGATGAGATTTGAGTTTTTTTCTGGATTTTCTAACCCTCCAATAAATGCATGTGTACGATGCAATTATTACAAGACATGGCAAGGCGAAACCAATCACAAAAATCGCCTTCTTGGGGGATGTATTATCTTTAGAGAGAATTGTGCAGGAAAACGTTGACGGATGGAGTCCTAACCGACCCCAGACGCCCAACAATGGAGGCAGCTGCAGAAAAATCAAAATAAAGTTATCTTAAAATAGTATTCCTATCACATAAAACTATAAAGGAGGTTGATTTTAATTTATTAACAGTAATTGTTATTTAATTTGATTAAGAAAATTCTATATTTATTTTAGAGAACCAAAAATGATTGTGTAAAAAATGATATGAATATTTTTGTATTAAATGAACGCCAGAATTTAATCGTTACTTGTGTGGAGCAAGCCGAGAGTTGGCTAAATTTATTTTATTTATGTTAGAAGGGCGAAGCGCTCCAGTTTGCTATAACGCAGGTCAGGATGGTGTATGGATTAGTAAACTTGCCATTATAAGAAAGGCAAAACCCCAGCAACACAGCAGCTGTATCCATATGGCGGTTGTCGAATACAATTGATTGTAATGTTGATGATGAGATATGAGGAAATACCTGAAAGCAAAAAGACAACTGTCACATGGGTTTGTCGACTTAAGAATGAGTCAACAGCATTTTGTAATAGTTTTATGGGAACATCATAACTTGGGCGCTGATAAACGTGTTACGATATTTTGCTAGCAATAAAACTTATCTGAAGTAATACCGACATATCACAACAATAATTTATGGTCGTCGCCAGAGCTGGGCATTACTTGAATATTTTTTTACTTCAGTACTTTTGCAAGTACTTTTCCGGTACTTAAGACTTGCACTGCAGTACATTTTAAAATTAGTTACTTAGGACTTCGGTGAAAATACTGGTACTTATTACTTGTATTAGTACTTCAGTACCACAAAAATAACTTAAGTACTTTTTAAAATACTGCAGTACAGTGCAAAGTACTTTAGTACTTTTAGTGAACACAAGTACTTTTTAAGATATTAAGTTTTATAAGATAGGAACTGTGGTTTTCAACGTGTTAAAAGTTGTCTTAAGTTTTAAACACAACCCGCATTGGGGTGCATAGAATAGCTACAGTTGAAAAGGTTCTGTGTGTGTGTAGTAATACGGACAGCAATTTTATTAAATAAAAATTAAGCTATAAGGTAAATCTGATCGTACAACATTAATTGTTGTTATTAGATTGTGAACAATTCTTTCATTTTTGACCCTAAATTACTAAAATTTGTATAGTTAATTACTGATTTGAGCCATGTATATTTTTCTTATACGTCTCATGTATAGGTATAGAAGTTAAGCAGAAATGTTCATAGTAAATGTGCTGTAGTGTCGCTCTTATCATTATATTAATGGAAAAACAAAACGTTTTCAAAATTAATTAACAGTATATAATAGTGAAACGTATATAAGCACATCTAATAAACTACTCCTAATATATTATGCGTCCAGTATACACTGTGTCACAAAAATAACGCCCCAAATGGCGATTGAGGTAAAGTTTTTTTTTTTAATATAAAAGAAAGAAAAGTTTTTGCCTTACTAGGAAATTAATTTTAAACAAATCTGTTTTAGTCTACCACACAAAGGGCGTTCAAAAATCGAAATATACATTTTCGCGCCGTAAACTGCCAGATATGTACAATTTAGAGAAAAATACCATAAGAAAACGGTTCAAAATCCATTTTTAATTTTACCTGTGCAAAATTTTTGACTGTTTTTTTAACAAACTGTAATCATTTACTATTAAAAAGTAATAAAAATTTACATATTCTGTAATATTTTTAACTGGTTGCTGACATCAAAAAGGGTTTTAAACTAGTAACATCAGGAATGCGGTAGTCTCTAAACAATATCTGCAAAAAGCACTTGAAGAGTACTTGAGAAATACTTTTTGCAAGCACTTGTACTTAAGAATCAGTACTTTTAGAAGAAGCGGTACTGGTACTTATGATCCAAGTACTTGTCATAATTACTGAAGACTTAAGTAATTTTTGGCAAGTACTTGCCCAGCTCTGGCCGTCGCTCATGAAAAAAAATGAAACCACTTAAAACGTTTTAACAAAGAATTAAATCTAGCTTTAACTATTAAAATTTATGTTTTCTAAATTATTTGTGCAAATCTTTTATGGCGATCCAATGATCTGAAAATACCAGAAAAAAACTGTTACAATTGTGCCAATTATTTGGTCATCGTGCGATTAAAAGCAATTTTAGCTGTTCCTAAATCTATGACAGCATTAAACGTAGATCAAGCTGGTCTTTACTAAGAATATAGCAAATTAGCGCCACGTTTGACATTTGACCTGTGCCTCTTAATTTGAAGTACAGTAGTTCACACAAGGCACAGCCTATATTAAGTTATGATGCAGTTACAGTAGAAAATTACTGTTGTTTATATGTTCCACAAAACTAACCCACTTTTGGGAAACGTACGAAAGTACACATTTTGTACCATTAATTCTATTGAAAAGTGGACGGAGCTTTGGTAATTAGTTTAAAACAGAGCAGCGTAGGAGCATATGTTTTAATGGACATTTTAAAACGTCTGACGACGTGCTTATTCCGGTGCTAAAATAATAGTTACATTCTACATAAAAAAGTACCTTTAGAAGGTACAAATGAGATTGATTTAATGATTAAGACAAAATGGTTACGAGAGAAAAAAGAAATTCAACATTTTCATACTTTTTGCTATAACATCTGAAGCACGAGGAATTCTGTACTTTTAAAAATTGATTGTGGCTCATCTCATACTAAGGAATAATTCATCTAATTTAAACGAACCTGTATCACTTATAATCAGCAAGATACCCATGCTGGAAATGTAATCTTGGACACCCTGTATAACCTTTGCATTTTATCATTTTCCATGACATATTTAAATCCTAATTTAAATAATCTTATGCTGGATTTGTTATCTAGGTAAGCAATAGCATGTATAAGAAGTTTTGGATCAATAACGTTATACAGGGTGTGTAAAAATTGGCGGAAGCGCTACACGTGGCGATGCTCTTCGTAAAATTCTAAGTCGAAAATCTCAATACAAAAATGTTGTACCATGCTTGCTGTGTCTGCAAGAGGTCCTCAAAGTTTTGACATTTAGTCCTTTAATAAGCGTTATTATTTAATACTTGCTAATGAAAAAGCTGCAATTTGCAATAAAAATAAATTTCGAATAGTATATTTTCCTAGATATTGTGTTCTTCCTTTCAAAAATTGGTGTTGAAAATATGTAAATCACTGATTTGAATGAAAATAATACATATGGCAACGTTGTCATTAGCTGTCATCTCTGTTTTTCTCGTAATTATTTCTAGTTTGTGTTTTTCGATACCCAAAAGTTTGCAGCTATGTTTACGAACTGAAGGCTTTCAGTTCAAACAAAAATTGTAAGTACCTAAGTAAAAATTGTGGATAAAAAAATGTCCAAACGCAAATCAATGTATGCAATGTTGCCAATTTTTTTTTTCTTTAAATGGTTCCTGAGGCTATAGGAAGCATAGTATAACATTTTTGTATCAAGATTTTCGACTTAGAATTTTACGAAGAACATCGTCACGTGTAGCGCTTCCGCCAATTTATACACACCCTGTATAAAAAAAGTTTTGAATTGTTCTACAAAGCAGAACTTAAAAAAATTATTTAACATGTTCGTAAAGAACATATTTATGTAAATGCTAAAAAATTTTTAACAAATCGGCAAGGTATAAAATCTAAAATGTTTGGTCGCTTGAAATTAGAAATGAAAATCTTAATTTATAAAAGCTTTGGTTCAATAAATTTTACGACAGTAACTAAAAATTAGAACATATGGCCCTATATAGCTGTTTAGGAGTAGGAAGGCGTTTTTTAACGTAAATTCTGATTAATGGAACAAGTGACATGTTACACTCAAGATATTAATTCTTTTTGTGATCTCTTGGAAAGGATGTACTTAAAAACATCATATTTTAACGTTCAGAAAAATACAGTTCTTGTCGATTGCAATTTAGTTTTTGAAACAAATTTATTCGTTAAATCAGCTAATGTGCTTCAAGAAAGAATTTGACTTACGAATGCAAAAATGTGTTGGTCGTCTTTCAGAGCTTGGTCGCGATGAAATTCAATCCCTTTACCACATGTCGATTATCTTTAATATCTAATGTCTCGTGTGTTTTAATTTTGTTTAAGCGTCAATTCCGTTAAAAATGCGGTGCAAAGCGGGCCACTTAATGCATACCACTGTGATCTCCCTTAAAATACGAGACGAGAATTCGTTTAAATCAGCAAAAAGTTACGTTCAGTAAAGACCAATACGTAGCAACACTAACACTTTTTGAATGCATAGCTAACTTGATGGACACAAAAATTGAAACTTTGCGAATTTGCAATTGACCAGTTTAATTGGTAATTTATTTAATATAAGTATTCTCCCTATAAACCTTATATTTTTTGTAAATAACAGGCAATTCTCTATAAAATTACGTTAAATGTTTTTTCTACAATGAAATTAGTCCGACGATAGTCAATTTTTTATTTGAAATAACATAGTTACTTTTTTATTATTTTTGGTAAGGTAATTAATTAATAATCCAACCATGCACTCAAAATTTAGCATAAATGAAACGATTTTCAAACTTTGTACTTTTTCCATTTTTCACGAATAATTAAAAGTCATTTTTAAGTCTAATAATCCTTAATTTGACCATAAATAACGTGTATAAGAAGTTTTAAGCCATTTGCTTTAGTTTAAAGGAAATCGATTTTTTGTCGAAAAAAAGTGCAAAGACTATATAGCCTTTGTACTTTTTCCATTTTTCACGAAAAACTAAAAGTAATTTTTAAGTCTAATAATCCTTAATTTAGCCATAAATAACGTGTGTAAGAAGTTTTAAGCCATTTGCTTTACTTTAAAAGAAATCGATTTTTTGTCGAAAAAAAGTGCAAAGACTATATAGCCTTTGTACTTTTTCCATTTTTCACGAATAATTAAAAGTCATTTTTTAAGTTTAATAATCCTTAATTTGGCCATAAATAACGCGTATAAGAAGTTTTAAGCCATTTGCTTTAGTTTAAAGAAAATCGATTTTTTTGTCGAAAAAAGTACAAAGACTATAGCCTTTGTACTTTTTCCATTTTTCACGAATAATTAAAAGTCATTTTTTAAGTCTAATAATCCTTAATTTGGCCATAAATAACGTGTATAAGAAGTTTTAAGCCATTTGCTGTAGTTTTAAGAAAATCAATTTTTTTGTCGAAAAAAGTGCAAAGACTATAGCCTTTGTACTTTTTCCATTTTTCACGAATAATTAAAAGTCATTTTTTAAGTCTAATAATCCTTAATTTAGCCATAAATAACGTGTATAAGAAGTTTTAAGCCATTTGCTTTAGTTTAAAGGAAATCGATTTTTTGTCGAAAAAAAGTGCAAAGACTATATATAGCCTTTGTACTTTTTCCATTTTTCACGAAAAACTAAAAGTCATTTTTAAGTCTAATAATCCTTAATTTAGCCATAAATAACGTGTATAAGAAGTTTTAAGCCATTTGCTTTAGTTTAAAGGAAATCGATTTTTTGTCGAAAAAAAGTGCAAAGACTATGTAGCCTTTGTACTTTTTCCATTTTTCACGAATAAATAAAAGTCATTTTTTAAGTCTAATAATCCTTAATTTGGCCATGAATAACGTGTATAAGAAGTTTTAAGCCATTTGCTTTAGTTTAAAGAAAATCGATTTTTTTGTCGAAAAACAGTGCAAAGACTATAGCCTTTGTACTTTTTCCATTTATCACGAAAATGTAAAAGTCATATAGGATGTAAAATTAAATTCTCCATCAGAATAAATAAAAAAGTATGCCGTGTAATTTTGAAAAAAGCGATCTGTCGCTGGTCTGATAAGTTTCATAGCAAAAAAAAATACTTTAACGTCATTTTACAAAAAGTGTAATGCGATTTACAAAAATAACGGGTTTATAGGGGCGTTTTAAGGATGCAACAGTCGAACTGTATCACCCGGTATTTGCAATGATGTGAATTTTACATGTGTGTATGCTGTAGCATACCCGTTAGTAATAAAGAACTTTACACTCTGTTAATGAAAGCGAATGAAGTAATTAATAATAATTAAGCTAACCTGTTTAGTGTAATGGCAACCATATTTAGCAAAGACACCGCTACGTTTCCATATAATAAAACTGGGAAAAGTTTACATAACGCATCTCCGAGTGTCCATGCTTCATTTATGTACCTGGACGCCACCAGTGGAAGGTTCAATGAACAAAATAGTAAGTCTGATAAACACAGTGATAAAACGAAGGCTGTTGTTGCATGGCTTCTTAGTTTTGGGCACCGAAGTAATGCCAGAACGGTCACGAAGTTACCTAGAAAATTTTAAACATCAGTTGAAATTACGACTCATACATAATAATATATTACACAAGAAGAGTTGTAAGAAGTATTTTACACGCACGAGTGAAAAAGTTGCGCACGGAGCGGCGAGTGCGTATTTCTACGAGCGCGTAATTGCTTTACAACTCGTGTTATGTACCTTACTTTTTCTACGATCACAAAAAAGCTACGATTTTAACGGCTTTTTGGCTAATATACACATGTAATTACGTTGTCTTGTCAATTTTGACGTAAGCCTACGTTGACACTTCTAGACAAGTGTGCGTTTTGCTTACTGTGCGTGAGGAGCCATTTACTATGCATGCAGGCTGTACGGTAAGAGTCATTTACATTGGTAGTCGTAGAAAAAGTTGGTATATGTTGCAGTAAAAGCTTAAAGCATATTAAACGTATGCACTTACTAGTCAGTGTTTACATTTACGTAAGATTTTAGTAAAAGTATCAACTCAATATAAAAGTTTCTGCTATTCTCAGTAAACGTTGACAATTACTAGACATTGCATACATTTCCTACAACAGATTAGTAAAAGCATAAATATCGCGAATATCAAATGTTTGTGTGTTTGTGGCAAAGTGTTTGATTCGGAATTCTACTTATCGTTTGAATTAAGTTTTTATTTGACCACTATAGTTATTTCTTGACACCGAAAGGTACAAGAGCAAGCGATTAAGAAGAAGAAATATAGTTTTGTTTTAGATGCTTATTGCAAACTTATAGATATCCCTTAATTGTTTTGAACAGTACAGTTCTTGCCAAACTGCAATTACAAAATGTTGTACTGATTAAGCATTTGATCTGAGTGTTCCTGGTATTATCGCTCTAACTGAAGAATGGAGTGAATTTTATTACAGTCAGTTATAAAACGGCATTTAAAAATGACAATTGGAGTATGCAAAAATAAAATTGAAATAGTTAAAATACGATACAATTGTTTATGTTAATTATATTCTAAATTGCACTTTATATTTTTTTTTTACTTACGCGGCCCAAGTTGCTACTTGAAGTAAAAAGTCGTACACATGTGTAGGTCTGCAAAACGCAGATTATAATTGTTGGTCTAAAATTGTTTCTACACGTCATGATTACAATTAAGTATTTACCTTAGCAAAACATTTCACATCGATAACACTATCGTTGTAGTATTCTAAGATAATGTATTGTAAACATTAGCATGTATGTATTTCGGAATTTCCTTTTTGTTTATGGAAGTGTAAGAAACATGAGTAACATGTATCATAAAAAATAAATTGTCTTAAGATTATTTTATCATCACCAGCAAATTTAATTTGTTGTGTGTTTTTAAGTCATCACTTAAGAATCATGCATTAGAGCTGTTGATTGAACAGGGCTGGCCTAAGGATTTGGTATTCGAGTTAGAGATGAAAAAATTTGCATTTATAGACAAAATTACTGGTATTCATCTTGATATAAGTTGATATTATTGCTATATTGCTATATCGATAACATTACGATACAAAAGTATCATAGCACCTCATTTCGAATACTGCTCTAGTATTTAATTTCTGGCACACACTAATGATTTAGGCCGTCTTCAAAAATTGCAGAATAGGGTTATGAGAATTATTTTACACTGTTCCAGATACACCAAAATTACTCTAATGCTAGATACTTTATTTACAGTGGCTTAGTATTAAAAAACTGATAATTTTTAATACGATTATTCTTATTTTCAAGATTATAAATAACCTGCTTCCAAATTCTTTGTTAAAATATATAACCCAAAATTCTGATATTCATAATTATTCTACTGTAAAGACTTTAAATTGCCATTCAGGACACGAATCTACACTCAAAATTCTCTTTTTAATAACGGACTGAAATTTTATAATGATCTATCAAGTGAACTTAAAAGTGAAACTAATATTGTAAGGTTTAGACGTAAGCTCAGTAGTTATATTAAGGAAAAGTTTTAAATTCTATATATATTTATATATATATTTTATAAAATGTAAACATAATTAGCAAATCGCTAAAATAAATTACATTATTATTATTATTATTATTAAATAAACATGTTGTTACTGAAAACTATTAAAAAGAAACAAGATTTTTTTAGTAAAAGCATACATTTTCATATCTGATTTAGTAATAGTATGCACAAAATAAAAGCGATATTCGAAATGAATACTTTAACTAGTAGATTTGTGCACACCATATAGTATACAGGGTGTTTCTTAAATGTTGCGAAAAAATTGAAAGGCAATTCGTTATCGAAAATTAAGGGGGGTCTTTCATATAAAATGTTTTCCTTAGACGTCTCCTTTCGGAGTTACACCCCCCTAAAGGGGAGCGCTAAAATTAGGTCTTTATTTTATTTCTCAAATTTGGATAAATGTAGAAAAATGATATTTGGTAGATATTTTGTACTTATTGAAAGGTTACCCAAACAAATATTTTCAATCATCTCTCACCTTCTCAGGGGACTGAAAAGTGCGACCCCTGTTAGTTTTTTTAACAGAACTTTTTGGTGGGTTGAAATTTTGTATTTTTTTTTTGAAAGCTTGATTTATTTAGAAACTTTTTTTATTCTTTAGTTTTTCTCGTATTGTTTTTATTGTATTTTGATTAAGATAGTCAA
This sequence comes from Elmis aenea, assembly GCA_947652605.1. Taxonomy (NCBI): domain Eukaryota; kingdom Metazoa; phylum Arthropoda; class Insecta; order Coleoptera; family Elmidae; genus Elmis; species Elmis aenea. The sequence goes on from OX393584.1 coordinate 28,171,034, forward strand.
GTAAATAAAAAAAAGCTGTACCATAATCATTAGACGAAAAGCTGTTTTTTAAAGATCAATAAATTTTGGTTCATTTTGGATTTAACGTTTTACTTTCACATGTTAAAATTTGCGTTAAATGACAGAACTAAATTGTTTTGTTTCACGGCACTCTGTAGCTTCGTAGGGACTTTTTGATGAGTTTTATTTGTTTTGAGCCTAAATATCAAAATAAATATATTAAACCTTACATCAGTGTAAAGAGAAAAAAAAATGCTTCTTTATGAGGCCATGGCCAACTATTGTTTCCATTTTAAAAAAATGCAAGTTTGTAATTAATCCAAGAATTTAAATAATACTGAAACAATGAATGTTTTCATTTAATAGTGCGTAAAAAAATCTACAACTTTTACCCCAAACATATTTTTGTACCGTCAAGTACAACCGAGTTATAAACGATTAAAAAAAATGCCCATTTTGATTTTTGTTCATTATCTAGCGTGCTATGCAATTGTTTTTAAAACATTAAGGCATCACTGAATAGGTCTCAGAAAGGGGAACAATTTGTCTAATTTAAACTTCTTTGTAGCTCTTACCGTTTACGAGATCCCAATAGTGGCACAAATATGTGGACCACCGTGATGTATAATGAAAATATATTTTGCAAGAATCAAAAATTTATCAAAAATTTATCAAAAATTTATCAACCATTTATAACATTTAATTTTTTTGGGAAATATTTAAACAGGGTAGTTCGTATAGTTTTTCTTTTCTTCTCGTTTTCAAAACTTGCGCTAACTTAATTTAAAGTTGCGTTAATTGGGTAATTACAGTATAAGTCGAATTAAAGTTTATTTAAGGTGAGAGAAAGAACGATATACGACAAATTTAAATGTAACGATAAATCGTAGCTTGACATATAGAAGTAGCCGGCTAAGAATGGATAATATCGGCATCAAAAATTTCGAAGCGCGATAGATTTGTTAATAAACTTGTGTCTGAAGGGAGCAAGTTAATCAGAAAGTTATTTTAAAACACAAGCCTTACACTTTTTAACTTCCCAGCAGTCTAAGACAGTGTTCAACATCTTTAAGTGTTGTGTGGCCACTTTTGATTACTTATGTAATTGAACTTCATAGTTAACCATCAGTTTAAGTACCCATAGCCTATGCATGACTAATTTTTCAAGCAAGCTATATAGCTGCTTATATTTATTATAACTGATTCTTTGTATCATGGTAAAACCTCGCTTGCAATTGATTCTTACCAACAGCAACACATTTAATGCTCGATGGTTTTATGAACTAGTTCACAATGTAATTATTTGTCTTATACGACATTATTAAGAATCTAGTTACAAAAACTAATTGTTTAATTATTAAAATAAAAAATTTGCATTGCGATAAATAAAATTTCTTTAACAAATTTAAACCTTATTGTGCTCTAAAAATTCCTGTTTATGTATTGTCCTCATTACTTTATGACGTGATTTAATCGTTTATAAACATTTAACCGATAAATGGCATTAGTCTGCTGTTTCTTAAGCAATCGAGCGTACTTAGTTGCTTATGAATCAACAATCGGACAACAATTTTCAAAATGTTCCTTACCAACGACTCCAACAACACAAAAACTAATTGCACATATCGAAGCAAAAATCGTTGCTTCTCGAGGGTATTTTATAATCGAATCTTCTGTAGTATTATCCATTGTAAAACACAAAACACACAAATAAAGTTAATACGGACCATAAACACTAAGATTAACTTTACTTAGTCCTTAGTTGTTGCCGCGTTTAGTTCAAACGATACACTGTTGGGTGGGACAGATGTAAGTGGTTAAATGTCTCGTATGTAATAACTTTCAGGCTATCTGTGTAACATAATGAACATGGGATGAATGGAGGGGACTGTAATGTATAATGAAATATGAAATCTGTCGATAGGGTGCGGATGGTTTTCGATGCAGAGAACGTTTTGGGAATCCCGGTTTTTCATTTGATCCCGATATGGTAAAAAAAATTAGGTATTTATTATATTTTTAATTTTCCTTATAAAAAAGCAAATAAAATTAAACACTCTGTGTATTTTCAATATTTTCAGAGCGGTACTTTGTACAGTGGCGGATCTTGATTTTGTGGGGCCCCAGGCGCAACCTGGAGGCCCCCTATTGACCCTACTAAGAATGAGATGGTTCACTAAAATGAACAATGCAGAAAATCATACCGTTTTTTATTTTTGGAATCAACAGAAACATAAACACAAAAATAAGAAAAGGAAACAAAAAAATATTCTCGGGTACCGGAAAAAAAGCACATTCCCATAAAAAAAAAACATCTCAGGTAAAAAAAATCACAGTAAAATTCTGTATCACATAGTACAGGGTGGTCCAAATTCGATGGGATACATGGGTATCTCGCTTAATAGTCAAGATAGAGAAACTGTTAAACTAGCAAAAATGTGCAGTTTTTTAGGATAAACTCAGAACCGTTTTCAAAAATATTCTATCATTTCCGGTTTTTGAGTTAATAAAGAAAAACCGGTGCACACGAACTGCGGCGATTCTTATCCCATCATTACCAACTTTTATGACCATGCGTTAATCTTACACTCGAACTGCGTACAAATATTTTCTAACCCTTGATTATATGGGTAGACCCTAATAATTAGGGCCTAATTTAATGTTCCAAGAATTAATCCTAAAATTAGTCAAATGTACGGTAATTTTATAGGTATAAATACAATGCGCAAGTATGATTTAGTTTACTTATTAATATGAATGAAATGGAGATAATGTTCAGTACGCGTGGAAAAGAGCTGCTTGTTTACAAAAATTGTAAATATTATAAACACAGACAGTAGAAATTTTATACTCCTATTAAGTAATTACTATGTATGACAAATAAAATATTTTGTTTATATTTTTTAATTTCATTCAATTTAAGTAGTGAATATTTAGGAATACTCTAACCATTTCTGACCGCTTACCTGAATACGAAATTCCAGGAAAGGTATAATTAAATAATGTTCGCAGTTCGTGTATCGGCTTAACTCTCATGCTTAATTACAGGCCGCAGTTCGCGTGGTACTTTAATACAAGTCATTAAAATAGCCGCAATTCGAGTGCGCCCAGAAAAACTGTTTTTTTGTTATATTTATAATGTGTCTTATCTCCCTTATCGTTTTAATATCAAAAAAGTTTATAAAGATTATTTTTAGATAGTTTTATGTAGATGTTGATAGTACTTTTTTTAAATTGGCATCAATGGCTATTACGTAATACCCACTATAAAAATAGGTTTTAGAAGATATTACAATTTGCCTACAATTATTATTTTATAATTCTCATGTTAACAGACAATAAAAAATTAATTTTGGTTTTTGAGGATGAGCTTTGCTGAAGCCCCGAGCTAAGAAGGAAGTGAGCATTGGCGTAGTTTCGTAGTTAGCCTCCAAGTTTAAAGAGGGCTTCAGCCCCAGGTGACTAGCATTTACCTTTAACTACAGGCAATGGCGTAGGCAGGGGGTAGGGGGATTAGAATTTCCCCCCATAGGGTAAAAAGCCGACAAAGGGTCGGACAACTGTAAATTTTGCACTAAAAAACTGAGTTGTCCTACTTTTTAATTTTTGCATCTGGTAACCCTAGACCTGTAGTAAACCTCCCAGAGTGCTAAGCTCGGCCACCCGAGCTAAGTAGGAAGTGACATAGCAGTACTGATTATAATAAATATAATTTTAGCCAAGCGAGTGTCTCATTTACTGTGTGAGTAAGTGTATGTCGGAGCTTTTGCCCCGACAGTTTGAAGATCTTCATAATTAACCGCGACAATATTTCGATTGTAAATCAAATTTTCTTTGAAAAATCTTGTACCAAAAATCAACCGCTTTTGAGTAATTTAAGTAGTACGTAAAACATTTTCCACAAATGTTACTTATTACGGAAATATTTCATATACAAAATCAATACTATCTGCAGGTGCTGTTAAATATTTTTCTTGATTTTGTACATTGAACTTAAACATTTTTCGTCTAAATTTGTTTTTTCAAAATAAAAAATTATATGTTCAGACAAGTAAATGTCGCTGAAACTTCCAGAAAGTTTTGAAAAATATTGTTAATATCAAACACAACATACTATCATAATATTTATTAATCCTATGACGAAAACAAATATGTAATATATACATTGTTAGTAACCCATTTGAAAATGCCGTTCTCGCTCTTTCGCTCTTTTCTTTAACAAAACAATACATATCAACAGTAAAGCTAAAAGGGCTATTACAAGTGCTGCTAATGTATACATTGCATGGCGGTATCCAGACGACGGCGCTGAAACTAAAAACATATCAGGTCGATTCATTAGCCGGTTCGTGAAAAAATACCAAAATTTTGCAATTCTATCGGAATGGTGTTGGGATATGCATTCTGGATTCGAGATAGTTTAGGCAGAAGTTGGTTCCAAAATGTGACTCTGCTGGTCCTTTGCGTAATCTCCTGACTTATGCTGCTCTGATTCTTTCCTAAATATTCGACATAATTGTCGCCAAAATTATATCTTTGCCATACTCGCGGTTGGTTTGTGGGAGTAGGATTACTGAAAATTATTGCAAGTTGTTATGTAATGATGTTAACATCTACAAAAAAATGGTTGCCTAAGCATTTCGTAGTTTTACAGCCTTTTTACGAAAGATAATTTTGAAAAACAGATAGCGTGTACTAACAAATAATTTAAGGCCAGGGCAGGATCTACCATGAAGCGGGTTACGTGTCCGCTCCAGGCCTCACTTTTAAAGAGACCCAATTTTTTTCGGTGGAATTTTGTTCCTGTTTTAATGATTATTATTTATTATTTAATCCCAAGTTCCTCTACCGTCTGGTGTAGGACTTTAATGAATATATAAATTTGCAGATGATGTGGTGCTATTACCTAGAGGCGAAAAGGACGTGTAATTCAATCAAGAACTATTGGGCAGATACATTAAGTGGATATAATATGAATATTAATATAACGAAAATTGCAAAAAATCATAAACCAGTTACAATAATGCTAGACCAAAAAAGATGGAGCAGGTAGCCAATTTTAAATATTTAGGAACCAAAATTGCAGAGAATGGTAACCTGGAGGAAGATCTGAATAACAGAATAGCGGCAGCGACGAAATTTTACAACGCCACTAATAAATGTTTAATAAGCAAGAAGGAGATATAAAAAAAAACGAAGACGCGAGTTTTTAATATAGTGTACGTACCCATTCTCACGTACAGTTCAGAAACTTGGACACCAAAATAAAAACAAAGAATACAGGTACAGGAAATGAGATTTCTGATAAGAAAAGACTGTAGACTGATCAATAAAATCAGTAACGAAAAAATTCGAAATAACCTAGGAGTAATAGATATTAAGAAAAAGACGGAGATGGTTTGGACATACAGGGTGTCCCAGATTACATTTCCAGCATGGGGATCTCGCTTATTATAAGAGATACAGGTTTGTTTAAATTAGATGAATTATTCCTTGGTATGAGAGGAGCAACAATCAATTTTTAAAAGTACAAAATTCCTCGTGCTTCAGATTTTATAGCAAAAAATATGAAAATGTCGAATTTCTTTTTTCTCTCATAACTTTTTTGTCTTAATCATTAGAACAATTTTATATGTACTTTCTTAAGGCAATTTTTAATGGAGAATGTAACTGTTATTTTAGATTATTTTTAACACCTACCATTTTCGAGATATTACCCCTAACTTCATTTTTTCTTATGAGCCGCGAAGTTGGCTATGGAATAGTTGAATGTGCTTTTTTTCCCTCTTTTAAATGAGATATTACTTGCTACATTTATTTTCATAAATAAGTCATAAAATCAAGAAAAATCGTATTTTACCCAACACTTATCAAGTTATCTATAAAAATAAAAACAAAAAACAACTAATTAAATGTCAAATGACAGTTACCGTTTGTCTGCGCTATCATTTATTAGAATTTCACATTATTGTTGTGTAATTCGATAGTCTTTGTAGTAATTGCTATAATGATGGCAACATTTAAAAATAGCGATTAATTTGACATGTTGAGATGCTACATTCTTTGCCATAAAAACCGTGTAGAAGCTGAACGAATATAATAATTAGAGCTATATCCCGAGAAAAGGCAACGAAGGATGCGAAATTACAAAAATTTGGAAATAAATTTAAAAGTATATGGTTTTTTCGACAAACCAACCAAAAATCCAAAACAAATCAATAATTAATTAGAATTATTTATTTTACACAGTTTTTATTGTAAATAATGTGGCATTTCAACATATAACATTTTTAATTAGTTGTAAATGTGCCCATAATTATATGATAACAAATTTGCTACAAAGACTATCGAATTACACAACAATACTATAAAATTCTAATAAATGATACCACACAAATCATTTGACACTTAATTAGATGTTTTTTGTTTTTAATATTATAGATAGCTTGATAAGTGATAGGTAAAATACGATTTTTCTTGATTTTGTGACTTATTTATAAAAATAAGCGCAGCAAGTAATATCTCATTTTAACGAGAAAAAAAAAGCACATTCAACTATTCCATAGCCAACGTTGCGGCCCATAAGACAAAATGAAGTTAGGGGTAATATCTCGAAAATGGTAGGTGTTAAAAATAATCTAAAATAACAGTTACATTCTCCATTAAAAAGTGCCTTTAGAAAGTACTAATAAAATTGATTTAATGAATAAAATAAAAAAGTTATGAGAGAAAAAAGAAATTCGACATTTTTATATTTTTTGCTATAACTGAAGCACGAAGAATTTTTAACTTTTAAAAATTGATTGTGGCTCCTCTCATACTAAGGAATAATTCATCTAATTTAAACAAACCTGTATCTCTTATAATAAGCGAGATCACCATGCTGGAAATGTAATCTGGGACACCCTGTATACTACGCATGCCAGAAAGTAGATACGCGAAAATAGGATGGAAAATGAAGATAAAGGGAAAAAGAAATAGAGGAAGACCAAGAATTAAATGGGAAAAAGAAGGGACGCAGAGAGTAAAAGAAAAAGGAGTCAGCTGGAGAGATGTGTTACAATTAGCTAACGATAGGCAGAAGTGGAGAAACATAACACAGAATTAGAAAAGCATACCTCGACACCGAAAGGTACAAGAGGAACTGAATAATTACTTTTATTATTCAGCCTTTCCCCTATTTTTCCGAAGAAAATGGTCAGTGGCACGTATAACTCTGCAAAACATTTAGTTTTGATGCTCTTGGTGCATTAAACATAGCCCCAATTAAATTCTAGCGACAACGTATCGTGACCTTCCCTGGTGAGACATTAGTAAATCGTAAGAAAAAATTGAATTTCTAACTCTTATACTAACTAGGAGGCCACGATCTTTAAAGAAATACTTCATCCTTACTTCTAAATAAAACTAACCCAAAAATTATAAAATTGGTCCACAATTGCTTCACGTATTTACTGAACTGCAGTTCGTTCGTGTTAAATCTTCTCCGACCGAGTTGGTTCAACAGCAGTGGTCCGAATAACAACAACAAGTCAGAAGTCACAGTTGAATCTAAAACAACTCCTGCGATCGATCAAATAAATCTTTAAAAAAGTGATGTCTTACCGCTCGTGTTTAGAAAAAAACCTTCGTAATCCAAGTAATAAACGAAAATTGGTTGTATGTACGTGGAAATCAAATAGCTCAACTGCAAGTAATGTGGTGCTTCTACTTTGGCTTCAAATTCCAACTTCTTTAGTTGTTGTAAAAGTACACGAACGTCACCGTTGCTAGAATGGACGTACTTCCATTTAATGAGATCCAATATCTGTTCTTTATTTCTACCATTAAATTGGTAACGGCGCATAATTTCAGGTATTTTCGATTGTTCGACAAATTGTTGAAGTTGTGTATATCCTTGGCTGGCTAGTTCCAGCCATTTTGCTAGAAATTTTTAATTCTCATCCTGTATTACTCAATATAAACACTTACAGTACTGGGGATCTGAGATTGGTCTTGCAATGCCAGTCAAAATTGGCACCTGAAGGTACGTCTGTTCTTTTAACGCCTTTTCCGGTTCTACAGGCAAATACTGATTGTTCTCCGCTAAGAATGAATCTACTACTGGCAAAAACATGTCGGAAACATTACCCAACTGTAAATCAAAACAGATTTTTCTATTATAATATGTACAGGGTGTCCCAAATATCGTGCACAACATGGGGACTTCTTAAACATTAAGAGATACGGAGCTGATTAATTAAGTACAGCTAGCTTATTCATGTGATGTTTTTTTTTCAATTGCCACTTACCAGGGAAAACAGGCAAAAATTACTTTTATTATTCAACTTTTTAGTTTTCCCCCTATTTTGCCGAAGGAAAAGGCCAGTGGCACGTTTAACTCTGCATAACTTTTTAGTTTTGATGTTCTTGGTGCAATAAACACAGCCTTGATCAGATTCTAGCGACAACACATCGTAACCTTCCCTGGTAAGTAAAAATTTCTCATAAAAAAAATCCAAACTCAAATCAATAGACACAATGTTGCCAAATTTTTGTTTTGTAAATGGCCCCTGAGGCTATAGAAGGCATGGTACAACGTTTTTGTATTAAGATTTTCGCCTTAGAAATTTACGAAGAACATCGCCACGTGTAGCGCTTCAGTCAATATAATACACCCTGTATATGTAAAAATTGGCTAGCATTGATAAAAGCATTACTTCAACGTATTCTTCATAGGCCTTAAGGATATCCAAAGTACTTTTCGAACGAAGGCACTTCAAAATTCTCATTGTATACAAGTCGTTACAACCTAATACCCGAATAATTTCTTCAGAAGTAGATTGGGGATTTCTGCTTATATGCCAAGGTGATACTGCGCTTCCGGAAGATATAATGATTCTCTGAAAAAATCCTGGAAAAAATTAAACTTTTTGGAATTTGTGTCGATCATGAATAAATCACTAACCAAAAATCATGCAGGGATTACAGACAACAGTTGCATATCAAAACGGAATTTAATTTCCTTGTCATTTCAGTATTTTTGTTACTTTTAAAACACAGTTGAAATTATGTAACGATATGGTAACAACGTTAAAAACTCACCGGCTGTTCTGGGCGAAATCATGTGTAGAGTAACGCTAGCCGCGCCGGCTGCATGACCAAACAAGGTAATTTTGTCAGGGTCACCACCAAAATGATTGATGTTTTCACGGACCCATACCATGGACAGATACTGATCTAGGAGTCCCATATTTCCTCTCACTTCTGGGTTGCCAAAACACATAAAACCAAAAACGTTAAGTCTGTAATTGACAGACACTACCACTGTTCCTTCCATAGCTAAATCTTGCCCCGGTATAGGATCTCTGTTGCCCTTAGCAAATTCTGTTCCGTCAAGGAATATCACGACTGGCAAGGGGCCGTATCTCAAAGCATTCTAAAAAAATAGTTTATTGCTTACATACAAGGGAGGGTCACTATATGTTGTCGCTAGAATCTGATCAAGGCTGTGTTTATTGCATCAAGAACATAAAAACTAAATGTTTTGCAGAGTTATACGTGCGGAAAAATAGGGGAAAAATTGAAAAGTTGAATAATAAAGGTAATTTTTGCGATCGCGTTGGCCATGGAACCGTCAAAGATAAAATCAAAATTTTTCTATTTACCAATTAGCGCATCCTTTGCAAGTAAAATGGTGCAAAATATTTGACAAAATCTTTAAAGGTTTTGCAGAAAAACGCGAAAAGAGGCCCTTGTAAAAACGGTTTCCCCTCTGTTAAACGCCTATGCAAGTCGCATAGATTTAGTTATACAACTTCTCAAATCATAGCGCTTTTGCAGGGGTTTCGTTTTTGACGTTTTTCTCCGGAACCGTTTAAGATCTTTTCAAAAACTTTGCACCATTTGCAAAGGATGCGCGAATTGGTAAATAGAAGAATTTCGATTTTATCTCTGAGGGTTTCATGGCCAACGCGATCGCAAAAATTATCTTTATTATTCAGATTTTCAGTCTTTCCCCTATTTTTCCGAAGGAAATGGCCAGTGGCACGTATAACTCTGCAAAACATTCAGTTTTGATGTTCTTGATGAATAAACACAGCCCTGATCAGATTCTAGCGACAACATATCGTGACCTTCCTGGTCAGTTTATTTTCTATTTTGCCGATGATACCAAAACGGTACCTCAGGTGTCCATATGTTGAGAAATAAGCAATCTTCGCTTTCATTTATGTCTTCCCTAATTGGTAACTGGGGACAAGAAGCTCCATATTGTGTTGCTTGGTAAGTTCCATTCCAGCCATTGTGGCGCTGAGGTGGAGTAAAGCGCAAATTACCTGTTGGGGATGCTGCGTACGGTACTCCTAAATATGCGTCAGCTATCCTACCAGATTCTGCGTAAACTTTAGTCTAAAAAGTGTATGCTACATTACTCTCAATATCATCACGAGACAGGGCCTGAACTAGCTTTTCCGCCGCCCTGGGCAAAAATGATCATTTCCGCCCTTTATATTTAATTATAAATTATTTGTTTTAAATATAATTTTTGACAGTGAGTAATTTTGAATAACAAGTCTTTTGTTTCATAAAAAAAATTAAATTCATAGAAACAGTAACATAAAATGAAATATATAAGTAGGAGGTAGGTACATATCTATTTTCTCAAAACAAAAACACAACACACTTTTTTTTTAAATTATTAAAAGTACAACGTAAACACAAAATATTTTACTGCTTGAGGAGGAACTGTTTCGCGAGGGATAAGCAAATTATTATATCCAACGACAAATTGTTATTCTATTCTAGGTATTAAAATATACAGGGTGTTGACTAAAAATATAGTACAAAGGAGTTTACCATGCAAAACTAAGTATTTGCAAATATTGGCTCCCCTGATTATTTTACGACAAAAGTGTAAACATAAAAGTTTTTCATAATCAAAAACTACGTAAGATCCTTCACTTGCATTTTCAATTTGGTTAGCATTTTCGCTTCCATGCAATAAACATTAGCAAAATGGCGCAATTTTTAAATTTTTATAAGCATTCACACTTTTATACAGTTATTTGAAATTTTTATTAAATAAATATGAAATACAAAAAAAATAAGCGCTATTATATCTTGCATGAAGGTTTGTTGCAAAAACTTCGTTAATATTTTGTTACAATTTCTTCTAGATATAGCAGTGACCTATTTATAAAATTAAAAAAAGTTTTCATGTGATATTTTATGTTACACGCGTTTTCCAAAATTTACGAGGTCGCGCCTTAAAGTTATTTGACTCTCAGTCAACCCTGTATGTAAAACATAGTAAGTAACCTTTGTAAGAAAATTAGAATGAAAATAAATTTCAAAGTGGAATGATTAACTTTAAACTCATCCTAAACGCTTTACCATTGAAGAACTATTACTGTACAAGTACACTAATATTCTGATGTATTTATGTATAGTCTGTTTTTTTATTGGTTTTTATTGATTTTAATTTTCTCTTTCTAACAATTTTGCAGCCTCCCAAATTTGCCGCTCTGGGCAGTTGCCCTGCTCGCACCCCTCTAGATCTGGCCCTGTCAAGAGAATTGATTACCTTATGATCCCTTTATTACATCTAGTAATTTATTTTGGTATTGTTTATCAACATGAAATGAAGTAGCTTTAGAAATTTAAACTTGTGGTTAATCTTTAATATCAACCGAGACCCAAAAACATTTTCCATTGTATTAAATACAAAAATTCAATGACAAAATATTATTTTTTGATAACTTTTTGTTACCGACATTGCTCTTTATATTTCTCAAGATAAATTATCTACTCACTCCTGAAACTATTCCTTGAGAAATTTTCACAGTTGGCGTTCTATATAAATTCTGACAGTGCACCAACACACACGCAAAAACAAACACAATTAAACTGCAAATCCACATAGCGTTGAGAATAGAAAAAAACAAACTATTTTTAGACCATTTCCGTTGGGATTAAAGATTTTTTTAGCGATCACATTTTGTTTAGAACTGGATTAGAGTTGTAAAAGATACTGTTATAATTTTTTGATATAGTAATTACGTTCTTGTTGATTACCAGTACTTTAAAAAATGTCGAACATACTGATCTATAGGAAGTACACCTCTACAACAATATATCTAGAATCAAAAGCATATGTCCATGTCACATTTCCGGTTTTATATTTTGTTTTACATCCGGTTTTACATCCGGAATTATATATTTACGTAAATAAATACTTTTCATCTCGATCGGTATTTTATAGTTTTTACTTGTGTTAGTGTGAAAAAGTAAAGATTTTTTAGATTTTGTTCAATATTGAATTTCCATCCTAATTAAATAATGGGAACATTTCTTAACATGCTTGTGTTGGAAGGTAAATTACGTGATTTATAAATAAATAACTGACCCAAATTTATTAACTCCAATTATGTAAAATTATGCACACTAATTTAAACAGTTTTCAAAACGGTAAAATTAATTAGCGGTTAAACACGATCAAAAAAAGGGGAAGTTCAAAGGTTATAGTTTTTGCACTTTTTTCGACTAAAAAAATCGATGTTCTTAGAAGTAAAGCAAATAGCTTCTTGTACACATTACTTATGGTCAAATTAAGGGTAGAAGTTGTAATGCCGCCATATAACTGTAAAAATAAAATTCATTAAATATTAATTTTAATCTCCTATATGTAGGCAACAAAGCATATCGTGTGTAGTTGGTTGCGTGATGGCAGTTACCAACAACTATATCTTACCGTCATTTTAATATTATTTGTTTATGAAATTTATGTTCAAATTTATTCATTGGTTACGTAAAAATATATATTTTGCGACCTTCTTGTGTTATATTTTGGGCAAATTGTTTTAATATTTGGACAATTGATCGCAAAAATGACCATTTTTAAGCACCATTTTCGTAGGACCGTACAGGATACTATAAAATTTTAAAAATCCACTTTCTACACGTCATCAGATGCCCATCGTTTGGCTAAATTTTGAGCCCAAAATCAAATATCTTCGATAAAAAACAACAAAGTTATGAATTTTTTTGTGCACCGAGGTGTTTTTTTCCCGTACGAACTGCAGCTTTTGCAGGGGTCTAGTTTTTCGCGTTTTTCTTCGAAACCGTTAAAGATAATTTCAAAATCTTTGCACAGTTTTACTCGCAAAGGATGCATGCATCGGAAAATAAGGTATTTTGTTTTTTTTTAAAAACGGTTCCATAGCCAACGTGATTGCAAAGATTACCATTTTTAAGAACAATTTTAGAACGTTTGTAAAAGTTACAAAATGTTTTCAAAAATAAACTTTCTACACGTCATCAGATGCGCTCATCTTTTGGCTACATTTTGAGCTTAAATTTAAGTATCTCTGACAAAAAACAACAAAGTTGTGATTTTTTTTGTGCACCGACGTGTTTTTTTCTCTCTGAACGAACTGCAGCTTTTGCAGGGGTCTAGTTTTTCGAGTTTTTCTTCGAAACCGTTTGAGATAATTTTAAAATCTTTGCACAGTTTTACTCGTAAAGGATGCTTGCATCGGAAAATAAGGTTTTTTGATTTAAAAAAAAAACGGTTCCATAGCCAACGCGATCGCAAAAATTACCATTTTTAAGAACAATTTTAGAACGGTTGTAAAGTTACAAAGTGTTTTAAAAAATAAACTTTCTACACGTCATCGGATGCGCTCATCTTTTGGCTACATTTTAAGCTCAAATTTAAGTATCTCTGACAAAAAACAACAACGTTATGAATTTTTTTGTGCACCGAGGTGTTCTTTTTTTCGAATGAACTGCAGCTTTTGCAGGGGTCTAGTTTTTCGAGTTTTTCTTCGAAACCGTTTGAGATAATTTTAAAATCTTTGCACAGTTTTACTCTTTAAGGATGCTTGCATCGGAAAATAAGGTTTTTTGATTTTTTAAAAAGACTGTTCCATAGCCAACGCGATCGCAAAAATTACCATTTTTAAGAACAATTTTAGAACGGTTCTAAAAGTTACAAAAGTTTTTAAAAATAAACTTTCTTCACGTCATCAGATGTGCCCATCTTTTAGCTACATTTTGAGCCCAGAATAAAAATTTAACAAAGCCCGGTGCGAGGCCCCCACCAACGCCTGGTTGTCCGACTTAGAGACCCTACTGTTGCGACCTTTCGTGCCCATAAGTTTTACTTTAAAATATTTTGCAAACAGATTTTCTTTCAGAATTTTATGCTTTTAGTATTAGGATCACGTAAATGAAAGGAAGGAGATTGCATATTTCCATGGTATCAAAGATATTTTGCTGCTCTTGGTTTCTTTATTTCTTTAGAGGAATTAGTGAACATCTATTAAGATAAAAACACAAAATATTGTAGAAAACTTTATTACATCAATGTTAATTAAAACATAAATACAGAAAAATTACAAATTTGGAGTAACATCAAAAAAAAAATCACAACTTGCAGAATTATTATATGATATTACATAAATTTTACAGTGATTTATGTAAAATACTAAATAATATTTCATATACAAATATCATAACTTTTATTATACTGTTGAAGTATTTCAAATTGTTAACACTAAAGCCTTTCATACAAATGTATACTTGTTTAATTATTTACTTTTGGAATTTTATAATTTATAAGGTTTTATCATCAATTTTAAAGAGCTTTTAATGTATGGTTTTCGAACTTAGAGGAGCTCCCACATATCTTGTACTTGTTAAAACTTTAATTGGCCTTATTGATAATCTTTAACATAAATAAATGTGTATACAAAACTAAAACTTCAGAAGGCCATAACACATTTTTATACACTTATAATAAACTCATTTAAATGTGTTTATTTCCAACTATGATATAATTTTGCAAGACAAACACTGCATTTAATCGATTCTGAGATACCTTCGATTGTATTTTTGTAACTTTATATATTAAAAAAATTAAACACACACAAAATAAATGTTGCCTCAAGTGGAGGAATTATAAAAGGCAAGTGAATTTTAAAATTAATCAAATATTGTAGCAAAACAGAAGAGGATACTTAATGAAATTTGTAGTTACGTAAAAATAGTTTACAACGAATACTGCCTTACAAGAAATGACTTTATTTCCACATTTGAATCGCTTTAAAGGTTTTTTAAATTTGGAAGTTGTGAATGACTAAATAAGCCCAAAAAATTACTTCTTTTTCTGTAGTGTACGTTGTTTTTCAGCAGACACTACTACTTGTTCTTCTATAGGTAGGCCCTTACGACGTCTGACTGCTTTCATTAATTCGTATGCCCGATTGGGAGGTGGGTCACCATCATCCAAATCTTCACACAGTTTTTGTACGTTAAAAGGATCGCCAATTACCACCTGAAGAAAAAAATTATCATGAGAACAATTGCGGATCATTTGGTTTAGAGTTTAGAGAATGCTTTTCGTTTGCAGTTATTTTTGAATCAAACAGAAAATGTGACGAATAAATTTTTAGAATACTACAAAACAAAAAATTTTAGCAGGATTTGTCTTGAATACTGGTAAAAATCCATCCAATTTTGGTTTCAACTACTTATGCATATTAAAAAAACTGTCCGACACCTTTTGAAATCATACTGGGATTTATTAAAACAGAAAATAAAACTTTTGTAATAAGACAAAGCTGCAAAAAAATAATTTGCACTTTTCTTGGGAAAAATCCAATTTTTTTTAAAAAAAGCAATCGATTTACACTTCCATCACACATCATACAAGGTGTCCCAGATTACATTTCCAGCATGGGAATCTCGCTATTATAAGAGATACAGTTTTTTTTAAATTAGATGAATTATTCCCAAGTGTGAGAGGAGACACAATCAATTTTTTACTTTATTTCAGAAGTTGTAGCAAAAAATATGAAAATGTCGAATTTCTTTTTTCTCTCATAAGTTTTTTGTCTTAATCATTAGAACAATTTTATTTGCAGTCTCTGATTGTACTTTTTTTATGTACGAGTAGAATGTAACCATCATTTTAGATTTTTTTTTAAAACTATCATTTTCGAGTTATTACAACAATTTTTTTTTCTTATGGGCCGCGAAGTTGGCTATGGAACAGTTAATGTACTTTTTTCTCTCGTTTAAATGAGATACTACTTGCTATATCTATTTTTATAAATAAGTCATAAAATGAAGAAAAATCGTATTTAACCCATCACTTATCAAGCTATCAAGGGGGCGGTACACTATTGCAAGGAGGGCGCGTAGCTGTTACCAAAATATTATTTTTGAATACAAACAAACAAAACGAACTTTATTTATGCAGAATATGGTATATTTTTGGTAGCCCATTAAATAATTATTATATCAGGACAGTATTTATGAAATTAGATTGTTACGAAAAGTGAGGGGCGCGCAAATTTGTTTTTAATGAAAAGGCAGGCGGAGGTACAAAATGGTTGAAAACCACTGCCCTAACCAATTTCGTTTAAATAAAGATACAAACTTTGTCATGACAAATTGAAAAGGTTTTCAAAGTAGTTCTAAAAATTTTTCGGCGTTACAATATGTCCAATTATGGGACCCAAAATGTTCGACGCTGTCAAACAGTAAAACAAAAATGATCAAGAACAGAAATGATAAAGTCAAATAACTTGAAAACCGTAGGCTGCGCATTAGTTATGTATGAAAATTCGGCAATGTTTAAGACGGTAAGTATTTTAACCCTACACTCTTCGTCAAATGTCTTGTGCCGGGCACCTTCTAGATTACTTTACTTACGGCGCTGATATTAATTAAAATAAATCAATCAATCAATTCCGACAAACATTTGCGTAGGTGGTGTCAATAAAATTAAAAAGACTATGTATCCAAATAACACTTCATTTTACCATATGTTGTTATACCTTTATTAATCTAAATGATTTATTTATATGATTGATAAGCTATGTTATAAAACCAAATAAACGGAAAAGTTCGTTCAGTGGCCAAAGATAAGCTACATAGCTTATACACACAGGTAAGAACGTTTTTTTTATTTATCTGGCTTTCAAATTGTTATTTATATATATATAAATTTTATAAATAATCAACACATTTGATACCACAAATTTTATAATATAAAAGTAGTTTCGAAAATGCAGCGTTACTAAAGTTAACTGCTCCCCTTAAATAGCTCAAAAACTACGACAAAGAGAACAAAAATATGTAGCATCTGAAGCTAATTTTTTTTTTAAATTTCAAGTAATTTGAACCGTTTTAGAAATAAACTGAAAACCCCGATTTTATCAGTAACTAATGTTGCATCTCTAGTTTTCTAATATATTTTTATACACTGGAATGTGAATAATATAATAACTTACTGAAGGAGCAAATCGAATTTTGAGGAACATGTACAGTAAAATATAGACAGGCAAGACGCAATTGATACGAATATTGAGTTTGAAGACAACTCCGTACTGTTTAAAACTATTACTCTATGATACGCAACGTACGGTGCTGAAATAATGTATTTTTCTACTACCACTAATGTAAATGACTCTTACCGTACAACCTGCATGCATAGTAAGTGAGTCCTAACGCACGCTAAGCAAATCGCACACTTGTCTGGAAAGATCGAAGTAGCCTTACGTCAAACACTGCCTGTATGCATAGTGAGTTATAACGCGCGGTAAACAAAACGCACCAGACATATCAAAGTAGGTTTACGTCAAAATTGACAGGACAACGTAATTACTGGGTGTAGATTAGCCAAAAATCCCTTAAAATCGTATGTATTATGTGTTCGTAGAAAAAGTAAGCTACCTAACACGAGTTGTAAAGCAATTACGCACTCGTGCGTAATATGCTTCTTATAACTCTTTTTATCTAAAATACTATTAAGATATCCAAGAAAAATTGGTAATTATTTGATTATTTTTGAAAACCAATTGAATGTTGTCCCGTATTAAATACGAATAGTGCCAATTATAACACGTACCTACTAATCGAATTCCCAATATCGTAGCTTCTATGTATTAAAAGAGAAATTAAAAAGATAAACGATTATTAGTTAATACATAAATGAATACATACACAAAAAACTATTTATAACCAAACAATTTTACAGATAGCGGAAGGAGGCTGTATATTTGGAAAAAATGAAGTATTCTGTAATTTTACTTGGGTTTGTTGCACTGTATATAAACGTCATCGATTGTGCTCTGATTGGCCGATACCACGCAAAAAAACCTTTTAATCCAACACATTATTACAAGACTCGCATAAATTTAGAAGGAAAACATAATAATCGTAATATTGGAGGTATAAAATCGTTATTCCAGAGGATTCATATGGTCGCTCAAAAGCGTTGCCTTAATTTATTTGACGAAAGCTGCATCAACGGAGGTTTGATCGGTTCTAATGAAGATGGCGAATGGCTTGCCGTTGGATCTCCAGGAAAACGTTGTGCCAATTTGTTTGATGAAGGTTGTTCCAATGGGGGTTTGCCAGGATCAAACGGTGATGAAGATTGGTTAACTGGTGGAGGAAGTCCAGGAAAAAGATGCGCTAATCTATTTGATGAGGGTTGTTCTAATGGTGGACTTCCGGGTTCGAATGGTGATGAAGATTGGCTAACCGGGGGTGGAAGTCCAGGAAAAAGATGTGCTAATCTATTCGATGAAGGGTGCTCTAATGGTGGCTTACCAGGATCAAATGGTGATGAAGATTGGTTAACTGGTGGAGGAAGTCCAGGTAAAAGATGCGCTAATCTATTTGACGAGGGTTGTTCTAATGGTGGACTGCCGGGTTCGAATGGTGATGAAGATTGGCTAACCGGGGGTGGAAGTCCAGGAAAAAGATGTGCTAATCTATTTGACGAAGGGTGCTCTAATGGTGGCTTACCAGGATCAAATGGTGATGAGGACTGGTTGACAGGAGGCGGCAGTCCAGGAAAAAGATGTGCTAATCTATTTGACGAGGGTTGTTCTAATGGTGGACTGCCGGGTTCGAATGGTGATGAAGATTGGCTAACCGGGGGTGGCAGTCCAGGAAAAAGATGTGCTAATCTATTTGATGAAGGGTGCTCTAATGGTGGCTTACCAGGATCGAATGGTGATGAGGACTGGTTGACAGGAGGTGGCAGCCCTGGACGACGTTAGGTTTAAAACTATTTTTACATTGATGTATCTTATACAATATTTGGTGCATGTTTGGAAAAATAAATATAAAATATAATTCTATACTCTTTCAACTTGAAAGAGACCATTGTGAGTTATTTTGCAATTTTAAAATGAAACTACAATAAATAATACCAGCCAACAATATTTTTATTAAATGTTAGAATTTTTTCATTGTTTTATCGAACTTAATGAACAATTTTTAAAGATACAGCAAAGTCCCTACTAATTAAAATATCAAAAGAACCATACGAAAACTTATACAAACTTGTTTATCAGTAAGCTACAATTTTGGTAGATTCGCATCTTTTTAAACACCAGAATCACATAAAACTTATGTACCTATGTACTTATAAAACTTTAAATTTAAACATACATTTCAGACTGGAAGAATAATAAATAATTTTGATTTTTAGACATTTTGTCAAGGAGGGAATCTACTGTAAATATAAATAGTCTTTAACGTGAAAAAATTGATAGAAAATATATCCTCCCAACGATGAAGTGAGACTACTGTGTAACTTGTGTAGAAAAATATTAGACGAGGAAGCGATGTATTATCAGTTCAGCTAATGAATGAAAAATACTGAGAAAAACATTATAAAAGAAACAATTTGTCCATCCGGCAGACGAGAATGGACATTTTGTCCAAATTGTAAAGGGTCCAGCGCTGCTGTTAATGTTATTAATATTTGGGTAACAATTTGTTTTTAAAAATTGTTAACCAATTATATTAATTTTCAGACAGGCTTGACGCATATATACTTCGCTTGTACAACTCTCTCATCCACGGAAACTTAAGCTACCCGTGTTAACCAAAGCTTATCAAGTGTCAGATCACTACTTGTTTCAAAACTAATGAATCTTGTGAGCCATTAACATACCCTTTGTTAATATTTTGCTTCTTAGGAGTGGTAACTTGGTCACCATAAATCTTCCAGGTTTACCTGTTTACTTTTTCTTTATATTACACACTCTAGCATTATCGTTTTAAAGAAAAAAGAAATGTTAATATGCTTTCAACGTAGCTTATTTTATTGCTCGAGTAAGATGAAGATTTTTTACATTTAATAAACATAATGAAATTCAGATTTTGCACTGAAGCAAAAATTGTTTCCTAAAATACTGTGCGCCCTCTTTTCAAGTTACGAGTTACCTAATGATTGCTAATGATGCTAGAGCGTTACAATTGTATGCCCGTACTGAAAATAAAGGGATTCATAAGGTCAGGGCCGGCTCTAGTAAGCGCGGGGCCCGACGCAAAGACAAGCTACGGGGCCCTCCTCCCCACAAAAAAAATGTTTGTACATTATCATACAAATAATTTATTAAAAAAAAAAATTGAACAAACAACCTACAATAATATTATAACAAACATAACAAAACATAAAATTTCACAAATTGACTATGAACGAAGGAAAGCAAAACAACTCATATTGTTATAAACGAAATAGAAACTCAGTTAAAATTAATCTTTGTAGATTTTGCTTCTGCAAAATCTTTTAATAGGTTGTCGAAGTCTTTCTCCCTCCCACTTTCAAATGAAATAATTGGGAGTGAATTTAAACGTTCTTCATTCTTCTATTTCTTTCGCAAACATGAATCCATTTAAGTCCACCGATTCGCCGTATTTTAAAGCAATTTGTAAATCAGTAGCACCTTTTATTGTAGCCTCTTTGGATTGACTGTGAATTGTCCATAAAAAAACTAAATAAAACTATGGTCTCTTTTAATTGTTTAAATCGAGGTTGAAGAGACTGCAGTGTTTTATCTAACACTTGATTAAAACAGTTTATTTTGTATATGCTTCTTTTGCATCAACAACAGGGTCGTCTGAGGACTCGTATGCAAATTGCCTTTTGCGTTTTCGTAAACGTTTCTACTGGAATTGTGGAACAACACCTAAATCTTTTGCAATATCATTTGCACCGATTAATATATCTTTAAAACGTTTTTTTCTCGATACACTGCTAGCCATTTGCACAATTTTTGAAAGGGAGTATTCCCGAAGACAGATATGAGGTTTCACTTTGTAATTATTTGCTTACTAAATTCACTTGGAAAAGCAAATCATGCCAGAAAACTAAAGATACCAAGAATTTGTAATCTTTCATTTGAGTAGCCAAAGATTCTGCTTCGTTTTTTGCGTTTCTGTGAACGTTTCAACTGGAATTATTTCACGAAAGCTTTTGTTAATTGATTTGATGATAATACTTGATAAATAATCTATTATATTACCGTGGTATAGTTTATTTATTAAGTTTAGTATTTCACTATTGAACAATAATTTTTTAAGTGATATGATGGAGAATTGCTTTTTGTTTCCATGCTAGTAATAAGCATTGTATTTATATTTGTTATTTTTTGAGCGCGGGGCCCCTTTAAGCGCGGGGCCCTAGGCGAGGGAATCAGTGGAATGTGCTTAAGGCCGGCCCTGTCACTTCGTTCAACGTACGATTTGAAGTTCTTCATGAAAATTGAAAAAGTGCAAAAACTATAAACTGCCCTTGTTTTTTGTCGAATACCAAAAACGTTTTAACTAAAGCAATTGGCTTAAAAATTGACAGCACGTTCTTTTCATCCTAAACAACTTGGGTTTGTTATTTTAAATTACGATTTAAATTTTTTTCTGAACGACTGAAAGCGCACCACACTTTGGGAAACACTGGAGTGCGTTCAGGAATTCGAAACTGGTGTGCTGTGTATCAAAAACCTCGAATGCATTGCGTTCAAAAATTCGTTTGGTGTGCACACAATATGCACATTTTACACCCCACCTGGGACTGGTGTGCGGGTGTGCGCACCGGTTGATACACTACAAGGCGCGCACCAACACCAGTTTCGAATTCCTGAACGCACTCCTGCTCTACATAAATCAGACTTCAAATTATACCGTCTATGCTCACTCAGCATATCGGCGAGTTGTTACCCATCCAAAAACTGTCTAGCAAGCGGGGATGGATGGTCGATTCGGGGAAGATTGTCCCACGAGACAGGTGCGCTGTGGGCCAAACAGTGGGTGTTGATCTCAAACCACAATTAAAATCTAGGAAGACATAGGTATCATATAATTTTATAAGCATGTTTTTAGTAGCTACTGCTTTGTTTCGAAATCTATCGAGTTCGAAACAGAGATAGACTTTTAAATCTTTCATTCCTATCCATGGATCATAGCAACGTTACAATTTGAATTTTATTTTACAAACCTAAAGGTACACGTATTCTGTTATTCAGATACTCCTCCTATTTACCATTCTCTGCAATTATTGTTCCTAAATATTTAAAATTTGATAGCCGCTCTATCTTTTTTTAGTCTAGCATTATTGTAACTGGTTCATGATTTTTCGCTATAAGCATAGCCTTTGTCATATTAATATTCATATTTTATCTACTTAATGTATCTGCCCATACGTCTAGATTGAATTGCAAGTCCTTTTCGCATTTAGCTAATAGCACCACATCATCTGCAAAGACTAATTCTGTTAAGGATATTGGTTTTAGTTTATTCCAACCCAAGTAGGCTTTCTTTGTGTTTTACTTACATTCTTTATTTATTGTATCCATAATAATTATAAAGAGCAGTGGACTTAATGTGCCTCCTTGTCCTACTCCCACTGTTGCTATAAATTCCTGGGAACTGCTGTTAAGGGTTCGCACATATTTTCTACTACTCTTATATAAACTCTTGATGGCGTTTAATAATCCTTCTCCCACTCTCTACTTTGTTTCAATATCTTCCAGATCTTTTCCCTTGGCACTCTATTAAAGACTTTAGACAGATCTATAATGCACCAGTACACGATCTTTGAATGTTCCATTGTTTTTTCACGTAACTGTCAACGTTAAAATTAGATCCTGCGTGATTCTACCCGGTCTAAAGCCACATTTTTCCTGTCACGCTTTATTTACTATTAGCAGCATTTTCTTTTCATGTACTCCCACGTACTTAATCATTTCAGGTAAAACGCCATCATGCCCTGCTGCTTTTCCAATTTCATTTTATGTATCGCTCTATCCAACTCATCTTCGGTTATTTCTTGTTCATATTTTTCTTCGATTGTTTTGTATCCCTCCTGCCCTTGCTCATCTTCCTCGTTATTCATTATGTTATCACTTTCCAATAACTTCTTAAAATAATTTTCCCATCTTTCGATAATTTCTTTTTCTGCTGTCAGTATTTTTCCTGTTTATTCATTATTTGCTTTAATGTATGGTTTTTATCTTGTCTTAGGTTTTTAAAATATTTTTTATTAAAAACTTAAATGGCACACTGGTTTCATAAAGGATTAGCAATTTGAAACTTTAGGAAATATTTTTTGTTCGAGCCAAGTTGCTACAAAGTTTTACTACACACGCGCCGGGTTAATTGTAGCAATCTGGTTTTGGTTCTGGTTTTCTGTAGTAATTTAAAATAACAAAACGTCCTCTAACTTTAATATAATGGTATTTTACCAGCAGGACGTTCATTAATCTAAGGTACGTATATGTATGTATAAGATAAAATGGTTGGAACTTTCGATCTAAGTTTGACGTGTATTATTAATGATAATATAATTGAAAACATCCGTTAATCAATAGAAAGTGTACTAACATATCATCCTGTATCCGGTGTAAATATGTGTAAGACGGATGCGAAAGATGTATTTATGAATGAGCTTTAAGAGAAGTATTTTACTAGTAGATATCATTATAATTATATTTGCTGAAGTTTCTTCTGTCACTATCTTTTTTTTAAAGATTAAAAATTAACAGAAGGACTGAAACATAAGCCGACTGTAAAATTTAACTGCTTCATAATTAGTTATCGGTGACAACTCGAAAACAAAAGACGATAACCAATTTTCGTTTTCAACATTAACTTTTTCTCAAAAAAAGAGATCAAGGAAGCGGGGTCCGTTTTTCGATACCTCCTGTAGTATCGAAATTTGCCCACCCTGTACAATGAAAAGTTTGTCAAATAACTAAGAATCTTTTTGAAATCGTTTTCGAAATTTTGTCTAATTGTTAAAGTACGTTTACAAAATCCAAAAAACAATATACAAACTATGCAAATACAGTCATACATAGCTCCTTGTTTAACGAGCATTTCACGAAAAAAACGAATTAATTAATAGTTACCAAAACACTTTACAATCATTTTCAAAATCTGGTAACAGTTTTCGTCCACCGTAACAAAAAAAAACTGTCTCAGGTTTTTATGTATAACAGAGTGGCATAAAACTGTATAACAGCAAAGTGATTATTAATTTTTTGTAATACGCGGTGGTCAGACATTAAAACGTAGTAAATCAGAGTAGTTAAGCCATAAAAATTTTCCTACAAGGTTGTACAACTGGTAGACAAATTATGTACAATATGCAAATTGTGGGATGTTTTACAGCGCACATATTTATATGATCAGTAAAAAACATAATTAAATGGTAATTTTTTAATAATAAGTAACATTCGACCCTCGGAAAGCTTCTGAAACAGTTGAAATAACGGGCGAGCCAGAAAATTACTCTTTACAACAACAATCCTAACTTGACATCTGGTATAACTAACTTATGCAGTAAAACTTCAGCAAATGGCTTCAAACTTCTTATACACATTAGTTATGAGCAAATTAAGGATTATTAGCCTTAAATAATATATTTAATTTTTCGTGAAAAATGGGAAAAGTACAAAGGCTATTATAGTCTTTGCACTTTTTTTTGACAAAAAAATCGATTTTCTTAAACTACAGCAAGTGGCTTCAAACTTCTTATACACGTTAGTTATGAGCAAATTAAGGATTATTAGCCTTAAATAATATATTTAATTTTTCGTGAAAAATGGGAAAAGTACAAAGGCTATAGTCTTTGCACTTTTTTCGACAAAAAAATCGATTTTCATAAAACTACAGCAAAAGGTTTCAAACTTCTTATACACGTTAGTTATGAGCAAATTAAGAATTATTAGCCCCTAAAAACGATTTTTAATTTTTCATGAAAAATGGGAAAAGTACAAAGGCTATATAGTCTTTGCACTTTTTTTTGACAAAAAAATCGATTTTCTTAAACTACAGCAAGTGGCTTCAAACTTCTTATACACGTTAGTTATGAGCAAATTAAGGATTATTAGCCCCTAAATACGATTTTTAATTTTTCGTGAAAAATGGGAAAAGTACAAATGCTATTATAGTCTTTGCACTTTTTTTTGACAAAAAAATCGATTTTCTTAAACTACAGCAAGTGGCTTCAAACTTCTTATACACGTTAGTTATGAGCAAATTAAGGATTATTAGCCCCTAAATACGATTTTTAATTTTTCGTGAAAAATGGGAAAAGTACAAATGCTATTATAGTCTTTGCACTTTTTTCGACAAAAAAATCGATTTTCATAAAACTACAGCAAAAGGTTTCAAACTTCTTATACACGTTAGTTATGAGCAAATTAAGGATTATTAGCCCCTAAATACGATTTTTAATTTTTCGTGAAAAATGGGAAAAGTACAAAGGCTATAGTCTATGTTGTACAACTGGTAGACAAATTATGTACAATATGCAAATTGTGGGATGTTTTACAGAGCACATATTTATATGATCAGTAAAAAACATAATTAAATGGTAATTTTTTAATAATAAGTAACATTCGACCCTCGGAAAGCTTCTGAAACAGTTGAAATAACGGGCGAGCCAGAAAATTACTCTTTACAACAACAATCCTAACTTGACATCTGGTATAACTAACTTATGCAGTAATAAACTATGAAATTTTTAATTTTCCTAATCGACTGACAAGTTTGTAGGTAAAAAATCAAGCATGTGAAAAAAATACAAAATTTTAAGTTTTATAAATGCATAATGGAGCCAGTTTTGGGTCATAAAAGAATTTAAATAAAAGAAATTTGCATTTTAAGATGCGGCATGGTCGTTAAATGTGGTGGAAGCTCTTTAAACCACTAAAATGCACTTACATTTTATTAGTTTCGTTTTTCTATTCGTTTGTTTCAACTTTTTGCGAAAGGAACATGCAGCCTTGTCTGTTTTTTCCGTAACCGCGAATTGCAGATAATTATATCGAGTACACATAAAACTGCAAAACGTCATTTATTTATAGATGAAGTTGAAAAAACGGATAATCAGCGTCTGTAGCTAGGGACCTTGAGCTAATGTGGGGGTCCACGACCCCTTCACCGGGAAACCTCCAAGGAATATTACAAACAAAAAGCGAGGATGGAAGTTATGTAAGGGCTCTTAAACGTTGATCTTTGTTACAAGAACAAGAGCATTAAAATAATTGTCAAAATTAAACTACCAAACAGCATTTTGTTTACCAAAATAAAGTCCACACTAGCTAGTGGTATACAGGTGCCGTGTTAAAAGGTGGCGGATAATCGCGGTAATTTGGGATGTTAAACCGTGTTCAATTTAAATACTCCAAATGCCGAAGGAGTTCAAGATACCAGCCAAACTAATCAGGTTGCTCAAAATGACACTGGAAGGGACATCGAGCAGGATCAAGGGGGAAACAACGGAAGAATTTGAGATAGGAACAGGGCTCAGACAGGGAGACCCATTATCAACCCTCATATTCAATGTAGTTCTGGAAAAAATAGTAAGAGGTGGAAAACTGAACAGAGAGGGAACAATACTAGACTAAAGTCACCAACTCATAAGTTACGCCGATGATGTAGCTATACTGGCAAGAACCTTGAAAGAATTAGGAGAGATCACAAGCAGAAGTAGCACAAAAAATGTAATAAACGAAGATAAGACCAAGCTAATGAGAATAGGACAACAAACAATAGAAGACAGGCTAGCGGTAGGGAAATTTGAGGAAGTAAATGAATTTGTGTACTTAGGGACATTACTCACAAACAGAATGGAAGAAGAAAAAGAAATAAACACGAGAATACTGAAAGCCAACAAAAGTGCAGGAGCTTTAAATAACTTAGTAAAGCAACAAAACAGTTATCTAGGAGTACCAAACTACGTTTGTGTAAAACAATACTAAGACCTACAGCGATCTACGGGTGTGAGACCTGGGTAGTGAACAAAAATGCAAAGAAGATGGGACAGAAAGATGATTAGGAGAATAGTGGGAGGGAAGAGAACAGATGAGGGATACATAAGAAGAACGAACGAGGAGGTATATACAATTTTCAAAGAAGCGACCATAAACAAAGTAATAAATGCCAGAAGAATACAATGGCTAAGACATATTGAGAGGAGAGAGGACAGCAGAATAATAAAAGAGATAGCGTGGGAAGAGCCTACATACAAGAAAAAAAGAGGAAGACCCAGAAAAAGATGGAGAGAAGCTGTGGAGGCAGAACTAAGAGGGAAAAACAATGAACAGGAGGAAGAAAGCGAAAGAGAGAAGAGTCTGGAAGAATATAACCAAGCTCTGGGCCTGCAAACTAGCTTTTATATTTAATTTAAATGCAGAAGGTTCACTCAGTAAACAAAAACTTATACTCAATCTAAAATATTCTTCGCGTTGGGGTGTGCGCTATTAGCAGTTATATGGATGATAACATTTCCAATATGGGGATCTTGCTTATTATAAGAGATACAGATTTGTTTAAATTAGATGAATTATTCTTAAATATGAGAGGAGCCACAATCTATTTAGATTATTTTAGAAAGATTATTACCTACACATCTATTAACGTTTATTTTCTGAAATATGTGGTTATTGATAATTCATATTTTATAGTTATCTTAGAATAATGTTAATAAAATATTTGTTTTTTAATTTCTTGAGTTATTCATATGATCAAAAATGATAAGTATCAGAGAAAAAAGAATACACACAACATATTAGAAAGGGAGAGAAAAGCACATTAACTAGCCAACTTGACAGTCCATAAACCGAATGAAATAACGAGTAATATGACAAAAATGAAAAGTGATAAAAAAATATAAAATAATAGTTACATTCTACGTAAAAAAGTACCTCGAGAAAGTACAAAAAAAAATTGATCTAATGAATAAAATAAAAAAGTTATGAAAGAAAAAAAAAATCAACATTTTCATAGTTTTTGCTATAACTTCTGAGGTACCTACAAGAAATTCAGTACTTTTAAAAATAGATTGTAGCTCCTCCCATACTTAAAAATAATTTATCTAATTTACGCAAACCTGCATCTCTTATAATAAGCGAGATTCCCATGCACGAAAGGCTATCTATATAAACCCTAATAAAACAGGGTAAAGAAAGAAGTTACTAAGAGTGTACTTACTTCATAGTGGCTAAAATGCATGATCGGGTTGGCGTATCCAGACGTGGCGTTACGAATATCCTGAGCAAATGCAACATTTTCGATTACTGGAACTTCTGCTTTAACAACGAAAGTGTTTTTCTTCTCATCCATGGTTATTGCATCTGTCACTTTTCCAAAGTGTTTGTGGACTACGGCGTAAACTTTGCCTGAAAAAAGAAGATCATGGTCACTCGAAATAGTTTTAATCTGAACTGTTCATTCACTCGAATAAATAAACAAATATTTTTTAATTAACTTAAATATTTACGATGGGGTGCATAACAATAGGTGGTTATAAAACATGTATTTTCCAAAACTGAAAGCAAAAGAAATGAAATGTCCTATTGTGTTTTATAATTAATTTTTTGTACGACCACTAATATAAATGACTCTTACCGTACAGCCTGCATGCATAGTAAGTGGGTCCTAACGCACGGTAAGCAAAAAGCACGGTTTTTTAAAGAAATGATCAAAGTAGACTCACGTCAAACACTGCCTGCAGTGAGTTATAACGCACGGTAAGCAAAACTCACACTGGTCTAGAAATGTTAAAGTAGGCTTACGTCAAAATTAACAAGACAACGTAATTACATGTGTGTATTAGCCAAAAAGCCGTTAAAATCGTAGGTATTATGTGATCGTAGAAAAAGTAAGCTACATAACACGAGTTGTGTGAGATATATTTACCTAATTCGTTCTTACTTTCGATGAGAAAAATATTTATAAAAGCACAAGTTAATTAAGAAAGACCAAGATAATTACCAACATGCACAGAGCAATATCTCGATTAATGAAAAGTGGTATACAATCAGTATAAAACGTTGCCATAAAATATTTTTTTGGTGCTCATACCAAGGAAATTTGGCAAAACTTAAGTAAATTTATATCACCCCAGTTTTATTATAAATAATTATAAAAATGTAGTTTCTCCAAATTGTTTATACATAGTTTAAATATTGTCGTGCAAATTATGTATACCAATGTTGAAACAGTAGCCACTACAATCAACATTTTATTTAGTTTTTATAAATATTAATATCGTTAAATAACAGGCCATTCCAAGCCTAAATATTTATGGAGACAAAATTACATTTCCTACCAAACATGTAATAAATACTACTACGCAATATACTTCTGGGCAATGATATTTTATTTGGGTTATTAATTGTATCGGCTACCGTAAAATGATTACGTTAATTATCGTATTTATTAGTTTTTTATCTACAAGTCTTGACTTTGGTAAACGCAGGTGGGACATTACTAAATACATTAAAATTTGATGTAACATTAAATACATGGCAAATTAATTTATTGACTCCATATCCGTTGTATGATTTAGTACGATCCTCTAGTTTGAAAATGCTAATAGGACAGTAAAACAGAAAAATGATAATAATAAAAAAATGTTAGCGCTTTTTTCAGGCATATTTCTATGCTTAGGTGGAGAAAAATCCGTATAATGCTCACGCACGACGTCAATTCTTTTATTTCCTTTTTGAAATTGGGTAGATTAACAAAACAAACTTAGCCTTTCAGCAAAAATTACAGTATATAGGTCACTAATTGCTCCACACTTCGATTACTGCGCGAGTATTTTGTTCTTATGCAACGAAGGTGACATACATTAACTGCAGAAACAACAAAACAGGAGAATGCGTGGTATTTTAAAATTTTTACTTCAAAACAGGGACTGAGAACGGAACGAAAACGTTAAACGAAATTAACCGAAATTTTTTTAAGAACGAAAACGAAACCGAAAACGAAATTATTATTTATCGTTCAAGAACGAAAACGAAATAAATATTTTCCAAAACCGGTTTTACCGGTTTTGTCGTTATTTCAATTTTATTTGTTAAACACAAACGCGAATTTACCTTCTGTCCTGGGGAGACTCCACGAGGCAGTAAAAAATCTCACTTGAAATAAGTGAGCTTCACTTTTTTTCATATACATAAATGTATTAACAACTTTATTGTTTATACTTGCAATTTCGTGTAACACAATTAACGGTACAGATATTCTCTATTTCTAATTTGTTTTTTAGATCATCAATATAGAATATACACTTGATTGGATATATATTACCAATGTGTATGTTTTATTTGCCTTTAGACATAATCCTAGTAAAATTAATTCTTACTTCGAAAAGGACTAATGTAAAAGAAGATTTAGTGGAAGATTTGTTGCTAGTAAGATTTAACGGAATGTGAAAATGTATATTGTATGGTATGTACAAACTATAAAGTTAAAGTATATTTCAAGTTAATATGAGTTTTTTTTAAATATCTTTTTTATTTATAACATTTAGTAAATTATCCACTTGAATTCATTCTTTTGTCTTTTTAAATAATTACAGCAGGATGTTATTTAATTCAAATGCATAGATTTTTAGTACTAAAACAAATTTAAAACAGCACTTGCTAAATTTTCATATTTTTAGATAAAGATCGTGTGTCTAATTTAACCTAATCACGTTGTGTTTTTGCACCTTACGGGTGTTAAACTTAATAAAATGGTTGAATATTAATGTGTTTAACGATTTGATAAATTTAATATGGCGATGGTTCGCCAGTCTAAAATATGCTGTCCGTGAGCATCAAACACCATCGTCATCGTTTATATTTTAGTTGAGACGCAAATATTGTTATCGCATTTATAGAGGGTTGTGGTGACTAGAAAAAAAATAGATTTTTTGACGACAAAAAAATATTGTAAAACCGGTTTTAACCGTTATTATTTCGGTTAACGAAAAAAGAATTTTTTCGGTTAGACGAACGGATTTTTTTTCGTTTTTAGTCCCTGCTTCAAAATACTTAATTTCATTAATATTTTCGAAAAAATGAAAACCTGTAGACTGAGTGTGTTGTAAATGCTATTCATAAACTTTTATCAATATCCGCTGTTTTTTATTTCCAAAATTGTCAAGGGATGATTCACCATTTCCCATTGTTGAGAAACCATTAAGGAGGTTTAAACAGGAAATAATTCTGCAAGTATCTGATAAAATACTATAAAATCTGGCGCCTAATACATTTTGAAACTTTTCGGTAAAAGGCTATGCAAATATCTTTTAGTATAAGCTGTGACGCCAGGAAACACTTCCTTTGCAAACATCCAGTAAAATGTATACTTAACAAGATCTTTGCTTTAAGGAATTTATTATTATTGGCATAATTACCTACCGGAAGCTCACTTATCAGAAGCCGCTCTAAAATTACTGTCCTTCTGTTTTTTTTTAATTTGCTACATGGAAAACTGTATAAACTATTTAATTTTTATATATCTTAACGATAAGTGACCAATGCGATAGACGTGCCCAAAGAAGGTAAAATGACACTACTTAGCAAATTCTTCTTATAACAATAATTGTATAAACTGAGCTGCCAGGGAATACTGCACAGGTAGTACAAAACTATGCACACGTAATTCAAGTCTGTGCTGCAAATGTACCTATCGCCAAATTACTAGCAAAGATGTGCTGTTTTTCATTTTCAAAAAAACAAAAAATCAATAATTCTTTTTTGCATGTTTTTCTTCCATAGCGCATAGAAGAAAAGTTTTAAATTTAGCTAGTCAAGGTGATAAAATGTACGGCGTTATTTTATTATATATAAATACGATTTTTAATTTTTCGCGAAAAATGGGAAAAGTACAAAGGCTATAGTCTTTGTACTTTTTTCGACAAAAAAATCGATTTTCTTAAACCTACAGCAAATGGCTTGAAACTTCTTATACACGTTAGTTATGAGCAAATTAAGGATTATTAGCCCCTAAATACGATTTTTAATTTTTCGTGAAAAATGGGAAAAGTACAAAGGCTATAGTCATTGCACTTTTTTCGACAAAAAAATCGATTTTCTTAAAACTACAGCAAAAGGTTTCAAACTTCTTATACACGTTAGTTATGAGCAAATTAAGGATTATTAGCCCCTAATAACGATTTTTAATTTTTCGTGAAAAAAATCGATTTTCTTTAAACTACAGCAAATGGCTTCAAACTTCTTATACAAGTTAGTTATGAGCAAATTAAGGATATTAGCCCCCAAATACGATTTTTAATTTTTCGTGAAAAATGATAAAAGTACAAAGGCTATATATAGTCTTTGTACTTTTTTCGACAAAAAAATCGATTTTCTTAAACCTACAGCAAATGGCTTCAAACTTCTTATACACGTTAGTTATGAGCAAATTAAGGATTATTAGCCCCTAATAACGATTTTTAATTTTTCGTGAAAAATGGCAAAAGTACAAAGGCTATAGTCTTTGCAATTTTTTTCGACAAAAAAATCGATTTTCTTAAAACTACAGCAAATAGCTTTAAACTTCTTATACACGTCAGTTATTAGCAAATTAAGGATTATTAGCCCCTAAATACGATTTTTAATTTTTCGTGAAAAATGGGAAAAGTACAAAAGCTATATAGTCTTTGTACTTTTTTCGACAAATAAATCGATTTTCTTAAAACTACAGCAAATGGCTTCAAACTTCTTATACAAGTTAGTTATGAGCAAATTAAGGATATTAGCCCCCAAATACGATTTTTAATTTTTCGTGAAAAATGATAAAAGTACAAAGGCTATTATAGTCTTTGCACTTTTTTCGACAAAAAAATCGATTTTCTTAAAACTACAGCAAAAGGTTTCAAACTTCTTATACACGTTAGTTATGAGCAAATTAAGGATTATTAGCCCCTAATAACGATTTTTAATTTTTCGTGAAAAATGGCAAAAGTAAAAAGGCTATATAGTCTTTGTACTTTTTTCGACAAAAAAATCGATTTTCTTTAAACTACAGCAAACAGCTTCAAACTTCTTATACACGTCAGTTATGAGCAAATTAAGGATTATTAGCCCCTAAATACGATTTTTAATTTTTCGTGAAGAATGGGAAAAGTACAAAAGCTATATAGTCTTTGTACTTTTTTCGACAAAAAAATCGATTTTCTTTAAACTACAGCAAATGGCTTCAAACTTCTTATACAAGTTAGTTATGAGCAAATTAAGGATATTAACCCCCAAATACGATTTTTAATTTTTCGTGAAAAATGATAAAAGTACAAAGGCTATATATAGTCTTTGCACTTTTTTTTGACAAAAAAATCGATTTTTTTAAACTACAGCAAGTGGCTTCAAACTTCTTATACACGTTAGTTATGAGCAAATTAAGGATTATTAGCCCCTAAATACGATTTTTAATTTTTCGTGAAAAATGGGAAAAGTAAAAAGGCTATATAGTCTTTGTACTTTTTTCGACAAAAAAATCGATTTTCTTTAAACTACAGCAAATGGCTTCAAACTTCTTATACAAGTTAGTTATGAGCAAATTAAGGATATTAACCCCCAAATACGATTTTTAATTTTTCGTGAAAAATGATAAAAGTACAAAGGCTATATATAGTCTTTGCACTTTTTTTTGACAAAAAAATCGATTTTCTTAAACTACAGCAAGTGGCTTCAAACTTCTTATACACGTTAGTTATGAGCAAATTAAGGATTATTAGCCCCTAAATACGATTTTTAATTTTTCGTGAAAAATGGGAAAAGTAAAAAGGCTATATAGTCTTTGTACTTTTTTCGACAAAAAAATCGATTTTCTTTAAACTACAGCAAATGGCTTCAAACTTCTTATACAAGTTAGTTATGAGCAAATTAAGGATATTAACCCCCAAATACGATTTTTAATTTTTCGTGAAAAATGATAAAAGTACAAAGGCTATATATAGTCTTTGCACTTTTTTTTGACAAAAAAATCGATTTTCTTAAACTACAGCAAGTGGCTTCAAACTTCTTATACACGTTAGTTATGAGCAAATTAAGGATTATTAGCCCCTAAATACGATTTTTAATTTTTCGTGAAAAATGGGAAAAGTAAAAAGGCTATATAGTCTTTGTACTTTTTTCGACAAAAAAATCGATTTTCTTAAAACTACAGCAAATGGCTTCAAACTTCTTATACACGTTAGTCATGAGCAAATTAAGGATTATTAGCCCCTAAATACGATTTTTAATTTTTCGTGAAAAATGGCAAAAGTACAAAGGCTATAGTCTTTGTACTTTTTTCGACAAAAAAATCGATTTTCTTAAACCTACAGCAAATGGCTTGAAA
Source organism: Elmis aenea (assembly GCA_947652605.1). Taxonomy (NCBI): domain Eukaryota; kingdom Metazoa; phylum Arthropoda; class Insecta; order Coleoptera; family Elmidae; genus Elmis; species Elmis aenea. The sequence continues at coordinate 28,205,444 of OX393584.1, forward strand.
CTTCTTATACACGTTAGTTATGAGCAAATTAAGGATTATTAGCCCCCAATAACGATTTTTAATTTTTCGTGAAAAATGGCAAAAGTACAAAGGCTATAGTCTTTGCAATTTTTTTCGACAAAAAAATCGATTTTCTTAAAACTACAGCAAATAGCTTTAAACTTCTTATACACGTCAGTTATGAGCAAATTAAGGATTATTAGCCCCTAAATACGATTTTGAATTTTTCGTGAAAAATGGCAAAAGTACAAAGTCTTTGTACTTTTTTCGACAAAAAAATCGATTTTCTTAAACCTACAGCAAATGGCTTGAAACTTCTTATACACGTTAGTTATGAGCAAATTAAGAATTATTAGCCCCTAAATACGATTTTTAATTTTTCGTGAAAAATGGGAAAAGTACACTTGCACTTTTTTTTGACAAAAAAATCGATTTTCTTAAACTACAGCAAGTGGTTTCAAACTTCTTATACACGTTAGTTATGAGCAAATTAAGGATTATTAGCCCCTAAATACGATTTTTAATTTTTCGTGAAAAATGGCAAAAGTACAAAGGCTATAGTCTTTGTACTTTTTTCGACAAAAATATCGATTTTCTTAACACCGTTAATATTTAAACACAGTAGTTCAACCGATGTTTTCGTCGGGAAATATTAAATAATTTCAACAAATAAATAACTAAAAAATTAAATTTTATTACCCTATCTTTAATATGCAAAAGATAAAAGTAAAAACGGGAATAAGCATTGCTACCTATAAAATTAGTTACGAGCATAAAACATATAGGACAACTTACTCTTTCAAATTTTACATAGTAATTGGTTGTAAAATTGTACGTTTTAAACCTAATTGGTTGTAAAATTGTCTGCTTAGAAACTCGTTTCAATCTGCATATTTTTTAAAACCAAATAAAATGATTACCATCAATTAAGCAACAGACAGAGTATATCTGCTTATGGATATTGGAGGCTAACTTTACATCAGTAGTTCTCAACCTTTTTGGCAGCTTACGTCCTGGGGAGTCGGGTTCTCAGGTACTTTATGAGAGAAAAAAGAAATTCGACATTTTCATATTTTTTGCCATAACATCTGAAGTACGAGGAATTTTGTACTTTTGAAAATTGATTTTATCTCCTCTTATACTTGGAAATAATTCATCTAATTTAAACAAACCTTATAATAAGCGAGATCCCCATGCTGGAAATGTAATCTGGGACACACTGTATATGCATGGTGTTACATATTAGAAAAAAACCAGAATGTTAAAAAATTTCGTCTTAAAATAAAAACAAAATTTTTTTAGCATTCCGTAATATATTGTACACATTCATAATTTTTTATTTGAAAATTTAAAAAGTCATGCGGTAAGGGGTCAACTATCCTTATTTCTACTGTTTCAAAGATTCCCATGTTCTTCATATAAATAATAAATAAATCGTAGTTTGCGGATTTTTAAACAGATCATATAAAATATAATAATATTAATTAGGTGTTATTAACTATAAATGTTGTTTTTTTAATTAATACATCCAGTAGAGTAGCTGACGCTATATTCCAAGTATTATTTGTTAATTGTTTCTGGTATTTTAATCGGTATTATGACAGCTGGGTTTAATAAATATCTTTAATAGATAACAGTAACACGCACTGGTATCATACTTTCAATTAACAAAACATATAGCGCCAATAGTGATTCATTTATTTGTTCGTAGTATAATAAAACTTAGGCAAATACAGATAACAGTAGCCCTACTGCTGCTAGAGAGAGTCTATTTCCTGTAGGAACAAACAATAATTCATTTACTTCTGAAAATAACCTTAAAGTATTGATTTGAATATAATAACAAGGAACAATAAATTCTTATAATACTACATAATTATTGTAAATTAAAACAGTAAAGTTCAGTACACGAAATAGAGTTATACCATTGATGATTTACATTGGAGAAATTGATAAATACAGGTAATTTTTGCGATCGAGTTGGCTATGAAACCGTCAAACAGAAAATCGAAATTCTTCTATTCACCAATTACGCGCATTCTTTGCAAGTAAAATGGTGCACAGTTTATGAAAATATCTTAAACAGTTGCGTAGAAAAACGTGATAAACCTTTAACCTAATCCTCTATAAGTAACCAAATGAATGAGGGTCAGTCAAAGGTTTGTAATAATTTTTTTATGCTTTGCATATTTCGCGAATTAGGCAAGTGTCGGTTTCACGTACTGAGTATTGCTTATTTCTCATACTAGGCAAAAGCTCTGCCTATTTCACAAACTCAAAAATTCTTGCATTAATAGAGAGGAAGGTTATACAGGGTGGCCGTAATCTACCTGTGCTGTATGGGTAACTTTCTTATTATAAGAGTTACATAGATGCATTTGGTTTAAGAGTATTGTATGCCAAAACACGAACTTCTGTATCTTCATTAATACCTATTTTGGATTCTTTTGGTTTACAAAAAGATCCATACTGTTTTAAATTTTGCAAACATTCTTTTATCTGGCTGCCTTCTCTCCATGTATGTTAAGAGATATAATTCCGATGCTCCGTTTGCATCACGATTACAAGTGAAGTAATAAAATAACATATAATTTTTTTCTTCCCACAAATAAGTCATTTTTTTAAATTTCATACTAACTTTATCACAATTACTTAACACATTCGCATCCAAAATAAGCAACAAAACAGAACGAACTTTGACAACTAATAAAAAACAAACAATAGATGATCTGTTGTTGTCAAAATCCTAGTTTAGTTATAATTTTGTTTTTTTTTTGCAAATTTTAAGATAAGTAATCAACATAGATACGACAATCCATACATTTTTGAAACCAGAAAAAAATAAGCTCTTTAATGAACGCCTAGCCAACTATAATTGCCTTTAAAAAAAAGCAAGTTTGGCTTATATCTCAAAAACCGAGTGAGCCATGACTTTTTAGATATTTTTTTTTAATTCTACGTACAATTATCTACAGGAATCATTTTACAGTTTGGTTTAACCATAGATGGAATCAATTAACATTGTAAAAATCGCCTGTTCTTAGTTTTTTTAAAATATTTAAAAAAGTTGAAGGTGTACGTCAATTGTCAAAATTGTATTAAATTTGTCTTGAAATTCTGCCTAACTTTGCTAATTTAACCGACCATGAAACTCTTATAATAACAAAGTCACCCATACAACATATGTAGATTATGGCCCTGTATATTAGGCAAAAATTTCATTTAACTAAATCAAAATAGTTGAAAAGACAAGAGTTTTGAAACTGTTGTTTTACACTAATGCATGTAAACACCAGCATGTAATGTTTTCTTCACGACAAAGGTCATATTTTTCGCATATACTTATACAACTGAACTGGAGTGTAATTTAGTGAAATAAATGCAAAAATCATTTGACTTTTTTAAAAACGTGACAATAAAAAATATAGTTCTGTATAGACCTTGCTACCGCGCCTGGTAAACTTTGGGGTTAGTCCGTCCCTGTCGAAATGATGACCATAAATGTTTTAAATTCGTAACTGACAAAACCATCCTGTTCGAATTGAATATTTATGACCCAATAATTAAAAAAAGCTGTATATATGCTGAAATTACAATCAGATACTTTTTTCTGTTGACTATAAATCACTGATTTAATGTGTATTACTTATGTAAATAATTATTAGAAAATATATTATCGCAGACGCCCCAAACGTATGCAAATAAACACGTCTTTAGTTGAGTTTTTGTTGTTGGTTTTAGACAGACATTATGATTTCCGTTTCCCTGTAGTTATTGCCCGCTCTAGACTCATATACTAGACAACATTACGAGTTTTTAATTCGAATAATAATTATTTGACGCTAGTGTTTGTTTGATTTACTGTTAGATATATTTTGTGAGGTTGATATTTCGCAACAGAAAGAATTTGTCTCAAAAGTCATAACGTTTAGTAGAGGCATTTGCTGTTATATGAACTTCCGGAGCAGAACAGGTACGGAATGCAGCTGCCTTACTGGACAACGTCGTATATTGAACAGCTTGGAGTAAATCTGTCGGCCGGAAATCAGATTGCATGAAGATTTAGAGAAGCCTTGTGGCATATAATATTTTACTGGAATGTGTACCGCCTTAGATATAACGCCACAATCTAATTAAATTTGTTTACAAACAGTTTTGTGGCTTGCTTGCTATTTTAATGCGCATTTACTTAAATTTTACTTTACGAAGGCATTATTATACCAAACACATACAGGGTGTTCCAGTTAACGAGAACAGCATGGGTATCTCGTAAACGATAAGAGATACAGAGTTGGTTAAGAGTCAAAATGATCTATGATTTGAGAGCAATTATTCCACAAAAAAAATCGCTATTCGTGAAAAACAAAAAAATGACGTTTTCGATTTTTGCTTGTAACTTGCTTATTTAAAATCATACCCAAAATATTTTTCCACATTATTAGGACACTTTTTTGCGTGGAATTGAAATTTGTTAATAAATTTTACCGATCTTCATTTGTTTTTGTTATTTTAACATCAACTTTCTTATTTTAAATACGGGTCGTAGTTTGGCTATGACACCATAAAATATTTTTTCTCTCGTTTCATTGATGAATGGGTTGTTACATTTATCTTTAAAAATAAGCAAGTTATAGCAATATTATTGTATTTGTTAAGTCTAATCTAAGTGACCATTGAAAAAGAAAACCAAACATCACATAAATAAACTAGCTGTACTTAATTAAACACAAAGAAACCTAAATAATTTAAGATATTTTTCAAACAACATAATAATTTATGATTTTTCAATTAATATTTCTATTATACAGGGTGGTCCACATAGAAGGGCCACTATTGGATCTCGTAAACGGTGAGAGCTACAAAGAAGTTTACATTAGACAAATTGTTCCATTTTCGGAGAACTTCGCGGCTCGCGAATAAATCTCACCTCATGAAAAAAAAACTGGACTTTCATCTCTTGTAAAATATAATATTTGCAGTTTGTCGTTAATATTCATATAACAAAAAAAAGGGGGCCCCTCAGACTGTGGGCCCGGGAATGCAGCCCCTTAACCCCCCCCTCTAACAGGCCCTGGTGGTACGAATGAAGTGGTACACTCTGTGCAAAAAATTGATGATATTTAGAAGCAGTGCTGTAATTTATGTCTTTTTTATCTACATATTTATAACTTTATAAATTGCTTTTAAATTATATAGGTATATAATAATAATGCTTTGAACATTAACATTTTTCGTCTATGTAAGATTTTTTTATCTCTCTACTACACGGTAAGACTTCGTTTTTAAAAACTTGTAGTTGTTTTTTTTAGAAAGGTATGTTCCACCATGATTCACTTTTAATATCCAAGCTTTTTTGTTGGAAATACTTTTACAACTTTCTAGTTCTAATCTATCTGATTGCTTTGTTTATAACTTCAGTTCATGTAAAACAAAATAAAACCAACGCGCCGTTATCAACTGAGAGTACAATTGGGTTTAATCTAATATAAAACATTTATTGTTTTGTTTTTAAATTTGATTAACGTTTCCAGCCGTTGTTCAGTGCATTCTAAACGGCCCCCACCGATGTACGTGTAAATAAAGAAAACAGTAGTGCATACTTAAATTTGGCGGGTAAAATTAAGTTCGTTATTTACATCACGGACGAATTTTCGTCCATGTACAGGGTGGTCCAAATTCGATGGGATTGCATAGGTATCTCGCTTAATAGGCAAGATAGAGAAACGGTTAAATTACCAAAAATGGGCAGTTTTTTGGGACATATTCAGAACCGTTTTCAAAAATATTTTATCATATCCGGTTTTCGAGTTATTGAATAAAAAGTGTTTTTTTGTCATATTAATAATGTGTCATATCTCCGTTATTGTTATAAATATCAAAAAAGTTTATTAACAATATTTTTAGATATTTTTATGTTAAGTTTTATTACACTAAAAAAAAATTTTTTGCGCTCGCCGTTAAAAAGTTATGACACAAACTTACCTTTTTTTAAATAGAAACTATAGTTGGCTATGGTCTATTTAAATCCCTTATTTTTTTCTCATTCCAAATATATAAGGGTTAATGTATTTATTTTCAATAATACGCAAGTTAAAAAGGTTTTTCAATTTTTTTTAAGACGAAAAACAAAAAGTAGGCTGTGGAAAAAAAAAAATCAAGAACAACAGAAAATTATAGAATATATTTGACAACTGTTCTGAGTTCATCTCAAGAAAGTGCTCATTTTTGATAATTTAACCGTTTCTCTATCTTGCCTATTAAGCAAGATACCCATGCAATCCCATCGAATTTGGACCACCCTGTACACCTTCACCTAATCGATTTCAAATAGTTTTACTCTAAAAGTAACTTACCTTTGGCGTACAAAAGAAACATACAAGCAAAAAAGTTAATGTGTTTGCAAAAACATGCTTGTATCTTCGTCCGTCTGTTAGTCACATCCTAAAATCTCAGCAGCAACACCTTATACTGGTGACAAGAAAGTTGTTTAAGAGGAATTTAATTTGTATTAATGGACAAAAAACTGATAACCGGAAACGGAAACGGTCAAGGTTTTCGCTTGTAAATTTGAAATAACTTCTAAGCGACATATTTGTCAGAAAATGTTATAAAATATAATTTTGGGTCATCGCTTAACGTTATTGTTAAAATAATGCACCGGGATCTAACTGCGTATAAATAAAAATTGCGTCCTTCTCAAAATATTTTTAGTAAAAATAGAATGAGAATCGATCTGTCTAAAGCCTTCGACAGAGTCCCAAGGGAAAAGATCTGGAAGACCTTGAAACAAAGTAGAGTGCGAGAAGGATTATTAAACGCCATCAAGAGTTTATATAAGAGCAGTAGAAATTATGTGCGAACCCATAACAGCAGTTCCCAGGAATTTATAACAACAGTGGGAGCAAGACAAGGAGGCACATTAAGTCCACTGCTCTTTAAAATTATTCTTATGGATAAAATAATTAAAGAATGTAAGCAGAACACAAAGAAAGCCTATTGGGTTGGAATAAACTAAAACCAATATCCTTAACAGAACTAGCCTTTGCAGATGATGTGGTGTTATCAGCTAAAAGTGAAAAGAACTTGCAATTCGATCTAGATGTATGGGCAGATACATTAAGTAGATATAATATGAATATTAATATAACAAAGACAAAGGCTATGGTTATAGCGAAAAATCAAAAACCATTTACAATTATGCTAGGCCAAATAATTAGCACGCATGGGGGCAAAAAGCCGCAGTCTTGACTGGGGTAAAAGGCCGCACACGGGCTTTTGTCCCGTCTATTTAATTTGGAAAGATTCAAATCCACATTTACGTCTGATCACGAAGCAAGTTTGGCTGATCACTGTAGATAGATAGATGGACGTAAGGTTCTACGGAATTACTAGAAAAAAAAATCGGCGGTTGGCTTTTGACTTTGCTTCGCAAAATAACATCGTAAACGATTTTAATAAGGAGTCACAAATGGCGGGAGACGACTGGACCAAAAGTTTTTTTTATCTCGACACAAATTTTCTTTTAAACACCCAAAAAGACAAGCGTCGGAAGGATTATAGGTTTCAATAAAGTCCAAATAGAAAGATTCTACGATAATTTAACGAACAGCCATGTGAGAGAAGGGGAAACGAAATTGTTTGCCCAGGTTGTTAAGAAATATATGAAGATCCACCAGTCGAGGACTAGGTTGTGCAGTAAATGCCACAACTAGTGGCACGAAAGTTGCTCAAATTTTGAAACCGGCGAGTTCGCCTGTGATTTTTGTTGAATTCGTCAAATATTTTTTGTGTTCTTTTAAATGTGATATTTTTTTAAATTTTGTTACAGGACTGAACTTTTATTTTGTATTTTTGAAGAGAATTAACTTTCATTTTATTAAATAACACACCGTATTTTAATATGTCAAAGATGTAAACATTTTAATTAGACGAATGCGCGACAGACTTTTGCCCCATAGGGTGGGGCAAAAGTACCAATCTACATCAAACCATAAAAAAAATATTTTTATTTGAATTCGTTACTTTTGGTGGCAACCCATTTTATAATGCAATGAGAAGTGTCTAATGTGTTCATAAAAAAAATGTTGACCCGTTAAACATAAAACTTACTTACTTAGGGAGTTGAGAACTTAAGTGCGGACTTTTGCCCGGGTTTACTCTATTAAGAAAAAGATGGAGATGAATCAATTAACACATCTACTACGCATGCCAGAAAGTAGATGGAAAATGAAGATGGAGGGAAAAAGAAATCAGAGGAAGACCAAGAATAAAATGGGAAAAAGAAGTGGGGCAGAGACTAGAAGAAAAAGGAGTGAGCTGGAGAGATGTGCAACAATTAGCTAACGATAGGCAGGAGTGGAGAAACATAACACAGAAATAGAAACGCATACCTCGACAAGAGGAACCGATTAAGAAGTAGAAGGTAGATGTTAACTGAAAATAAAGTGTACAAAGCAATTTAAATAAAAAAAAAATACTTCTACAAGTTTGGTTTTTAGTCATTTTAATAACGAGGTGTATATCCTTTATTTACTATTATAGATATTGACATAACGTAGTAAAATTTTTAATCTACTTTTTATGCAGAATCTAATGCCGCCAATGAAACATTTTTTTTACCTTGGTTAATCGGGCCTATACAGATTGTGACGTCTTTAATGATGGCTCAACTTTCTGGACTGAGAAAAAACCTTACACGCAAAATAAAAATTAGTTTTTTTTTAACCAATCTGTTTGCGTAACTACTAACTACAAATATATCTCCATCCATGCGTACGCAATATTCTTTTCTTGCGTTAAAAATTGGTGTTGTTGTTTGATTGTGTGTAAGATTGCAGGCGGGTTAAATGCCTGTAGGATCTTGGATGTGTTCCAAGTAGAGCGATGAAATGACCGCATGTTAACCTCAGGGCTTGTTTAGATATTTATTCTATTATGTATAAATAGTTCATGCATGCGTCTCTCTCACACACACTACTCCACTTATCAAGCTATCTATGAAAATAAAAACAAAAAACAACTAATTAAATGTCAAATGATAGTTACTATTTGTGTGGTATCATTTATTAGAATATTATAGTATTGTTGGTGTAATTCGATTTTCATATTTTTTGCTAAAACATCTGAAGCACGGGGAATTTTATACTTTTAAAAATTGATTGTGGCTCCTCTCATACTAAGGGATAATTCATCTAATTTAAACAAACCTGTATTTCTTATAATAAGCGAGATCCCCATGTTGGAAATGTAATCTGAGACACCCTGTATACAGACAAGTTTGTAATGAGCAAATAAAATAATAAATTTTATATAACATTTAAAGTAGTTAGTTGTTTTTAAGAAGCTACGCATTTTACGATACGCCACTGGTGTAAAATAACGTGCAGATTTTGTTACAAAAGTAATTCGTAAAAACAATTTTTTAATCAGAGTTTGAAGATTATTTATCCTCTGGGTTGTACATAAATTGGTCGTGTTTAATTAGAACTTTTAACGAACCGATCAAACGTTACTAATATCTAGGAGTAACGCTTCGCGAGTACGAACGAATGTTTGTTCAATGTAGTATTTCACAATGAATGAATGAAGTAAACATTGGCGTCTTACGGCGTTAAAACGAGAAAACAACCAGAGGAAATGAATGAAATTAACACAATTACTAGAATCCGCCCATTGGTATTTAAAAACCCCCTCTCCAGGGTGCAATGCGTAACCCGGGCGACACCTGGTCGCCTAACAGGTGGTGCAGCCAGCGTCCAGAGGACACGGGGGGGCCCAACCTGGCTCCATTCATGCCTTTAAAGCAGCATTCGAATGTGTTGTAGTACGCTTCGAGAAATGATCAAAGTAGGACTCTCTACGTTACGCAATCCATTCATCTAGAAACTACGATCGAACGCGAGTGGTACGTAATTTGAACTCGACTTCACCGATCGCGGCCTGTCACGCGTTACATTCAACAGCCTTCCTACGTAACTATTAACGCAGATTGTTAGTGCGTATTCTTACTATCAAGGAAAAATAACTCGATTACAAAACAGTGAGTGACTGACTTATAATAAGTACGATGTTACCAGTTTCTGTATTGGTACTGTGGAACAACGAGAACACGTGAAGGGAATTACGTGTTGTCATTAAAGTTTTCCTTTTAAATATAAATACAAACAATAAACTTTCAAATATTTGCTTTAATTTAAGACTTTATAAACTTAAGCGCAATGTACAGCGAAACAGTAATCCTTTTAGTGTTAGTTAGTTGCATCTGGGGGTCACGACTACCTCTAGAAGTCTATCAGCATCATTCAACAGATCATCACATGCACCACCATAGAATAAACCATTATGTCACGTCAAATAGAAAAAAATTAGAACCAACAAATTTCAGAATACTTTACGAATCGGGGGTAAGTAAAAAATTGTTTGTATTATCATCGGTTTGCTTACTTTTACGAAAAAACTCAACAAACAGCGTCTTCCAGTTTTCAAAATATAAATGCACCAAAATTGAACTTAAAACTTAAAACCACAGAGCTTAAATACAACAAATGTAAGCTTTAATTGTTTGAGTAATTCATTTGTTAATAAAAATAAGTTAAACGACAAAAACTTCTCTTCTTTAAGAAGAGTTTCGTCAAGAAATGTTACATCAGTCGTTTCTTTGTTACTAGCAATTTTATTTATTTATTTAAATAATTGAACAAATTCGCCACTGACGAAGAACCGAGAATCTCAAAACTGGAGAGGCATTTCTCGATGAGGGTCTAGACAAATATAAGTAATTTTTCATTTAACTCATGTATATAATTGAAAATCAAAATGTTTATTAAAAACAAGCATTATTTCATCATTCTTAAAAATGAAACGTGCATCCGTTTAGTTTAAACAATTAAGCAAAGATTTTTTGTTTAAAATTTGCGATTAAATATGATTTTTTGTGCGTCGTTTTGATAGACATCTTCACGCACACTTCTGCGTGAAAATTATTGGGGAAATAAATAAAAAAACGTGCCCCCAATAATATTTCATTACGAAACAAAAGAGAACCCTTGACGTACAGAAAATAATGTGGTTTTTGATACACGGTCCTGGGACGTTTTTCTTGTGTTTGTTTGCTTGCTTGTAATGAAGAGAGTTGTTCAAGTGTGTTATAAACTTTACAGAATATTCCTACGTTTGGTCATTTTGAACCAAATAAGAAAAATCGAATTAATGAAAAAAACGGTGAACTCCCTTATATTTGTTAATGATAAAAAAAAGAAAATGTACAAATAAATTGTCAAAGATACAAATTTAAGATGTTTTCGTTATCCTTTGATTTTTTTTGTGTACTGGTAAAAAGATTTGCTTTAAAATAATTTAAATTAAATGTAGTAAGCATTGGCTTAGTTATGGGGGGCTGAGGGCCCACCGAGCCTACCATTAGCCCCCCTGGCTTAGTTGAACGACTCGAGAAAGATTCAATAATTTGTTAATTATCAACATTGAAAGTGAAACTGTAAAACAACTAAATCTCAAAGAAATTCTTGCTGAATTTGTTTCAAGAGCAAACCAGAAGATAAATTTTAACTTATAATTAGTCCACAGTCAAACTGTGTTTTGTTTATTATGTAAGAACCCAGTTTAGTAAGCATTATGTATTAAATTTTCTAGTCATTATTATTTTTTTTACTTATAAAACCTTTTTTATTTCAAAATTATAATAATCTACTTTTTCTTGCAATTAAAATGTAAACAGTACCTAACTAAAAAATAGTAGAATTGGACCAAGATAACAATCAATAAATATTAAACTAGGATAAAACTAGATATTAACTGGGCATCCTTACTAATTATTGTCTATATTCTTTGTCACTCTTTAACCATATGATTTTTAAACGTAATACATTGTTTTTTAATAATTCCTAATAATAAATTACGGCCGTTTTGATTTCTGTGCATTTTTCTTTTTTGTTTAATGTTTGGCTTTTTATTAAATTTTATACTTATATTTATATACAGCGTGTAGACTTGGATCACACAACATAGCAATTTCAATGGTAAAATTTTACAAGTCGCGTATTATCTTCCCTAATTATTTTAGAAAAAAAAGTGCAAATAGATTTTTATGAGAAATTAAATAAAAATAAAAAAATGTTACTTTCATCCCCGGTCTCCTCCCCCCCAATACGAGCCCTTAAAAAAAGTCCTGCCCGCGGATGTATCCAGCCCACTGTCTTGTCGAAGTTGCACATGCCTGGTTTAAGCCAATATATTCACTACAATTACAGACGAGAGATCGCAAATATTCAATATCTAACTGTTTTTCTATGGGAAAGAACAAAAAATGTAGATTTAGTCAGTATACCATGTGTTACAGGGATGTTTAGCGGAAACGACCGCAAAATTGTCGGTTATCGTCTATATGCTAATTGGGATATCAATAAATATATTTCCCACACTAAATTTGCCACTGAACATAAAATATGTATCCTACATTTAAACATTTTATTTTCTTATTAATTCGATTTTATTTAATTGTTCACTAAATTATTAATGCCCCGTAATTACAGATAACGTTTACATTATAAATTAATGTTTTATTGCTGACGCGGTAAAAGCTGACACCATTTAAAAACAAATTATTTCCTTTCGCAACGGAAACGTTCAAATTCATAAATATCAACTTCCTACTCGCATTTGGCAAATCACGATTCTAAATCGAAACTCTAGCTTTCAGATCACCAATAGGCGCTATTTCCTTATAAGCCATACGCGTTAGAAATTGATCGTTGGCGATATTTTTTTCAAAAATCTTTACTCGAAACACTTTTACGGCAGTGTCGATTTTAGAGTGTCCCAGAATGGCGCTTTACTCCATTTATTGCAAAATAATCCCAATGAAAATCAACTTGACAATCCAGTTTAAATCCGAACACTGCATGTTTTATACAGGGTGTCCCAGATTACATTTCCAGCATGGGGATCTCGCTTATTATAAGAGTTACAGGTTTGTTTAAATTAGATGAAATATTCCCGAGTGTGAGAGGAGCCACAATCAATCTTTAAAAGTACAAAATTCCTGGTGCTTCAGATGTTTTAGCAAAACATTTGAAAATGTTGATTTTTTCTTGATTTCATAACTTTTTTATTCATTAGATCAATTTTATTAGTACTTTCTTAGGGTACTTTTTAATGGAGAATGTAACTGTTATTTTGGATTTTTTTTAATCATCTACCATTTTTGAGATGTTACCCCTAATTTCGTTTTTTCCACGAAGTTGGCTATGGGATAGTTAAATGTGTTTTTTTCTTTTTCTAATGAGATATTACTTGCTATATCTATTTGTGTAAATAAGTCACAAAATGAAGAAAAATCGTATTTTACACATCACTTATCAAGCTATCTATGAAAATAAAAACGAAAAATAAGTAATCAAATGTCAAATGACAGTTACCATCTGTCAGCGGTATCATTTATTAGAATTTTATATTGTTGTTGTGTAATTCGATAGTTTTTGTAGTAATTGTTATAATGATGGCTACATTTAAAAATAGCGAAATATTTCACATGTTCAGATGCTATATTCTTTACCATAAAAACTGTGTAGAAGCTGAGCGAATGTACTTAGAGCTATATCCCGAGAGAGGACAACAAAGGGTGCATAATTACAGAAATTTGGTTTGGAGCAGTCCAATTTTTTAATTGCTCCGCTCCACCTCCGCTCCGGCATCAAAATTCTTGCTCCGCTCCATGCTCCAAATCTTGTCAACATTTTTAGAAAAAGGTTTTTTAATTAAAAAAGTTTTTAAAAACAAAGTTTTAATTCTATTGGATATGTAGAAGTTGATCAAAAATTACAATATTTCACCCTAACAAACAAGTGAAGTTAAAAAATGTTTGTAAGAACAAATTATTGATCTTCAAAGGTTGAAACAAGAATGAAAAAAGTAGTTTTTTTTAATTGTACATAATAAACTGGAGCAGTGGAGCAATCAAAATTATTTGCTCCGGACTCCGCTCCGGTTCCGGGCAATAACCCATTGTTCTCGTGCTCCTCTACAAACCACTGTTTTTTTCAAGAAACCCACCAAAAATCCGAAACAAATCAATAAAGAATTAGAATTATCAGTTTTTAAACAGTTTCTATGGTAAAGAATGTAGCATCTCAACATTTCAAATTTTTTATTAGTTGTAAATGTGCCCATAATTATATGATAACAAATTTGCTACAAAGACTATCGAATTACACAACAATACTATACAATTCTAATAAATTATACCGCACAAATAGTTACTATTATTTGACATTTAATTAGTTGTTTTTTGTTTTTATTATCGTAAATAACTAGATAAGTGATGGGTAAAATTTTGTGACGTTTATAAAAATAGAATAACAAGTAAAATCTCATTTAAAAGAGAAAACAAACACATTAACTATTCCATAGCCAACATCGCGGCCCATAAGAAAAAATTAAGTTAGGGGTTATATCTCGAAAATGAAAGGTGTTAAAAAAATCTAATATAACAGTTACATTCTCCATTAAAATGTACCTCTAGAAGTTACCAATAAAATTGTTCTAATGATTATGACAAAAAAGTTATGAGAGCAAAAAGAATTTCGACATTGTCATATTTTTTGCTATAAAATCCGAAGCACGAGAAATGTACTTTTAAAAATTGATTGTGTCTCATCTCACACTTGGGAATAATTTATCTAATTTAAACAAACCTGTTATAATAGGGAGATCCCCATGCTGGAAATGTAATCTGGGACACCCTGTATAAAACGCCAATTGAAAGAAATGACTGAAAATAACTGATGCAATCCTAGTTTTTGCTAAATAGTTTTTGTTACAAATTCTTTTGGGACCGGTAGCCGCGAAAACACGATAATAAAATTATGGAAAGGGCATTAAACTAAAAACGTAGCCTAACTCATAACAATCCGACGGAGATGTCTGAAAATGTTGGCATTTCTTTTCCGGTGAATCTGATATTTCTAGATAAATTACTAAATTACTATACGAGAAGAGAATCAAAAGACGTTAGTTTCGGACCGATCGTCCAAAGTTTAGCTGCCAGTTAGTCGCGACCAGTAGCACAAATTAATCATGAGTAAACAAATTACTTTGTTTATGTTATAACAAAGGTGCGAAGCGTTGTCGAATATGTAAACATCTTAAATCATGGTGATCATTTTTGTACGGACAGGCGCCTTTGACCTCATACTATACGCTTTGCTAAAAGCGAGCTAGCGCTATTACTTCGGCAGAATACGAATGAATCGCGAGTGGACAATGAATGAATGAGTAAAGTGACGTTATAGAATTGGTATTTCGCGAGTATATCGCGTCGCCTGGGGCAATCTCCAACCGAACGGGAACGGGCCTATTTCCGCTCATTTTGGCGCTAAAAACCTGCGATTAAACACCCGTACGGACAGGGCCGACCTAGGCCGATCTGACGCCCCGGGCATATGATTACTTTTATACCGAAAGAAATTGTTAATTAACATGTACATATTTGATATCGTATTTAACGAGTCCGCATTCTATAAACATATAAATTAAAACAACGCACGTACCTAAATCTTGTTTTTTTTATTGTTGTAAGCATAGTTTACGCATTAATAATTCGTTAAACCAGTTTTAATGATTCAGTACATAAATCTTTTTTTTACTGTGAGATAGTGCTTGAGGTAATCGATCGATAATTTTTTAAATCAGGCATTTTTGGAAATAGCGGTGGTAATTTTTGCACCTATGGTCAGGAGCAGATTGGCTACAACAATGTTTCTCAACCAATGGCGTAGGCAGGATGCTTCCATGGGGGGTTTAATAAACGTAAAAAGAGCCGAAAACCTATTTTTTTAGGTCACCATTCTCTTTTAAAGTTTTTTTTTGCAGCAGTATGTTTGATGGTTTTATCATGGGGGAGTTAATAAACAGTAAAAAGAGCCAAAGACTATTTTTTAGCACAAAATTTACAGTTTTTCAGCTCTATAACGACTTATTGCGAACCTAAGGGGGGTTCTGACCCCCCTGACCTCAAAAAGTGAATAAGGCCATTAAATGCTAAATAAAAAATTGCTATTCTTATGTAATTTTAAGTTTTCATAAATGTAGGCTAAAGAACATAATCAATTTTTTTTTTTGCAATATAAATTTGCATTTTCAAGTTGTAGTTATGACATCGTCCTAAACTTCTAGTTTCTAGTCCTGTTTACTAACCAAGATTGGCAAAGAAAGCTAACATTTGATTTGTAACTCATCAGAATCTGTCCAGCTGTGAACTGCTGCGTAAAGAAACATTTTAAAAGTCGAGACAGAAACTTTGGAATCGGATGAATCGTGTTGTTTCTGTAAAACGGTTATCCGCACGTAGCGTTGTTGACAAAACACTAAACTAAATGATTGCATATTACGACGACTAATCAAGTTTTGTGCAACTATTCGCCACAAAAATAACACAGGTCGACATTTCAGAACTTAATGAACATTGTTTTAATTTTGATAACTGTTCCTTATATAGATCACATGCTCCGAATTCAATGGCGCACACAGATTTTTGCTATCTTATCAAGTTTTTCAGCAAAATTTATAAGAGATAAGTGAGTCTGTAAAAAAAATTTTTTTTTTCAAAACTATCTAAACAAAATACTATTTGCACAATTTAAATTATAATTGTTGTTCTTATATAAATCACACGCTCTGAATCTAATGGCGCACACAGATTTTTGCTATCACATCAAGTTTTTCAACAGAATGGAAAAACAGATTATTGATTCTCAAAAAATAAATTTCAAAACTATTTAAACAAAAAACCATTTGTATAATTTATATTAAAATTGCTGTTCTTATATAAGTAACATGCTCTTAATCCAATGGAACACACAGATTTTCGCTATCCTATCAAGTTTTTCAGCAAAATAAAAAGTTTGGGGCCAATACGTAGAACTACATATTTATATACCTGCCATAGTGCCATACGCAAATAAAGGCAGTATGAGAAGGCGCTTGTTCACTCTTAGCTGGATCCTAAACATTCCCTGTACTCATAATCTTGAGCAGTTAAACCCTTCCTAAAATCGTAATAAATCATAATTCGAATATTATTTCCGCTGCTTCCACTGTTTCGAAAAATTAACAAGCTAGGTTTTAATCAACTTGACTTTGGCAAAAAACCCCAAATGACAGGTAAAAAACTAAATAATATGAAGGTGGGGATTTTGTTTTTACAACCCACTAGTTTTTTTAATTCGTAATAATTCAGCTTGGCGCTCATACTATACAACACTACTAGCACAAATTAAAGCTTTAAAATAAGCACAGAGATATTCCGTGAACTGCGGAGAGTTCAACGTCACCTCAAGCGAGTAAACCGTATGTTATTGAAGGTAAAAAAATCATTAATCGAACTGTTGTATAATATTAATGAGCTTTTGTAATAATATATAAAATCTGTTACCTTTCTACCCTAAGGTGTAAGGTTTGTAATAATACTGATTACAGCTCATGGTTAACTTAGTTGTACGAATTTCGTCCATTCGTTTTTCTTCTTCGTTTTTCTTCTTCGTTATTCTTGTTGTCTCTGTCTAGTTCTTGTTTCGTGTCTTTAAAATCGTTGCCACTTCATCATTCCATGTTTTCTTCTGTCTCCCCTTTCCTCTTTTATTCTGTACTTTTGCCTCCATATATCTTATACTGGTCTTTTTTGCTGCATTCGGTTGATGTGCAAACCATTTCAGCTGGTTTCTCTCTATTACACTATGTACTGATTCTATATCTAGTTCTTCTCTGATTTGTTCATTTCTTATTCTGTCTCTACGTGTGACGCCCTTTACTGCTTTCATTTGAATAGCTTGTAATCTGCTTCTCTGTGACTGGTTTAATACACAACTCTCACTTCCATACACCAGGGTTGGTATGAATACTGTCTTCTAAAAAGCCATTTTTGTTTTTCTGCTTATTTCTCTTTTTCTTATTATCGATCTATTTATACTGTGATATACTTTTGCTGCACGATTTATTCTTTCTTGAATCCCATTTTCTGTTACCTTTTCTCTCTATCCAAATTCCCAGATATTTACACTCTTCCACATGTTCTATTTTTTCCTGGTTCAGTTCTATGTTAAGTTGCTTTTGTTCTTTACCTATCATCATAACCTTTGTTTTGTTCGTGTTAATCTTTAGGTGCCTTTTCTTTAATTCTTTTCCCACACCAGTTTTCTTGTAAGGTCCTTTCCGTTGGGACACAAAACATCATATCATCAGCAAAGGCACATTCTGACCAGTACCCTGGCATTAGCTTATTGAAACTACATGTACCTTTCTAGTTTTGTTTTCTACAGATTTGGTGACGTGATCAATAAATAATATGAAGAGTGTCGGGCTCAGTACACTTCCTTGCCTTAACCCATCGTTTAAAAGTCTTTGATTGCAGATTATCTTTCCTCACATAATTTTTGTTATGAATACATAGGCTTGGTATACTCTTTAATAGTTAATGCTTAATATTTCTACGTTTTAATCCTTCCCAGATTGTTTTTTGAGACACTCGAAAGCCTCCTCCAAGTTCAAAGATGCCAGGTATACTTCTGCGTCTTTTGTTCTATTTTTTCCATTAATTGTTTTGCGGTTAAGTTTTGAAATAGGTATGTTGAAATTGATCAAAATCTGCCAAGAGAATCTAAATCTCGCTTTAACTTTTCTAATAATCCACACAAAAATGTTACTATCCCACCAGTATTGTATAAGACTGCTACTGACGAAGATACACACAAGAGTCTCCGAATTGGTCTAGCGTTTCAACAAGAGATTCTTCATAAAAGGATAAGGGTGGTTTTTAATTAAACCCATTTTAATTTTAATTTATTTCGAGAGCAGTTTTCCGACATTCCCGTCGCTTCGCCACTAAGAACACTTTTAGTTTTTTTTGAAATGATTTTATTTTATATTGGTAGGAGCGGTTAGCCCACCCGCCTGGTACTTTGATACGGCCCTGTTTCAACTATAAAGGCTGCCAGTATTAGGTTACCATAGTTCGTCGCAGTGACAACCGTGAAAGGAATTTAAATACCGTGGGTAAACTTACAACACTACTACTGTTACGTGTGTAATTTGAACACTTAAAGTATCTCGAATCGAAAGCCTTCATGTAGTACTTCGATCAAAATATCTCTTAACAACTGACAACAGAATCAATTACATGGTCTTACTATTAAGGCAGAAAGGTGCGCGAAAAAATTTTACGTTCACTCAATTATTTGCAAACGAACTTGTTTATGTAAGAAGTCATCTGCATTAAAACGTTTATCCGAACGCGTATTTCCGAGGGAGTGAGACTTATTCTGATAGCGCAACAACATAATTTTGAATATGGTGTCAAAATCATGTGTTCCCTGCAAAATAATCAACTTTTTAATTAAATTGCATTGCGCTCGAGAAGACGTCTTCGCGTAATCAAAAGTAAATTAAAAATCCGCTTGCGTATGGAACAACAACCACCCTGACTGCCACAAATTAATGTGTCGTGGAGCCAGGCAAATTTCAACGAATGAGCGCAACTCTATGCGACTTTGTCGATATCCACAAAGTACTAGTTACAAAACCAAGTCTACAATCCGTGCACCGATTCATAGGTATCGTCACTACATCATCTAAAATTGTGACTTAACTGCCATCATCACCAGGAAAACAAGTACGATACATTACGTGGGCAAAAAAAGGTATTTAACTTGGATGCAGTTCAGAAACTTGGACGCCAACACAAAAACAAAGAATACAGACACGGGAAATGATACTTCTGAGAAGAATAGAAGGGTGTAGACTGATTGATAAAATCGGTAACGAGAAAATTGGAAATAACCTAGGAGTAACAGATGTTAAGAAAAAGATGGAGACGAATCAATTGAGATGGCTTGGACATCTACTACGCAGCCAGAAAGTAGATACGCGAAAATAGGATGGAAAATGAAGATGGAGGGAAAAAGAAATGGAGTATGACCAAGAATAAAATGGGAAAAAGAAGTGAGGCAGAGACTAGAAGAAAAAGGAGTCAGCTGGAGAGATGTGTCACAATTAGCTAACCATAGGCTGGAGTAGAGAAACATAACACAGAAATAGAAAAGCATACCTCGACACCGAAAGGTACAAGAGGAACCGATGAGGAAGAAGTAAATGATTTTAACGTAAAAATGATTTAATATAGGGATAAAATCGGTAAAGGAAAAATTCGAAAAACCTAGGAGCAACAGATATTAAGAAAAAGATGGACACGAATCAATGAAGATGGCTTGGACATTTTCTACGCATGCCAGAAAGTAGATGCGCGGAAATAGGATGGAAAATGCAGATAGAGGGAAAAAGAAATAGAGGAAGACCAGAAATAAAATGGGAAAAAGAAGTGAGGCAGAGACTAGAAGAAAAAGGAGTCAGCTGGAGAGATGTGCCACAATTAGCTAACGATAGGAAGGAGTGGAAAAACATAAAACAGAATTAAAAAAGCATATCTCGACACCGAAAAGTACCAGAGGAACCGATTAAGAAGAAGTAAATGATTTTAACATAAAAATGATTTAATAGAGAGACGTAGACTGATTGATAAAATCATTAACGAAAAAATTCGAAAAAACCTAGTAGTAACAGATATTAAGAAAAGGATGAAGACGATTCACCTAAGATAGCTTGGACATCTACTGCGCATGCCAAAACGTGGATACGCGGAGATAGGACGGAAAATGAAGATGGAGGGAAAAAGAAATAGAGGAAGACCAAGAATAAAGTGGGAAAAAGGAAAGGGCAGAGACCAGAAGAAAAAGGAGTCAGCTGGAGAGATGTGCCACAATTAGCTAACGATAGGCAGGAGTGGAGAAACATAACACAGAAATAGAAAAGCATACCTCGACACCGAAAGGTACAAGAGGAACCGATTAAGAAGGAGAAGGGGAAAAAATACATTTCGAGTCCTAGATATGACGATACTTTCGAAACAATTTCTATGTTTTAAAAAACGTGCAACTGTTTTTAAATTCATTACTTTTCTTTTTTTTTTGCGCCGCACTGGACCTGCACCTATCTAAATACTATCCTGTTTTTTTTGGAAAAAAAGTGGAGATAAAATAGTTTAAACCTACAGCATTCGCTTAAAACAGTGTATGAGGTTAAAAGCAAAGGAAATATGTTGGAGTGGGAATTGCAACGACTAGATCACTGTCTAAAATTTTCGACCTTATTTGGTGACATGTTAGGTGCTAGGTTAGGGAAGAAGACAGACACATCGCAACAGTTATCATTAATAATAATTGAAACATCATTGACACTTGTATAATTCGATTTTAGCAGTGTAAAATTTAATTGGAGGAGATACATGGAGTGGGAGAATTATTTAACTATTGTTAAAAGCTTTCGCCCCTATGTCATGACTTATTAGATGCCAATTTAAAGAGGGGACAAATGTATCTTTTGTTATGATTTATATTCGCGAATACTCGTCCGCTATCGATTTTTTTATAAATTGGGAAGCTTTTCCCCAAGGGCTTCAGTAGAATAGTTTCAGTGCTTCGCGAAAAATCTCTTCTCTTCTGACATCGGCAGAACCTATGGATAGAAAACAGTTCAAGGCCTGGCTGATTCAGTTCATCATACTGAACATAAGCTTCACTCACTTCCTAGATCCACCGGACTATGATCAAAGAGTAAGACTTTGAATATTTTTGGCTTTAATTTTGACATCGTTCCCCAGAGACTAGGTCTTGGGGAAATTTAAATATAAAATTAATTGTTGCGTTTTTGTGACATCAAAATTAATGTTGATAGCGTCAGTATTGTCTTAGTTTTAGAATTTGATCACTCTTTGGTTTATTTCGAAATAATTATTGTTATACATACACCCAAAAAATCGACAAATTTTAACGGGTTATCTTCAATTAATTATTTTCGTTCTTTTAATGCGTTTGTTAGTGTTGTGTTGTTAGTTACTTATTTTGAGTATTTGGTAATTGTTTATGGCACCTTCATACGCGATGAAATTATGTGATTTTTAAATTTAAAATAACCACAGGAATATACGTTATAGTCGTAGTAAATAAAAAACATTTCCCATATTTCTTTATGTACATGGTGGCCTATTTTCGATGCCTATACAGAGTATCTCAGTTATTAGAGAGATAGTAAAAAACTAAGTACGTAGTCTCGATTTCTTTTTTCGAGAGGAATTTATTGCCGTAAACAGATTTTTGATATCTTTTTTAATTTTCAAAATATGGCCAAAAACCGATTTTTGGCAATTTTCAAAAATGTTAAATATCTCGCTTAAACGAAAACATAGAGAAAAACTTTAAAGACATTTTTGGCATGGTTTTTTGTCCTTAATAAGATAGCGATGTTAATTTTTTTTTAAATCATTTATTTTATTATGAAATTTTGCTATTTCTTAATTGGGAAATAACACTAAATGCAAACAGTTTCCACAAAAAAAAACTATTTTAACCAATCAAAATATCAAATAATTAATTGCATTTTCTTTACAAGTTATAAATTAATAAAAAATAATTTGATAATTTGACGTGAAACCCAATTAAGAATTTAGTAATGATATTAAAGTTTTGTGATGAGAATATTTTTAACATTTCAACCAACTGAAGGTAATTTTTAAGGCAAATACAAAGGATGAAATTTTATTTAACACTATTATATTAGCTGCGCTTCCAGTTATAGACAAAAATTCAATTTCCCAATTATTTTAACGTTCTTCAACAAATTTAATCCCTTAATTTAAAGTTTTTTTGTACTAAAAATTGCTTCTCTCACTTGTACGTTACATCACAGATAGCGTGCTTGGACGTTTGTTAGGAATTCTAGATTTATAATTATTGCGTTTTGAGTATAGCGAATTACAGAACAAATGTCCTGTCGTAAGAAAGTTTTTCAATATATTTGTCAGCATATTGGAATGTTCTTTGTCTGTCGCTGCAAATGAGCGTTCTTTAAGAAGAATTAGACTTGTGCAGATAAACTAAGTTCCTAGGTGTTCGTTGTTTTCTTAAATCTTTGCCTGTTGCCACAGATGCAACTTAATTTTAGTACAGGGTGGTCCAAATTCGATGGGATTACATTGGTATCTCGCTTAATAGTCAAGATAGAGAAACGGTTAAATTATCAAAAATGTGCAGTTTTTGAGACAAACTCAGAACAATTCTCAAATATATTCTATCATTCGTTTTTCTTGTTTTTTTTTTGTTTTCACAGCCTATTTTTGGTTTTTCATCTTTAAAATAAATTTAAAAAACCTTTGTAACCTGCGTATTATTGAAAATAAATACATCAACCCTTATATATTTGGAATGGGAAAAAATAAGGAATTTAAATAGAACATAGCCAACTATAGCTTCTATTTAAAAAAAGGTAAATTTGTGTCTTAACCTTTTAACGGCAAGCGTAAAAAAATCTTTTTTAAATTTATCAAAATCTACATAAAAATATCTTAAATTTATCTTAGGAAACTTTTTTGATATTTACAACAATAAGGGAAATATAACACATAAATATAACAAAAAAAAGTTCTTCTCTAATAACTCGAAAACCAGAAATGATAGAATATTTTTGAAAACTGTTCTGAGTTTGTCACAAAAAACTGCACATTTTTGGTAATTTAACCGTTTCTCTATCTTGGCTATTAAGCGAGATACCCATGTAATCCCATCGAATTTGGAGCACCCTGTACAGGTTCTCGGGTTAATTTTATTTATAGTTGGCAAAAACACTCGTACATTAAAAATAAAATCTAACATGGCCATATTCTTTTGGTGAATCGTGTCATTTTATTATGCAACATAAATAAATTTAATGATTATAGTTTCTCAACTGGTCTAACATTTCTACAAAATACCCTTCATAAAAAAGCAATTTTAAATTAAATCTACTGATATAATGTAAAATCCGTCTCCAAAATACACAATTTTGAATATTCCAACAAAAATGTGTCTCAATCGGAAATGGAATTTTATTTATTTCAAAGAATTCATAGCTTAAATTAACAGGTTGCTTGAATTTTAAATAACCCAACAATTTGTTTTGTGCATGGCAAAACGAAGCATTGGAATTTTTCCATTTTTATACTAGGTAAAATGACTTTGGTCGAAATTGATTTTAAAATATTGCTTCTAGTTGATTTCGCAAAGTTTGACTATTTAAATTTACTTTACAATTGAAGTTATCTGAATTTTTTCTCTTTGCTTGGTAGATGAGTTTGATTTTTGCACACAAATGATGTTTTCATTGGATAGGCACCATATTTTTTTTAATATTACCTAAAAAAAATTGTTCATAATTGTAATCCAACAGATTTTCAGAATCTCTCTTGCATACATTTCCAACAAGCTGTTCTCAGCAACTTTGGAACAATTCAGCTTTCATAGCTCAATTCTCTGTTCGATTTAATTTGCTTCCATTTGTGTAGGACATGGAGTAGATTCTTTTACTGACAACAATTTTAAAGACTTTAAATTTAGCTGTCAAACATTGTTGCATCAACTTAGTTTTTATTAAACCGAATGTCTGTCTGTAAAACTATTTATTATTGTTTTGATTATTATAATGATCGGTCTACAATTACACAATACAACGATGACACAAAAAGACATATCAAAAGCAGGATGTATAAAATATGTTAATTGGTGCTTTGTTAGTTTAAGTAATCAATTTTGGTTATCACTCCATTGTTAAAGTTTTTGGTGTCTAATTACAATCAATTAACGAGAAATACGAATCAGAATTGTTGCTGTTTAGATAACGTGGGTTGAGAACAAAGTACACGTGCGATTTCTTTGTTATTATTAACACAATATTATAACACCTATTTACAATCGTAATTTTAAACGATAAATAATGATTCAGTAATAAAATAAATTACCTGATTAAATTAATTGGTTCTCCTTACATTCTTATAAACGTCTAAATCAATGCTTGAGTTGTTCAAGTTATTCATACGTAACATAAATAAATTTAATTGAAAATTGCCTTTTTTTGCTACGAAGTTCTCTTTGCTAAAATGTTGGACCAGTTTTAAGACTCTTGTTTCTTCGCAAAGACCAATCTTATCGTCGATAAATAAGTTTCATTTTTTTGTGTTTTCTGCAAGAAGCTAAGCGCGATTTGGACTTTTGGCAGACGTTTATTATTTAAGCTCGTTCAAAAGCTTAAACTTGTGTTAAGAATATAGCATTATAGTTATGGTGTATTACATGATAAGAGTTGTAAGAAGCATATTACGCACGACTGGAAAAGTTGCACGAGTGCGTAATTGCTTTACAGCTCGTGTTATGTAGCTTACTTTTTCTACGATCACATAATACCTACGATTTTAACGGCTTTCTGGCTAATATACACATGTAATTACGCTGTCTTGCCACGCCTCTCTACCGTTAAAACTTTTTTCTTCTTATGCATATGGACTTTTTTTGGATGCCTCCCTCCATCTTTTGCTAGCTCTCTAGCCAAAGCTCATTCGATCTCTCTATTTGTGGCAGCTTATTTTAAACCTCCATACTTTTATGGTCATCTATTTCTGATTTTTCCTCCAGTTTGTGCCTTCATATGCTTTCCTGGGCTTCCTACCTTCTTTCATTCTATGCACACATGACCTAGTCATATTAGTTGTGGCTTCTGGATGTTTTGTTCCATTGATTGTACTTCTAGGTTTTCTATCGCTTTGCTGTACTTTAGTGTTGCGTTGATCGATTTTAAACGAATTTGACTTTGGCTTTTTAATCCTAAACTTGTACTCGCGGCATTATACAGGGTGGTCCACATAGACAGGCCACTATTGGGATCTCGTAAACGGTAAGAGCTACGATTTCGGTTTTTTGTTAGATTATAAAGGAATTGATATTTCCATTTTATTATGTTAAATAAATTCTAAAAATGCGTACATATCTTTGTGTTATGCTGAACAAATACGCAAAGCAACTGTTTCTTATTTAACACAAAAAAGTCCATGTAACAATAACGGGCGAAGCGTTCAAAATTTGTATAATTTGGCGGTTCAAGACACTTTAACCGGCAAAAATTTTAAACAGCCTCTACGAAGGATCCTTACGTGGTTAAATATTCCAAGTTAAAAGCATTGTATGTTCAATTTTACAAAACCGAACGCGCTTATTGCAGTTACTACGTAATATTCTCATCTCATACTGTACCCTAAGGTGTGGCTACTTGTATCATGTAAACGAGCGCGTGGAGAATTTAAAAAAATTGTTAAATTCGCTTCCTGGGTCACCATTATAATGGTAAATAAAGCCGGCAGTTCTTCGAATACTGCACGGATAAACTCTGTCTAGTGTCGGTAGTCTCTCTCTTTCTCTTCATTAATAAATCCTACTATTGGAAAGCAGTAACTTCAAGGTAACTAAGAAGAAAAAAACGTAGATGCATACAAGCATTGTTAAAGTCGCGAGTACTTCCGCGGTTAGAGACCAGCGAGATAAGAGATCGTAAGTTTCCACGTCCATTCAGTATTAGGTGCAAGTCATAGACGACGTTGATTGTGGCATCTGTAGTCGCGCGCTCCGCAGACGCATTGGGGCGTACCCAAGGCACAGGTGTCTAAACACTAAAAACTGCCACTGCTTGACCACGTGACATAAAAACAACTACGTGAGATGCTGATGTCCCTGCGCGGAATGCCACTAACGACAGGACCGAAGTGCGTGGGTTTTGTAACCTTATTACGTGGGTTCAAAGAATGGTACATACGCGACGTACCATAAAGTGCCCAAGAATTCTATACAGGGTGTCCCAGATTACATTTCCAGCATGGGGATCTCGCTTATTATAAGAGATACAGGTTTGTTTAAATTAGATGAATTATTCTCAAGTGTGAGAGGAGCCACAATCAATTTTTAAAGGTACAAAATTCCTCGTGCTTCAGATATTACACCAAAAAATATTACAATGTTGAATTTTACTTTTTAATGCAGAATGTAACAGTTATTTTAGATTTTTTTTTATCACTTACCATTTTTGAAATATCGCCCCAAGTTTCGGGATAGTTAGATGTGCTTTTTCTCTCTCTTTTAAATGAGATATTACTGTATCTATTTTTATAAACAAATCACAAAATGAAAAAAAATTGTATTTTACCCATCACTTATCAAGCTATCTATGAAAATAAACCTGTATCTCTGTTAATAAGCGAGATCCCCATGTTGGAAATGTAATCTGGGACACCCTGTATACCAACATTTACAAATAAGATATCGTTAGATTCCGACATTTTTAACAGCGAAGCCATTAAAGGCGTTTACCCGATCCCAAAAATTATGAGTTCTCCCGTTCATGTCGGTCAAAATATTTTTAGGCGCAGCTTTTGAAGGTTAAAATAAAGTTTTGTACCAATAGTTTTACAAAAATTCGGACCAGTTCAGTAACATGACTTTAAAATTTGTGAAATTTGACATAATTTAAATCTACCATACATACCTTAAAAAATAATGCAAATTAGTTTTACACAAATTATGCGTCACTATAAACCAACTCTTTATCAATCTACAACACTCATAACACAAGCTTTGTGTTCAAATAAACTATAATAGCTTAAAATTGGCACAAGCACTATAAAAGTACAACAAAAATATGTAATTAATTTATTACAGTGTATATCAAGCAATATTAGACTTAATTTTATATATCACAAACACTAGTTTAAGCTTTTAGACAAGTTAAAATTAATCAAAATCTGTCAACAGAGCCTAAATCGCGCTTTATATAAAGTGTGCCCAAAAGGTATGGAATATGATATATATCACAGTAAATATCCACTTTAGGGAAAAATGTTTTGAATTAAAGTTGTTTGGTACTTACTTTTCTACCATGAGCCAAAATTTAAATTCTATTTTTTCGAATAACAAAAGTGCAATGAAAAACTATTGTTTTTTTTTTAAATGACAATATACCCCTATATTACACTCATTTGATAGAGAATTGTTTCTCTTTTCATGATGCAAAACGTTAAAAACCGCAACTTTTTGAGAAAAACGCAATCCTCTCAAATTATTTTAATTGTTTAGTATTTGTATCTAACAAAAACATCATAAGAACTAAATTTTTTTGACGAAATCTACAATAAGTGTTCAAACTGTGAACCATTTACAGCTTGGCAATGATAAACTTGGTTTTTAAACCCGTTAATAACTTTCCCAACCCTTTCAGATGTAATAGACCTCATCTCTTCTCTAATACGATCTTTTAAATGTTCGATATTCTCCGGCCTCGTAGCATAAACTTAATTTTTAAGGTGACCCCATCATTGTAAAGAGCAAAAAATTCTCTATCAAATGAGTATAATATAGGGGTATCTCGTCATTTTAAAAAATTCAATTGTTTTTCATTGCGCTTTTATAATTCGAAAAAAATAGAATTTTTAAATTTTATCCTATGGTGGAAAAATAAGTACGAAACAACTTTGATCCAAAACATTTTTGGCTAAAGTGGATATTTGCTGAGATATATAGCATATTCCATACCTTTTGGACACACTGTATATTTTTTAAATAATCGACTTAAAGATGTAACTATATTGCGATGTCAAACTCTAATAAGTACATTGTTCAAAATTTTGAATCACTAAATAATCGACTTTGAACATTTAGTTTAGTAGCAAACGAGCCAGTATAATTATAAATACTCATAATATTTCTTGGGTAACAGATTTTTTTTTGCCGTAGGCAGATTTTATGATTTCGCGAATTTTCAAATACCTTAACAGCTAAATTTCGGAAATAAAATAAATTTAATTACATGCGTGTAGCGGTGAAAAATAAGGATTAAAAATAACGTATATAAATAAACACATTTAATAAAACCTTGTACATATATTGTTAGGTAAAAGATGTGATTTTTACATTTAATTTATAAAGTAAAGTGTTTTAATAAAAATATTTGGAAACATTCATGAAAAATGAAAGAGAATAAACTCGTATGATATTGGACATGTAAATACACGTTTAGAAAATGAAACGTATTAATTGTTAAAATCGAAAAATGAAAAAAACAATTTCCTAGTTTTAACGTTCGTTGCTGTAAAGTTCTTTCGAAAAATTTTAATGGTAAATCACATTGAAAATCTTATGCTAGTTTCTGTGAGTCGTTCAAAATAAATTACATCGTTTGCGTTAATTTACCTAAATATTGAATTAATAAGACATAGTCCGGTCCTGCTTGTGTTTACGGCCTATATGGTTCGTTGATCAGATCTAGGAGCAATAACGTATAATCTGACAAAAAAACGTCGCTACTAAGAATCGGCTTGACACATTTTTCTTAACGGAATGACTAAAAACGTTTTTAGGTTTACTAAAAATTTAAATTGCTTCAATGAAGTAGTAGTGGTTGAATCTTTTAAACCACCAGTCCCTGAAAATGAGACAAATAAACAAATTTACGAGCATCGAAAAACAGGGTTGACCTGATTTAAATCAATTGATTTAAATCATGATTTAAATCAGCTGATTTTTTTAATTAAATAAAGTCTCTACAGGAATTTTCTTGTTAGAGACGCATTTCGGTAGATTTGCTTCGTAAATTTTCACAATAATTTTTAGTTTTAGGGTCAAAAGATCTACAGCGTCATCAAAAAGTCTGCAACAATTGGAAGAGTTTTTTTATTATCGATTTCAAAAACTTTTATTCTTGATACTTTGACCCAAACTTTGCACCATAGTACTTGCAAAGGATGCGCGCATTGGTAAATAAAAAATGTTAGATTTTGTCTCTTGACGGTTTCATGGCCAACGCGATCGCAAAAATTACTTTTATTATTCAGCCCTTCAGTTTTGCCCCTATTTTTCCGAAGGAAATGGCCAGTGGCACGTATAACTCTGCAAAACATTTAGTTTTGATGTTCTTGATGCAATAAACACAGCCTTGATCAAATTCTAGCGACAACGTATCGTGATCCTCCCTGGTGAGAAATTTTTATTTGTTGATACTTTTTGAATGACGCTGTATAGAAGATATAATGCAGGGTGAATAATGAATAAATTAGTTGTAAAGAGGGAAAATAGTCAAGGTTCTTAATAAAAATAAACAATAAATAAATAAATTAATTAAAAAAAACAAAAATTCGTGATTTTTTAAATTTAAATCAATGATTTTAGATTTTTTAATAATCTCTGCTTTTCACATGTAAAGCAAACTTATTGCTTAAAAGGATTGTTTAATTTGTTCTTTTTGCTTGAAATTTTATCTTAAATTTAGTTGTAGCTTTAAAAAAGAAAACATTAATGTTGCATTTTCTTAGACTTATCGATTTTGTTGTTAATTCATCCCAAAATGTACACACAACAGTTATGATCAACAGCGCTGGAAGTATACCAGTCACCTAGAAGTAAAGTAATAAATACAATTTGCACTTAATTGCTATATACATATATATATAAGATTAACGTTAATTATTTAAAACATCCGTACATTTCGAGGCCAAAGAGAATTCTTAGCAAAACCACTCCATTTTTATTATAGTGCCCAGTACAAATACAATTTCCACGAAGCAATTAAAGCACCTGTGTTTTAATAGCTATACCTATTAACGGTTAAAAAGACGGATATACCCCGCTGCTGTAAACAATAAATATCTGCAAGATTTATAATTGCTAAAATATGATACAGTTTTTAATTAAAAGCTATTTCATTGAATAAACGTGCGTTAATTGAACTCCCTGAAGCAATGATCACACGTAGTTTTTACACTATCGTTGTTATTGTTTTTATTAATGTTTACAGCAAATTTTCCGAAAATGACCATAATTGCGCGGGTTACTCGCTTGACGTGACATTGAAGTCTCCGCGCTTCTCCGAATAGTTTTTGTTATAATTTTACTCTGGATTGGCAGATTTTGATCAATTATGACTTATTTCAAACCTTAAGATTCGTGCTAATAACATAAAGTAGTTAAAGCAGATATCTATCACATTGTCTGATATTTTTGGATTAACATACCTAATGTAGTTACATTGTATTTAAATAACATAAGACGTCCAGTTTGATTCTCTTAGCTTAACCGGATATTTTTTTATTATAATTTTGTGCTGCGCTGACAGATTTTGGTAAAGTTTTGCTTATTTTTTATCTTAACCTTGTACTAGTGATATTATCCATATTATCTTTAACGTACCGGGTGATTCAGTTTGACTGTCGCACTCCTATAATTTTGTTATATTAGTAGGAAACCACAATAATTACAATACTAAAATAAATTTATAATGCAAGAAATAGGGGTTTGGAGCATTTCGAGCCAAACAATTCAGTCTATCCTTAAAAATGGCAAGTGTTATTTTGCCGAAACGTCGGATGACCAACGGCTCTTATCAGAGCTGCGCTACGAAGACGCTGAACACCCGAAAACCTTGTGCTGCTAATATTTATATTATATCTACTTAATGTATTTGCCCATACGTCTAGATTGAATTGCAAGTCCTTTTCGCTTTTAGCTAATAGCACCACATCATCTGCAAAGGCTAATGCTGTTAAGGATATTGGTTTTAGTTTATTTCAACCCCAGTAGGCTTTCTTTGTGTTTTGCTTACATTCTTTAATTATTGTAACCATAAGAATTATAAAGAGCAGTGGACTTGTGTCTCCTTGTCTTACTCCCACTGTTGTTATAAATTCCTGGGAAATGCTGGTATGGGTTCGCACATAATTTCTACTACTCTTATATAAACTCTTGGTGGCGTTTAATAATCCTTCTCCACTCTACTTTGTTTCAATATCTTCCAGATCTTTTTCCTTGGCACTCTATCGAAGGCTTTAGACAGATCGATAAAGCACAAGTACACCATCTTTGAATGTTCCATTGTTTGTTCACTTAACTGTCTTAACGTAAAAATTAGATCCTGCGTGCTTCTACCTGGTCTAAGCAACATTGCGCCTCTTCCAAACTTCTTTCGAAATGATTCCTTAATCTCTCCTCTGAAATTCTTTCATATAATTTTTCTACTACACTAAGAAGTGATATGCCGCTATAATGTTCACATTTTTTACTATCGCCAGTCTTGAATGTCGGTAATATAACAGATACCACCCAGTCCTTTGGAATATCTTTTTCCTGCCATGCTTTATTTACTATTCTTAGCAGCATTTTCCTTCCATCTACTCCCATGTACTTAATCATTTCAGGTAAAATGCCATCAGGACCTGCAGCTTTTCCAATTTTAATTTCATGTATCGCTCTATCCAACTGATCTTCGGTTATTTCTTGCTCATATTCTTGTTCGATTTTATGCCTTTTTTATAATTTCAGTTGACCTATTGCTTTTTACCACTCTGTATATTAAAATCTGATATAATTATAGTAATTACATGAGATTTACACGAGCTGATTTAAAAACCAATGATCAAGGACGATGGGTTACGATAAACGATTACTTAACAAGCCCGATCGTTTCATAATTTCATAATTAATTAATTATTTCCATATCGGTTGTTGCTTAAAGACAAGTGACAACACCTAACTAATGGCTTTTGGCATCTCTATTTAGTGATCTGTGGCGAAACGTGTTTTACTAAGTGTTGCTTCATTCAAAAAACGTGGCAATTAAAAGCCGAGTAAAAAAAAATACTCGGGCTGTTTTAAAGCGCGTTTTTGTAGGGATAACAAGCAATTTCCTTCAATAGTCAACTTCAATGGTTACTAATATCATTTGTATTACGAAACGGTTAAAGGACGCTTTTGTTTTTGAGAAATAAGTACTTTAACAATGCTTGCAAGATGTTTAGTAACTCGCATAAGATAGGTATCGAGTTTTTTTTCCAAGATTTTTATACCGAACGTCGTGCGTGCATGTTGATCAATGAACGACTTCTACAGAACAGGTAGAGTATGACTTCCGGTGAGGCAAGGTAACTAGATTCCCGTCTTTACTACGCTACGTCCCGTACCCTTTTCAGCAGCCAACCATTCATTCGCTATTAACATAATAAAAAGTGCTACTAGTGGTAATAGGTATACCGCAAATCGATTCTACTTTTTGTTGAAGGTTTATTGTGTTCATAAATATGTCATAAACTAAAACGGTATGTATCGTATAAACAACATCAATAAATCAGATCTAGAAAATGCGACTATCAATAAAAGATGTCTGACGAGTAGTACGTGAACGCTTTACGTTCCATTCATTCATTAACATTCAAAATAAATACCGAAATTTGTTAAGACTGTTTTATACTATACTATTTTTTCGTTTAGGAAAATCGTATACGATTTTTATACAAAAATTTCGTTCAAGAATTTAGCATGGAAAATATGAACCTTTTACATTGTACTATTTTTTGGTACGAAAACTCCAATATATTTTGGTTACTTTTTAGTAAATTTTATCATAGTTTGTTGGCACCTTGAGTAACCATGTCAAATGTTCAATTTGATCACAGAACAGAAAGCGAATCATTTTCAAATTTAACGAATATTTAACGCTTGCTTGTTTCATTCTACATATTTATTCCTACAAAATAAATTGTGAGGGATAACGGTAATAAGTAGTATTTAACATCGTTTGATTGTTTCAGTTAACCTAACCCACAAATGACATGCGGTCAGATATAGTTACAGTAGAATACGCATGCGCCCATGCTAAAATTGGACGCATTTAGGGCAGGTAGTAAAGTCTGTTTTATACTATACTATTTTTTCGTTTAAGAAAATCGTATATGATTTTCTAGTACGGTGTCAATCAGAAATTAAAAATCTTTAACGAAAAAATAGTATAGTATAAAATAGACTTTATACGTATCTGTTACCTGTTTGATAATAAAATAATCTTCCTTTTTACATCGTAGCGCGCTTGAAACACTTTTAACGCGAATGGAAAACGAGTAAATTACAGGATTTATAAAAACATTACCGATGAATCACAATAAATATCGGTTATTTATTTATTCGTGGAAGAAAAACAAACTTTTTACCGAGTTTATTATGCCAAACTAATTTCGTAACATAAAAAAATTGTTAGTACATCCATTCTGGCGCAACATGTGTATCGGATATTCCAGGAAAAGGTTTTTTGCGCTATTATAATTTCAAATTAATTTCTTTGTGTAAAAAACTTTGCTGTTCATTAAGTTTTAACAAAAAAAAGTCCGAGCTGTCGATATAAGGCGCAATCTTGTACACGGGTGCATATTTACCGATCGTATAATTTTGATAAATTTATTAACCACTTTAAATGGGCTTAGGTTGGAACAGGTAGAAGCTTTAAATAGTTACGAGCGATCATAGAGAAAAATGGAGGAATGGACAAGGAAATAAGCGAAAGGACAGGAAATGTGGGAAGAATATTTAATTAACAGTTTAAGAACAACTTTTTTTGGAAACAGGGAAGTCCCAAAATGAACAAAAGTGGAAGTGGTCAAAGAGGGGTAGTAACTCCGGCACTTTTATACCGAAGTGAAACGTGGACACTCACAAATAAAAATAGTAGCCGAGTGAATGCAGCAGAAATGAGGTTTCCAAGAAAAATCCAAGGAAAACCCAAAAAAGAATCAAAAACGAAACATATAGAAAGATAAAATCAGTTGAAACAAAAATACAAGAAAGACAGCTGGGATGGTTGGGTCTTATTTATGGGATGAAAGAAGAAAGGTTAACCAGAAAAGCATATGAAGCAAGGTCACAGGGAAAAACAAAAGAGGTAGACCGAGAAAAACCTGACAAGACGGAGTTAAAAAAGCAGCCGCGGATAGAAACATCACTTGGAAAGACATAAAAAATCTAGCACAAGACAGAAAAACTTGAAAAAAGTCAGCACAACACAACTCAACAGTCCCACAGCTAAAAGTAGATGGACTCATGACTAAATAAATAAATTAACAGCTAACTCAACTTATTTTATACTCTTTGGCTTTATTTCGTTGTGCTCGGAAAGTGGGAAAAATTTTTTTTTGTTTTACTTAAATTTAATTCTGAAAAATTAACCAAAATGCCGTAAGAAAATGATTTTGCACTTCTTGGTAGTGGAAACCTTACACCAAACTTAACATGTCAGAAAAAATATTTCGCACCCCTAAACTTTATTCGCTTGTTGAAAATATCAGTAAGAAAGTCTTTGAATACTACTGATCACAAGCTAAATTAATAGAAACATTTCTTTGTACTTTTTGGCTTTGTTTAGGAAAATGAGTGAATAAAATTTTAATTTGTATAAGCACACTAGTAAATGAAAAAAAAACACAATTTCTGTTTCAACTAGTGTTGACAATTGTTTCCTTAATGCAGTGGGTTTTGCCTTTCAAGCAGAAATTAGTAAAAAAAAACATTATGCAATTGATTCTTATGTTTTTGTGAAGTGTTGTATGATAGTATATTGCATAACAAGAGTTGTAAGCATATTACGCACGGAGCTGCGTAGCGGCGAGTGCGTATTTCCACGAGTACGTAATTGCTTTACAACTCGTGTTATGTAGCATACTTTTTCTACGATCACATGATACCTACGATTTTAACGGCTTTTTGGCTAATATAGGTACACGTAATTACGTTGTCTTCTCAATTTTGACGTAAGCCTACTTTGGCATTTCTAGACAAGTGTGCGTTTTGCTTACCGTGCGTTATAACTCACTTACTAGGCATGCAGGAAGTGTTTGACGTTAGTCTACTTTGATCGTTTGTTTAGAAAAACTGTGTTTTTTGCTTAACGTGCGTAAGGACCCACTTACTATGCATGCAGGCTGTACGGTACTCGTGAAAATACGCACTCGCCGCTACGCAGCTCCGTGCGCAATTTTTTCACTCGTGCGTAATATGCTTCTTACAACTCGTGTTATGTAGCATACTTTTTCTACGATCACATAATACCTACGATTTTAACGGCTTTTTGGCTAATATGCACATGTAATACGTTGTCTTGTCAATTTTGACGTAAGCCTACTCTGACATTTCTAGACAAGTGTGCGTTTTGCTTACCGTGCGTTATAACTCACTTACTAGGCATGCAGGAAGTGTTTGACTCGAGTCTACTTTGATCGTTTGTTTAGAAAAACTGTGTTTTTTGCTTACCGTGCGTAAGGACCGACTTGCTATGCATGCAGGCTGTACGGTAAGAGTAATTTACGTTAGTGGTCGTAAAAAAATAATATTATGCTACACTCTTAATATGCCAAGCCACCCAATTTTGGGTCGCGACACATAGGTCGAGAAACACTGCTTAATGGTTGTAGCTTATTTGCTTTTGATTACGTCAAAAACATTTTTGTATTCGCTAGGCCGTTTGAATATTAATAACATTTACGAGTAAACCCTTTTTATTACCTTAAAATATTTTGTTGTTTTCATCTTCGTTTTGCAACGAGTGCGCAAAATTTTAAAGAAAATAAAGTTGACTCACCTGACACAATGAATATACCATTAAAAATATTATTTGTGAATAAATATTAATAAGTCCAAGTTGTTGGGGGTTAAATTAAAATGTTTCAACTACCTTTATTAAATATTTGCGATTCTTTCTCGTACATTCGATTAAAAACCGTAAAGAGATTTATTGCGCAAGTCGTTTTTTACCTTCGTTATTTTTAAAAGTTAAAAAGTTAGACGTGCATAAATAGCTAGATGTCAAAACGGCAAGAAGCGGACAGAGGCGTACGTCTGTTGCGGTTTTGTTTTTACAACGTTTCAAGAAGTAAACATCGTTAAATCTGAAATAATTTAGAACGTCCCGGTAATTAACTTGTTTACGTTTAATTGGGTAGGTCTTTTGAGGAGTTCATAATTAAAAACCGATTGCGCAATATCGAGGTCTTTTTAAACAAGTGTCCAATGTGCTGAGTCATAACACAAGCAAATAAGTATGTTCGCGTGGCACATTAATTTAATATTAATGCGGCGCCAGTGGCATACCGGACGCTATTCTTGTTTTTTAATCAAAATTAAAACTTTACATTGTCTTTACCTGCCTCGGTCGGCTAAGGATCGACAGCGTATTCAAAACTAGTAAAATTTGTCAGTAGCAATGCTTCAAGCTTTTAAATAAGATTGCTACCCCCTGGAGAAACCAGAGTTAGAAACTAATCTGAGATTTTTCATTAAAAAAAATAAGCGATTTGTACTCCAACTTTTTTTTTTAGCTGCAAATAAATAATTATTAATAATAATAATAATAGTTTATTCACAATTGACTACAATAGTTGACAATAGTTTGCGAAAAGTTCTAAGTAAAATACAAAATATTTCAAGCATTTATCTTAGAAATGATATATTTTTTAATACCGTAAAGACGTTCCATAGTTGGTATTATGCATCAATGCATTATCTAATAAACATACAGGGTTGCATGACCAAACGGCCAAACTTAAGGAGCATGTTCCTTGGGTCAATTTAAGCAAAAAATGTTATATAAACCATAGTCCAAAACTCGATGGTTATCGAGTTATAGACCTATAAAGTTTACAAAAAAGGTAAATTTTAACATAAAAAAGTATAAAAAAATGACGCAGATATTCTAAATTCAACGAATTAGATCAGAAGTAACAAACACCCTGTATAAAATTTCAAAATTTTAGATCATACAAATCGTGTATAAAGTTATCGGAAGTGTAACTTCCAAACGAATTTCTTAAATACTTGATCTTTTTGAAAGTGCTACTACATTACTCAAAACTTTCAAGAAAAAAATTAATTACTCGAAAACGGTTAATTTTAGGTAGAGCTGGGCAAGTACTGGCCAAAAATTACTTAAGTCTTAAGTCCTTATGACAAGTACTTGGATCATAAGTACCAGTCCCGCTATTTTTAAAAGTACTGATTCTTAAGTACAAGTACTTGCAAAAAGTATTTCTCAAGTACTCTTCAAGTACTTTTTGCAGATATTGTTTAGAGACTAGGTACAGCATTACTGATGTTAATAGTATAAAACCCTTTTTGATGTCAGCAACCAGTTAAAAATATTACAGAATGTGTACATGTTTATTACTTTATAATAGTAAATTGTTACAGTTTATTAAAAAAGCAGTTAAAAATTTTGCACAGGTAAAATTAAAAATGGATTTTGAACCGTTTTCTTTTGACATTTTCCTCTAAATCGTACATTTCTGGCAGTTAACGACGCGAAAATGTATATTTAGATTTTTGAACACCCTCTGTGTGGTAGACTAAAACAGATTTGTTTAAAATTAATTTTCTAGTAAGGCAAAAACTTTCCTTTCTTTTACGTTTTTATAAAAACCATACCTCGATTGCCATTTGGGGCTTATTTTTGTGACACAGTGTATACTGAACGCATAATATATTAGGAGTAGTTTATTAGATGTGCTTATGTAGGTTTCACTATTATAAAGAAAGTTAATTAATTTTGAAAACGTTTTGTTTTTCCATTAATCTAATGATAAGAGGACACTACAGCACATTTACTATAAACATTTCTGCTAAACTTCTATACCTATACATGAGACGTACAAGAAAAATATACATGGTTCAAATCAGTAATTAACTATACAAATTTTAGTAATTTAGGGTCAAAAATAAAAGAATTGTTCACAATGTAATACAATAAATGTTGTAGGATAAGATTTACCTTATAGAGTTTAATTTTTATTTAATAAAACTGTTGTCCGTATTACTACACACACACAGACTACCGGAAAGTACTTGAAAAAAATACTGAAGTAAAACAATACTTAAGTAATGTCCAGCTCTGATTTTAGGCCGGTTTTACCTTTCATATTTTATAAAGTACATTTAAAGAGGAATCCAAAAATGTAATAATATACAGGGCGTTCTATTGAAAATAACTAGGTTGGTTGCCATAGCATATAAACCTTAAAAAAGATACCGACATTTCAGGTGAAATTGCTCTAAAATTAACAGATGAACAAAGAAAACAATTTGATATGGATGGATATGATTTTATATCATGTATTTTTGACAATAAGGGCACATATAAAAGCAAAAAACGTTAATTTACAAGCCTACGACGTGCTCCAATAAATCTTTAAAAATAATCTTCAAGGAACATTTCCGAATTTATTTGTAGTATTAAGAATTATTTTAACTCTACCAGTTTCTGTAGCATCAGGCGAATGTTCTTTTTCGAAATTAAAACTACTTACGATCGACTAGAAAAGAACGTTTAAGTACCACATTGCTCAAAATTTTCGAGAAAAAATTTAATTACTTGAAAACGGTTAATTTTGGGCCTATATGACCTTTCAGATTTTATAAAGTACATTTAAAGAGGAATCCAAAAATGTTATAATATACAGGGTGTTCTATTTAAAATAACTAGGTTCGTTGCCATAGCAAATAAACCGTAAAAAACAAAACAAAATCGAGTACACCATAAGGCGCAGAAAAGACAGCTATGCTAATTTTATAACAAACGTTTTGTTAAATCGATATTTTAGAAGATAAAAGCAGTATTTCATACTTTTTTGTGTTGAAATTGACCTTTTTTTTATAAACTCTATAGGTCTATAACTCGATAACCATCGAGTTTTGGACTATGGTTTGTAAAACATTTTTTGCGTAAATTGGCTCAAGGAACATGCTTCTTAAGTTTGTCCATTTGGTCATGCGACACCCTGTATATCGACATTATAAATTTGCGTTGCAACATTAACTGCATAATAGCGATATAGTAACATCCTTAATTTAATTAGTTAAAACGTCATGCTATAATCGGTCTGCATGATTGATTGTTCCGCTAAATAAGTGATGGAATTTCTGCTGACGCGTAGGTAGGTCCCACCCACTGCACCCATAC
The DNA here is from genome assembly GCA_947652605.1 of Elmis aenea. Classification (NCBI taxonomy): domain Eukaryota; kingdom Metazoa; phylum Arthropoda; class Insecta; order Coleoptera; family Elmidae; genus Elmis; species Elmis aenea. Next base: position 28,245,167 of record OX393584.1, read on the forward strand.
CAAAATCCATACATATTTAATACAAATACTGGTCGTAAATACAGCGTACGACCAGAGGTAAGGTTTTTAAACGAACGGAAGCACCGGAAACCGACCAAGACACTGATCCCTGACCCTAAATCACCATTGTACGGCTCAATGGAGAGGAAGTGAATTCAGTTTTAAGATGTGTCCATATCCGTATTACAAGTATTCAGGGCTACATTATTTATTCGGTTTATGAATAAGATGTAAACATTTTACGTGGCAGTTTAAGAAACATCCTAGACGGTTATATAAACTAGTTCTAACCACCTCTATCAGCGCTACGCGATTTTAAAAACACGTTTAAATCGTTGCGCAGTTTTTATAAACTCCAGCATTATATTTGGGAAACCAAAACAATACTTTTTTAACACATACTAAAATCGTGTTGGCGAATTGTATTACCTGAACATTAAATAGCGTCGAAAAATGCGTGACAAGTCTTAAAAAAGAGCCTACCATCATAAGAAAAAAAACTTATAATCAATCTATGGCCTATCAAACTTTTTTAGTAACACAATCACCTCAAACTGACTAAAAACAAAATACTTAATTTCTTAATACATACAGGGTGTGTAAAAATTGGCGGAAGCGCTACACGTGGCGATGTTCTTAGTAAAATTCTAAGTCGAAAATCTTAATACGAAAATGTTGTACCATGCTTGCTGTGTCTGCAAGAGGTCCTCAAAGTTTTGACATTTAGGCCTTTAATAAGCGTTATTATTTAATACTTGCAAATGAAAAAGCTGCGATTTGGAATAAACATAAATTTCGAATAGTATTTTTTCCTAGATATTGTGTTTTTCCTTTTAAAAATTGGTGTTGAAAATATGTACTTAAGTCACTGATTTGAATGAAAATAATACATATGGCAACATTGTCATTAGCTGTCATTTCTGTTTTTCTCGTATTTATTTCTAGTTTGTGTTTTACGATACCCAAAAGTTTGCAGATATGTTTACGAACTGAACGCGTTCAGTTCGAATAAAAATTGTACATACCTAAGTAAAAATTGCTGATAAAAAAATGTCCAAACGCAAATCAATGTATGCAATGTTCCCAATTTTTTTTCTCTTTAAATGGTTCCTGAGGCCATAGGAAGCATGGTACAACATTTTTGTATCAAGATTTTCGACTTAGAATTTTACGAATAATATCGTCACGTGTAGCGCTTCCGCCAATTTATACACACCCTGTATAGTAATCTGTTATAACCTTTTAATATTTTGTTTTAATTAAATATTTGATTTAAAAAATTACAAAGTTCGTGTTCTTTTGTTACTCGTTGAATAAATGCGTAAAATAAATTGTTGTATAAATAATTTTGTTATACTTAAAAGTCGAGTTTTGTGTTGTTTTTATTGTATAAGTATTTTGATTAAGCAAGTCTAGTAAATAAAAAAAAACTGTTTCATGGTCATTAAACAAAAAGCTGCATTAGAAAATTAATAAATTTTGGGTTATTTTTGATCTGCTTTATTTTAGTTAAAATTTGCGTTAAGTGACAGAACCAAATTGTTTTTTATTTCATGGCACTCTTTAGCTTCGTAGGGACTTCTTGATGAGATTTATTTGTTTTGTGTCTAAATATTAAAATAAATATATTAAACCTTATATTATTGAAAAGGGAAAAAATGCTTTTTTTATGAGGTTATAAGCCAGCTATGGTTTCCATTTAAAAAAATGCAAGTTTGTAATTTATTTAAGAATTTAAACAATATTGAAACAAATGAATGTTTTTATTTTATAGGGCGTAAAAACATCTACAACTTTTTCCCTAAAAGTATTTTTGTACCATCAAGTATAACCAAGTTATTAACGATTTAAAAAAAAAGCTCCGAAAATGGAACAATTAGTCTAATTTAAACACCTTTGTAGCTCTTACCGTTTACGAGATAGTGGCCCTTCTATGTGGATTGTATATTTTTTAATTATTTATCTGGTATAGGATATACTAGCGCAGTTTTATTGAGACTTTTGTCTCCACGTTAGCAGCAAGCTTATTTATATCCTTATAAAACAATGAGTCAAACTATATTGATCATCGTTTGCAACCTGTTGTCTTGATGTGAGTGCAGCCCGTATTTAAGAATAATAAATTTTTTTGAAGTAATCACCACCTGCAGTCCTCAATCGGGTTTCCTTTTTGTTCTCAAACATTCGATTGTCCCTTGCTTGAGATACCCCAGACAAAATAAATCGAATTATAAAAAAGCTTCTATGTAACCAGTGTTAGGAACTAAACTTAAAACTAAACAAAGGAGCAATACAAATGATAAGGTGATATATCAGCGGTATAGTAAAGGCGGAGCAAGGCAACTGTACAGGTGTTCTTAAGGGTACACCTTGCGTCTGCCGTGGGAAACAGGCCAGTCAGTCGTGGGCCCGGCAGCCGCCTGGCACCCTCCTTCATCCTGCCCTCGGGCGCCTTGCCACTAATGCAAATTTATCGGATATAAGGTAATTCCCATGGCAGCTTTACTTATTTACACAGATTAAAAACCTTGTAAATCAGAGACGCACGGTGGTGGGAATATTTGACCGTTATCACTTAAATTTGAAATTTAATTGTAAGGGTAGCAAACTACGAAATAACAATGCAGGAGTTGTTTTGAAAGATAGTAGGTTTGTTCTAACAAGTCCACGGACCATGCGACGGACTGTCAGGATTCTGCGCAGTATCAATCACAGTCTCTGACAGTTCACCGGACGGTCAGTCATTCGTTCCATCAACTCTCAAATCAATTCATGGTACAGGTTTGCGGACGATCAAAATTATCCATGAACGAAGGGACGAACTCTTGCTGGGATTTTTACACGCATGTGCTGTTCATAACTAACGTGAGCTCTGGTAGCTATGCATCGCCCTCCCAATTCCATTTAGTACTGGATTCTTAAGGTGTTTACCCTTGCGATGCGCACATTCATTTGAACCGAATAGGCACAAAGTCATTTACAGTTAGTCCAGTCGTAAAAGCGTTCCAACAACGGCTAATACTGGCCAATACATTTATTAGTACATAGTTCACGCATGCGAATAAACCAATACATGGATTGGTTTTAAATCGCTTGTTGGAACAAACCTAGTATGTAAACCTTTTAATGAACTCAAACAAAGGATAAAGTTATTGTCCTTTAATTTAAGTGTAATTATAGGCTCAAAAATCCTTTCTCAAAGTTCAGACTAACACTCTAAAAAAAAATACAACATAAAGTTTATGAAATTAATGGACAATTATTAATTGCTTTTTAAATTACTTTATTTTATTGGCGATTTTTCTCATTAAAAAACCGCATCATCTACATTTTTTAAATTTAATTTTTATGCTTAAAAATTGAGCTTGTAAACTTGGGCAAAAAACATAGTTAAAACAAAATATTTAAAGATTATAACAGAAGTATTATTAAAAGAGCCAGATTCTGTTTACAAAAAAATTGAAATCATTTTGAAAATATACTCGCAATTTATTTTATAATTGTTAAGTATATTATTATTAAACTTAATATAATCTTCATATATTTTGTTTTAGTTAAATATTCGATTTAAAAAATTACAAATTTCATGTTATTTTTGTAATACTTAAAAGTCGACTTTTGTATTGTTTTTATTGTATACGTATTTTGATTAATCTAGTCAAGTAAATAAAAAAAGCTGTTTCATAATCATTAGTCGAAAGGTTGTTTTTTAAAAATCAATAAATTTTGGTGTATTTTTGATCTAATGTTTTACTTTAACATGAGTCAAAATTTGCGTTAAATGACAAAACTAAATTGTCTATTGTTTCATGGAACTCTTTAGCTTCGTAAGGACTATTTGATGAGTTTTATTTGTTTTGAGGCTAAATATCAAAATAAATATATTATTACTTATCATAGGCAAAAAAAAATCAAGAATGAAATGTACAGAGAAAAAAATTATTATAAACGACGCGCAGATAAAGCAAACTGTTTGCCTGCTACCGAACACCCTCTAGGTAACAATTGAATCATGTAATTTGGAATCTGTTCATATTTAAAATCGTGCAATAATTAGGTTCGGAAAGGATTTTTACGTTATCTTTATTTACACAATCATTACGTTGTGCTAATTACAAAACTTGATTGCTCTTTCGTTGTTTCAGAATTCCGAATCAGATCTTCCAGAATGTAATACACGAGTCATTTGTAGTAAAGTAGATCTTTACGAGTCCCCATGGTTGGAAAGAAAATGCAGGTGCCCAGGCATGCAAACGTGTCCTTCGGGGATAGAGGCAAGCGATGGATACACCATCGTCGACAGGCACAGGCAGTACAAGTTATGTGAACCGGTAAAGAAGCTGCCAAAATGCAGGTTAGTTATTAGATTTTTGATTGATAGATCGTAATATCTAGGGTGGCGAATAGTTTGTAACTCGAACAGTTCAGTTTGTTTGAGATAATCCTCTTCAATCTTTTTACAAAATGAGTAGAGTGTTTCTCAAATACTAACATACACAGTAAATAATACTCGATAAAAGCAACAATTCGAGAAAAGCAACCGTTGAAAAAGCAACTTTTTTTCGATTCAGTTTTCTCGACAAATGCAACTTTAATTTTCTTCTTACCTTTTCAAAACTATTATGATTCCACTTGGAATCTATGGTCACTTGTATAGATCAGTTTCTATATGTATACTTGACCTAACTGTGACAATTACAGTAAAATAGAATAGAATTAGAATAATTTAAAAAAAATGCAGAATGGGTTCAAAATTTTGGAAAACAAGGGATCGTTTCATGATAACTTGCTATTAACGGGACTGAAAAGATGGTGTTAAAGGAGAAATATTTTGATATCTTCTCATTTACTCACGAAAGTTATTCTGCATTTGTTCATATTTGTGTTAAGTGATAATTAGCGAAAATAGATAATTATTAAATATTAATTTTGGCTAATAAAAATTAAAGTCTGTTGAATTGAATAGTAAACAGAGAAATAAAAATTAGAAGAGGACTTTAGAGTTAAGGAAAAATCAGCACCAGGTCGTAAGCATTCCAAAGAAAGGTTAATTATAATGCCATGTGTCAACGAAACTGGCCTTTACCGTCTTTCTGTGATGGTCTTCGGCAAGGCAAAATACCCGCGCTGTTTCAAAAATATAGTTCTGCCTCATATGTTGCCATGTGTCAAAGGAAGTGACCATCACCGTCTTCCTTTGATGGTCATCGGCAAGGCAAAATACCCACGATGCTTCAATAATGTAGTTCTGCCTCATATGCACAATCGTGTGTCAAAAAACGCTTGGCAAACCAGGGCCCTTTTTACAGAGTGGTTTCACAGCCAGTTTATTCCGCAAGTCACAGCGTATCTCCAAGAGCAAAACCCAAGCTATATTGCTACTCGACAATGTTTCCTGTCACACTGGATCCGATGAGCTCTCATTAGTCGATGGCAACATCAACGCATTTTCCCTCGCCAAATGTTACATCAACCACTCGATCAACAAATAATTAAATTCATGATTACAGGAAGAAACTGTTGATGCGATTATATACAATTCCTGGTGATGATATTTCTTCGAAATTGAAAATAATATGTGTTAGAGATATTGGGTATATGATCACCGAATCGTGGAATGAAACTTCAACCAGCGTCATTAAATGGATTTAGAGTCGGATTCAACCCAACAAATTCAGAAGATCATGATGCATGGGATGAGGAGGACATGATTCCATCCATTGGTGGAACTTCGACAACGAAATAAAATAATCATTCAACACCCGTATGGACGTGTTGTTCGTGACGAAAACTTAACAGAAGCAGAAATCATGGAATCGCCTTCGGGACTAGGCGAAACATCCAGAATCATTGCCGATGAAGAAATAGTCGACAATCATTTTGTGAAGAAGAAACTGATATGACCGCTGACATTACCAACATAGGTAATGTAATCAAGAGTTTGGATGTTGCAGTTGACTGGGCAGAGGCTTCTTTGTCATTAGAGGACGTATTATTTCTAAGAAGAATAAGGGACAAAGCTTTCGCAGAAAAACTGAGCACGTAAAAAGAAGGTTTTGATTTTCTTTGTTCAATTTGTTTTCCAGTTGTAAAAGTCTTGATTTTCACTTAATCAATAAACATTATTTTAAAAACACCAACTTGTGCTCTAGCGACAATAAATCTTTAATTTTTTCTTAATTTCTGAATCTAAATGAACTTTAATTCAAGTTATTTTTAAATAGTGCACCTAATTTGACAGAAGCAACTATTACAACCAAAATCGATTCAGAAAAGTTGCCTTTATCGAGTACCTATTTACTGTAGTAGCAGCATCAAAAACTTTCAAAGTGTTTGATCGTTGGTTATCGCGTGCAACAAATCGTATGGAGCCTGTCGTCTTGATGTAACAATTCCATGTGTTATTTTTTCAGATATTTTCGGGATTCTACATGGACATTTATTTCTGGTCCAAACAACTTCACCGAGCAAGTTGTGCATTGTCACTGCCCCAAAAATTCTGTCGCATATTTAGTAAAAACGCAAGCCTTTCACACCGCCAATGGATTGGAATATAGATATTCCTTCGCCTGTTCACCACAAACCGTAAGTCCAGTAACGTTAATAATAAAATTGCGATAAGCCGTATCCTCTTCATAACGTCTTTCGTAATTCTAACCAAAATGAAATGAGCCTTTTTGTTTTTTTAAATAAATAATAACATTTTGTTTATGAAACGGATATATTGCGCCATCGTAGGTTAGTATATGAAAGTTATAACACGCGTTGTAAATTCCAGAGACTTCGATGCCAGAGAAAGGAACCTTGCCGGTTATTTACAGTTCACAAAAGACCAGAGCTGTTGGACGAGGTAAACACCAATACCCTGTGCCAATGCCCGCATGCACACAGATGTCCTCACCGACACACCGACTACGGAGTCATCGCTGGAAAAACCTACCTTGAAGAATCGGTTCGTACCTATAGCGGTTTTTGTTTACCGGTTTAATCTGCTACACACAGATGGCTCGTGAATCTCATTGCCAAACCATACTATGCGATATTTTGTATTTTATTATATATTACACCAAATTCCCCATTCCCGTGATTTTAAAAACTAATTTCGCTTATTTAGTGTGGTAAATAAGTGATAAAAAAATAATTTGTTTTTTTTTTCTCTGTTATCAGTATCCTGAAAACAACGCATCCTGTTATGTATGTATGTATTCAAATCATCCTGTTGTCCCCCCATCAGTTAAGTCACGCAAAACAAGGGGAGAGAGCGTTTCAGACGAAATTTGTTTTTTTGCATCAAAATTATTAAACCTCAAACACAGTGATGGAACATTTCAAATCTTTGCGTTATTGTATAACGTTATTTATTATTTGTTTTCGTTACGTAACGTTATAAAAAAAACATTAAAAAAATGAATACGTTATATAACGTTATCGGGTAGCGTTACGTTACGTTTTCCATCCCTGCTTAAAAACAATTTTAATCAAAGAAACATGAGTTAAACCTTCTAGTTCTGAGAATTTCAGTTTTAAATTTGAAACGCCACTTTTCAAAATTTTACTCTTAAAAAATTTAATCGGCAGAGTATTAAAGTTGGCATTAAAAAAGTACCAAAAACAATGATCTGAGTTAGGAAAAGTTAACTATAATACGAGAATTGCATCCAAACTTGGGTTTTAAACAAAATTTTCCATGTTTTTGCCTGGAAAAGTGATTAATGATATTTTGTACCAATGGATATATTTAAAATGCTAAATGTCCGTTTCAGGTTCACTTACATATGTCTAATCTAACCTGATCTGGTTCGAGACTTCTCCGTTTTTTTTTTTACCGGTCCATGTAACGAAAATTTTGTAAACATGAAATATGCAATCGTATATACTATCAACCCCTTTATTAACTTTGTCATTTGTCCCTACCGGATTCTGGGTCGTTGTCATTAAATAGGTAATATTTTTTGATCGTGACATTCAACCAATGAGCGTAGTGCATTTTACTTTTTACTGCCCAGTAGAAAAATAGTAAATTGGGCAGTACAAAAGTCTTTTTTACTGCCTACTTTATGTACTTTTTCACTGCTTAGGCTATAAACATGATTATTACAGCCGCTTTTGGGTATTTATTGAGCTAGTTTAGTGAAAATTGCAGAAAAAAATAATTGAACTACAGATAACACATGCAAAAACAGAAGAAGGTGACGCAGAAAACTGCCGAGTCAAAAGCCTAGCCTGCACGCTGTAAGGGGTGAATATACCATCATTTGATTGCATATCTTAAAAAAAAAATTACCTCATACGAAACATCATTCAAAAATTAATACACAAGTTTCTTCCAAACAGTACAATAAAAAATTCGTTTGTATTTCTTGTTTTTTCTCAAACCGGAACCACTTTGTTTGGATGTTTCAAAGAACTGGGAGGCAACGACTGTTTTGTTTTTTTAAACGACAATTTCGGTACAAAATTATCTTTAATTTTCGTATCAGGTGTTCATTTGTGAAAATTTTCTTTCGGGGATCCTAATACAAAATTGCGTTTCGTTTCATAAAGTTGGGATAGAGATTTGTACGCGTGTGGCGCTGTTTGAAAACTTTCAACGAGTAAATATACTGCAACTTTGTAATTAATAATCATAACTCAACGTTTCTCTGTTGGTTACTTGCCATACTCAATGTACAAATTTCATAACCTCTTGCCCTATTAAGATGTAAGGTACAAAGCTTTTAATATTAACTATGTTAGCTCATTTAATTTAATGTACAGGGCGATTCTTGGGTTGTTAAGATGGTTGCAGCAAGATACGAAGGGCCGTCTTAAACGTGCCAGGAAACGCTTTTTAATATAGTCAGCGTCGAGTCTAAAGGCGAGCGGTGGGGATGCGCACTTAACACGATTGGAATTAAACACTCCTGCTTACTAGGTTGTATTGGTATACCTGCCAATGGTTTTAAGGTCTGTGGACCATATTGCGGCGTCTGCTGCGCGAAAACACCCCTCGCCATTAGAATTGACGGTGACTATATCATACTTTGATTGAGAAGAATTTCCTAGAACAATTTTAAGTGCAACAGCTTCTGTATCTTGCGCGAACCACAGCAAGAATTTTAGAATTACTCTGTATAAGGCACGCTCGGCTATCAACACTCCATCGCGACCCAAACTGTACGCAACAAGAATTCCGTCACTATAAATATACTATGCAGGGTGTTTCTGAACGATGTAGCATAATTGCTACTGGTGAATCTACATAGAAAAATAGGACGATTTAGCCCATCATGCCTTATAGAAAGTTGCATCGTTGCTAAGTTACAGCCCCATGAAGACGAGATGAAAAATTGTTGTTTTATTGATAAATCAAGAACGCTTTGACGTACAACATTTATATTTGGCACGTATTCTACAATAGGCAAGCATGTTCTTATGCATAAGTTTGAGTGAAATTTCACCGTAGGGTGCACTACAATCGATAATAGCAGATAAATAACCTGCTGTATTTTTTTGTAGCGCCCCCTATGGTGAAATTTTACTCGAAACTTATGCATAAGAACGTGCTTGCCTATTGTAGAATACGTGCCAAATATAAATGTTGTACGTCAAAGCGTTCTTGATTTATCAATAAAAACAAAATTTTCATCTCCTCTTCATGGGGCTGTAACTTAGCAACGATACAAGTTTCTATAAGGCATGATGGGCCAAATCTTCCTATTTTTCGATGTAGATTCACCAGTAGAAATTATGCTACATTGTTCAGAAACACCCTGTATATAATTTCATTCTACAGCCATTTTTTTAACACGAAAGTATTAAAAACTTGGCGCATTTCTAAATTTTTCGACTGTTTAACCTCATTTTTGCAACACCCCAATCGTCTATATCACAAACAGTTACCAAAATTCATTGAAAAAACTCCGCGTGCGTTTCCCTAGGTTTAAAATTTGCTTCGCTATCGTTTGCAGTGTTGGTAGTCTTTAAAATTATTTCAATACCTTCCCGATGTTTTTATATTCCAGTTATATTAAATTGCGTCTCAGAGCGCAATAAATTTTAATAATGGCATGTGACAACTCAAAACAAATTCTCTAAATTTAAATAACACAGTTGACAATCCTTAAAACGTTAGTCTCCTGCTCAAAAAAAAACATTGAAAAGTTATTTTTTATGTTGGATCTTTGTGAATGCTTTATTTGTTATATTCGTGTAGAATATTTTGAGTACCCTTGTAATTAAATATAATTAAATATATAAGCCCTATTTAGTAATTGTTAAGCTTTCTGGCAGATGCAACAACTTTATTTGATAATTTTTATTGTTAAATTTATACAAATGTATATATCTTTATTGCAACGTTCCACAAGTTATCTTAGAGTAGAATGAAATTGTATTTCGTGATTTTTTTGGTACTTAAAATTGTATTTTAAAAGCAACCATCCTATTTCGTTTTGACCATTAATCTTATTTTAGCATTTAGCTTATTTTGTGCACTACACCTAGGAGCGGATAATTTATTTAAAATTCATGACTTTAAGAACAAAGTCCAGGTGACAAAAATTTTGGGGTCAAATCAAAGTAATTTTTTTAGGCATTTTTGTGTCGCTTCGTTAATAACTAAAAATGTATCAATTGCCTGGTCTAAAGGCTGATTTTTACTTCAAAATTTAAACTGTTAAGCTATCTTAGATTCAAACTACATTCCGGGTTATTTGTCTTTCAGATAAACATTTTTTCGTATAGTTTAGATTTAAAATTAAGTAGTTTTGTGTGTTTTTTATTAAATGCAAAATAATTTTATCTTAACGTATCGCTACAAAACATCACATTAAAAAGGGGAGTTCTTAAAAAGAACAACTGTTTTTGGGAATGTTTTTACGGGAGGTTCTGCATTTCGTTGACAAATTTTAAAAATTGATTTCGAAACTAACCCTGAAAATGTGTGGTAATAAGTACTTGCCCGTTATTTTAACATTAGTCCCTCGTCTTTGGTTTGAAAAGAATGTTCATTGGGATTTTTTTGAAAGTTACGAATTTAAAGTTAAGAGCAGTTATTGTTGCTGTTTTTTAAACAGAATTAAAATAAATCACCTAAATACTTAATTTTTTTCTGTTGGCTATTTTACTTTTGAATACTTTTCGACAATAAGTTTCAACTCGGCGATCATAAAAAAGTATAGCAAAATCTTCAGATCTTGCCAAATGTAGCGTTTTTACTTGTCAAACCGATTTTCGATTCAAAATAAATTTAGTGTTATTTCATTATTTAATTTAACCTGAAATTGACGTACCTCGACACCGAAAGGTACAAAAGGAACCGATCAAGAAGAAGAAGAAAAAGAAGAAGACATATTAAATATTTTTATTTTTATAGAAAAAGATTCAGTTAACGTTATTTTAAGCACTAACTTATCCTGCTAAACCCTTTTTACCTGTAACTGACGCACAATAGTGTTCAATTTTGACTACTAAATGTTGTTTTGTTGTTGTTGTTCATTAGACAATTATTTGAATTACATTTCACAGCCTTCAAATTTCTTGTTGGTAGTGGACTGTTTATGTATTTGTCTATTGTTTTATTACAATCTTGATTTTTATAAGTATTATAATTGACAGTACATAACACCTTGGTGGTCAAAATTGAACTATTGTACGTCAATTACCGCTAAAAAGGGTTTAGCAGGAAAAATAATGATATTTAATATGTCTTCTTCTTCTTCTTCTTCCTCTTCTAACTCTTGTACCTTTCGGTGTCGAGGTATGCTTTTCTATTTCTGTGTTGTTTCTCCACTTCTTCCTATCGTTAGCTAATTGTGGCACATCTCTCCAGCTGACTCCTTTTTCTTCTAGTCTCTTCCTCACTTCTTTTTCTCATTTTATTCTTGGTCTTCCTCTATTTCTTTTTCCCTCTATCTGCATTTTTCATCCTATTTTCGCGTATCTACTTTCTGGCATGCGTAGTAAAAGTCCAAGTCATCTTAATCGATTCGTCTCCATTTTTTTTCTTGATATCTGTTACTCCTAGGTTATTTCGAATTTTTTCGTTACCGATTTTATCGATCAGTCTACATCCCTCTATTCTTCTCAGAAATCTCATTTCCTGTGCCTGTATTCTGTGTTTTTGTTTTTGAGTTAGTGTCCAAGTTTCTGAACTGTATGTGAGAATGGGTACGTACACTGCATTGAAAACGCGCGTAGTGGCGTAGTAAAATTTTGTCGCTGCCGCTATTCTGTTATTCAGATCTTCCACCAGTTAACCATTCTCTGCAATTATTGTTCCTAAATATTTAAAATTTGCTACCTGTTCCATCTTTTTTTGGTCTAGCATAATTGTAAGTGGTTCATGCTTTTTCGCTATAACCATAACCTTTGTTTTTGTTATATTAATATTCATATTATATCTACTTAATGTATCTGCCCATACGTCTAGATTGAATTGCAAGTCCTTTTCGCTTTTAACTAATAGCACCACAACTTCTGCAAGGGCTAATTTTGCTAAGGATATTGGTTTTAGTTTATTCCAACCCCAGTAGGCTTTATTTGTGTTTTGCTTACATTCTTTAATTATTCTATCCATAAGAATTAAAAAGAGCAGTGGACTTATAATGTGCCTCCTTCTTACTCCCACTGTTGCTATAAATTCCTGGAAACTACAGTTATGGGTTCGCACATAATTTCTACTGCTCTTATATAAACTCTTGATGGCGTTTAATAATCCTTTCCCCACTCTACTTTGTTTCAATATCTTCCAGATCCCTTGGCACTCTATCGAAGGCTTTAGACAGATCGATAAAGCACAAGTACACTATCTTTGAATGCTCCATTGTTTTTTCACTTAACTGTCTTAACGTAAAAATTAGATCCTGCGTGCTTCTACCGGGCCCAAAGTCACATCTCTTTTGAAAAGTTTCCTTAATCTCTCCTCCCAAATTCTTTCATATAATTTTTCTACTACACTAAGTAGAGATATGCCTCTATAGTTTTCGCATTTAATATATTTAGGATATATGTCGTGCCACCTTTGCGCTCCTGCTCCTGGTAATCGAAAAAAAAAACGGTTTTATTTTTTTTCACCGACCCGAATCCGTAAAAAAAAATTTGAAAAGTCAGTGATTACGTTAAATTACTTATTAAATTACGAAAAGTCTTTTTCTTAGTTAGAATTTTGCACCAAACTCGAAATGATTATTTTTAATATTCTATAGAGTTTTACGCACTCATGAACTGTTTCAATTTTTCTTTTGACGGTTCAGGGCGTAGCAAAAAATAAAAACGAGTACCACGAAGAGGAGGGCAAATGTGTAGTACGATATATATCCTAAATATATTGAATGCGAAGCTCATAGAGGCTAAATGTTCTAAATATTTTTTATTTTATAATTCACATTGGAAGAAATTTCACAGATTAATAAAAGGGCCGCTGGCACTAGGTTACCCTTTTAGACCCATTAATTATTTGAAAAATTAAGTTACGTTTAACGGAATTAAAGTTCAACTAAAATATTATGTTTTTTTGGTTAAATATTCCTAATACTTTTTTAGTACTACAACAGCTAAGAAGTTTTGCTTGCTTATTGCATTTTATTGTCACTTTTTTTAAAAATTTATTCCAAAAAGTTTATATTTATCGTTAAAAAAAAAATTAAATACTAGAAGGATTTTTTTAAAAAAATTGGATGCTTGGTCCTTCAGCGCTGACCTGTTTATCGCCCATCGATTCGTTGCTTACATTACCCACTTCCAAACAATCGTCCCATTCAGAGACTTGCTAAATAAATTTAATAAAACTCTAGGGATTGAGACGAAAGTAAAAAAGTGAGTGAAGTTAGTAAGGAATTAATATGCGACAAAGAGGTCAGCACTGATCGATCAAACAGAACAATTTTATTGAGTTAAAGAGTCGGTTTAGTCAGTAACGTTGTGCAGAAGTATATTTGGAGAACGAAAAAATTACCCAGTGTTACAAATTTTCTGAGTAAACAGCAGAAATATTTTCGCATTTACAATTTACGTGAACTTATCTTGAAATTTTTTTGCTGTTTGCTCAGAAAATTTGCAACACTGGTTGATTTTGTCGTTATTCAAATGTAATTCTGTACAACTTTACTGATTAAACTGAGCCTTTAACTCTCACAACAACAAAGTTACTCAAGCAACGAGGTAGATAATTGTCACCCTGTGAATTTTGGGTTAAAAATCATATTACGTAGAATGCGCTCCTTGGTATACAGCGATTTAAAAAGTTTTTTTAGTAACTCTGTCGCTGGCAGCACAACTATTTTCAAAATTGGTTTCCAAATTACAAACAAAAGAAGTCCGTATTGTCACAACAACTCACCAACTGCCAAACTGGTTGCTTTTAAAGTTATGTATTTTTTGTACCAACTGTTATAAAATTAGTTATTCGCAAAACTGTTTAAATATTTCTACGTACGTTGTAATTCTAGGAATCATATTCTAACAACAGCTGTTAGAACCATTTTCTGTTTTGTGTTACTGTAACTGTTTAGTTTTATTGTGTTATAAAATACTATTACAACGAATGGCTCAATATATGTATTAAAACTAGATATTTTTTAAGTTATGTAAAACATTGTGTGAATAGAAACTGTTTTTGTTAATAAATCCATGTAATTAGTTTACACTTTGTTGTTTTATTTTTACTAATGGCTAGTTCACACGCCTTATACTGTTATAACGTACAGATGACGATTCAGGCCATACCAAGCGTTATTATTACTTTTACCATGAATTTATTTTTAGTGATATGGTTTTAAAACTCGATTTATCCATAATTGCTCGCATTTATAACACATAAAACGAATGTTTAATTACCATTTTGCTATTAATCGCGCCGTTTTTACCTGCAACTATAATCAGATGCAACATAGTATTACGTGCAATTACGCAAAAACTGTTTAACATTTTTCAAATTATTGCATCTACCGACGATCTATAATTAATTACACGCTTATTATAAACAAGGCAAATTTACAAAAATGTTACAACTCTAGCATTTATTCATTATATATTCAACTTTTTAGATTCCCTACGTCAGCGTTTCTTAAACTACGTCCCGCGAAAAGTGAATAAGTAGGTATTCTGTGAAAAATTATCAATAGTAATATAACAAGTGCATTGAAAATTATCGATAATTTTTGGTAAATATGCCCGAATACAAGAAGTGCACGAGTGATTTTTTCAGCTCAACTTGCATAAGTGAAGATTTGTCAAAAATTATAGATTATTTGCAATGCACGAGTTATATTTTGTCAGAAAATTTCCTTCACCTAACCAATCTGTCAAATTAAAATGTTGTTTAATTTAGATAAATTAAAGTATAGCTATACTACTTACTGCGATTGTTATTATTAATAGATCATTTATAACTAATTTTTAATTCAAGAATTATATTTTAATAAAAATTAATGAACCAAATAGTATTTAGGTGCATACATAATCTGTTATGTCAAATTTTACAAGTACTGTCAGAGTGGTGTGGTTTAATCTATATTAAAGTAACGTTATTGGTCGCCGACATCTGTCAAAAAATTATCAAGACCAAAATACCTTATTCCCTCTCCAAATTTATATTTTCCACCAATCAAAAACTCAGATTTCTTAGAAACGACCAATAAACGCATGAAAATCTGTTAATTGCGAAAAGTAAATTATCAGTGTATGATTATGTTTATTGGCCGTTTAAAGGAAATCTGAGTTTGTTATTGGTCGAAAACGCAAATTTGACAGGAGGATCAACTCCTAGCAGAGGAATGTAAAATTATTACCGTGTAATATTGCTCCTATTGGTAGTCTCTAAAAGATTTAAAATTAGTGATTGGTTGAAAACGCAAATTTGACAGGTGAAGGGAATTTTCAGTAGTATATTACTACAAGTGCATTGAAAATTATCGATAATTTTTGGTAAATATTCGTCGTCAGTTTGTTGTTTTATCTAGAGCATAATTTTTAAAAGCGATTAATGGTAAAGATAACTCTTAAACTAGCTCTCATCAAGGAGCGTAAAAGTTGCGTTCACCGCGATTCCAATTAAATTTGGCAGAGATTTAAAGCGACTTGTTTTCGATACTGTTCAAACATTAATTGACTTAATAACTTTCTTGAGTACACTAACGAACAAGCGAATGTTTAAATAATTCTGCGGTTAATTCAATGTTAACTATCTGAATACTTGTTGTTCGTTTAATTAAATATTTAAGTTGGCTGCTTTTATGCAATGTAAGAGAAGCTAATTTATCGTGACAATGGTTAAAAAACGAGATCTGTATTTGCAGAGTACATTCTACGATACAACAACGTTGCCAACACAAAGCGTTTAATGGAAAGTGGGTGTATAAAGACGGCACTTTATTTTGTTGCTGATAATTTGTTTGCAGGAAGGCAAGTCAGTAATCCTAAGCACAATGTGATGTTTAGCACAAATAATTATAAAATTGACAATTAATTATTAAGACAAAGCAGTTTGATTCAGGGTGGGATCTACATATTTTAGGGCCTGAAGCGGGAGGCTTAAAACTAGTCCAGCCGTTTCTGAAAATAACAAACTGGGGTTCACTGTTTAAACATCGCGTATGGTACTTGATATCAAACGTTCATTTTGCTCATTAGTTTGTATCGTTAACGAACCGCGGACCAGTTATGCATAGAGGGATAATAAATGGAAGATTTATGATTAGGAAAATAATAAACAAACTTACTTTCAGCTTCGGGCCGTAACTGCGTAACTCTATCTTGTACTGTTTTAAATATGTTACAATTTGCAAGTCGTTTAGAGAGCTTGGTTGTAATCGAACACTAAGTAACGTGCATATACTCAAAAGATGACTCACCTGAAACAAACAGAAAAAATAGATAAGACATTTAAATGTAATGTAAAACATAAATTAATTATATACATAATGGACGATTCATCAAGGCATCAACATAGGGATCTTGTTAACCGTTAGATATGAATGGATGGTTAAATTACTTATTAGCAAAGTATGGTGTCATGTTTTTAGTAAAAGTCTAAACTAGAAATTTGCTTTTGGTGCCTAGTGAATTAAAGTAAAAAAAAAAAAATTGCAGTTTACAAAACTATGACAGTCACATGTCAGTTGCATATGGTTGACCGAAATTAAAATTGAAGAGCGTTAAAATGTAACAATTTGGATTTTGCAGAAACAAGCGTTTCTGAAATAAAAACAGCCACATCTCTACCACGAGGCAGTTTATTGACTTCCGCAAGGCTTTTGATATGGTGGATAGAACTATTTTATGTGAAAAACTTATTGAGCAGGGTGTTAAAGGAAAGATATACAATGTAATCCATGAAATGATGAACACAAATTATATAAAAGTAGATAATGGGAAAGAACTATCAAATCCAATCACTCAACTACGAGGAGCGTTACAAGGAGATACCTTGAGCCCGACTATTCCTGGCATTTGTACAGGACCTGCCAGACTTTATAAAAACGCACGCATCATACTCCCTAACGTACGCAGATGACCAAGTTATATACTCTAAAAACCTCCAACAACTTCAGATAAGTTTGAACCGCCTCAGCATTTGGTGCGATATAAATAAACTAGTCATTAACCACACAAAGAGCAAAATGACGAAATTTTGAAAGGGAGGCAGACTCAAAAATAACGACAAAGCTTACATAGAAAACCGACTTTATCAATGAATATGAATACCTAGGAGTAACACTTCAAGCAACACTAACCCTAACCAAACATATCAATGCAAGAAATAGGAAAATGGTTCAAGTAAAAGGATCCCTGAGAAATGTACAAAACTGAAGTCTAACCACTGCAATTAAGCTAAACAATATAAAGATCTGGCCTGCAGTAACATATTGTTTTGGATCCTGTGCACGGTCTTAAAGACAGGCCATCTATTGCAGCTAGATGGGGTAGAGGCAAGATACCTCAAGAATGTTCTAAGCTTGCCGAAGAACGCATCTAATCCTTTCACTTTTCACTAAGCAAACACAAACACGATGGGAGAAGAGATTATAGGGAAACTTAAAGGCGTAACTACCCACGCTCAGGAAAAATACGGACCAATAATAGAAGTAAAGAATATGAAGTTTGTAGTCGAATGTTTCACGGATGGACCAGGTTTCAACTCTTAAGGATGGACAATCTAACCAGAAACAAAGACACCTAATACCTGTGTCATCCTTCATGGGTATCACCATCTAATATGTAACAAACCACACCATCATGCAGAGGAGACTGTACTTGCCCGTCTGTGTAACCGCCCAGCAGAAAAGAAGGAGCCGGTCACTAACACAATTTATTAAAGACTTATTTAAATAAATAAAATACTGACTATGTTAAATATATTGTAGGTACTAAAAGAAAGAAATGTAATAATAGTCAGGTAGGTTAAATATGTTTGTTATTATCTGCGTCTTTGCGAGGCGAAAAAAATTATATATAAAATGTAGCTAACAATTTGCTATGCACTTTTTATACTAAATATTTATCTAAATACTTGTATTTCCGCCGTTACAGCAGCGTTTTCATACTTTTGGCCTACCCTGTATATACATATTACAGTAAAATCAGTTTCCATATGGAAGCTCATGGGCGATAAGGGGATCCTCAAAACTGCAAAAACAAATACAGGCCCATGGGCTGTAAACTGTTCTGTAGTAGAAAAGTTAGAAAAACACTATGTTAGAAGTCGATTTAGTTACTAATTTCTTTAACAATAAATCAAAAATATGTTACTGTACGTTTCTATGTAAAAATCTATAGTGTTTAGTGTGGGACAACATATTTATTATTAAAAAATGGTACTGTCATGACTAGTTATTTTTGATACATCAGTTATTTTTCGTTCTAAATCTGATTGTTGCACGAAAATGTCACATCACTTCGTTTCATCCGGCATAATATTGGTTTGGAAATTTGAAAGCAAATATGTTTTGAAGACATCTTTTTTTAAAGATTTATCGGTCAGATGAAATTCCTTAAGGCAAAAAAGCATTAACCACGCACTTAACGTGGCATTAATGCAAGCGATTGCAATTTCGTATTTATAACGTAATTGTTTATTCTTAAAGGACACTTGATCGTTTCTGGCGAATTTACTTAAGCTAAAAACACGATTGGCGCATACACATGTTTAAGAAGGCAATAACAGTAAAGAAGTAATTAACTTTTTCTTTCATACAGGAGGATATTCAATCGACCCGAAAAGACGTTAAAGCAATAGTTATTACGTCTAAACAAATAATAAAGGAAATAGCCTCTCAGAGTACGCCATACGCGGCGGGATTACTTGGATTTCTTATTGCAAATATAAATGCATGCATCCGCACATTTTGCAAAAATCGATACACCGAACACCGAGTGGCGAAGAGTATGCGTAAAATGTATGTATACATTTAACGAAAGAATAATCTTACTTAAATAAAAAAAACACCTGAATTATTTAAGTGATTTATGTGTTACAAGTTTAGTTAAAAATCACAATTTTTTTACGAGGAATCTTTTGTGGGAATGCCAGACGAGACTCCCGTCTTTTCTTCGTAAGTTTATTTAATTCCTATGTACCCTTCTGAAGATAGGTACATGAACGGTGAACTGGTGGTCGAGTTCTTTTTTCATTATGTTTGAAACCAATGAAGCATACTAATAGAGCTGCTAAAGAGAGCATGGCCAATGCCGATATATTTGCTATCTCAGCATGATAAATAGAAATACATAATTAAAATAGCAAACGTTTGCTTTGCATTAAGCGTGCAGGGTTCAGAGAGGTCTGTGAAGTTGGCTTCGCGATATTAAGCACAAAATCCAAAATATATCCCAAGATTTAGTGCTCTTTTGTGTTTCAAGAGTTAACTACTTTTGTTAAGGAGATATTCAAAAATTGTATTTTGGCGCCAACTTCACGCTAGCACCGCGTCTTTTTCTGATCAAATTCAATTTGCTAGAAGATTTAGTGTCTTTTTGTGCTTGAAGATTTAACTTTATAACAGCAGTATATTGGGAGACACTTCAAAAATCGTACTTGGGCGTCAACTTAACTCTCACTTCACGGCTTTGTCGGATCGTATTCAGTTTGCTAGAGTATTTAGTGCTTCTTTAGCATTTCAAAATACCTCTGAATCAGTAACACTGTATACATACAGGGTGTCCCCATTATCACCGCGAATATTTTAAGTGGTGATAGAGGACCTTTTTCTAAAAAAAAATTTCAAGTAAATTTTTTTCCTAAAATCAAATGCTAAGCTAATATCAACACTTACTTGATTTTTTTACACTTCTGCATTTATAAGACTCTGTAGCCGAAAATATCAATTTTATTGTAAAATACCTTAAAGCTTTTTAATAGAACATGAAATTATCTACAAAATTAGTTTTATTCATTTTTTGTCTACAGGCAATGGTTTGAGAGTTATAAGGCAGTTTGTACAAAAAAATGTAAAAAATTAACAAAATTTAATTATTTCTTAGACTTTGCAACCGCTGTATCTTTAAAACGAAAGGTTGTACAAAAAAACCGACGGCCCATTCCGGATAGCAAATTTTATGGGCTACAACTTTGGTCAAGTGAAGTTTTTTGAAAATCAAACCGTTTTTCCGGAAAAGCTGAAAATATGGAATAGAGTGCAAAAACAAAATTTCCTACAAATATTGTTTTGTATTTAAAAATGCTTTTAAAGAGAATGCGATTACCTACGTAATTGAATGATGGAGGTCATTTTGAACACTTTTTGAAGTAATTTTGTGGTTACATGTTAATTTTATTGCGTCCAGATGGATTTGCATTGTTTTGCATTTTATCGTTTTCGAAAAACAAAAACTCCCGGTAATTATGATATTTTGTATTTAAAAATGCCATAGCATCGGCAACATTCATAAAATTATGTATCTCATAAGTTTCAAAGCTTTTTATGAAGTTTGAGATTCTTCAGAAAACCACCCCTTGTCATTTTTTTTAAGGAGCTAACGAACAAATTTAACAAAAAATTGTAATATTGCATATAAATAGGTTATGTAAATTTTTAAAAACGCCGCATCTTTTTAACGAAACGTCGTAGAGCAAAACGGATGCCTATTGCGGATAAGGCATTTAACGGACTACAACTTCGGTAAATATGTTGTTCAATAAAACTAAATGTATCATAGAAATGTTTATAATAGTGAAAAAGGTGAAAAAAAAAACGATAAAATGCAAAACAATGCAAATCGATCTGGACGCAATAAAAATTAACATGTAACCACCAAATTACTTCAATAAGTGTTCAAAATGACCTCCATCAGTTTCAATCACGTAATCGCACTCTCTTTAAAAGCTGTTTTAAATACAAAACAATATTTGTAGGAAATTTTGTTTTTGCACTCTATTCCATATTTTCAGCTTTTCCGGAAAAACGGTTTGATTTTCAAAAAACTTCACTTGACCAAAGTTGTAGCCCATAAAATTTGCTATTTGGAATGGGCCGTCGGTTTTTTTGTACAACCTTTCGTTTTAAAGATACAGCGGTTGCAAAGTCTAAGAAATAATTAAATTTTGTTAATTTTTTACATTTTTTTGTACAAACTGCTTTATAACTCTCAAACCATTGCCTGTAGACAAAAAATAAATAAAACTAATTTTGTAGATAATTTCATGTTCTATTAAAATGCTTTAAGGTATTTTACAATAAAATTGATATTTTCGGCTACAGAGTCTTATAAATGCAGAAGTGTAAAAAAATCAAGTAAGTGTTGATATCAGCTTAGCATTTGATTTTAGGAAAAAAATTTACTTGAAATTTTTTCTTAGAAAAAGGTCCTCTATCACCACTTAAAATATTCGCGGTGATAACGGAGACACCCTGTATATGGTTGAAATGTGTTTCCTTAACTTGCAACACTTTCTTCATTATAAAATATTAAAAAGAGGATTTAGTTCTGTTCTGTACGTTGATTTATTGATCCAAGACAAATAATATCTAATTTTTCTTTAGACAAAATAAGATCACGTTTAGGTGGAACAGGATTCAATTAATAGTTATTGAAAAATAATAAATTATTATGTAATTTAAAAAATATCTTAAATTATTTGGGTTTCTTTGTGTTTAATTAAGTACTAATTTGTTTATGTGATGTTTTGTTTTGATTTTCAATGGTCACTCTGATTAAACTTAAGAATAATATTGTAATAACTTACTTATTTTTAAAGATAAACCTAACAACCCATACATTAATGAAACAAGAAAAAAAATCTTTTAATGGTGTCATAGCCAACTACGACCCGTATGTAAAATAAGAAAGTTGATGTTAAAATAACAAAAACAAATGAAGATACGTAAAATGTATTAACAAATTTCAATGCTACGCAAAAAAGTGTCCAAATAATGTCGACAAAATATTTTGGGTACGATTTTAAATAAAAAAGTTACAAGCAAAAATCGAATACGTCATTTTTTTGTTTTTAATGAACAGTGCGAAAACCAATTTTTTTTCAAGATTTTTTTAAATGGAATAATTGCTTTCAAATCATAAATCATTTCGACTCATTTAACCAACTCTGTATCTCTTACCGTTAACGAGATCCCCAAGCTGTTCATGTTAACTGGGACACCCTGTATAGTTTCCATTTTTTATTACTTTGGTGTTAAAATAATCACCAGTTGTTACTGTGTACATTTGGCGTTGAAAAACTAGGAAATACCTCGCGTTTTAAATATGTTTTTTTGTTGTCGTTAACGGAATACCGACAGGTATTTTTTCCATTGCGTTGGTACGCGTCAAAAAAATGTTTTTGCACAGCATACTTTACAATCGGTTTATTTTCTACTCCAGTTGCAGTGAGCCTGGGTAAACATATCCGCTTTTCTTCTAGGTAAGGTTTCAGCTACGAAACCGCATATTTTACGGAATTCTGCGTTTCAATATTTTGTACAGTTTTAAAATAACCGTGATCTCATTTATGTAAACGATTAAGCAAGAATGCACGTATCTCTTTGCACTATTTCATTGACATCAACTAGTTGACGGCAGTGCGCGCTCTAATGGTCCATCACAGTGCTGATGCGTGCAAATAACCAGCATTTGAAACATTTTTGTGGATGTCATTCCGACAAAGTATTTACATCTCTTAAATGACACGGTTAGATTCGATGTATTTTAATATTAATAATGTGATTTAAAAAACAAAAAATAATAGGTCGATTTCGTGCTAACCTGTTTTGCATAAGTTACTATTAAATCATAATTAAGGTTATTTTGCTAAGCTAAGATCAAATTCAGTTACAGTATCAACGTACGGTTAGTCGATAAAAGTTATGTTATAATAAAAATTTATTTAAAGTAGGTACTCAACCAAACTTTCGCATGAAAACAGATTACATAAAAATGTAGGTAAGTTTTATCAAAACCTTCGCATCAAAATCATAACACAAATATAATTTTTACTATTATTATTTCACACATTCTACTTAAAAGGTCTATTATTTTGTCTGTTTAAATTCATTAGAGTCCCTCTACCGCCAGGTGTAGGACTGTTGAGTTGTGTTGTGCTGACATTTTTTTTTTTTTTTAGTTTTGTCTATATTTATTTTCATATCAATTTTTCCCAATTACTGGTTAAGAGTTTCTTGGTTATATTGTAGATTCTTTTTTGATTCCGCGACTATGAGCATGTCGTCGGCGAACATTAGCTCTGTTGTGTTTATTTTTTTACGTAGGTACCCATTCTCACATACAGTTCGGAAACTTGAACACAAACATAAAAACAAAAACAAAGAATACAGGTACAGAAAATGATATTGCTGAGAAGAATAGAGGAATGTAGACTGATCGATAGAATCAGTAATGAAAAAATTCGAAAAAACCTAGGAGTAACAGATATTTAAAAAAAGATGGGGACGAAGCAATCAACTACGCATGCCAGAAAGTAGATACGCGAAAATAGGATGGAAAATGAAGATGGAGGTAAAAAGAAATAGAGGAAGACCAAGAATAAAATGGGAAAAAGAAGTGAGGTAGAGACTAGAAGAAAAAGGAGTCAGCTGGAGAGATGTGCCACGATTAGCTAACGATAGGCAGGAGTGGAGAAACTTAATACAGAAATAGAAAAGCATACCTCGACACCGAAAGGTACAGGAGAAACCGATTAAGAAGAGAAAGATGCTTATTTTTTCCATGTTCCAGTTGCCTGGAGAAACGGTATCATTTTTTGTTTTATTTTTTTAAATGCTCCATCTATAACTACTGAGAATAATAATGGGCTGAGCATGCATCCTTGTTTTGAGCCCTCTTTTGTTTTAAACTCTGTCCGATTCTTCAATATGTGTTCTTGCAAACAAATTAAATATGTTGCGGAAATATTTTCAATTACGTAATTTTTTCATGGCCAACTTTATTCCGACTTGTCAATAGCTTATTCGAAATGAAGTTAACGAAAATGTTTAGGTTAAAATTTTGTGGTGGCTCAATACTGTTTGAATCGAGGGTGGTCTGCTAGTATTTTACTCAAGTTTTGTGTTACGGATTTACGCAAAAATTATAAATATTCATTGCCTTAAATTGACGAATTACTAAATTGATTACGTTGATTAATTGTTATCAATGGAAAATTGGTTGTCCTTAGTTAAATAATGAAATTATAGTAAAGAAGTCTCTATTAAGCTAATCGTTACTATGCGACAATGATTTTGTCCAAAAAGTCTTATTTTGGTTTTGGTGGTACATTCGAATTGCATTTGGATTTAATATTTCGTTGCTGCAACCCAAAATACACAAAATATTACCTAAACCAGGTTGCTTGCTCCTATATTTATCCCCATGCCTTTGCATTTTTTTCCATGTTCTCTTGGTATGGATAATGTAATTTTCATTATTACTCCAAGGTAAAACGTTCGTTATTTCAAAACCACAATACTGGTGGACCATTTAAAAAATAAGGGGCTCATGTATTACTCAACCGAATCAACACTGTTTCAATTTTTTTGCGCAAATAATACGTTTAATACTAGAGAAATAAAACTTTGCACAAGATTTTACATACGTTAGCCAGTCGGCGTTTGAGGTCTAACTTGAACAACTGTTGTTTAAAAATGCATAACCTAATATGTATTTAATTTATTTAATGTTTTGACGTAAGAAATACAACCAATCAAACACGTTCTTGGCGCTTTTCATCATTTTGTTGGAAATTAAATCATAATAATAAATCTACACGATCCTCGCTAACAGGTTTGTCAATATTAAATCGTGTTTTTACTTTTTTTTATAGCACTCTCTCCTTATATATCGTTATAGATTTGTTATTTTTAGTAATCTTTAATTTGCTCATACATATATTTAATAAACTGCTATGTAATTTTCCGTTACATATTTCTAAGTGTGAATTCCGAGTTGAAAGATTTTCAAGTTTTTAAGCCGAAGATACTATTAGTCAGCAAATTGCGTTATGCTAAAGAGCATATGGAGTTTATATAAAATTATGTAAAGAGCATACCCTAGGTGTCAATGAAATCAGGTTTCTCCCATTTCTCTTTGGTTTTTAAAATAAACAAACGAAATTTTAGACAAATGATATATGTGCGAAAAATATGCACACGTGTTCGCCACTTCCGTTTTTAGTAATAATCCAAGTAACTTTGTTATTTCAAATGAAGCATCCTGTATGTTTAAAAATATTAAAAGAAAGCAATTTTCAATACAACCACAAAATCTTGTACAATGTACCTATATAAACGATATGGTTAAATACGCCAAACATTGTGAAATAAAAATGTTTGCGGACGATACAATGCTGTTTGTTAGTGGATTTAAAACATTTGAATTAGTAGATAAGATGAATTTAAATCTAAGTAATATTTATAAATGGTTATGGGATAATAATTTATGTATTAATGTTGATAAATCCAAATTTATGTTTTTGGGAACCAAACACATTATCTATAAAACAAATATTTATAATGCTAATCTGGATATAAAAATTAGCAACACTAATTTAGAAAGAGTAACCGAAATTAAATACCTTGGTGTTATATTAGATGAAAATTTGACGTTGAAGTTACACACAAAATACATGATGAACAAAATTTCCAAAAAGATTTTTCTCTTCAAAAGATGTAGCAAACACATTAGTATGTACACTAGAGTTTTACTGTATAAAACAATAATAGCTCCTCATTTTGAGTTTTGCGCTTCATTACTTATTAATTTAAATAAAAATGAACTTCAAAAATTACAGAAATTACAAAATCGCGCCATGCGCACTATTTTAAAGTGTTCAATTCTTTCCCCTATCAAGGTTATGTTAAATACACTTCACTTTATGAGTATTAACAGAGAATAATATTTAGAACATTAGAGCTAATTTTAAAAATTAAACTACAAAAAACACCAAAATATCTGTATGAAAATGTAAAATTAGTCCATGAGATCCACAGTTATAAAACTAGAAATAGGCTTGATTTCGTTATAGAGAAATGTACTAAAAGTCAAACTGCTCGTTCGTTATTTTATCAAGGTTTTAAAATATTTAATAATATGCTGCATCAAGTCAAAATATGTATTAATTATAAGAAGGGTAATAAATTAATTAAGGAGTACGTATTAGAACGCTATTAAACTGTTATTTTATATATTTAGAATGTAGAAGATTTTTATTTTATTTCATTCTATTTTTATTTTTATTAAGTATATTTACTAATACCTATGTAAATTATGTTACAATGTAATAGCAAATTGCTAAATAAAGCTTACTTATTATTATTATTATTATTATTATTATATTATAATACTTTGCATTGCAAATTTACGAATAAAGGAATATTTGAATATTAACTTTTAATTTAATAATTATTAAAAGTTGCGTGAAATTTGCTTCACCCTGTACAATGAATGCATTACGTTGCGTGAAGCAACTAAGACAACTTGTAGTGAACTATAATTATCTATTTTATAAGATAAAATGTTCTAAACACCTACTCAACTGTACTATGCTTATGTCTACTTAAATAAATGCAAGTAATGAGAATACGCGATAGTAATGAATCCACTTCCTGCTACACGTTGCAATAGAAATAAGACGATGTGTAAAAACTATAAAGAAGGCTCGGGTAAACTGCAAATGTTAAGGTACATTATAAAGAAAATATACTAGTAAGCAGTAAAACTCATTTAAAAGCCACAATGCTTGTTTGAGATGCATAGTGCAAAAAAATTAATTTAGCAATCAGTTTCAGCACTAACTAAGAATTTTTTAACTACGTTTATAGTTTTAAGCCGCCTTGGTTACAAGAGAACATACTAGGAGAATTTCATTAATTTATTCAAATAAGTGCACTAAAGGTTACTCGCTTGACGCAACGTTTGAGTCTCCCGCTTCGCGTACTTTACTTCTGTATAATTCTGAAAGGCGTTGAACATTTTCGACGAACGACAGCTTATTTAACACAATGTTTAAAATGGAACACGCCTAGACAGGTGATAATCATATCCGACATCCGTTTTGCCATAAATTTGCAATTAACGAATTCTGCAATCGGATTACTTTAGCTTAAGTTTAAAATAAAATTGCCCGGTATTCTTACACTTATTTACATAATTACGAAGGAAAATACTTTACTTATTAAAGCTATACTTGTTTTTTTTTTGGATTTGCACAGAGTTGGCAGATTTTAATGATTTTGTGTAAGCGAGTGTAACGGGTTACTTGCTTAACGCAACGTTCAAGTCGCCGCGCTTCGCTTATTTGTCTATATATTCGCGGAGCGTTAAAGAACTCTGACAAGCGGTAGCTTGTTTGACAGGCATTTAAATGTAGATCACGCTTGTGTAGGTGGAATTATTCGGTAAATAGGATTTTGGCTGTTTTTTTTTTGGCACAAAATTTATGCGGTATCGCTTAAAATGTCTTCGAAACAGTAATAACTAATTACGCTGTTACGAACAATTATTGCTACCAAATGTATGAGATGCGGCTTCCATGTTTTTTGTATTGTTAAAAAAGAACATACTAACGACCATGGGCGTCCGCAGAAAAAAATTCAGGGGGGGGGGGCACAGCATAGAGACAAATAATAATATATATATAAATTTTAATTGAATTTTTTAATTTTTATTATTTGTTTTAACAAGTAGGTACTAATTTTTACTCGAGCTCTGGAAAGGGCAACTGCCCCATTTGCTCCCCCCCTGCGGACGCCCATGCTAACGACATTTTTCATTACTATTTTTATTAGCAAGCATTTACATAAAATTGTGTTTTTCATTTTTGGCAATCCTATTTTGTTTCTATTACAACTAGACCAAGTAGAAGCACGCAGGATGCAATTTTTACGTTAAGACAATTAAGTGAAAAAACAATGGAACATTTAAAGATGCTGTAGGTACTTGGGTTTTGTTGGTTTGACTATAGCCTTTGATACAGTGCCAAGGAAACAGATTTGGATCTTTAAACAGCTATAAAAATCGGGTTCTAAACAAAATAATAAGCGTTACGCATTGCATAAACGTTGTTTAGCACTTGGGCCCATAACAAAATATTTTAAGTTTTTATATCCTATAAGATGTAGAGGGGGTATACCCTTGGAAAAATTTTAAAATTTTTATAGATGTGAAGGGTACACCCTTGGAAATTTTTTTAAAACCTTAAACAGCTATACAGGATGTGTAAAAATTGGCGGAAGCGCTACACGTGGCGATGTTCTTGGTAAAATTCTAAGTCGAAAATCTTTATACGAAAATGTTGTACCATGCTTGCTGTGTCTGCAAGAGGTCCTCAAAGTTTTGACATTTAGTCCTTTAATAAGCGTTATTTATTATTTAATACTTGCAAATGAAAAAGCTGCAATTTGGAATAAAAATAGATTTCGAATAGTATTTTTTCCTAGATATTGTTCTTCCTTTCAAAAATTAGTGTTGAAAATATGTAAATCACTTATTTGAATGAAAATACATATGGCAACATTGTCATTAGCTGTCATCTCTGTTTTTCTCGTAATTATTTCTAGTTTGTGTTTTACGATACCCAAAAGTTTGCAGCTATGTTTACGAACTGAAGGCATTCAGTTCGAACAAAAATTGTAAATATCTAAGTAAAAATTGCTGATAAAAAAATGTCAAAACGCAAATCAATGTAGGCCTATGCAATGTTGCCAATTTTTTTTTCTTTAAATGGTTCCTGAGGTCATAGGAAGCATGGTACAACATTTTTGTATCAAGATTTTCGACTTGGCATTTTACGAAGAACATCGTCACGTGTAGCTTTTCCGCCAATTTATACACACCCTGTATAAGTATACTAATTATTAACGTGCACAATACCGCAGTCTCTGCTTTTAAACCAACTCAAAAGGTTTAACCCTTTTGAGTCTTCTCAGTAATCTTGTAGTGTCCAGGAGCTGGATCGCCTCGACATTTACATGTTGATGGAGTCTTTCTTCGCGGCTCGGCCCACAATTCTTCGCCACCACAATTTTTTGCCGCATACAAGCATATCACAAATTTTATTTGTAAATGTGATTGTTTTTATTTGTAACGTAATTTTTAGTTTATTTTATATTAGCCTACACTTATTTCTTGTTTATTAATACTTTTTCTTTTATTATCATGTTTATAAATTGCTACATAAATAGTGTATGTTGTGATTTTTAATCTTTTTTATGTTATTATATAGTATGAATAAAAATTAAATTAACAAATATTTTGACGATATAAAACTATAAAAGTAAAACAAATAATCAGCGATTTATTCTCTTTTTCTTTGTTTTTTTTTATATAGACTAGTACGAACCTGTACAGTACAGCGCCAACTGTATAAATTGTAATGGTACTAGTAGGTACATTGTAAGGTAAGCAGTGGTAAATTTAAAAGTTCTTTAACCCTACTAATAATGTAAGTTCATTTTTGTATTGATTTCTGTATTTTTTTCTTTTAAATTTCTTGTTAAACATTTTACTGAAAAAATGACAAAAGGCGTCCTTTTTATATTTAAAAAAGAACAAGGACAAAAGGTGCCTAACAAAAGACTGTCCTTTTTAAAAAAGGACACTTGGCAACCCTACACATCAGTAACATTAAAAAATGTAGTTAAGTGTGTTTGGCTCTTCCGAAGTAAGATGTTAGCATTAATTGTAATTAATTCTTTGTTGCCTAAATTATATGTAAATTAATAAAATACGTTGCGTTGTTTGTCTGTATTTGCATTTACTTGTCAGTCATGATTTTTTAATTGCCGTTCCTGGCGAGCGTTCGCAGTTATGCAGCGTATTTAGTTCCTAACATTCTAATCTTTGGCACAAATTTCACGTTGTAAACACAACACAATCATTAAAACATTAGGCATTTCTACGCCCGTGTTCTCTTTTTGTTATTAATGGACCTCACATAGTTTTATCATTTAGCATTCAGCGGTAATGACTTATCTAAATGTCGGTAAATGGTGTACGGTACATTTACAATTTTTGCGCGTTATTCGATTACACGCAGTAATTCAATTTTAATATTAGCTGCATAGCAATCATCATTTTCGTTTTTCCACATCTGAACATACATTACGGTAATAGCCATATTGGGAGTGCATAACCTTTTTTGTAGCATCGTGTTGAAGTTGCAGTGAGTTTTTAGTGTCGGGTAAATGTGCCACGTCGGTCTGTTCGAATTTGGTTTGTTTATAGGATATTATTGTTTTAACAAATAAGGAGAGACAGTTTTTTTTAGATTTCCCACGTTTGTTCTGAGCTGGTGTGAACGGTATTAGAATAAAGTGCCTGTGGTACCTATTGCACGCTCTTCTATTGATCACACTGTTCCACAAATCACGACTTACTATAAACTAAGCCTTTTTTAAGAAAGTGATAAATTGGATTTGATCACAACTGTCCTTTTTTAATGGTTACAGTTAACGTTTATGTACTTTATAAACTTATTACAAATTGAGCACGACTTACCTACTCCATTGCAGGCAGATTATAATAAATCAAATACTTTATTTACGATTTTGTACTACCATAAAAGTTCGGTTTAAACAATAAAAATTTCATGAAGCGGTCAAACAAAAAACGAATCGGTTACTAACTACTGATATGAAAATCGTGCAGTCAGGTTTAGTAGATCAAGGCAACCCCAGGAGGATTTTACACCAATTACAAGATACAACTTACACTAGTAATTTTTCTCCGTACTACGACGTTAAATGAAATTGTTGACTTCAAAAATTTAATTCGTTTAAAGTAATGTTGCAGCTTTTTCACTTAAATGATGCGATGTCAATAAAATTGCCTTGCCTTTCTGAATATATACCGGATGATTCAGTTTGACTGTCGCACCCCTATAGCTCTGTTATTTTAAGAGAAAACCCTCTTTTAACCTCATATTTTTGTAAATCGCAGGAAATTCTCTATACAAAGATAAAAAGAGTAAAGTCTTCCCTCGTGCTTTTGTGATCTCTTCTCTGACGGTTGGGATCTTCAGATCTATGTGTAGGTAGTCATTCCGACAGTACCTTGGAGCATCGACAATACCTCGGAGCACTCTATTTTGAAATACCTGGATCTTATCTATGTTGGTTTTGACTGCACCTTCCCAGGGCTGAACCCCGTAAGTCCAGACTGGCTCAAGGATTTGTTTGTAAAGTAGCATCTTATTATGCGCAGACAATTGTGATTTTCTTCCACAAAGTACATTTTTTTTTGTATTTAAGGTCAAGTTCTTTCCATCGAAGACGAATATCCAGATTCATTCCCAGGTATTTTGCTGTATCGCAATGTGGAATTTTGGCATTGTTTATTGATGTCGGGAATTGTTCATTTTGCTTGTAGGCAAAGTCAATATGCGCTGATTTACTCTCGTTGATTCTTACTCTCCACCTTTTAGTCCGATCGGTTACTCTGTTGCATGCTTCTTGAAGTTTAGCAGCTGTTTCTAGTTGCAATTGTGACGTTTTGAATCTGTCGCAAATGTACAGCAAGTATAAAATAGGTCCCAAAACACTGCCTTGGGGTACTCCTGCATCTAGATGTTGTTAAACGTGCTCTATAACTCATTTGTTTTTAAATTAATTAAACGATCCCACTGACCATTTTTTCGAATTTTTTACACATTCTTGTTTTGTGAGTCAGGTGATATAACTAATAATAATTAACGCAGAATTGAATTGTATCAGCACTTGATCGTATTTAAAAACATTTAATATCTTCATTCCGTTGGATCAGGCTATTAGGTTCTTACAATTGGTACAAAAATCACTGAAATAGCTACGTTAATCTCTTGAGGAATGACCTTGCTACATAAGCGGCGCAGACATGCAACTGGAATTACTGTTCTCAACCAATTTTTAATTAATACCAACGATTAACGGCCATATGTAACTTGTAGAACTTCATAATCGCTGTTTTACTGGATGCTAACAGCTTGTTATGTGTTTAACTTGTATAGTAAGTTTATTTAATTACTTAATACTTGATTCACGATAAAAATTTTAATTGAGATTGCCATGCTCCAAGTTTTAATTTACTTATTTGCTGCCTGAAAATGAAGTGCATTTTTTTAAATTGCAACGATAACAGTACCTTAGTACGTTACCACCTCTCTATTTTTTACTTGGTAGCTGTTTGTGAAACATTCATAGTCGGGTTGCAAAAAGAACGTTAATATTATCAGTTATTGCAGTTTTTCAATCTACACGTCCATGCTATATTTACTTTAAAAATTTTTACCTGCGCAGAATACTGAAAACGCAGGATACAAGGATATTCGTACGTAGTTCTTTTCAAATCAATTTTTGACGACACTTGTCCGTCAATTATTAAATTACTTTAGTTGACAATGTTCAATCAAAATCAATTTCTCATGCATTATATACCGGGTGATTTCATTTGACTGTTGCACCCTAATCTCTTTTTTATTTCAGAAGAAACTCCTATAAACCTTATATATATCTTTGAATCGCAGGAAATTCTTTGTAAAATGACGTTAATTTTTTTTTGAGATAGTCAGGTCGGTGATAATCAACTGATTTTTCTTTACTTTCTTTATCATAATAGACTCAATCCCAAATACGATAACGCAATTAAAAAAATCAACATCATAAGAAAATTAATCAGAAGAATGAGTTTCAAAATTATTTATTATTTTAAACAAAATTTTAGCAGTCTTAGTACTTGACAAAAAAAAATACGATAACAGCTGCAGTGTACTTAACCCGCCGTGACTCGCGCTAGTTTTACTAACGTGATGACTCGCGCGGGGTGTCTTACACCCCATCAGTTTTTCAGACTATTCGTAATTTTTCGTCTAATTTTACTGCTATTTTATTTAAAACTATTCATAAAATGATTTCACTTGAATTACTTTATACAAACTGACTTTTTACTAGTTGTTAATGTAAAATATATTGATAGAGCTATAACAAAAAAGTATTTTACTCGGGTTAGAAAGAATAAATTATGTAACTAAATTTATTTTTGTTTACTTTTAATTTTTAATTTATAAAAATAATTTATAGAATACACTAACAATAAGTAAAATAATAATATCTGCTATTTAGTACCAACACGATGTAACACGATATAGCGCAGTGTAAGTACCAAGTACCTATCCTAAGGGATAAGTAACGGTACAGCAAGGATAAGTACTGCTAATGACAATTAACCTCCATAACCTGTTACAGTCAGGTATTTTCTTTCTGTCATAAGTTTCATAGAAAATTTAAGCAAATTTATAAAGCAATGTCAACTATAGTGGCATACGAAATTGCAAATATGCTACAGTATAGGTACTTATTACTTAGAAATAAACGCATAGTTTTGAAAAAAAAATCATAACTCGTTAAAAAAAGCAAAGAAACTAATCATTTTCACAGAAAAGGTTGGAAACATATGTAACTTCAGCTACTGAAAAGCAGGGGTCGTAAAGTCTAACAAAAAAAAAAGGCACAATAAAAAAGAGGCTGGGGTGTCTGGAACACCCCGCGCGAGTCACGGCGGGTTAATAACTAAAATGTACTGAAACGGATTTTAAGTAAACATTAGCAAACAAATACAGCAATAATATCTCAACAATAAATTTTTGTTTTTGTCATGTTCAAAGTGTCCACCTTCAAATACAATATTAAATATAAATTAATACTTTTCTGAGTGCCGCTTTCAGGAATGAACATGTTATTCAACTTTTACGTTCTTTATAGCGCTCCGGATAAATTAGACAGATCATATATCAAACAATGAAAACTATAATACGTTAAAATATCGTCGGGATTGCAAACGAAAGCAGATGTGTTTCGCGATTCACACATTAATTTTGTACCTCAAAACTTGGTCAGTATATCTAGGTTGTCTATTATAAGCCTTTATACACACGCAAATGAAGAGCTAGAAATTTTCAATGCAGTTATAAAACAAAAAACACGTTAAAGGTCGATAATGTATAAAACAATAAATGACAATTTTGACAAAAAGCATATGTACTGCAGATATTTAACTAAAAGTGACTTATTCACAGTCAAGAAAGTACTACTTGTTTCTTTGTATCATAAATGTCCTGGAAACTAATTTTCGTTTTCCTGTGGAATCTTTTTGTATTGTATAGATTGTACCTACAAGGATATTAAGACTTTTTTACAGTGCATTTGCCATCATTGCTGTAATTCATTATTTCTTGTATGACTTTTCTCTTCTGACTAATACACTAGGTTTATTGATTTTTTAAACACAGCGTACCACCAAAACCTCTAGAGTACAGCGTGTCCCAGATTACCTTACCAGCATATGGATCTCGCTTATTATAAGAGATACAAGTTTGTTTAAATTAGAAGAATTATTCCAAAGTATGAGAGAAGCCACAAACAATTTTTAAAATGACAAAATTCCTCGTACTTCAGATGTTATAGCAAAAAATATGAAAATGTCGAATTTCTTTTTTCTCTCCTAACGTTTTGGTCTTAATCAATAAATTACTATTATAGCCTTTGCAGTTTGTTCGAAAAAAATCGATTTTCTTAAGAGGGTTACAGCTTATTTATAGCCCAATTAAGGATTATTAGCCCCTAAATACGATTTTTAATTTTTCGTGAAAAATGGGAAAAGTACAAAGACTATAAGCCTTTGCACTTTTTTCGACAAAAAAATCGATTTTCTTAAAACTACAGCAAATGGCTTCAAATTTATTATACAGTTTATTTATAGCCCAATTAAGGATTATTAGCCCCTAAATACGATTTTTAATTTTTCGTGAAAAATGGGAAAAGTACAAAGGCTATATATAGTCTTTGCACTTTTTTTCGACAAAAAAATCGATTTTCTTAAAACTACAGCAAATGGCTTCAAACTTCTTATACACGTTAGTTATGAGCAAATTAAGGATTATTAGCCCCTAAATACGATTTTTAATTTTTCGTGAAAAATGGGAAAAGTACAAAGACTATAAGCCTTTGCACTTTTTTCGACAAAAAAATCGATTTTCTTAAAACTACAGCAAATGGCTTCAAATTTATTATACAGTTTATTTATAGCCCAATTAAGGATTATTAGCCCCTAAATACGATTTTTAATTTTTCGTGAAAAATGGGAAAAGTACAAAGGCTATATATAGTCTTTGCACTTTTTTTCGACAAAAAAATCGATTTTCTTAAAACTACAGCAAATGGCTTCAAACTTCTTATACACGTTAGTTATGAGCAAATTAAGGATTATTAGCCCCTAAATACGATTTTTAATTTTTCGTGAAAAATGGTAAAAGTACAAAGACTATAAGCCTTTGCACTTTTTTCGACAAAAAAATCGATTTTCTTAAAACTACAGCAAATGGCTTTAAACTTCTTATACACGTTAGTTATGAGCAAATTAACTATTAGCCCCTAAATACGATTTTTTTGCATATCATTGTAACCAAATGTATACTTTCATAAATGACATTTTTGTATTAAATATTTAAGCGCGCGAAAGTTTCTTTCAACAAATACGACCGTTCAGTTTAAGAAGCTTGTTTCGTGAGCCCAAGGAATAGTTGCAAGTAATAAAAAGTTTATTCGCAACAGCGTATGGTTAGTTTTAATATGATTGTTATTTCAGTCCGTTAGAGCCTGAATAAATTCCTACGGATTTATTAACTTGTCGACATAGTAATAATGGATGTTACTGTACATTTTATTTTATCTTAACAGGTGATTAATATATCGTGAATTGTATAATGCAACTGAATCGCTTTAACAGTTGTGGCAATTACAATATTTGCTTTTGTCTTAATTATTTTATGCCGCAAATTTCATGTTCATAGAATATCTTATTTCATGCAAATTAAAATTCAATTAACAATAACTAATAAAAAAGAATCGCATATATTTGTTATAGATATTCCAACATATTCCCACGTAATTACTTTATATTTTATTAATACGTTCACATGATTATTCAAGCTCAGAAATCTTTTGTAGCGTTTAATTGAAATTGCTTTTATAACCTAAGCGTTTGTTGCCCGGTGTTACACAAAGGCGACAAACCCTTTAATTTTTAAACCCGATAACTGTATCAAAGGGTTCAGTTATGGTTAAATTAATATACAGGGTGTTTCTTAAATATTGCGATAAAACACGGGGGTGATTCCTTAGCCAAAATTAAGGTAGGTCTTTCATATAATTTGTTTTCCTTAGGCGTCTCCTTTTAAATTTACACCCCTTAAAGGGGAGCGGTAAAATTAGGTTTTTATTTTATTTCTCAAATTTGGATACATGTACGAGAATGATATTTGGTGGACGTTTTATACGGTTTTTATAAGGTTTCCCATAGTAATATATTTAATCATCTCCCACCTTCACAGGGGGCCGAAAAGTGCGACCCCTGTTGTTTTTTTTTATCAGAATCTTTTGGTGAATTAAAATTTGGCAGTTTTTTTTTTTTTTGAAAGCTTGATTTATTTAGATACTTTGTTTTTGATTCCTCATCGAAAATTAAGGGGGGTCTTTTATATAAAATTTTGTCCTTAGACGTCTCCTTTCGGAGTTACACCCCCTTGAAGGGGAGCGGTAAAATTAGTTTTTTTTTTATATTTTTCAAATTTGGATAAATGTAAACGAATGATATTTGGTACATGTTTTGTACTTATTAAAAGGTTTCTCATAGTAATATTTGCAATCATCCCCCACCTTCACAGGGGGCTGAAAAGTGCGATCCCTGTTGTTTTTTTCTATCAGAACCATTGGGTGGATTCAAATTTGGCAGAATATTTAATGGTGCATGTTTATTTATTCTAATTTTTACTCAAAAACTGTAGGTTTTACGAGAAAAGTTAAAGAATAAAAAAAGTTTCTACATAAAGTTCTCAAAAAAAAATTTAAAATTGCAAAATTTTAACCCACCAAAAAGTTCTAATAAAAAAAACCAACAGGGGTCGCACTTTTCAGCCCCCTGTGAAGGTGGAAAACGATTGAAAGTATTACTATGGATACCTTTCAATAAGTATAAAACATTTACCAAATACCGTTCTCCTATATTTATCTAAATTTGAGAAATAGAATAAAAACCTAATGTTACCGCTCCCCTTTAGGGGGGTGTAACTCCGAAAGAAGACGTCTAAAGAAAAAAAAAAATATATAAAAGACTCCCCTTAACTTTCGATAAGGAATCACCTTGCAATATTCAAAAAACACCCTGTATAGATATACCGGATTTTACTGAGTTCTGATACACACCCTTTTTTCTTTAATTTTGTATTTAATTAAATAAAAGTTTAGACATATGATATGTGTTAAAAACCGGATTACTTTCACTATGTACACTATTATTTCATTCCTATTTCGTCAGAAATGCCCCTAAATTTGTTATTGTTGGTTATCGTTTATTAAAAAGGTTTTTTTTAAAATACTAATTCTTAATGATGTTTATAATTTTAACAAAAGACAATCAAATCTGGACACATTTTAGAAACATTCTCGCTTATTTTGAAACTTACATGCTAATATGTTAAGGAGATAAACATATTTACCATTAATGATAATTATCTGCGCTGATGTACATGCTAATTATCCAAGAACACTTTTAGCTCACAATGCTTTTTTTTCGTTTTATTTTGTTTGTGAACCATATAATGTACTCAATGCTAATCAACTATGTTTATACATGTTGTGAGATACTACTTGTTTCCTTGTACCGCTCGTTTAAATTATCTGTAATAGTAAAGAGAGTACATTCTTATCGCCAGTTGATTTTTCGTTGCGGTTCAATTATTCCGTCGGTAAACACTAACTATCAACGGCGGTAAGATTTTTAATTAGACAAGTGTTTCGATAGAAAGAAAAAGTTGTGCCAGCGTTTGCTTCTGCTGTTCCAGTTAATGCCAAATAGAAATTAGAATAGTAGCACGAAATGTTCGTCTATTTAAATGTAATTGTTTTTCGTTTGATTCAATTGTCACATGAAATTAGATTGTTCTTATTTTTTAAATTTCACTTAAAAATACTCCTTACGTGTTTCATATTTTCCGAGCGGTATGGTCGAATATTTATTAATCGTATAGATTTATAAACATTGTAACTTTAACCTAATTTGCTACGTTTATGTTTGAGTCTGGATGTCGCCAATGGTCAATCTTAGTCACGATTACAATCTATTCACTACACTACTGTGGCTACATAGCACTGTACTCTGTTTTTGTACACTTTCAGTCTACACAAGTTCAAAGGGTTTAACCTTTTTGAGCCTACGCACTAATTTTTGATTATCGAGAAGTTGGAGCACTTCAATGTTGGAATGTCTGTGGAACCTCTCCTCATGGCTTTTGGCAGCTTTTTTAATTTCTTCTTGGACAGACTCAACCTGGAGTTCCCAGTGCAAATCGCTGTACCGAACACACCAAGGAGCATTTACTATGCTCCTTGATACACGGTTTTGGAATTTTTGAAGACAGCTGTAGTTGCTTTTTTTGGTACAGCCCCATAATTGTAGTCCACATGTTCAAACAGGCTTGAGCACCTGTTTGTGTAGGAGCAGTTTATTTTGGATAGAAAGCTGGAAATTTCTTCCTATCAGTCAATACACTTCTCTATACTTTATCTTCAGCTGTTCCGTTTTCTTTTTGACGTGTTCCTTCTATTTTAACTTGACGTCTACGTTTAGGCCAAGATATTTAGCAGTCTTTTTTGCAAGGGATTATATTATAATTTAGATACACTGGTAGATAGTTTATTCTTTTGTTGGTGAAATTTACGTGGCCAGATTTTTCTTCGTTAATTTTTATACGCCACTGTTTTGTTCATGCATATATTTTATTAATTGCGCTTTGGAGATTTTTTGTTGTTTCTTCTATGGTTGCACCTGTAGTTAGAACTGCGGTGTCGTCAGCAAATGTGGCGAGTTTTACGTTTTGTGTTTCTGGAATGTCACGTGTATACAGCAGGTACAATACCGGTCCAAGGACAAGTCCTTGAGGTACACCTGCTCTTATAAATGATTCGTTCTGAAAAGTTTTCCTCCAGCATGGCTAGAGATTCTCGAGCGGTATGGCTGCTTGCATCGTCCTGTTGATACCACTGTCAGGACTCCTTGCCCGACAGAACCTTCTCAAATCCTGGATAAATAGTCCGATCACCATTCCCCTGTAGCGTTTTTGGGTGACGATAAGAGCATTGCCTTCCTCATCCCCAATAAAATAGGGACCTAATAAAACTTATTACAAGGTTTTGAAAATTTTTTACACAGTAGGAAACAATTACTCCTGATCATAATACAAATTTATGAAAAACTCGTTTACTGATAGTCAAAACCCTAACATTGACGTACATCCCAAGTGATGAAAATAATATTTTAACGACTGTTTATTCTACTTAAGTTGAAATTACTACAAATATTCTTTTAAGGTGTCAAAAGTTTAAGTAAATGAAACGCCAAAGTATGCCCCATCTATGTAACAATGAAATAAAATAAAAATCTATAAAAGCGAAAAAAAATCAGTCCATAAACGTATATCACATATAAGCAAACACTTTTTTCTAAACGAATATGTAAATACTATCAAAACGTATAATATTGTAGTTTCATAAATCGATAGATGTCGGCCAGGCAGTTATTAAAAGAGTACATAACATGGAATGGCGATTCAACACCTGCTTTTCTTCCGCGTCGCGGGTATGAACTCCCGGAGCGATAACATACCACGTGCCAATGTTTTACTCCGGGAATTTGAACTCCCGGAGCGCTTACAAACACTTGCCTATCAACCATCAATGTGCCGTGCTTATTAACAACACTAAAAATTCCACGCTTAACTACTTGGCATTCAAATTTTCACTACAATGACAACAAGCGAGTACACTGGACACAAAGAACTTGTAAAAAAAAAACACGCGCTCAATGGAGGCTTACAGCAAATATACGAAGAAACAACCGTTTCAAAATTGAAAATTTAATTTAAAACGCCTCGTAAGTGAAGAAATTTTATTTTAATTCGTCACGAACCTAAATCTAGGATGAATGGATTACAGTTACAAAATCCAAACGCGTATAAAAAGCGTTAACAGTGAAAGGTTTCCGAATGCTAATAATACTGTTCAGCACGCGTGCTTAATATATTATATTATTTAAGATAATAATCTTTACATAATAATTGTGGGATAACAGGCAATGCTATCCTACAATATTATTTGTTAATGAACTTGAAAAACTAATCGCCAACGTTAGTAGGAAACTTTTATAGAGATATGCAATGCTGGTGAATTCTACAATTTGTATACTGGGTGTGCCACTCCATTCGGGCAACTTTGGTGACCTCGCTTAATGTTAAAGATAAAGATTCGGTTAAATTAGCAAAAAGTTGCATATAATAGAGCTCCAGGGTTCTACACATAACAATAGGACTTGGGACTAAATAAGAAATAAAATAATAGAGCTTAATTAGTACCGATGTTCAAGTTTTAAATAACGCAGAAATTAAAATTTGACAGTTTGCGTATAACGATACATTCAGTTGCCAACAAGAACTGAGAAAATCAGTTTTTTCATGGCACACTTTTATTATTTCCGCGGAGGTGGTAACCTTCCGGGTTGCTGTACTGGGACCTATTGGTCTATTGTACCCTCGTGATGGTCCCTTAAAGGAGTCCTGTGTTTTTGAAAAACTCCAGGATTTTCTTTAAGGGTGTTTTTCTTAACTCTTCTTGGTTGGCTTTTTCCATCCCTAGAAGTGTACGCCGATAGGGTGTAAATCTTCATACTGGCATATTACGTGGAGGAGTTTCTTCTTCTTCACCACATCCTCTGCAAATGTCGGTCTCTGAGAGCCCTATTATGTAGAAGTGTTTGTTTAGCCCACAGTGCCCTGTGACGAGTCCTGTAGCTGCTCTGATGTCTGCTCTGCATTTCTTGTCTTTTCTTTAGAGACCATTGACAGGATAGCCTTAGAATGGGCTAGTCCTGCCACTTTTTTCCAATGAGCATTATGCCTTTGTGTTAATATGTCATTAAGACACCGCTTGACTGTTCCATAGGATGTGCCAAGTACGGGTTCTGGTCCGAAGAAGTGTGTCGCTACCAATTTTGGCTAGGCGATCTGCCTTCTCGTTTTCTGGTATGTTTGTGTGCCCTGGGCACTATACCAGTTTAAGATTATTCCTGCTTCCCAGCACGTTTAGTGCCCGTATGCAGTTCAGAACAAGTCCTGAGTTTACTTCCGACGAGCCAAGAGCTTTTAACGCTGCTTGGCTGTCGGACACTATAAAGATTCTTTTATTATTAAAACCTCTTTCTAATAGTGTTTCTGCACATAAGTGCATAGCGTACACCTCGGCTTGAAATATGGTTGCACACTGTCCAAGGCTTACGGATGTGCCTTGTCTCAGTTGTGCTGCTCCCCATATTCCGCAGTCTGGCACACTTAGTTTTAAAGATAAAAAAACCTTGTTTGCTAATCTTTTACCAGGGAAGGTATATGTTGTCACTAGAATCTGATCAAGGTTGTGTTTATAGCATCAAGAACATCAATACTACATGTTTTGCAGAGTTATACATGCCACTGGCAATTTCCTTCGGAAAAATAGGGGAGAGGTTGAGTAATAAAGGTAATATTTGCTGGTTTTCTGGTTTAATTGCAACCCCATCTTAAAAGCCTCCTCCACCAATCTGTTTGTTGCGTGTTCTAATTTCTTTATACTTCTGGCTATAATGGCGATGTCGTTTGCTCATCCCACTATTTGATGGCTCTTGTACATTATATCTGCTCCCCGGTTCAGACTGCTGCTTCTTATTATCTTTTCTAGTGCTATGTTGAATAGTAAAGTTGAAAGGGGATCCCCTTGGCGTAATCCAATTCTCACTATGAAGTCTTCTAATGTTTGGCCTTTCACACTTAGATTGCTTTTTGTTGTGTTTGGAGTCAAATTAATTAATCATGCTAGTTTTGAAGTTACCTGAAACTCTTTCATACTTTCCCATCATGTTTTTCCTTTTTATTGAATCGTAAGCCTTTTTGATGTCGATAAAGAGCACCACTGCAGGAATGTTCTGTACATAGAAAGAAGTCATTAGCGTTTCTCTCACAGTAAAAATCTGATCTATCGTTCCCCTCCTTTTTCTAAAACCTGCCTGATATTTTCCTAATTGTGGCTCAATTATGGCTTTTTTTAATCAGAGTGGCTACTAATCTAATTGATATATGCCTTTATAGTTACTACATGTCGTCTCATCTCAATTTTTTTATATGGGAATTATAGTGGCATTTCTTCTTCTTGCTAGATTTTCTGTATTAAGAGATATATCTGGTTGTACAACTCTTCTCCCCCATATTTTAAGTATTCTGCAGTCACTCCGTTGTTTCCGGAACATTTGTTATTTTTTTAAGTCTTAATGATTTCCATTAAATTCTCTTTTGTAGGTTCATCTGTTTGATTGTTTTTCTCTGTTCCTATTATTTCTTCTTCTTTGGTCAACCCTTCCTTTTTGTCTTCTACGTCTTCATTTAACATATCAGAGAAATATTCTTGCCACCGTTCCATGATTTTTTCATCTTCTCCTACAAAATTTCCATGCTTATTTTTAATGTACGAGTATAATGCCTGGTTGAGCTTTTCTTTTTCTTTTTTAACTTCCCTGTAGAAATTTCTAATCTCTTTCCTCTGGTAATAGTCTTCTGCTTCTACATTTGTTTGCTTATATGTCTCACTTTATTTCTGTCTCTTTAATCTTTTCACTCTGCATTTTGCTCTCTATATGCTTTTTCGTCTTCTCCTTCTTGAGTTTGTAAAGCTTTCATGCGCAGTATGTTTCTCTTTTCAATTTATTTTCTACATTCTTCATCAAACCACCTTGCTTTTGCTTGAAAAACTTTGACTGGTTCTGTCTTCACTGATGCTTTCTGTATAAGTGCCTCCTTGTTTTCCTATTTTTCTTCCGTAGCTTTAAGTTTGTTAAAATACATGTAATAACATATTAAGAAATAATAAAAAAGCTCAACTTTACATACAGTTAAAACTACAGCAAATAGCTTCAAACTTCTTATACACGTTAGTTATGAGCGAATTAAGGATTATTAGCCCCTAAATACGATTTTTAATTTTTCGTGAAAAATGGGAAAAGTACAAAGGCTTATAGTCTTTGCACTTTTTTCGACAAAAAAATCGATTTTCTTAAAACTACAGCAAATGGCTTCAAACTTCTTATACACATTAGTTATGAGCGAATTAAGGATTATTAGCCCCTAAATACGATTTTTAATTTTTCGCGAAAAATGGGAAAAGTACAAAGGCTATACTTTGCACTTTTTTCGACAAAAAAATCGATTTTCTTAAAACTACATCAAATGGCTTCAAACTTCTTATACACGTTAGTTATGAGCGAATTAAGGATTATTAGCCCCTAAATACGATTTTTAATTTTTCGCGAAAAATGGGAAAAGTACAAAGGCTATAGTCTTTGCACTTTTTTCGACAAAAAAATCGATTTTCTTAAAACTACAGCAAATGGCTTTAAACTTCTTATACACGTTAGTTATGAGCAAATTAAGGATTAATAGCCCCTAAATACGATTTTTAATTTTTCGTGAAAAATGGGAAAAGTACAAAGGCTATAGTCTTTGCACTTTTTTCGACAAAAAAATCGATTTTCTTAAAACTACAGCAAATGGCTTTAAACTTCTTATACACGTTATTTATGAGCAAATTAAGGATTATTAAGCCCCTAAATACGATTTTTAATTTTTCGTGAAAAATGGGAAAAGTACAAAGGCTATAAGTCTTTGCACTTTTTTCGACAAATGCTTTTTTGTCTTCTCCTTCTTGAGTTTGTAAAGCTTTCATGCGCAGTATGTTTCTCTTTTCAATTTATTTTCTACATTCTTCATCAAACCACCTTGCTTTTGCTTGAAAAACTTTGACTGGTATTGTTTTCACTGATGCTTTCTGTATAAGTGCCTCCTTGTTTTCCCATTTTTCTTCCGTAGCTTTAACTTTGTTAAATTACATGTTAATAACATATTAAGAAATAATAAAAAAGCGCAACTTTACATACAGTTATAAATGCCAGATTTTCGTTGTGTAAAACTACTTAATTTATTAAAACGAAGTCGATTCTCCGAAGGCAATGGCTTGTCCTATCAATTTACTTTTAAATAAACAAAAGACGACATTTTTGAGGTCTTACAGGTTGAGCATATATATTTCTAATCTGATAGATAAATTTATAAATTAAAGTGTACCGCTAGGTAATTTATTTGGTCGTTGTTTGATAAATAACGTTGCCTTGGAATTTAAAAAGCAATCTAAAATTACACGACGGTGTATGTAGTGAGCTTAAATTACACAGGAAATTCGTCAAAATTACCTGACAATGCCAACATCTTGGCGAGTACAATTACGCTGTCGAATTTCAAAGTCTATATAATACCGTTAAGGCAGGAAACGAACAACAAACATCGAGCTAGGGCACTTATTACCCATTTTTACAGATCGACTGTATAAGTCCGTCTAATTTCAAAATTACAAATCGATAATTTTGCGTGAAGGTCAAGAAGAGATTTTCATTTTGAATATTGGCAATTAGTTCCAGGG
Organism: Elmis aenea; assembly: GCA_947652605.1. Lineage (NCBI taxonomy): Eukaryota > Metazoa > Arthropoda > Insecta > Coleoptera > Elmidae > Elmis > Elmis aenea. The sequence continues at coordinate 28,290,145 of OX393584.1, forward strand.
TTACAGATATGGAAATAATTCTAGAAGATACCGTGATGGATAGAGGTACTAGTTTCATGCATCACCGCTTCTTATTTACACCGGCAATATAATGAATATTTGTTTGTTGGAAACTGACCTAGTTAAACATACAGCAATAAACACCCATTCATATCACAATACTATAGCGATTTCATACAAACTCTAGTTAAATAGAGATTAGTAACGTCTAACTACAGAAGTAGCGGTTCACACCATGAAAAAAACTTCAACTTCGATGAATAGTAACATATGCCGTGCGTCAAATTTTTATTTTAAAGTACCTCTTCAAACAGAGATAGTAAAGAGAAAGCATGGGTACACCTATTTAAACCATTACACGTTAAAAACATCCAGAAATTTTCTTTAACCAATCTTGATTACGGCAATGAAAGCAGTGATAATAAGGAACAGCAATTTGCGTGAAAGCAATATGTCATCCTAGATAGAAAAACTCCTTACCAGTAGAATATTTCAGGCCAGTACATAACTTGGTGCGCATTTTTTAAGATAAAGAAAATTTCTATATCATAAGTAAGCTTCACATCTCAGATGTATTGTCACAATAAATTAGAATCATTATTGAACTTTTAATTTAACTTCGAAAAACGTCTCACAAAAAGATTAAGACCGTTAATAGAAAATAGTAAGCTAATCCCAGACTACCAATTCGGTTTTAGACAGAAATATTCGACTATCGATCAAGTGCAACGCATCACTGATGTAATTGAACGCGCCCTCGAAGAAAAGCAAGTCTGTTCTGCAGTTTTCTTAGACGCTGCTACAACTTTCAAGAAAGTATGCCACAAAGGACTAATACATAAAAATCGATTTTTTTGTGGAAAAAAGTGCAAAGACTTATAGCCTTTGTACTTTTCCCATTTTTTCACGAAAAATTAAAAATCGTATTTAGGGGCTAATAATCCTTAATTTGCTCATAACTAACGTGTATAAGAAGTTTGAAGCCATTTGCTGTAGTTTTAAAAAAATCGATTTTTTTATGGAAAAAAGTGCAAAGACTATATAGCCTTTGTACTTTTCCCATTTTTCACGAAAAATTAAAAATCGTATTTAGAGGGCAACAATCCCTAATTTGGCCATAAATCACGTATATAAGAAGTTCGAAGCCATTTGCTGTAGTTTTAAGAAAATCGATTTTTTTGTCGAAAAAAAGTGCAAAGACTGTATCGGTGATAACTCGAAAACAAAAGACGATAACAGATTTAGTTTTCACCATTATTTTTTTCTCGAAAATAGAGATCGAGGAAGCGGGATCCGTTTTTCCATAACTCTTATAGTTACCGAGATTCCCTATGAAGACATCGAAATTTACCCAGCC